>CM047878.1:13254635-13963872 GCA_026212405.1 Petrea volubilis
AAATGTATATTTAATTTTAATCATGACTTGATACATAATTAATTCCTCATCCAAGTCCAAGGACTAACTAAATCACGTTATAAGTTTGGAACAATTCCTAATTCTTTTATTCCCACTTAGGAATTTTTATCTTTGATGAGATTCTCAATAAACTCATTCTCTAACGAGCACCCATTTATGCATACGAGTGTCAATGCACTCGATGTCCATGAAAAACTACATATTCCATTTGAAATAGTCACAATGCAAGTCTTTTAATAAGTCAAGTCAACACTCCATTCCAAGTTAGACTCAATAACTTTGAGTAATTTTGATCACGTTTTACAGACTTGTTTCAAGACTTTCATCTCTATGCGAAGCCAAGTCTCACGGCTTTAATGTAATCATGGAGATTCAACCACAAATATTTAATATTTTTTGGCAATCTTCATTGCATAACATTAGTTATATTATTTATATTTAATGTTTGTGGATGAATCTCCATGATCACATTAAAGATTATTCAAAGTCTTGAAATAAATATGTAAAACATGATCAAAATTACTCAAAGTTATTGAGTCTAACTGAGAGTGTGGTATAGACTTGACTCATTAAAAGACTTACATTTATGACTATTTCAAATGGGAGATGTATTGTTTCATGGACGTTAAATGTAGTGACACTCGTATGTATAAATGGAAGATCGTTAGAGAATGAGTTTACTGACAATCCCATCCCACATGAAAATTCTTAAGTTTGAATAAAAGAATTAAGAATGTTCAAGCTTATAATGTGATTTAATTAGTCCTTGGATTTGGATGAGGCAATCAATTATGCATCAAGTCATGATTAAAATTAAATATATATTTAGCCAAATTAGTCCCATAGTACAGAAGCATTTGCCGATTTGGTCCCAAATTTTCAAAATTGAATAAAGTAGTCCCACGTGTAACTCCCTCCATTTAAAAATTAACGGTGCGCGTGAGTTGCATGTGCGTTTCCCATTAGTTTTTAACGGAGGGACCATTTTGGAGAGAGAGTACTATCTAGTGGGACTATTTTGGCTAAAAAAAAATTTAGGGACAAAATCGGCGAACGAATATATTATATGGGACCAAATTGGCTAAAATCTCGGGATTGTTATTGGCACTTCAAAATTGTTATTGACACTTCCTTTCACTTTTTAATTTTTATTAATTGGCCAATATACCCTTTTAATTTTTAAATATTAATTTAATTTGATTTATTGAAAAATAAGCCCTAATAATTTACTATTCACTTTTATGTATTAAAAAAATACTATTCTTCACCATCTTCTTTTCGATTTTGGTGACGACAATTTCAAAATAGTTATTCAACTTATTATTTTGACTGACTTGACAAAAGTTTTTGTTTTATTATTATTGTATTTTGTGCAATATTTTGTCTATATTTTACATTATTTTTTTCTATTTTTTTCGTCATATTAATTTTAGTTTCTTGAAAATTGAGGTGACTAATATTTCATAAGATTTAACAATGATTTTTGAATTGAGAGGGATAATAAAGCTTATGAATACAAAGAGTATCGAGCAAATTAAAGATATCTACCATTCTTACA
The DNA here is from genome assembly GCA_026212405.1 of Petrea volubilis. Classification (NCBI taxonomy): domain Eukaryota; kingdom Viridiplantae; phylum Streptophyta; class Magnoliopsida; order Lamiales; family Verbenaceae; genus Petrea; species Petrea volubilis. Next base: position 13,256,215 of record CM047878.1, read on the forward strand.
ACCCATCTTAATAACAATGAATGTTTTTATTTCTTTTTCATACTTTTTATATTATTTCATTAATTTTTTGCTCACACTTTAATTTCTGCTTACATACATTTGTGTAATATAATTTTTCTCTTTATGTGTAAATTGTTCTACTAATGCTGATATACTTTAATTTATTTATTTTGCAAGAATAATATATATGTAGCAAACAAGGTAATGTTAACTATGAATAGGAGATTATGCCTTAAAGATTATGGTCACAAAACTCATCTTTCTTTTATTTTTCTTTTATTATTATTATTATTATTATTATTATTATTATTATTATTATTATTATTATTATTTTGCAATAGACTTTTTGTTTAATTGAAGTTATACATTGTTAAGGAGAAATAGAATTAATGAAAATATGCAATCTATTTCGTTTTACTTAATATTTTTAAAAATAATTGATAGCTTAAGTAAATTGAAATAAAACTAATTCAATAAGTTATTGTAATAATACCTAAAAATTAAATACAAAAAAACTATTCCAGTTCTTAATCTTAAATAAATTTATTAAGTATAAATTCTAAATAAAGTTCGATTATTTTGAATAAAAGTGGATAAATATTTTTAATTATAATTTAAATATGAATTTTTTTATATTATATTAAGTTATGATATATTTAAATAAATGTAAATTCTTTAAAGAATGACTAAACCAATTTGTTTTAGAAAACAAATCATGCGCAAATTGAAGTAATTAATGAAAACATAATGATTTATATAAATTTAAAGAGTCTAAAGTTTACTTTTAATTGAAGAGTAAATTGCTTAGTTTCTAGTTAAAAACATTTAAAATTAAATATAGATTACAAAAATTAGTATAAGTAGTTTGTGAACACACACATACATTTGCATAGATTTAAAGGTACTTTATCGAATTATATAATTGGGGAGAGGGGGTTGAGTGCTAATTTATTAGTCTTAAGAGGCAAGTTATGGTCAATTTTTAAATATAAAATAAAAATGAAGTGTCAATAACAATTTTAGAGTATCAATAACAATTTTCTATTTTTAAAAATCATTTCTTTTATTAAATAGGATAAATTTCATAAATTTGCCCCCCCCCTCCCCTTCCATGTTTTGTTTAAACTGCTAAATCCGCCCCCCCCCCCCCCCCCCCCGGTTTTGAAAATAGGCGAAACCTCCCATCTAATTTATTAAATATGACATAAAACTCCTCTTCGTCCAAAACTAATGGAAATTGTGGCACACGCACTTGGTGTGCGAAAATAAGTGATTTTGACACGTTTTTCACATTAAAATGCGAGCATATTCACTAAAATGCAACCTTCTCTTATGGATTAAAAATATATCTTCTTTTTATCTAAAATTTCAACTAAACCCCTTTTAATTTGTGAAATTTTCAAGGCATCATTTTTAATTTAATTTTTATTTTCATATTTAAATATAAATATGCAGAATATTTTAATATGTATTTATTCAGTAATTAGTTAAATAATTTAGAAGTTGAAAAAATACATGTAAATATTATTTTAACTAATTAAAGTTCATATAAAAATAAAAATATCCATATAATTATTATATTTTAATTATAATATTATTTTGTATTAAAATAACAACTTAAGAATATCGACTTTATTTTTTCTTTCATTCCCCCCCCCCCCCCCCCCAGCCCGTTTCTTTTTCCCTCTTCTTCTTCGCTGTCGTGTTTTCTCCTTTTTTTTTTTCTCCTGTTTTTCTCCTTTTCTTCCCCTTCTTTAATCATAGCAAGCATTGACGAAGACAAAAGTAAACTGTATTATTGTAAGAACAATTTTGGTAGCTTAATCAGTGGGTCAAATGGGACACTAAATCGTGACAACCATGCATTAGGGTGATTAATCCTTTAACAATATAAATACTTTTGTTATCAATTCCACTAGCAAGGGTCTAATAGGGTTATTAGGGTTTAAAAAATACGAATTCATATCTACAAATATAGATAGCCTCGTTTTACTATATTTTGACTTGTATAAATTTTGATTTGTATAAGTATATGATTATTCATGATCATTCAACAAATGCCAACACTTATTTAGAAACTAAAACAAGATATATGTTGCATTTTAATAAAATCAAATGAGAAAATTATTTCCTTTTTAAAGTATTAAAAGTGTATATATCACTTGTTTCTACATAAAATAAAATTTGTTTCCATGTATTGATCATTAAATTATTGATAGATATCTTCATGTATCGATGTAATCACTGGTAATATGAATAAAAGAAAGCTTAATGTTTTATTGGATGCAAAAACTACAGAATAAATAATCCATATCAAATTGTCAATATATGCATGGTTTCCTTCCTAGAACTTTAATTTCAAATATGTCATCTATTATAGAAAATGGGATTATAAGTTAAAGAAAAGGGCAACAAGAGACTGTTTCTACCAACCCTCGATTAATTATTTTCTTAATTGAATGAATAATTGTAACACTAGTTATTTATTTATCTATATGTTTTTTGTAAAATTAGTACACGTGACACACTTGATGTGTGTGAAAAAATATAATTTAATTAAATAGTTTAATTTTAATAGCATATATAATTTTTTTATTAAATTTTCTACATAAATATATATCTTTATTAATTGATTTTATTATTTATACTATCTTCTTAATTTTTATATATTTATTAAATTTATAATGAACAAAAAATTAAATTAAATTAAAATAAAATAACCAATTTTGATTAAAAAATAAATAAAAATATAAAGTAGAAGGGAAGTCTGGAAAGAGGAATGTGACTATGAGAGAAAGAAGAGACTAGAAAGGAAGACAAAAATCACATTGGAGACATGAGACATAAGAGAGAAATTATTTAGTTTAATCTTTCTTCTCTCTCATTTTATTTTTTCAATAATATAATTTAATCTTCTTTTAAATTATTTTTTCACTTATCATAAATTTATTAAACACACTAAAAAGTTTAAAATATATTTCATATAAAAAGTTTAGTAAAAATTTAATTTGAGACTATTTAAGTTTAAATACATAGTTACACAATATTTCATTTTTGTTTTGCATCTGTATAAAATGTGCTCAATTTAAAAGCATCTTGAGATTTAATAATTATTTTGGTATCTTTGTTCTCTCACATCTATCATTTAGCTTTTCTCTCCCTATTAGTCAACGTTTTTTTCATCTCCCCTTCATCAAAATTTTTCTTTATTTTCTTTTTCTTGATTTTTTTATCTTGTAATGTTATTTTAGTTTCAAATTATTTTTCAACATTAAACTTAATAAAATCCGCTATAAATAACTAACCAAATATATATATAATATCCTTATATTAAATTTAATAAATATCTTAATTTATATTCAGAATTTAAATATATTATTAAATTATATTTTATTTTTATTTCAGCAACGAATCAAATGTGTGCGGCGGCTAATACAAGTTCGGTTTTTTTGTCTTGGGCAGTATCTCTCGAAGTAAAGCGTCACAACTTTCTTTTTTCTTTTTCTTTTATTTATTTATTCTTTTGCGTTTGTGTGTGGGCGGGTGGTGGGGTCAGGGGTGCGATGGGGTATTGTTGAAGTTGGCACAGAAACCACGAAACTACGTGGTTTACTTAGAGAAAGTCTTGGTCGTTAACTATAATTATTGACTTAACTCACTTAAGCTAATGAGTACCATGCATGAATGTCTTGCTGTCACATTCCTCGTTGAATTTTCAAAGACGCGTCTGCTTAACCACTTGCTCACCATTGTGGTTCTTATATATAAACTAATGATAAAATGATGTGTATCATAAAATACCAAGTAAACGTCTCTCTTGAATATACAGCCACCGCTCAAAACGCAGTACAACTCCTTCGAAATTATTAATTTTTGCAAATTGTAAAGGTACGGCAAGACGAAACATTCACCTCTTAAAATTAATAATAAAAATCTCTTAGAATTTTGCCTTGGTGCCGAATTCCAATTGTTGCATTTTCTCCGCAAGTGTACGGATAGTTTAAGTAATAAAATAAAAGTAAGTATCATTTTCATAAGAAACGAATTATCAAGTACCAAACTTATAAATTATCTACTATTTAAACTTCGAAACGTGAATGAAGGCTTGTATAAAATAAAGGCAAGCAAATAAACACAAATAAAAAAATCAATAAGAACAAAATAGTGTTTAGGCATCGTCAATTGAATATTACTTGCTAATTAGTTGAACACACTTTAATAGTAATTAATTTCATTTCCAATTATCTAACTCACTAAAATATTTGTGGTCACTTTTCGTAAGTAAAACAAATCTATTAAAAAATTGTAATGTGCCTACATTCGTGATCACATATAGATCCCTTGGCTCTTTGCATGCAAGAATTTGTTAATGAAAAAGCACGCACTAATTAATATAACCGATCACAAAAAAACATGATTATTTCTGACCTATGTGTGTTTTATGTCTATAAAACAAATAGTCGGATTTTATAAACTACCGTTCATAGTCAAATATAAAATCTCAAATCTTGTAAAAAAATGGTCCCAAAATTCACATATAATGAAAGCGTGTATTATAGATATGAAATACATAAATTAAAATGGTTAAATTCCATAACACCCTCTATGTTTTAGTGAAATAGTCAAAAATCCCCTACGATTAAAAAACAGTCTAACCCTGTGAGTAATTTTATACCTAGCAAAACCCCCCAATCCCGTCAATGTCTAAAGACGTTGTTGTTATACGCATCGTACATATGTGCGAAAGTGGGTGAATTTTGCATCTTTTTAACTTTAAAATATCAGTATATGGACTAAACTACCCTCCTTCCTCATTACAATATTATCTTCTTTTTATGTAAATTGCAACCAAATGCCTTTAATATGTCAAAATTTCAAAGTAAACTAATTTTCGGCAATTTATTTAAATCTTCATCATAATAAGCTAAAGCATGAAAAATAAAAATATTTTCTAATTTTTTTAAATTTAAACACTAAAATTTTCAAAATTAAAAATTGAAAAAAATAAAGTTATTAAAAAACAAAAATCAAAAAGTAATTTTTTCAGCCCATATTCTTGATTGAAATATAAATATTCACTATATTTTCATTTTCTATTTATTCAACAATTATCCAAATAGTTTATAGAAATTGGAAAAATTATAGTTAAATATAATTTTAACTAATTAAAGTTTAGGTAAATGTAAAATATCCATATGATTATCATCATTTAATTAAAATTTAACTTCATGTTGTAATATTAAAGGTATCACTAAAAAAAGACATAAAAATTCTTTTTAGTATTTCATTTTTTTAATTTCATGAAAAAAAAATCAATTTTTTTCATTTTTTTTCCGATTTCCCCCTTCTTTTTCATTTCTTCACCACCTACCCCAAGTCTCGCTGCTGCCCAAAATCTCCTTCCACAAACTTGGCGTCATAGCCCCCAAAGCCTTCGCTGCCCAAAATCCCCACCCTCAAGCCCACCATTGTCGGCCCAAAAGTCTCCCATCTGAGCTAAGGAAAGAAAGATCTAAGATACTTAAAGTGAGGGAAGATATTGAGAGATGGGAGAGATAGAAAGAGGTCAGGGTGCTCTTTGTGTATGCTAAGAGAGGTGTATGAGTGTGTGTATGAGAGAGAAAGAAAGGGAGATGTGGTGTGTGTTTGGTAAGAGAGAGAGAGAGAGAGAGAGAGAGAGAGAGAGAGAGATGAAAGAGGGAGATCTACTAGAAAAAGACTAATGGCCACGGCTTAGCCACAACCTGGCATTTTCAGGATTAAGTGGCCAAATTGGCCACGGATAGACCGTGACTATTAGCTACAACCCGACCATGGCTAAAGCCCATGTGTGGAGTTTAGCCACGAAATGGTCGTGGCTAATCCATAGCTAAATTTAGCCATGCCACTTTTAGCCATAGATTTCATCCATGGCTAATCTATGGCTTTTTATTTAGCCATGGATTTTTTTTTTCCAAATTTGTGTCTAAAATTCGTGGCTCAATCCTATTTTTTTATAGTGGAGAGAGAGAGAGAGAGAGAGAGAGTGGCGAAGAGTTTGGAGGGGGGGGGGGTGGAGAGAGACAACCGTGGTTTGTGTTTGGTGAGAGAGAAAGGGAGAGAGTGGTAAAAAGTTTGGAGGGGAGAGACTCAGAGAGACAGAGTGAGAGACAGAGAGAGACACATATGAGAGGGGGATAGATATTTTATTTTTATATCAAAAGATTAATCATGATCATTTATTTTCTAAAGTAAGATCTAACAGTTATTTATAAGAGGGCATAACCGGTGTTTGAATAAAAACTAATGCCGTTAAGTGTACATTTACGGAGAGGGCAATGTGTTGAATTTTCTGTAACATGGGGGATTTTTAGCTATTTCATTAAGACACATGGGGATGTTTTAGCATTTAAACAAATTAAAGTCATAGAGTTTCATGAACGACTTGTCGAAAATCCTAAAAATAATTTAGATAGACATATTAAAGTTAAAACTCAACAAAAGATAGAGAACATAAAAGAAATCATAAAAGCAAACTAGTCACGTGGCAATGTTCTCGAAGGATTGTGGAGTTTGGCTCTTGACTCGTCGTTGTTCTTAAGCTCTCTTCCTTGATCTCCTCTTGAAAATTCAGCCAAAATTCACCTAAATTTATGTAGGAGGTGCCCTTAAATAGTGGTAGGGTGATTGTTGTCATAATCCTATTGAGAGCAGGTTTCCTTGTATGAACAAGATAGTCGAAACGGCTTCGGGGGTGCTAGAACGGCTTTGGCCATTTTATAAACTTGTAATATTACTCAACAAAATAGACTCTGCGCATCAAAAGGGCTTCATTCCCATTAAAACCGTGACATCCTACTTTTTATACACGAAATAGGTACAATAACTATAATAATAATGCCAAAACTAGTTACTATGATAACCATAACAATAATAACAATATATATGTGTGTGTAATAACCAAAAATATATATAATACATATAACCAAATTATGTGTAATATATATATATACACATATTAAGTATATAAAACCGAAAATTATAGAAATATTAATAATAATTATAATAGTGTGATGTTTTAATTGTCCCATGTGTTGGGATACTTGTTCATATCATATACTAGATAAGATATAGGACACATATCATTTTCATTGGCAAGATATGATATATACACATGTTCATCTTATAAGTTGTAGCAGATTTGTCATTTTCATTTGTAAGACACATCATAAGACATTTGTTCTTATTTTTGAAGATAAGGTTATCTTAAATAAATAGAAGACACTTATAGGGACACTTCTTTTCATCATCATAAACCCTAGGACACTTGTGTCTATTACTTGAAGAAGAAAGCACACCTGCGCACTTACTAAGACTATTTCATCATTAAACTTTGATGTTACTTACAAGTTTTTATCTTAATCTAAGAGCTATAATTTTGCCCTTAGTCCTTAAGTAAAAATCAATGGCCATGATTTAGCCAAAAACACATATTTAGATATGCAAAAGATAAAATCCTTAACACCTAAACCCTTATCAAATCTTGATTTGTACACTTAGATGACCTAAAATTTTGCTACAACAATTATCTTGAAAAAGACTAAAGATTTAGCAATAAAATAATGATTGTGTCTTGAGCAAACATCTATAAATAGAGGGCCTTCCCCCACATTTTAAATCGCAACACACACACACACACACACACTCAACACACACGGTCACAGCAGCTCACACACACATGAAACACTGTTGCACACCCAGCTTATATACACGGTTCACAGACTTTACACATATAGAAGAAAAATCCTAGAGTTCATATACATACAGTTACAAGGTATGTCTTCATTCCAGACTTCTTTATGTGTTTAAATTCAAGTTGTTTTCACTTTAATTAATTAATTCATGCCAATATATATGTGCATATACGTTTTAAGTTATCCTATGGAAGTATATGTAAACATGTTTTGCCTATACGTAAATATAGTAACCTAAAGCTCATCTATATATCAATATATAAGTCTATATATTTGAAAGACTAAGCTTGTTCTTATGAACTATATGCACATATAGTTAAAATTATTTTAAAAGCTATGGATATGCGCATATGTGTAGATCTTATTTAGTTGTGCATCTATATATAGTATTCTTCTTAAAGTAGTTACTAAGCACAAGTACTTAGTTCACATATTATCACCAAGTTATAAGGTTATAAATATGTAAGTATTATGTAATTATAAGAAGTCCAAGTTGGTTATATAGTCAAGAATGAATACTAATTATGAGTACTTGCGATCTATTGTTCTAAGACATAATTAGTATTCACTCATAATTAGTAAAGATCTATTATGCACTCATATCTATTATGTAATTATGAGTGCATTTTACCTTTCTTGCTGAGGCATTGAACGATATGTAGTGAATATCCTTGTATGGGCTACCCTATCTGATTTATGTTATGTGATTTTTCTTGATATATATTTTACTCTCCATATTTCAACAAAATATTTTTCAAATTATATTCGAACAAATATTGCATTTCTAAAATGTTATGCACAGTTAAACTCACGATTGGATGTTCGCAATGTAATACAAAGTGATGTACTCCTTCAGCAAAGAAAATGGTTAGAGCCCTCACCTACAACAACAAAAACGCCAGATTCTGGCGGAACTATTCCGGGAGAATATTCTACTGGAGTAAAATCGGGGGCATTCCGATGGAATTTTGGCAGAACAGGCGAAAAGTTAATCCAGCTGAAAATTCTGCCGGATGTGGTTTTTCAATTTTTTTTTAATTTTACACAAACTAGGGGAAATCCAGCGGAAAATTTCTCCTGTTTTTTTTTAATTTGTTTAATAAAAAATCGGGGAAAATTTCCCCCTTTTTTTTGAATTTTTTTTAAAGAACCGTGGGAAATCGGAGGAAATATTTTCTTGGTTTTTTTTTTGAATTATTTTTAAAACGACCGGGGAAAAATTAGGGGAAATTTCCCTTGATTTTATTTTTGAATTTTTTTAATAAAAAAATCGTGGGAGAATCGGGGAAAATTTCCCTCGGTTTTGTTTTTGAATTTTTTTTATAAATAACCATGGAAAAACTGGGGGAAATTTCTCCCGTTTATTTTTAATTTATTTTTATAAGAAATCGTGGGAAAATCGGGAGAAATTTCTCCTATTTTTTATTGAATTTTTTTTTTATGAAAAACATTGGGAAAATTAGGGGAAATTTTCCCCCGATTTGTTTTTTGAATTTTTTCAATAAAAAATCGGGGGAAATTTCCCCTGCATGACTCTTTCAATTTTTTTAATTAAAAATATAAATCATGGAAAAATCGGATCAATCATGCTTATTTTTTTGCAACACGACTAGATCAATTCAAGGAGAAATCAATCAAGGATTGACAGATGAATCCTCAAATTATCAAATGGACATCTCTAATTTGTTACCTTGCAAATGACTTGGGAACTACAATAGTATGCATAATATTGTTCTAGATAAAATCTATCATAAAAACTTATAATTTTTTAATGAATTAGTGCATTAGTGATTTATTACAGATGCATATATGTTGTAGGATGAGTTGAATAGGGGTGACAATCCAAAATCAATCCAGTGCTACATGCATGAGACTAGGTGCAATGAGGAATAATCTCATATGTTCATCAAGAATCTGATCAGCTCAACTTGGAAGAAAATAAACGAGGATGTAGTAATGAATGTTGATTATTTGAGGGAATTCAGAAATGGTTCAATGAATTTTGCTAGAATTGGGCAGTGCATGTAACAGAATGACATAGATGGCCATGGTGCTCAAGATAATCAATCCGAATGACATGGATGGCCATGGAACTCAAGACGATCAATCTAATACACGTATACTCTCTTTGGTTCTCCTTGAATCCATTCCTCTTACATGATTGAACCCCACAACACACACACACACACATACACACACAAACACGCACAAGTTATGGTGGTGTGCAGAGAGTGTAATGTTAGAATCCGAATCCATTAGGAGCATGTAAGAAATGTTATTTTGAGAGTTTGTAGGAGTATAACTCCGCTAAACTATATGTCCTATTGAACTGCGATGAAGTCGAAGTTTATATCAAATAAGTATCACATTTAATAAACTAAATGTACTTTATACAATGTATATGATCAATAAACAAATACCTGAAATAAATCTTGCCAAATTGAGCTATTTTTGACAATACTATAGGATCGCAGAAGTTGACGCAAGTGAGCGAATCGAAAATGAATTCTCAGATTGGTTCAATTCACACGTAATTTTAAATTTACTAAAAAAAAATAGTTACACAATCATCCATGTATCAATAAATATTATCTTTGATGTTATGTATATGCGTTTCCTTATGCAGGTTCATAAACTAAATAATGGAATCGATAATATATTTTTCAAACAACTTGCGTTGGGTCCTAATTTCTCTGTGAGGACGTATCTGATATACAATGTCAATGGTTTCAAATTTCACACACGATCATGGAGTGAAGGTAAAAAAATAATGAATTGTGGCGTATGGGTGAAGGGGGTTACGATGGTGATTTCGACGAAGATGATTACTATGGAATTTTGAATGAAATTCTTGAGTTGGAGTATACGAAGGAACCGTTAAAAAAGGTGGTGTTGTTCAAGTGTGATTGGTTTGACTCCACCCCATACAGAGGAACGCGCGTTGCATACCCAGAATGTGGTATTATTGAGGTCAAATAGATGGGGAGATATAGAAAATATGACCCTTTCATAATCGCCCAACAAGCGCATCAAATTTATTTTGTTATATACCCAAGCCGTATTTGTGACAAGACCCGATGGTTCACTGTAATTAAAAGTAAGGCTAAAGGAGAGTTGAAACTCTTGGTGGAATAGAGGAGGCTTACCAAAATGATGTGAGTTAGATTATAAACTCTACAAGTGATGATGGAGTACCCACTTTATGTGATCAAGATGTTGGTTTAGATACTATTCAGCAAGTGAAACTTGATGTTAACGAGGAGAATAAAGATGAAAACAATGATGTCTCTGCCGGAGAACAATATAGCGACAATTATGAGGATAATGAGGAAGACTTGACATTTGTGACAGATGACAACAATGATAGAGACAGTTATTAGGGTTCATTTGATTTTTAATTGTTGCTTGTTAATGATTGAATTCTTATATAGTACTTCATATTAATGTAATAATGGATCTTTCTAATATGACAATGCAATTCCTCTATTAATTTATATTAACGACAAAAATTTAGATGTAACCACGGAAATGCTTCGGATCAAGTAATGCCATATGGGGTAGATTTAGTGCTTCACAATCATATGTCCCCAATACTACACATTTTTCACAAGACTCAAACAATCCTCTCAATGTCAATGAAAAAATGAACAACACAATATACCATCCTACTGCATCGGCTCCACTTCAATTTATGCCTACCCCATCCGTAGGTGACATAGTTCACCGATTACTTCGCCAAATCCATTTGCTCATTACGCGTACAGCATCCCGGATCCTCCAACCACATAAGGGAGGTTCACAAAAGCTCTTCTTGGAACCTGCTTCAAATTGGTGAGAGACATGATAATATATTAAATTCAAATGTATTAAAAATTCAAATTTAATTGATATGATGTATATATATTCTCTAAGTGCGGTAGCTTCACTAATGCCGAACGTGGAGCCATCACTATAGTAGTGTGTTGAAGAGCCAAATGACTGAGGTAGTTCCTACATTTAAATATGCTAGCCAACAGCTTTTTACGACGTGGTTTCAGGAGTGGAAGGTTGGTATATTTGTATATTTATTATATTTAATATGTCACATATATAAATTTTTTTGTATGTTGTAATTTTTTAAAAATATAATCTATACAGAAATATGTTGAGTGGGATCCTGCGCACGAGCATTATATGAGAAAAGCTTTTTGCAGTCGTGGTTAGCGAAACTATCACAACTATATGACCATTTAAGGGATGTTGGGGGGAGCGACCGGCGTGGATAGTGCCACAAATATGGGACGGATTATGCGAATACTGGGCTTCAAAGAAATTTAAAAGACAAAGCAAACAAAATAGAAAGAACAGGGAAGCGGATGGTGGAGCATATTAAGGTGGCGGGCCGAAGTCGCTGGCGATGAAAAAGCTTGAGATGGTATGTTATTCATTAATAATAATAATAATATTATTATTAATATTATCATTATTATTAACAGAATTTTTTTTGATTATTCAGGAAGCCGAGTATAAACGTGATGTTGGGTATCATGAGGTAATTCAAAAGTGTTACACGAGAGCACCTAGACCTGATGAGGCTGTTGAGGGAGACAACGATGAAGGGAGTGTTGGGTGCTGCACAAGTGCATGCAGTCGTACAAGTAATACAAAGTGAGTAGAGTGTCGAATCCCACAGGGATTGTGATTTGACCCATGAAAGTGAATTGTTATGTTTAGCTAAATTGATCAAATTGAGTAGTGGGTTTGTTTTTCTAAATAAAACCTAATTTCTTAATAAAAACAACTTACGAATAACAATAATAACAAATAATCAAGGCGAGAAATGCAAGTGTAAGGTGGTTTCATTCACCTAATTCTCTATTCTAATCCAATTCCTAAGTCGAATAGTTTCATGGTTGTGTGAAGCCTAGGAACAAATATATCCACAATCTCTCTCGAACATTGCGGAAATAATTCATACAATCCCTCTAAGCCTAAGACTAACCAATTCTCATTCAATTAATCCCAGCTTTAGAAATTATTTGTATAAATCTTAATCACTACTTTAAGGCTCAATCAATGTTAAATTCATTCTCATGCAACTTTAACACCAATTGATCTCGTATAATTAGAGCTATAATCGTGAATCGTCTCTCGACCTCATCACCGATCCTCAATTCATGAATTAGAGGTGATCAAACCCTAACCAAGCATTAAAGCATTAAACGAGAATCACACGAAAATATAAGAAAACAGATTCAAGAACATGGGATTTTTATAGAATATCGAAAAAAGTGAACTACACCATCCTTACACTTAACAATAGACTTAGTTCATAATGAAACTAACAACAAGAACAAAATCTGGAAAAGAATTCATAAAAAGAGAAGAGATAAACTTATTAGACGGAAATTTCAAACGTAAACTTCCTTCGTTCGGTTGTTCTTCCTTCGCCCCTTGATTTCTTCCTTATTCCGTTCCCCAAAAATCTCCAAAAGATGAAAAAAATGACAAAGAAATGTTCTAAACTCTAAAACCTAGCTAAAAACGTGCATAATCAGTTGTTGGAATGTTTTTCGACCTAAAAAGGGGCAGAAAAACCCTAACGCCGCCTTTCAAAAATATAGTCCTAATCGAACATGGAAAGTTGTTAATTGTTGTCGCGGACTTTGGGTACATACCCAAAATATTTTGGGTACGTACCTAAACTTACAGATTCGTTTAACTCCCCAATGACTGAAACTGGGTACATACATGAAATATTTTGGGTACATACCCAAATATACAGATTCGCTTCTTCTCAAAATGGCTGAATTTGGGTTGATAACCAAAATATCTTGCGTAAGTACCCAACTCTTGACTTTCACTTTTCATCTCCTTGATGGTATTTTTCCTATCCCACCTACAAACAACGATTTAACTCGAATTTAGGCATAATAAGGTTCAAATGGAGAAAAATACATGATAAGTCCTTCCAAATAAACATAAAAATCAAGTAAAATTACGAACTTATCAGGGAGCATGACCAATAACGTGATTTGGCTAAATCAAAATGCCAAACAAGTTCATGTGCATATAAAATTTATTAATTTACATGTTTACTTAATTAATTATACAAACTTAAATTAATTAACATAAACATTTAATATAATTTATTTTCTTTCATATAGGAGAACTACCAACACTTGTTGGAAGCCCATGAACAGTCAATGTGTAAGGACCCGATTTTCTCTTGCATTTTTCATGTTATTATATATTATTTAATGTTTAAGTGTACACTATTTAAATTTTAATCTTATGAATACTATGTGACAATAATATGAATTATGTGATTCTATCTCAAATATGTGACTTTATTATGAATAATGTATAATATTTCAAAAATGTAAAATAATCTCTAATATATTATGTAAATAATCGACACACATATATATGTATTTTCATAATCTATGCTTTGAATTTATAATTGTTACTATACTAATATATTAATTGTTAAAAATTATTTTTAGTATATTATATATATTCGAAATTTATATATATCTATATGTTTTGAGACACACGTATACGTATGTATATTAATTTTGTCACAACATTAAATTATGCCTATAATGTATCTAAAATTCGAAACTATGCCTATGTATACACATATCTATATTCTATTCCAAATATATATATAGATATTGATCTAAGGTCATCTCTATTATATTATATAATTATATGTATGTTCCAAATATATTTTTCTATGTAGGTATATACATATATACGAAAGCTTACATATATATATGATGATATATCTAATTAATTGTTGATAATTCTAATCTTTATTCTTGATAATTCTAGCATTAAATGAATTTTTACACTTGGTATAACCCTTCTAGAAATTCATACACTTGTAATATCTTTATTAACCTAGACTTCCATTCATCAATATTAGGGCACACCTAATAACATTTAGGCTTAGTACTAAGCATGTATGCATTTATTAAATATTGATGAGTAAGATGAATCTAATTATGAAAAAATTGACATAATTAATTTTTAATAATGTGTCTTAACCAACCTCTATAAATAGAGGCTTGAGTTCTATTTTCTATCATATTCACACACACTCTTACAAACACACACACACGGATTTCTACACACACACACTTGATATTGTTCTTACACACACACACGGATTTCTACACACACACACACTTGATATTGTTCTTACACACACACACGGATTTCTACACACACTCACACTTGATATTGTTCTTACACACACACACACTTGATATTAGGCCTACACACACACTTTTGATATTATTCCTACACACACACACTTGCTATTAGTCCTACACACCCACACTTGATATTATTCCTACACACACACTTCACGTCACACACACACAATTCTCTTCACACACACACACGGTGCACATATACACCCACACCCACATATCTATATTTATATAGTATTCTCTCATACACTCACATACACACACACAAATATATATATATATATATATATATATAGACATATAAATATCAAGAAGGCTAGTTTAAGGTAGGAATTTCCTTAATTACATAAGTTACTTTCTAGTGCTAGTTTATTATTTTACTATCATGTTATTATCCTTCATTATACTACTACAAGTTATTAGAAATTATGTTTCTAGTTATATTCATATCTTATGTTCATGTATGTTTATTATTCCAAAATATGTTATTTGTATGCTTTTATATTTAAAGTTATAAGTATGGAAGTATGTTCCTTATGTGAAATTATGTGAGAATATGTTTATGTGACAATCTTTATTTGTGCATGCCTGGCCCAAATGTGTTATCGGTGTGGATGGGGTTGAGTTCGGCCGGGCGGCAATGGGCTTGCTGGTCTTAAAACAGTTCTCATCATCCATCCCATCTTGCATGGACGGAGTGTTCCATGTATTGGTATTGGTTGTAGGGAATTGGCATAATCTCGAGATATGGCCACCGATGTGAACGGATGGAAACGATGTGGACGGATGGAATATGGGGATTAATGATGTGAACGGTTGGAATATTGTACTGTGGGAGACATAAGGGAGTCAATAATAAGTGACTCAAATGGTAATGTTATGTGTATGTGAGATATTATGACTATGTGCACATATTATACACACGAGCACCTTATGTTATTAAGTGAAAATTCCTACTCAACGTTTATGTTGACCATTTCTCCCTGTGATAATTTTAGCCGAGAAGGAGGTGGGAATTACTAAGGACGATAGCGAGGAACGGTTCGGCGCCTTTAACTAGTCGGAATTAAGCTTAAAATTTTGTATTTTGGAGAGGTCGTGATGTTATAAATTTTTGTATTACTATGTATTATGCGCACTACTCTGATATATTTTCAATAAAATAAGTATAGTTTCATGTTTTAGTTGGCTACGTTTTGATAAATTAGTTAAAGGTCCGGGTCGTTACACAATGCGAGCAGATTTGAGCGAAGAAGCCACACAGCAGTCTAGACATGAGCTGTTTATTCAGGCGGTTGGACCACCGAACAAAAAGGGCCACCAGTTCGGGATGAACTTTGTTCCTTAGGAAAGGAGGGGGCAGTACTTGTACGCATCTACCTCGTCACATAGTGGTCATTCTACTTCTGGAGGAGAGGTACAGATGCAGTTTTTGCAACTCAATGTTTCTTTTAACAATTATATATTAACTCAAAAAGAGGATATCATCTAATTGAAGACACAAAATGACACAAAGATGTCAATGATGCAACAATTGTATATCGGACTTATGGGCAACCACCCTTGCGCCTCCAAAGCAGCTCCCCAATCATCTTGTCATCATCCCATAGTCAATACATCCCACAATACTGCTCATGCTCCCCTTCAAGGACATCCCGCTTCACACATGTTCACACCGCAACCAAATTTGAATCCTACCAATGCCAGAGGTGACAACAAACATCGACTACTTCGAGGATGAGGATAAGGATGATAAGTAGACTTGTTAGATATTTTAATTTGTGGTAAGAACAATGTTTTTATTTGTTTTGTTTATTTGCATTTTATATTTGAATTATACTTCAAATAATATGGAATATTATTGTGTATTTGTCAATTAATTTTAGCTTTTTGCATTTTTGTTTATTTTAGCTTTTTGTCAATTTTAGCATTTTGTATTATTTGAATATTATAAATAAAATTTATAAATAAAAAAAAAATAAAAGTGACAGTGAGAAATCTAGGGGGATAATTCCACAGGAATAATTAAATTTCATTTAAAAAAAAATTCCGGCGGGAAACTAGCGGAAAATTTCCCCAGTTTAACTAACTTTCTTTTTTTTTTTTAAAAAAAAAGTCAGGTGAAAAACCGGGGGAAATTCCCCCCTGTTCAATTAAATTTTTTTTAAAAAGAAAATTCCAAGGGAAATTTCCCCCGATTTTATTAAATTTATTTTTTAAAAAATAAAAATTAAACCGGCGGAATATTCCTCCGATTTTCCGCTGGTCTACGGCCAATTTGTGATTCCAGTGGAATTCCGAGAGAATTTAGGCGGGCGGTCTTGTTCCGGCAGACCAAATTCCCCCTGAATTCTGCCAGTTTTTTTCCGCCGGAATTTGACAGTTTTCCTATAGTGACCTATCAAGTGTCAACAACTCCTCTAGTTAGTTTATGCCAGAGTCACCTAGCACAACACCACCTATTAAATCAAAATAATAAAACCTTATAAAATGTGTATTAACTTTCCGTCGGCGTTCTATCATTTAATGGTACTTAAGAGATGTCATTACACCAATTACTTCTCTATCGCGAGTTAATAGTTTATCCCTCAAGTATCTTGGGCTCCATACATGTATACATAATCAATGGGGTTTTCATAATTAATTCTCACTATAAATTATTATAATAAGCTCAAGTTTATTCTTTAGCTAATTATGTTGTGTTATATATCAATAAAAACCCAGACCACACTTACGTAAACGGCTTCTTTTTACACCCGATACACAATCAAGCTCTTCATGCATGAATTACATCACTACAACAAATTGCACTTTACATAACGAAAGTTATTGTAATGTAGACAAAATTAGTTACAAATAATAGTGTATAGTAACGAAAGTATTTATTTGTTACAATATATCAACTTTTTGGTAACAATGTAGACATTTCATCACCTTTAATATATTTTCGTTACCAAAAAGTAATTCTATTGTAACAAAATATAAAAATCATTACAAGAAATAAATTTTGTTACTATTAATATTTTGTACCACATACAGACAAGTATTTGTTACCAATTTTTTTAGCGTTTTGTAACACCAAAGTATTTGTTACTATTAGAGCTTTTTGTAACAAATAACTTAGTTAGGATTTTTCTTTTTAACTTTTCAATTTATATATTTATTTTTCACCATTCTTTTTTAAAAAGAATATTAGTGTTAACAAATATAATTATTATATAGCATATTCCTTCAGAAATTGATAAAAGATCTTATGAAAAGTAAATAATTGTTAGAACAAAATTTTTGATATATGTACAAGTTTTTAAACCAAAGCCTCTATTTGTTTTTTTTTTTTTTGAAAAAACATACACTTAATAGAGTTGTTTATAATATTTGATGTTTGACCCATAATATTATAATATTGAAATAGAATGCTATGTTGGAAAATAGTGCTTTATGGTGCGTGATTAGGCTATGAGATTAGATTGAGGCAAGAGTTGGAAAATGAATTGTCCCGCCCTAGTGCTCACGGTTCTTGGCAATTGTCTCTCAAGATACAAAAACCTCTTGAAATAGAAGCACTTTAAATTTTGAGAAACAACAAACTTAGAAGGTATTTTGAACTCACTGGATATTTATGTATGCTTTGAAAACTTTGGGAGTGAAACACAGAGAAAAGAAAGTGATTTTGAATATAATGGAATAAACATGACAACTACAGGAGGTCTATTTATAATACACGAAAAGTTGTGGCTATTGGGGCAAAACGTCACAACACTTGGGGCTCACACTGGTTTGGCCCTAACTGAACTGATGTCAAACCGATTTGCATCTGCCCGCACCAACTTGGGCACGGTTTGAGCCATCGAGCCGCACTTGGGGGCATGCTTTGGCTTGTTCCAATGCACCGTGTTGGTTCAAGTCGATATGGTTCAATCCAACTACAATTTTGACCATTTTTGAACCCAATTTCAATTTGGATTGCACCCAAAAGGAATATACTTTGATTGAGTCCGAGCCTGAGCCTGGCCTGTCCCGATTGCTACTCAACGCTTTGCTGGCCGACCGTGTGGGTTATTTCGAGCCTGCTAACCCATTGGTGCTCTTCCTATTGCACACTTGCAAACCCCCAAGGGGCCAACTCTCTTGTTTGCCACTAGTCACTTAAATACTAGAAATTCCTATCTCATTTTTCCAATGCGGGATACCCACATTTACTACACTCCATTTGATCTTTCCATCAAACTATCGTATGCATTTAATTCTCATTCATCCGAAATTGATTTTGAGCAATTAAATACATTTTTCATATTTACTCGCGATGTACATTCCAAATAACAAATGGAGCTACATTAGATCATTGGCCAAAGTTGGTCACTCACCAACTTCCATAAACCAATTTTCTAACATACTAATTGTGCCAAAAAAGATTGAATCCTTTACCTTGCAATACAAGTATAATTATAAACCCACTATTAAACTTGGTTAAAAGGATGAAGAAGTATTAGTCTTTTAGCAGATATCTAATACTAATTCATACAAGTTGATTGACTAAATAAAAGTTATAATAATAACTAGTACGTAACCCATGCCAAGTCCCGAGAAATAAGATCTTTATTTATATTTTACAAAAAATTATATTAAATAAATATGAATTAATTAATTTTGTTCAGAACATAAATTTCGAAAATCACACCATAGGAAAGTAATTGATAAATTAGTATATTCAAAGTTTCAATAAATAAAGTAACCTATTCAATTTTGATATTAGATTTTTTTTTTGTATAATTATGTCATGGGATTTTTCAAAAAAGTATATACAAGAGTTAGTGATGGATAATTCACAATTCTAATACTTTAACATTAAAATAATTGATAAACATTATAAATAAAAAAGTATAAATAACAATATAATTTTCCCAGTTGAATTTAAACTAAAATGCAACATATCTTATCTTAGATTTTGGATAAGTGTTGAATTTTTTTGGATAATTATGAATATTTATATAATTATATAAATTCAACTTTAAAATAAGTATAATTTCACACATATGATAATAATATATAACGAGGCTATCCAAACTTGTTCATAAGTGAGGCTTATTTGGATAGTCTCATGATTTATTTGTGTATATGTTCTATTTCCAGATTAATCCTTCGCTTGATAGCTTTCATGTTGTCTGGACTATTGGTGAGTGTTTATTGGTGGTTTGTTTGGTGTTGATTTGTGGATTCTTGGGCTGCTCTTGCTGTAGGGTGGATAATTTTGGTTTGCAAACCTGCCAGGGGGGTGATTGTAATTTTCGGAACCTTCTAACAAGGCCTTTTGTGCACGTACAGAGCTTCTGCTGCCTCTTAGTTGGTAACAGGAAGTGTTTATGGGAGAATTTAACAATTGTTGGCCACATTGCTATGGAACGGAGCAGGGTTTGTAATAGATTGAACCGTTTGCAAATTATTTGGTGACAGCAGGAGGGGTAAGTTTCTGCTGCTCTGTTTCCTTTGCATTTCCCTGATTGTGGATTTTGTGTTCAATTTGGGAGATGATATGCATATATTCTTGTGGGAGTATGTTAGTTGGATGTCTGAGGGGAGTTATTTCTCAACATCGGTTACCTGTGGAAGCACCTAAAGATTCTTTGGTGGGTGTTGAGGTGTATCTGACAGGAGTTCTTGGTATAATTGTTGAACTGTTGCTGCTGTTTCGGGTGCAGGCGTGCAGCAGTGTGGGGGTGGTGGGGGGGGGGGGGGTGGTGGTGTAAGTCGCTTGGCTGTACACCAGGGGGGTCTTTGTGGTTTTTATTGCCTTCCAGGGGAACTATTGTAATGATCGAAACCTGTTAAGCGGGCAGCTCGTGATTCTGGTGTAGAGACTCTGCACAAACAGGGGGGAACGTGTTACAGTCATATATCCTCTTGCTTACATGCTGATGGTTTTGATTGCAATTGTGTTCACAAAATTTTTGGTTATTGGGCCAATTTCACAAAGTCCAATATTGTTGGGCTTGGTCTTCTTAGTAAAAGTATTTGATGGGTTGTTCCCATTGGGCCGATTTCTCAAAGTCCAAGATGTACTATTTTGTTGGGCTATGGGGGAAGGAGTGGGCCATGAATATTCACGCCTAGGGCTGTCAATGGAGCGGATTTTAATCCGAATCCGATCCGAGTCCGATCCGAATTTTAGCATATCCGACCGATTAAAATATTCGATAGATCAGATCCGATAATAAATATCCGTAATCCGAAATAAATGGGATGGATTTGGAATCAAGGAGTCCGATCCGTTAAAGATCCGAGTCCGAGTTTTTGTAATATATTTTACTAAATTTATACATTATATATAATATAATAGTAGTAAAGATACTTCAATAACATGTAATATATATGCCATTGTAATTAATAATATACTATTTATTATTTTTCAAGGTAATATTTTGTATAATTTTGATACATTTTCTAAAATATTTTTCTACTTTATTTAATTTTATTTTTAACGTAAAGGGATTTTTTTTCTTTTTGTTTATAGAATACTAACTAATTAATCTAGATATTAAAGATCTCTATTACATACACTGTGGAAGTGTTTGGTTTCCATAATTATTTAATTGCATGTTATCATAAGATTGAAGATTAGACGCAATTGTTTAAGATATATTCTCTTGTTTGGTTTGTTAGATGAAATGCCAAGATCATTTTTTTCGTAATTGTGCTTGTTTTTTTGGTTTCATTGATTATGTCATTTTATCTATGAGTAAGATTCAAACATACCAAATCACTCCTTCAACTATTATACATGTGGTGTAGTTATAAAAAAAAAAAAGGGGGAAAAGTTTGTGCTTTTTTTTTGTGATAATAAAAGTGTGTGAATTATTTATTGAAATCGGATCGGATCGGATTTTTTTATCGGATCTCGGATCTATTTCGGATTCGGATTCGGTAAAATGAATGGAAATCCTATAGGGTTTTGGGTCGGATTCGATTGCAAGTACTTGTTATCGGATTCGGATCCGGATTTCTCTGATTTGCTCCAGATCCGATCCATTGACAACCCTATTCACGCCTTGCTCACGTAGGCTACTGCTCAATAGACAATTGAACTTCGCAAGAACTTTCCATGGGCTTTAGACTTGGCAAACCATACTTGATGGACTTGGCCAATTTGGGAAGATTGGGCCATTCAAGGCTTCTACAGTTTGATTACGTGGGCTACAACACAGGCCTGATTTCACCCTTTAGGTGCTGCATTACCAGGTTAATAATAATAATAATTGACTAAATAAACTCTACTACTATTATAATAATAATAATAATAATAATAATAATAATAATAATAATGACAATGATAACAATAATGAAAATGATAACAACAACAACACCGCCGCCAACATTTGATGTTTGCCCTTTAATATTATCATTCGGTAAAAGAATACTAATTGTACCTTTCATTATGCAATGCAATTAATTGAATTAAGTTGGACTAAATGCTCGATTGACTCAATTGAGTTGGAGGAAATTTCCAATTGACTCAATTGAACATGGGGAAATGCATAATTGACTCAATTGTTTTGGAAAATATATTCAATTGTCTGAAATAAATTGAGGACAATGTTTAAGTATCAATTAAATAGGGAAAAATGTCCAACTTAATTGAGCTAGGGGTAAATGTGCAACCGTTTCAATTATTGAGGAAAATTTCCAATTGACTTAAATTTTTTCTTTTAAGGGCAAACAATCAACACTTTATTCACTAACCAACCATAGCATCCTCGATTATATAAGTCCATGCAAAAAGCGGTAAATTCGCTACTCCCTTTGAAAAGATCATTGCATTCTTAGTAAGAGAGTGGACTACTCTATTGTCTAGGTGCCCAACATGATGATATTCCACATGCCCACATTGATCAAGTAAAGACCTAGTATCACTAACTATATTACCAAGGGGAGAAAGATCTTGCTCCCTAGATTCCAGGTTTTGAAGCACGGAACAACAGTCCCCTTCAGAACAAAATCCTTCCATCCCCTTTTGATTGTGAGTTCAACTGCAGCTTTGGCGGTGAGCAACTCAGTCAGTTTCGGGTTCAATATATCTATCAATCTTGCCATTAACCAGCCCTGGCATGCTCTATTGCTATCTCGGGCCACTGCACCAATGCCAACTTCGCCACTATTAGGGAACAGTGGGTCATCAAAGTTGATCTTGAGTGTATCCAACGATGGAGGTTTCCAAGAATGAAGTACTTGTTGCTGCAAAGGGCTTGACGCAACAGCCTTAGACTTCCTCCAGTTTTCAAACATGGTATTAGCTAACTAAAGCAGGTCCGCCCAACTATAGTTCTCTTCTCACCATCACGTCTTGTTTTGATTCCACCAGATTAATCAAACTATTATAATAAACCCACCCAACTCTGTGCCTTCCAATTTTTCACGAGCATTCTTGACCTAGCTATAGTTCTCTTCTCCCAAGTATATCTCATTTTGTGCACCTCCTTAACCCAATCGCAGCCGCTAGTTCCCTTTTATCCTCCGCGCCCATGTTTGGGCTAAAAACAATAGTAGACTTTTCGTGATTAATCTCTAGGCCAGAGACAGTGGCATATCGCGCCAAGACTGATCTGATGCTTTGAACAGCTACCCTGGAGGCCTAGCATGTAATCAACATATCATTAACAAAAAGTAAATGGGATACTCTTGGGCCTTGCTAACAAATTGATACTCTCTTTAGCTGCCCCTAAGTTTCTTGAGCATGCAATAATTTACTAAAAAGTTCTACGCACAACAAGAACAAGTAAGGAGAGAAGGGATCGCCTTGGCGAAGCCCACTTTGAGGAATGATATAACCAAACTGAACACCATTAAGAACTAAAGAAAAAGAGGTATTAGATATGGAAGACATTAGAAGTTCAACAAAGTGGGGTGGGAGACCTAGTCTAAGAAGAATTAAATGAAGGAAAGGCCACTCTACATTGTTGTAGGCGTTGCTATTGTCAAGCTTAAGTGCCATGAACCCTTTTTTACCTTTTCGCTTAGATTTTAGAAGTGATTAATTTCTAACACGATTAATATATTGTCTATAATTAATCACCCTGGGATGTATTCCGGTTCAGTTTGGGAACTCATTTTTGAGCCGAATACACTTAGCAGGAGCTTTTGAAACTAAATTATTCACGACATTTCAAAGACTTATGGGTTGAAATTGGTTAACATGTTCGGGATTCTTAGCTTTAGGAATTAGGACATTAAAAGTGAAATTAACGCAATGAACATCCCCAATACCATTTAAGTGATCAAGCACGTATTGAGTAATATCATCACCTATAATGTGTCAAAATTTGTGAAAAAAATGTGGGACAGACTGTCTAGGTTCGGGGGCTTCAACGAAAACATGGATTTTAATGTTGCAGTTATCCCCCCAACTATGAAAGGCATCAATAAATCTCGACACATATCCTTATCTTCTCGAGGTTCAATAACATCCAGTGTTTCCCCAATGGCACTAATCGCTGGTTGTCCCAGGTGAAAAACATTCAAAGAGTGCTCCGATATAAGGTGTTGTATATCCCGAACCTCACTATGCCAATTTCCTATATCATCTTGAAGTCAAGAAATAGTATTAATTTGCTTTTGTCATGATGCCTTAGAGTGGAAAAATCAGGTATTTCTATCGCCTTCTCAAAGCCAATAGTCTTTGTCGTGGTATTTCCAAAACACCGCTTATCGACTATATCCCTCTTCTAGCTTTGTTCAGACCATCCTTTCCTCCAGTTTAGACTTCTCTGTAACAAGTCCCACCTCAATACCGCAAGTCTGCCTTTGAGTTCCTTGATTTTCAAGTCTGGTTCTTTGAAAGTAGCATGGCTCCACTTTGGCAAGCCCACTCTGTAGTTATAAAGTTTCTTAAGAATCGAATCATGTGCGTGGTCACCCACTTCAGTTTTTTCCCAGCCCTCTTGGATTACTCTAGCACATTTTGTTAGACTTAGAGGGGCCTTGTGTATGAAACTACGATTAAAACCTTTGCCTTATGAATATACAAGTACCAGACATAGTACAAAGAAAGTAATTAAACGTGTAAAGCAATAAACACACAATGATTTAAAGTGGTTAGGCTGAAACTTAATCTACTACCTAAGTGTATTTCAACTTAGGATTTAGAACCTGCAAGATATTATTATCAGTAGAATCAGAATAACGTGGCAAAAGTAGATAACAAAAAGGAAAGATACAAGATAATAAAGACGAGAAGAGTTATCCTGCGTTTATAACTGGCGTAGGACCACTAGTACTCCCAGCCATTTCGGTAAACAACACGCTGTTAGACCACTAGTACTGCTGACCACTGTGGTAAACAATTCACACCCTTGAAAACTTGACCCTCAATTCTCACTTATCACTATATCGTAATAATAGATGCGTCTACCCAAAAGAGTACAAACACACCGACCCTCACGCCCTCTAACACAGGCAGGAAAAGTGAATGGGCAATCTTCTCGGAGTGAGTTTCGCTCTTTATATAGCTGGTAGAAGTCTCTATTGATGGTAGGCCTTCTTTTCATAATACCCTTTCCATAATATCAACATATCTTCAGTATTATTCCATAAATCCTGTAGGACTCGAATTTTGTTAGAAAATACGGGTAGATACATCCAAACACAATATCATATAAACTTAAACTTTCCTTTACAGTGAGATATGAAATATGTGGCACAATAATAAGAAGGAAAGTCAATTAATCAAGATTCAAACAATCATGAAATGATTATAATTAGATTGAATCTTTTATTATAGGAAATTTTGTTACATTCAAAACACATATCAACGATCTCCCCTTTTTTTGAATGCGACAAATTTTGGTGAGAGTATGCAACTATTGCAAGTGAAAATTCATTACCTTTGCTCCCCCTGACTTGATGCACATGTTAAAATTAGAAAACATTACCTGATTTGCTTTATCTCTTCCTGACTAGAAGTACCGTTGGTAGGGTGAAAGTTTCAAAGAGATATAAATAATTATATGAACTATCAGGTATGAAAACTACACTCAAAAACCAAAAAATTAAAGTTAATTAAGCACAGACATCAAGCAATATAGGCACTTTAAGCATGCATGGTAGTTCAAAAATAAAGACACGTTTAATTCCAAAGATAGTTCCGAACAGATTAGTATCGACTTTGGAACAAGTTGATTTTTTAGCACGAAGGGTGCTAGAATTATTGAATTATCAAGAACTTGCCAATTTTATTTTTTTTTGTTCTAATGCTCCTTGAATTTGGAGTGGTTGTCTTGTATATTCTGTTAACATATCAAAGTTTGAAAAACATTAGAATCATTTAACTCTAGGTTCGTCAAACCCCATATAGAACACCTGGCTTTGATGCCAATTGTTAGACATAGAGAGGATGTGCATATAAAAGTACGATTAGAACCTTTTATCTCCTTTTAAACATAGTGCAACTAGTAAAGGTTTCAATATTAATGGTTTGCCTTATGAATATGCAAGTACCAGACATAGTATCAAGAAAGTAATTAAACGTGCAAAACCATAAACACACAATGATTTATAGTGGTTGGGCCGAAGCTTAATCCACTACCTAAGTGTATTTCAACTTCAGATTTAGAACTTGCAAGATATTATTTTCATTAGAATCAGAACACGATGAAAAATCCGATAACAACAAGGAAGGATACAAGATAATAAAGATGAGAAGAGTTATCTTTTCTCTGGAACTAGCGCTAGACCACTGGTACTACCGATCACTTCGGTAGGCAACACACTGTTGGACCATGGGTACTACCGACCACTTCGATAAATAACGCACACCCTTGTCAACTTGTCACTCAATTCTCACTTATCAATGTATCGTAACAATAGATGCATCCACACAAAGATGAGAAGAGTAGGAACACACCGACCATCACTCCCTCTAACACACAAGAAAAGCGAACGGGCAATCTTCTCAGACTGAATTTCGGTATTTATATAGCTGGTTGAAGTCTCTATTAATGCTAGGCCTTCTTTCAATGTATAAGATAAATTTACTGATCACATTTGAAGTTGTTTCAAATACCATTAGTTGTTATTTTAATCATTCAACATTTCAAATATATCTAACCATTCATTATTAAATTATGCATAGACTAAAACTTTAAAAGTTGCGTAGTTAAATTAATATTATTGTTTGAGTATGATTTAAGTATTACAACATATCTTCAATATTATTTCCATAAATCCTGCAGGACTTGAATTGTGCTATGCGTAGATACATTTAAGCACAATATCATATAAAGTCAAACTTTCCTTTACAATGAGATATGAAATATGTGGTACAATAATAAGAAAGAAATTTAATTAATCAAGATTCAAACAATCTCAAAAAGATTATAATCAGATAGAATCTTTTGTCATAGGAAATTTTGTTACATTCAAAACACATATCAACACAGTCCGAATCGGGCACCCACATGGCCTTGAACCTCCATTGTCGACGTCCTAGTCT
This sequence comes from Petrea volubilis, assembly GCA_026212405.1. NCBI lineage: Eukaryota > Viridiplantae > Streptophyta > Magnoliopsida > Lamiales > Verbenaceae > Petrea > Petrea volubilis. The sequence goes on from CM047878.1 coordinate 13,283,625, forward strand.
CAATTGATAGATTTTCAGTGCAAGTTCAATAATGATTGGATTATGGTCCAAAGCATTGAATGGAGCGTTACTTACTCCTACCAGAGGGTATCACTAGATCCAAGAATTATTAACCAAGGCCTAGTATAATCGTTCTTGAATAGTGTTTAGGGCATTGTAGTTGTTGCACCAAGTAGATGGAAAACCAGTATATCCAAAGTCGAACAACCCACAATCTGATATAGCATCTCTAAAGGATTTCATAAATTTGATCAACCTCACCTAACTACCTATTTTTTCTTTGGCAAGTAGAATCTCGTTAACGTCCTCAATGCAAATCCAAGGTATATCACTCCCCCGGGACAATCGTCTCAGTAAGTTCCATGTTCGTTCTCATTGGGCTGTGTTCGATTCCTCATAGAATCCCGTGAATTGCCAATCATGTACATTTTTAAGCATCACTATCTATACACCAATATAGCTTTTCGATTTAGGTCGAAGAGACATGATAACAAATTTTTTCCCATAATAACATCAAACCACCACTACGGCCTTCAATTGGAACACCAAAACAAAAAAGATCAAGTCTAGTTTTCAAACCTTCCACTCTTTGATTATCACACCGAGTTTCAACTAAAAATGTTAGACTAGGGAAAAGACACCAGAGTTGTGACAACCCGGACTTCTTTAAAATATTAAGCAAATATAAAGTGTACAAAATATTTTTAAGTTTAAAATACCACGAGGTCATTGCTACCATATACAATACCTCAAAAGCCATACTAATACAATGTTTAAGTCGAGCTTAAAGCAAGCATAGGATAATACAACAAAAACTCGTAATAATTCATAATTTGTTACTAACTTCATAATCCCCTATGGTTCTGTCCACGTTATCCTCGACAATGTTTTCCCCTAAAACAGTGCACACAAGAAATGTCAACATAATATTTGAGTAGGGATTTTACTTAATCACATAAGATTAGAGTGTGTGTTTAAGTGAACATAACAATATGAATTTCATAATAGAGCAAATAATTTCACATTTCTACCTTTAGATTGCACTTTCTGATCACAACTCCTTATAACTACCAAACACAATTCCCTTTTCGTGCCTTATTCTCCATATCGAAAATTTCTACCTTATTCACCGTGGTCATATCTCTAGAATATGCCGATTCCTATGACCCAATTCATACATGGAGCACTCTGTCCATGTAAGGAGGCATTAGGATGATGGATGGCAAGAACTTATTTTAAGACCTACAAGCCCGTTGCTGCCTGGCCGAACTCTGCCCCATCCACTCCAAACGTATTAGGGCCAGTTCATGCACAACAAAGTTTGTCAAATAAAACACGTAGGCATATAGAAAGCATAATATAAATGGAACAACATAAGAACTATAGAACATAAATTTAAATATTACCTAATATCACATAAATTGAATCTTGTATGCATAAAGCTAATATGAACTAACATGTGAAATATGAACTAGCATGTGAAATATGAACAAACATGTGAAATATGAACTAGCATGTGAAATATGAACAAACATGTGAAATATGAACTAGCATGTGAAATATGAACTAGCATGTGAAATATGAACAAACATGTGAAATATGAACTAGCATGTGAAATATATAGCATAATGTGAGCTAAAACATATGGAACCATATAACATAACTTTTACTAAATTAAGGACTTATGAAATTAAGCAAATTCCCTACCTTAGTAAACTATTTCTTTCTTTATATATATATATATATAATATCAAGATGGTGTATTTATGAGCGTGTTTGTGTGTTGAGAATGGCGTTGAAGGCCTCTATATATAGTATTTTTCCTAGAAATAAGATTATTATATTAAGGTTTATCGTAACAGTAAATACATTTATCCAACTAACCATAGTATTAAATGAGTTCACATACAAGTGTTGATCTACATTAATTGTCCAAGTGTTACCCTAATTGTTGTATATGTGTTGCCCTAATGTGTTGATGTGTTATCCTAAGTTAGGAAGATGAATACATGTGTTATGTTAGTAGAAGATGATCACTACAAGTGTTTGGACACTTGTTACCCTAATTAGATGATCTGGTCCTACTTTATCCTATTTTAATATGATGATCACAAGTGTTAACCGCTTCAAAATTAGCCATACATATGGTTTAATACGTATTTAAGATTTATACACTTGTATCTTATCTAATCTTATCCAATAACTAGGTGGAAGATAAAATTTATTAAGGAAAATGACATGAGAAAATGACTTTTGCATGTAATACCAAGAAAAACATTTCTAATATCTATATATCTATATATATATATACTAAGAAATATATATATATATATATATAATATTAAATATATATCATTTATGTATTTAAATTATGTTTCGAAATATTCTTATGTATCTATATATTTATTTTTGAAAATTAAAAAAAATCTATATTATATTTTATATATAATTGACATATATACATATGAATATATATTTATATCTATATTTTGAATACATATAAATTATATGTTAACTAATTATATGTTACAAAATTAAATTTGCTAACATAGTTATCAAATTCTAAATGTCACAAACTTTTTATTTAAATAAGAAAAAATAACAATTGCAACAATATATATGTATATATAAGTAATAATAGAAAGCACTGGGTTGTTACATCCTCCCTCCCTTAAAAGAATTTAGCTTTGAAATTCATCCTTTTTGCTTAGCCCAAGTAGTTTCTTCAAGACCATGGTATTTCCATAGAACTCTTACTAGGGGAATGGTTTTGTTTCGCAATGTTCATTCTTTGACCTCTAGAATGTGGACTAGTTCTTCAACATAGGTAAAGTTTTTATTTAGTTTGAGGGATTCATAATTTAGTAAGTGAGGGATCTGGGTGATACATTTTAAGCTTTGAGACATGAAAAACATTATGCACTTCATATAAAGCTGGAGGTAATGCTAGTTTGTATGCTACCTTTCCTACCTTTTCTATTATTTTAAAAGGACCTACATATTGAGGCTTGAGTTTTCCTCTTTTTCCTAATCTGAAAACTCCTTTTCTTGGTGATACTTCCAAGAATATGTAATTCCCCACCTCAAATTCAAAATCTTTCCACCTCTTATCTGCGTAGCTTTTTGATGACTTTGAGCTACCGCCATTCGATTGCGAACCATTTTTATTATTTCCATAGTTTCCCATACTAATTATGGGCCTATCAATTTTCTTTTGCCAACTTCATCCCAACAGTTCGGTAATCTACATTTTTGTCAATAAAGTACTTCAAATGGGGCCATACCAATTGTAGATTAATAGCTATTATTATAGGCAAATTCAGCTAGCGAGAGGTGGCTATCCTAACTTCCTCCAAAATCTACAGTACAAGATCGAACCATATCCTCAAGGATTTGTATGATTCTTTCTGTTTGTCCATCGGTTTGAAAGTGAAAAGTTGTGGCAAAATTCAACTTGGTGGTCAAAGCATTTTGTAATCCTTGCCAAAATTTGGAAACAAATCACGGATCTCTATATGAGATAATACTACCCTGTATACCGTGAAGTCGAACTATGTCTTGCTTATAGATTTCTACCATCTTATCCAAGGAACAAGTCTTAGAAAATGCAATGAAATGAGCACTCTTTGTAAGCCCATCCACCACTACCCATATCGCGTCATTGCCTTTCTAGGTTCGAGGTAGTCCCATAATGAAATCCATGGTGATATATTTCTACTTCCATTAAGGTATTGGTAGGGTTGCAATAGTCTGAAGGGTTTCTGGTGATTAGCTTTTATTTGTTGACATGTTAAATATTTAGACATGAATTTAGCTATCTCTCTTTTCATGTTGTTCCACCAATATTGCCTTTTAATATCTTTATACATGTTGTTGATGTCTGGATGAATCATATATTTGGACTTATGACTTTTTCTAATATTTCTCCTTTTTAGCTAACATCATTAGAATGCATACTCTATTTCGAAATCTTAAAATCCCCTTAGTTGATAGTGTAAACTCCATTCTTTGTCCATTATTAACTTCCTCCTTTAATTGCTTAAATCCTTCGTTCTTCTCTTGAGCTTTTCTAATTTTCTGTAATAACGCACCCCTGTAAAGATGAAAATAAAATTCCTAATTATTTCTCTCTAGTGTTCCATTCAGAAATGTCCTCCAATAACCTTCATTCTTTAATTAATAAACAAGCAATGGTGGCTTTTCTACTTAGCGCATCAGCAACGATAATAGCCTTTCCTGGGTGATATTCGATATTGAAGTTAAAATCAGTTATCATCTTGATCCATTTTCTTTGCCTCATGTTTAACTCCCTTCTGGGAAAATAAGTATTTTAAACTTTTGTGAAGCGTAGGCAACTTTTCCATATAGTTTTAACTTCTGTGAAGCGTAGGCAACTTTTCCATTTTGCATAAGTACACAACCTAATCCCTCCTTAGAGGCATTAGTATATACTATAAATCCATCACTTCCACTTGGTATGACTAATATAGGAGCGGTAACTAATCAATTCTTCAATTCTTGAAAGCTAGCCTCATAGTGCTTGTCCCAAATAAACCTTACCTTTGATTGGGTCAATCTTGTTAAAGGACGGGCAATTTTCGAAAACCCTTCAATGAACCGTCGATAATAACCAGCAAGACCTAGAAAGCTTCGTACTTCAGTAACATTTGAGGGCTGTTTCAAATCTATTATTGCCCTTACTTTCTCCGGATTACCAATTTTGCTTCTTTAGATATTATATTCTTTATCTGGATACTTTCTCTAACCAGAAGTCACACTTACTAAATTTTACGTAAAACTTCCTCTCTCAGGGTTTGAAGAATGATCTTTAGATGTTCCTCATGTTCTTCTCTAGACTTTGAATATACTAATATATCGTCTATAAAGATTGCAAAAAATTGGTCTAGATATGGCTGAAATAGTTGATTCATTAGGTCCTTGAAGGTAGCAGGGGCATTTGTCAGTCCGAATGGCATGGCTACAAATTCATAGTGTCCATACCCAGTGTTGAAAGCAGTCTTAGCTATATCATCTTCTACAAATTCTCATTTGTAGTTGATCAAATAGTTCTTCGATGTTGGGTAGAGGGTACTTATTTTTTATGGTGACTTGATTAAGTTGACGATAGTCAATACAAAGTCTCTGGGACCCATCTTTCTTTTTAACAAATAGCATAGGGGCTCCCCAAGGTGATGAACTTGGACGAATGAATCCTTTATCAAGTAAATCTTGAAATTGTACTTTAAGTTCTTTTATCTCTGCTGGGGCTATTCTATAAGGAGTCTTAGAAATTGGGGTTGTTCTTGGTACTAATTATATCATGAAATCTACTTCTCTATGTGGAGGCAAACTATTCAAATCATTGGGAAACACATCGACGAACTCATTTACCACATGTACGTCTTTTATCTTCTTTTTATCCTTCTGATTTTCTAACACATAGGCTAAGAATGCATGACATCGCTTATTTAGGCACCGCGTAGCTTGTAGAGCAGAAATAATAGTTGCTGATTATGAAGGTTTATTTTCTACTATTTCAACTATGAGTTGATCAAGTATGCATAATCACACGATTTTCTTTTGACAGTCTACTTGTGCATAATGAGAGGTTAACCAATCCACGCCTAATATAACATCAAAGTTATTTATAGGCAATATAACTAAGTTAGCATACAACTTCCTTTCACTTATAATTATCTCGCAAGCTTTATAAATCAAGTCTATTTTCCATGAGTTTCCGATGGGAGTAGTTACTTCTAATTCGTAAGATAAAATTTCAGGTTGAACCGTTAAACTATAAAAAAAACTAGACGACATATAAGAATGTGACGATCCAAGATCGATTAATACTCTAGCTAAGTGATGACAAACTAAAAGCGTACCTTCTACAACTGCAGTTTTGGCAACTTCTATTTAGTCCATTACAAATATCTTTCCTTGTACTCGTGGTTTCCCTATATGATTTCTATTTTTTTTTGTGGCTTTTGTTTGGGGTGAACCTTGTACTGGACCTATTTGAGGATAATCCTTAATGAAACGCTCCCCACTTCCACAGCTGGTACACCTTTCAGCTTTTCGTCAGCATTGATTTTTCGTATTATTCGGTTTTCCACAATACAGACAAAAAGTTTTTGTTTCACTTTGTAATGAAGGCCCGTTTATTTTGTTACCTTGCGTATCAATCCTTGTGACTTTGGTGTGTCCTCTGTAGTTTCTTCCACTTGGACTGCTCATGGGTTGTGGTTGCATAAAATGGCCTCTCTTGACCTTCAATTGTTCCATCGTGCGTTCAACTCTTAATGTTGTTTCAATCATTGTGGTGTAATCTTGAATTTGGATCGGAGCTAGCCTATCTTGAATTTCATGTCTTAACCCAGACATAAATTTCTAAATCTTCCTTTCTCCATTCTTAACAAAATATGGACTGAACCTTGCTAATTTAGTAAACATAGACTCGAACCTGGCAACACTTAAGCCTCATTGTTCCAGGTTAAGAAATTTTTTTTCTTGTTTCTCATGTACGATTTGAGGTATATATTGGTTATTAAATTCTTCAATAAAATTTGTCAATATAAAAGGAGTTTGCTTGGATTCCCATTTACTACTTACCCACTTCCACCAGTGCCTAGCATTTGCCTCTAGGCGAAAAGTGGCTAAAACAACCTTGCATTCGACATCACATTTGACTACTTTGAAGATTTTCTCCATCGTCTTGATCCAGCTTGTAGCCTTGGAATCATCTGTTCTCTTCTGAAACTTGGGGGTCCTAGCTTCATAAAACTTGCTAACGCATCGCTCATTGTTTCTACATGATTGTTGTTGGTTTGATATTCTAGTCTAGTGGTAATTCTTTCAATTATCGAGGTTAATTGCCCAATTCCTTGATCCTCAACATTTCTTGTTTTTCTTCCCGCCATCTACAAAAGAAAGGATCTTAGTAACATAACGCATATATTCATAGTAATAATTTACATAATTTCTACATCAAAAGGGATATACAACTGCAAAAAAGATAACTTTTAGCACTTTACTAACGAAAGAGTGCTATTATCTAATCATCCAAAAGTACATCCTATCTAGCAGTTATCATGTAAAAGTACTTAGCAAACTAACTTATAACTTTACTCAAGGCTAATGGGAGCAAAAATCTAGTTCCTAACTCGTAATTAGGGATCATAGGGACGACAATTTTTTTTCGGAGGGTTAGGAACTAAATTTTCGGTAACTGTACCCATAAGATCTCTACTTTTTACATATAACACTACCAACAGACTTTGATGTTGATGATGGACTTGGCAAATATGAGCTTGGGGAGCTTCAAAATTGAGCTTGAGATAGTACAAGTCTTCATGAAGTTTTTGATTTTCTTCTTTGAGTACGGCTATCTCATGAAGGAGATCATCAATCCTAGGAGGAAAGGCTCTCGAAAAGCCTTTGCATTGGGGTTTAGAGTGGAAGATTCGCATGAGTTTGTCATTTTTTCCTACACAACAATTTCAAAGGTTAGTTATATCAAATTCTAAAGTTTCCTAGGATCCTGCTCCGATACCACTTGTGCCGGACCTCTTTAAAATATTAAACAAAATATAAAGTGTCCAAAATATTTTTAAGTGTAATATACTATTAGGTCATTGCTACCATATACAATACCTCAAAAGACATACTAATAGAATGTTTAAGTAAGCTTTCAACAAATATAGAATAATACAACAAAAACTTGTAATAATTCCTAATTAATTACTAACTTCATAATCCCCTATGGTTCTGTCCATGTTATCCTCGACAATGTTTTCCCCTATAAAAGTGCACACAAGAAATGTCAACATAATAGTTGAGTAGGGGTTTTACTTATTCACATAAGGTGAGAGTGTGTGTTTAAGTGAACACAACAATATGAATTTTTACAATATATCACATAATTTCACATTTCTACCATTAGATCACACTTTGTGATCACAATTCCTTATAACTCCCAAACATAATTTCCTTTTCCTACCTTATGCTCCATATCGAAATTTCCTACCTTGTTTACCATGGTCATATCACGAGAATATGTTGATTCCTACTACCTAGTTTATACATGGAACACTCCGTACATGTAAGGAGGGATTAGGACGATGAATGGCAAGAACTTATTTTAAGACCTGTAAGCTCGTTACCGCCTGGCCGAACTTTGCCCCATCCACTCCCGAGCATATTAGGGCATGTTCATGCTCAACAAAGTTTGTCAAATAAAACATGCAGGAACATAAAAAGCATAATATAAATGGAACAACATAAGAACTATAAAACATAAATTTAAATATTACCTAATATCTATGTATTATATGTTCTCTTATGCTAGAACATAATGTATACATAAGGACCCTAATCTTGTATGCATAAAGCTTAATATGAACTAACATTTGAAATATGAACTAGCATGTGAAACATATAGCATAATGTGAACTAAAACATATGGAACCATATAACATAACTTTTACTAAAGTAAGGACTTAAGAAATTAAGCAAATTCCCTACCTTAATAAACTACATCTTTCTTTATATGTATATATAATATGAAGATGTTGTATTTATGAGTGTGTGTGTGTGGTATTTGTGTGTGGGTATGTGACCGTGGTGAAGGCTTCTATTTATAGTATTTTGCCATAGAAATAAGATTATTATATTAAGGTTTATCCTAACATTAAATACATTCATCCAACTAACCATATTATTAAATGAGTTCACATACAAGTGTTGATCTACATTGCCCAAGTGTTACCCTAATTGTTGTATTTGTGTTGCCCTAATATGTTGGTGTGTTATCCTAAGTTAGGAAGATGAATACATGTGTTATGTTAGTAGAAGATGATCACTACAAGTGTTTGTACACTTGTTACCCTAATTAGATGATTTGGTCCTACTTTATTCTATTTTAATATGATGATCACAAGTGTTAGCCCCTTCAAAATTAGCCATACATATGGTTTAATACATATTTAAGATTTATACACTCGTATCTTATCTAATCTTATCGAATAACTAGGTGGGAGATAACATTTATTAAGTAAAATGACGTGAGAAAATGACATTGCATGTAATACTAAGAAAAACATTTCTAATATATATCTATATATATAATCGAATATATATATATATAATATGAAATATATATCATTTATGTATTTAAATTATATTTTGAAATCTTGTTATGTATATATATATGTATATTTTCAAAAATTAAAAACCAATCTCTAGTATATTATATATATAATCGACATATATACATATGTGTACTAATTATATATATTCATAACTATATCTTGAATACATATCAGTTATATGTGCACTAATTATATGTTACAAAATTGGATTTGCTAACATAGTTATCATATTTCTAAATGTCACAAATTTTTTATTTAAAATACGAAAAAATAACAATTGCAACAATATATATTTAAGTAATAGTAAAAAGTACCATGTTGTTACAAGAGTAAACCCTCTGGCCCTTGAATTGTCTTGGCCCCCCCAACCCCTAGCAATTCCAACACTTCAGATTCATGGCGATTGGTGGGACTGCTCTCCAATCTTTGCTAATAAAATATTATCCTGCTCATCAATGAGCATCAAAGTTGAAGTAGCATGTTTTTTATCCAATTTGGAGAAGTTCACCACTTTTTGTTTCCCTGTGATATTCACTACGTTTCTATGTTGTTTCGGTGGCTTACGTGGGGGTGGTGATTTTCCAAGAGAGAAGGCCAACAGAGAATCATAAATAAACCAACCTACAGGGGGACATTGAAGAGGCCCAATGATTCTGTACCGTTTTAGGTCAATTCACCATGAGGCCAACTCTTCCCGTAGGTAATCTGACCCATGGTAAGTACATGGGGGCTATCGGGTTGGATTGTAGAGTACTATAGCATTAAGAGGTTCATCAAGTGGGCTCTTTTGGTGGAAATCAGTTGGGCGGGCATTGAGGCTTGGATTATGGATTGAATTATGAATCGGTCTGGTGGGTTGCCTTAATTTAGATGAGGCTATGTAGCAGTATTTGGGTTTAGTTTCTGTTGGATTGGGTCAAGATTATTGACTATATGGGATTATGTTCGGGTAGATTGAATTTGACGTTGCGTAGTAGTATGAGTAGTATTCAAGTTGAGGTTCTCTTGGTCCAGTCCAAGTTGGCTTAATCTATGGGCTTGTGTTTGGATGGGTTGAGTTTTGAGTTGGTGTGTAGTATGAGTGGGTGTTTGATATGTAGTAGGGTTAATAGTAGATTCCTCGATCAAAGGCATACATGAAAATGCTAAATGTATTGACTGCTGTGTGAATTTAGCTGAAAGGCCTTTTTTAAAAGTAGTAGTGTTGATCACTCTAGCTTCACTATGCACTCTGATTTCAAAATTTTCTGAATTTGGTAATCCTCTATTTGTGCCACATGTTTGACTGGATCTGGGATTAGGCATATCACACACGGGTCCTTTCCCTTATCTGGCCGCTAGTCTTGGCCGTGCTGGTATGGCGACACTACCGGAATGCAAAACCACCCTTATTTGTTCTGGCAAGTTTGAGTTCATAGTTCTTAGCCAAAGCCCATAAGGTGTGCTCTCCCTGGATTGGTGAAGTCATCTTTGTACTGGATGTTGCATACTCGGGCTATGGGATCGAACTTCCTGCATAAGTAACAATAGTAGGGGAGTCGCTCATAGGTGAAAGACACCGGAATCTCCTTCTCGTAGAATCTCTCAGTTTTAATGGTCGGCTCAGAGGCTGGTTAATGGTGATTCCTACCCGTATGCGTACAGTCTCACCCTATACTTTCACCACACCTTATCTAAACTCACATCAACCTGGATATCCCTCCTAATTTTGTTTTTAAGAGATATCAACCCTTCATTAGGATTATCCCTTACAATATCCTTTATCCTCTTCCCAATGTATTTATAGTTGGCCTTTTTATTAGTGGTACTGTGTGCACATTCAAGTTTGCCCTTTAGAGACTTAATCTAGAAAGTTGTACCCATTTGTACTCTAGAAGCATGAGTCTTCCAATTGCAACCATTTTTACAGACATCAGTTATTTTCTATTTTTCTCTCAACACCACTCTATACTTCTCTGACAACCCAAAACTTCTAGCTAATTATGAAAATATCCAATTTATAATTTTTGCACAAACATGCCACTTTTCTAAACAATAGTAAAACCAACCCATACTTTTATTCGAAAATTCAAAAGTACACATAAGTTTATTATTACATGATCGTGACTACAAAATAACCTCGATCCTATAACATACATAACTAGCCAAATGCTTCGAACCGTCTTCCTATGTCTTCTTCGCTAGCAACTCCGTTCGTCTCCAGATCAACTAAAACAATACATGAAACACGTCAACAACACGTTGAGTAGAAACTTTGCATATAACATAAGGTGATCGTGTGAGGTTTGTGCACAATATCATAGAAATTTATGAACATAAATCACATAACTTCACATTTGATTTCTTCCACCTCGACGGGTGGCTACCTTATCACTTTGTGCCGATTTTTTTTTCAAACAAACACTCCAATTCCCGACCAATCACTCCGGTGGTCATATCCCGGGTATATGCCGATTTTCCTATGACCCAATTCATTACATAGACACTCCGTCTATGCAAGGAGGGATTAGGCAACGATGGAGGGTCGAGAACTAATTTAAGACCGGCAAGCCCGACACCGCCCGGCCGAACTCGACCACATCCACCCCTCTTCATATTGGGGCCCATCATGCACACATAAACTTCATGTATAACACATAGTTTTACAGAATTTCAGTATGCTTTCACACTGATTTCACATAAATGAACATAGTTTTCAACCTTTACGAACTGAAAATTTTCGCAGTCTGCAAATATTTACGTCGAGCAGAAAATTTCAGTTTATAAGCACGGAATTTCAGGCCTAAAACCTGCTGGGATTTCACAAATATGTTTCTAATGTTATAAAACAAAGTTTTGGTTAGTAACATTCCGAGTTTTCAGCTTACGAGACTTGAAATTTTCAGACTGCGACGCAAAATGCTTAATTGCGCGACTACTGGAATTTCCAGGACCCGAAGCCGAACTTTACAGCTTTGAAAAAAAATGTTTTTCCAGCTTATTATACACTGGAATTACAACATATAAAACAGGTTATGAGTTTGGAAAAATCGGATTTTTCAGTTGTGCAAAAATGAGAATTTGCAGCCTTGTAACAAATTTTTCAGCACTATGAATAGTGTGTCCAGCAAGCTTTGAACTAAAAATTCACCTTAACAAACATGAAGTTTCAGCTTCTAACACATGATTGAAGTATTAACAAAGTATCAAACATCAAAATACATAACTTAAGCATCATTTGAACATAATGCAAGCAAAATTTCAGCATAGTTTCAAGAAATTCAAGGGTAAGATGCACATAAAATCACTATAAGCATAAGACCAAATTCTCTTGTGTTCCCTAAGACCCAAGATGGAAATCAACTTGTGATCACCTCTTAGGGTCTAATGGGGAAGAAATAAGGCTAATACTTTCATAAAAACCTAACCCTAACTTATGCCATAGGCAAGGTTTCTACCTTCTAGTAGTAGGGGTTCTTCTTGTAGTTTAAGAGTTGTATGGAAGTACAAGGATGAAAGTGGCTGAAATTTTGTGATGAAATTGACAAAAGATGAAGGTAAGAGTATGAGGGGGAGAGTGTGAACGTTTTTCAAGAGTGTGTGGGTGATGTTTTTGTGTTTTCTTTGTCTAATACTTCTTATAATTAATAGTGTGAGAGATAGCATTAAAATATGATTGTGTCCTAATCTTAATCATTCTTACTTTCCAACTAAGTGTCCAACTAACAAGCCTAATTGGGTTAAGTGTTAGTCTAGGCTAATTTGGACCATACATGTATAACTACATCTAGAAGGGATTATACAAGTGTATATACACTTATACATTGTCATCAATACTTGAGGGATGAAAACTTGAGGGTGATTTTCTACCAAGTATAAAACATTTTTATGTTTCCTATACCTAAAAAAACGTCCCCCTTAGTGCAAATCTGAAAATTTATAAGTTGTTTTCTTATTTTTACATTTTTATGGAAGAAAATATCATTTAGGGGTAGAAAATGCAATTTTAGGCTTTCTTTAGGGTTTTTCCAAAAATCTTATAAATCTTATTACACAAAACCAAACATATATATATATATATATGTGTGTGTGTGTGTATACATATATTTTCATGAATTATATAGTTTATATGATGCTTAACTAGGACAAGAAATAACCCTAACTTGCACATTTGCAAAAAACGAACATGAAACACAAGACATTAACATTATGAAAACATATACCTATAAATATAAAATAAAAACATATAAATATATCTATACATAATGGGAGTGAGAATACGGGTCCTTACATCCTCCCCTCCTTAAAGGAATTTCGTCCCAAAAATTTGGCCCGATTAGTCAAAGAGATGTGTGTAGTTGCTCATCATATCTTCTAGTTTCTCCCACGTAGTTTTCTCGAGGTTATGATACTTCCACAAGACTCTGACTATGGGAATGGAACAGTTTCTCAAGGTTCGTTCTCTTACTTCAAGGATGCGAATGGGTTCCTCTACATATATCAAGTCTTTATTGATTTCGAGGGAATCATGATTCACAACATGAGAGGGATCCGGGTGATACTTCTTAAGCATCGACACATGAAATACGTCATGAACATCAGATAAACTTGAGGGTAACACTAGTTTATATGCTACTTTTCCTACTTTTTCGAGGATTTCAAAAGGTCCAATGCATCGAGGTTTTAGTTTTCCTTTCTTCCCAAACCAAAAAATTCCTTTTCGTGGTGATACTTTTAAGAAAATAGAATTTCCTACTTCAAACTCCAAATCCTTTCGTCTCTTATCAGCGTAGCTTTTCTGATGACTTTGAGCGGCAGCCATTCATTTTTGAATTGTTTCTATAGCCTCCGTAGTTTCTTGTACCAATTTAGGGCCTAGCAATTTCATCTAACCAACCTCATCCCAACAATTTGGTGATCGACACTTTCGTCCATAAAGGGCCTCAAATGGATCTATACCGATGGTAGATTGATAACTGTTATTGTAAGCGAATTCGGCTAATGAGAGATGACGATCCCAACTTCCTCCAAAATCGATGGTACAGGATCGAAGCATGTCTTCTAAGATTTGGATGGTTCTTTCAGATTGTCCACCGGTTTGCGGGTGAAAAGCCATGCTAAAGTTCAACTTAGTATCTAGCGTGCTTTGCAACTCTTGCCAAAACTTAGAAACGAATCGCGGATCTCTGTCTGAAACAATACTGACGGGGATACCATGTAATCGGACTATTTCCTATTTATAAATTTCAGCCATCCTGTCCAAGGAACAAGTCTTTGAAAAGGCAATAAAATGGGCACTCTTAGTAAGTCTATCCACTACAACCCAATTCGCATCATGACCTTTGGAGGTTCGGGGTAGACCCATAACAAAATCCATGGTAATGTGTTCCCACTTCCATTCGGGAACAGGTAGCGGTTACAAGAGACCAAAGGGTTTCTGGTGATCGGCTTTTATCTGTTGACAGGTCAAGCATTTGGATACAAATTCCGCCACTTCTCTCTTCATACTAGTCCACCAATACTGTTTCCTAATGTCTTTGTACATCTTATTGATTCCCGGGTGGATTGTGTATCTTGATTTGTGACTTTCTTCCAATATTTCCCTCTTGAGATTGTTGTCATCGGGGATGCATAGCCGATTGCGAAATCTGAGGATCCCATCATTGGACATGGCAAACTCGGCCCTTTGTCCGTTACTAACTTCTTCCATGATCTTTTTAAGTTTTGCATCCTTTTCTTGAGCTTCCTTCATTTTTGGTAATAACGCGGGCTGCGCTTGAACTGTAGAAAATAAAATTCCTAACTCTTTTTCCTTGGGATTCCACTCAGAATATCCTTTAACAACTTCCATTCCTTAGTTGCCAAACAAGAGATGGTGGCTTTTCTACTTAATGCATCGGCAACTTTGTTAACTTTTCCCGGATGGTATTGAATATTAAAGTTATAGTCGATAATCATCTCCATCCATCTCCTTTGTCTCATGTTTAATTCCTTTTACGAAAATAAGTATTTCAGGCTCTTATGGTCCGTGATACCTCGAAAGCTGTCCCATGCAAATAATGCCTCCATTTCTTGAGTGCAAACACAATAGCAGCTAATTCGAGGTCATGAGTAGGGTAGTTTTCCTCATATGTTTTTAATTTTTGTAAAGCGTAGGCTACTACCTTGCCATCTTGCGTTAATACACAACCCAATCCTTCTTTAGAGGCATCAGTGTATACTTGAAATCCGTCGTTCCCATTAGGTAATACTAACACAGGAGCAGCGACTAAGCACTTCTTCAATTTCTGAAAACTTGTCTCACAGTGTTGGTCCCAAACAAACTTGACCTTAGCCTGGGTTAACCTAGTTAGTGGTCGAGCAATTTTTGAAAACCCTTCAATAAATCTTCGGTAGTACTCAGCAAGACCTAGAAAGCTTCGAACTTCAGTGACGGTAGAAGGTTGTTTCCACTCCACAACGGCCTTTACCTTTTCCGGATCTACTGAAACTCCTTCTTTGGATATGATATGACCAAGAAAGGATACTTTTTCTAACCAAAATTCACACTTGCTAAATTTTGCATAAAGCTGTTGGTCCCTTAGAGTTTGCAGAACTATGCGCAAATGTTTCTCATGCTCCGTTTTGGTCTTTGAGTATACCAAGATGTCATCTATAAAGATTACAACGAACTGATCCAAGTAAGGTTGGAATACTCGATTCATCAAGTCCATGAATATAGCAGGTATATTGGTTAATCCAAAAGGCATTACCACGAATTCATAATGTCCGTAGCGACTATTAAGGGCTGTTTTGGCTATGTCTTTTTCTTGGATTCAGACTTGGTAATATCCTGATTTCAAGTCCAACTTAGAGTGCACGGAAGCTCCTTGTAGTTGGTCAAATAACTCTTCAATGTTCGGTAGTGGATATTTGTTTTTAACGGTAACTTGGTTTAGAGATCGATAGTCAATGCAAAGTCGCAAGGTACCGTCCTTCTTTTTGACAAATAAAATTGGGGCTCCCCATGGTGAAGAACTAGGCTGAATAAATCCCTGATCAAGTAATTCTTGTAATTGAGTCTTAAGTTCCTTTAATTCGGCGGGGGCCATTCTATACGGGGTTTTAGAAATCGGGGCCGTTCCGGGTACTAGGTCAATAGTGAATTCAATTTCCCTATGTGGAGGTAATCCTGGTAGGTCACTAGGAAATACATCTACAAATTCGTTTACCACCGGAACATCCTCAACTTTCTTTTTATCCTGTTGTTTATTCAATACATATGCTAAAAATGCATCATTTCCTTTTCGAAGCAGTCGATGAGCTTCATGGCCAAAATAATTGGTATGGAAGGGGAGAATTTGTTTCCTCTTATTTCAACTACAGGTTGACCTGGCGTACATAATCGCACTATCTTATGGTGACAATCTATTTGGGCATAGTGAGATGCTAGCCAGTCCATTCCTAATGTCACATCGAATTCGTTTATAGGCAATAAAACTAAGTCAGCCCTCATGAATTTTCCGCCAACTACTAGCTCACAATTCTTATATACCAAATCAGTTTTCCATGAGGTTCCCATAGGTGTGCTTACTTTTAACTCATAAGGCAGAACTTCAGGTTCACGCATTAAACTAGAAACGAAATTACGTATATAAGAATGCGTTGAACCAGGATCTATCAAAACTTTAGCCAAGTGTTGGCAAACCAGAAGTGTACCTTCCACCACTGTTGGTTCGGATGTCCTTTCTTGATTAATGGCAAACACCTTGCCTTGCACTCGTGGTTTTTCGCCACGCTTCCCATTCTCCTTTGCAACTCATTCCCGTGCAATTCCCAATTGGGGACAATCCCTGATGAAATGCTCACTACTTCCACACCGGTTACATTTCCTTGCCTTAATCCAACACTGACTCTTAGTGTGATTTAGTTTTCCACAGTAGGTACATTAAATGTTCCGTTGGGGTAGGGGGTGTTAAGATTCATCCGGGGTCCTGAAATATTAGTCTTAGCAACTTATTGCTTCCTCCGAAGTTTCTCCCGACTTGGCTCCCTAAAGGAGACGATCTCACGAATTGCCCACGTTTAACCTTTAACTGCTCCATAGTGATCTGTAATTTTAGGGCGATTTCCACTGCCGCCGTATACGTTTGCATCTGTACCGGTGCCATCTTGTCTTGTATCTCCATCCTTAAACCACCAGTGAATTTCCATATTTTTCTTTCTTCACTTTCAACAAAATAAGGGGCAAACCTAGCTAACTGGGCAAACATTGCCTCATATCGGGCCACACTTAACTCTCATTGTTCTAAGTTTAAAAATTCTCTTTCTCATTTTTCTTGTACCACTTGAGGAACATACTGTGTATTGAATTCGCGAACGAAATTGTTCCATGTACGTGGAGTCCTCGTTTCTTCCCACTTCCCACTAACCCTTTTCCACCAATGCCGTGCGTCTTCTTCCAACCGGAATGTAGCCAAAGTGACCTTCCGTTCTTCTTCGCAGTCCATGACTTCAAAAATTTTCTCGATAGCTTCTAGCCAACTAGTGGCTTTGACGCCGTCCGGTTCTCCTTTGAAACTCGGGGGTCCTAACCTAAGAAAATTAGCAATGGCATCGTTAGTCGTTTCTGTGTGATTGTGATTATTATTATGCTGATTTTCAAGAATTGTAGTGATTCTCTCAACGATAGCCGTAAGTTGACCCTCCGGATTCTCGTTATTACCGCGTGTTCATCTATTCGACATCTACATCATAAAAATTCAGTTTATTAATATAAACAAAACCCATTTATTTCTATTTACATAAGACTTACACAACCTATCTACATAAAAGTTACTCATATGGCAAATGCAAAAACATACACGGCAAACGCAAAACATACATCCTACCAAACTTTACGCGAGCACCGATTACACTAGACAACCACTACGGTGCTCTCAAGACACTTAATTTACTCAAGCTCATAGGGAGCATGGCTAGTACCCTCTCCGCAGTTTATAACCACTAACTCCGGGGGTGGCGTAGGAATTAAATTCTCTTTGATGATTCCAACAAGTTTCCTACTCATGCTATACAAAAGCTCGAGCACACTTTGGTAATGCTGATGTGTTTGGTAGATGTGATTCTAGGCTCCCTCCAAACTAAGACGCTTGCGGTAAAGGTCCTCTTGAAGCTTTTCATAGTTTTCTTGCAGCAACCTTAGTTCTACTAAAAGTTCATCAACTTGGGGCGGGCGCACTCGGACGGAGGACACTCGGGCAGCTCCGCACGGATAGCGCGACCTACGGTTAGAGGATTCTCCGGAATAGGCCATCTGCTATACAACAAGTTCAAACATTAGACAATTCATAATCAAAATTCCTAACGTCCCAAAATCGTGCTCTGATACCACCGGCGACGACCCAAAACTTCTAACTAATTATGAAAATATCCGATTTATAATTTTTGCACAAACATGCCACTTTTCTAAACAATAGTAAAACCAACGCATACTTTTATTCGAAAATCCAAAAGTAAACATAAGTTTATTATTACATGATCGTGACTACAAAATAACCTCGATCCTATAACATGCATAACTAGCCAAATGCTTCGAACCGTCTTCCTATGTCTTGTTCGCTAGCAACTCCGTTCATCTCAAGATCGACTAAAACAATACATGAAACACGTCAACAACACGTTGAGTAGAAACTTTGCATATAACATAAGGTGATCGTGCGAGGTTTGTGCACAATATCACAAAAATGTATGAACATAAATCACATAACTTCACATTTGATTTCTCCCACCTCGACGGGTGGCTACCTTATCATTTCGTGTCGTTTTTTTTTTTCAACCAAACACTCCGATTTCCGACCAATCACTCTGATGGTCATATCCCGGTATATGCCGATTTTCCTATGACCCACTTCAGTACATAGACACTCCGTCTATGCAAGGAGGGATTAGGCAACGATGGAGGGTCGAGAACTAATTTAAGACCAGCAAGCCCGACACCGCCCGGCTGAACTCGACCACATCCACCCCTATTCACATTGGGGCCCATCATGCACACATAAAATTCATGTAAAACACGTAGTTTTACAGAATTTCAGTATGCTTTCACACTGATTTCACATAAATGAACATATTTTTCAACCTTTACGAACTGAAAATTCGCAGTCTACAAATATTTACGTCGAGCAGAAAATTTCAATTTGTAAGCACGGAATTTCTAGCATAAAACCTGCTGGGATTTTACAAATATGTTTATAATGTTATAAAACAAAGTTTTGGTTAGTAACATTCCAAGTTTTCAGCTTACGAGACTTGGAATTTTCAGACTGCGACGCAAAACGCTTAATTGCGCGACTGATGGAAGTTCCAGGCCCCGAAGCCGAACTTTACAGCTTTGAAAAAAACTGTTTTTCCAGCTTATTATACACTGGAATTACAACATATAAAACAGTTTTTGAGTTTGGGAAAATCGGATTTTTTAGTTGTGCAAAAATAAGAATTTGCAGCCTTGTAACAAATTTTTCAGCACTATGAATAGTGTTTCCGGCAAGCTTTGAACTAAAAATTCACCTTAACAAACATGAAGTTTCAGCTTCTAACACATGATTGAAGTATTAACAAAGTATCAAATATCATAATACATAACTTAAGCATCATTTGAACATAATGCAAGCACAATTTCAGCATAGTTTCAAGAAATTCAAGGGTAAGATGCACATAAAATCACTATAAGCATAAGATCAAATTCTCTTGTGTTCCCTAAGACCTAAGATGGAAATCAACTTGTGATCACCTCTTAGGGTCTAATGGGGAAGAAATAAGGCTAATACTTTCATAAAAGCCTAACCCTAACTTATGCCATAGGCAAGGTTTCTACCTTATAGTAGTAGGGGTTCTTCTTGTAGTTTAAGAGTTGTATGGAAGTACAAGGATGAAAGTGGCTGAAATTTTGTGATGAAATTGACAAAAGATGAAGGTAAGAGTATGAGGGGGAGAGTGTGAACGTTTTTCAAGAGTGTTTGGGTGGTGTTTTTGTGTTTTCTTTGTCTAATACTTCTTATAATTAATAGTGTGAGAGATAGCATTAAAATATGATTGTGTCCTAATCTTAATCATTCTTACTTTCCAACTAAGTGTCCAACTAACAAGCCTAATTGGGTTAAGTGTTAGTCTAGGCTAATTTGGACCATACATGTATAACTACATCTAGAAGGGATTATACAAGTGTATATACACTTGTACATTGTCATCAATACTTGAGGGATGAAGACTTGAGGGTGATTTTCTACCAAGTATAAAACATTTTTATGTTTCCTATACCTAAAAAAACATCCCCCTTAGTGCAAATCTGAAAATTTATAAGTTGTTTTCTTATTTTTACATTTTTATGGAAGAAAATATCATTTAGGGGTAGAAAATGCAATTTTAGGCTTTCTTTAGGGTTTTGCCAAAAATCTTCTAAATCTTATTACACAAAACCAAACATATATATATATGTGTATACATATATTTTCATGAATTATATAGTTTATATGATGCTTAACTAGGGCAAGAAATAACCCTAACTTGCACATTTGCGAAAAACGAACATGAAACACAAGGTATTAACATTATGAAAATATATACCTATAAATATAAAATAAACACATATAAATATATCTATACAGAATGGGAGTGAGAATACGGGTCCTTACAACTTCTCTCTTGTTATAAATCTTAGACCTACAAATAGATCTACATTCCTCTTTCCCATGTTATCATTCCATAGAGGATAATGGGGATTATCATCTCCACTATCATGATCTGATGGCAACTCCTCGTCATTCTTAGGTTCACTATACCACTCACCACCCTCTATGTTTACATTATCTTGCACATTGGTTTCTACCCCTTTTCCTTCCTCTTACCTTTCACATTCTCCCCAAGGGCTTTGTATATCTTCCTAGTATGGTCAGGAGGCCTAACCTCAAAGTTATCATCATTATTGGGACCCTCCAAGTCTTCTAGTAGCCATGAAGGGCAACTAGATTCACTCGAATCAAAGCCCTCTTCTATCCCCCCAAAATCGCCCAAGTGAGCTCTGGAACCCTCCCCTACCCCAACACTACCACCCACCCCCATCCTCTTATCCCCACCCAAATTATCACCAAGATTTACCCTATCACACCCATCTACACCAACGTCCCCATCCCCACCTAAGTTGCTGCCCAAGTTAACCCCAATACCCTCATTGCCCCCATCCTTTCTTAGACTCTCACTCACCCCACCAACAACCCCATCATTCCTAACAGTCTCACCATGCATATTGTTACTAAAATCAACATTATCATTTGATTCAAGATTATCATTCCATTCAACATTATCATTTGATTCAATATTATCATTCAATTCATGATTAGCATCTGCATTATCATTCATATCAACATTAAAATCAGCAACATTATCATAATAGGTCAAGAGAGGGTATTTTTCTTCTTTTCTATTCATAATGTTTCCATCCTTATCAGCAACTAATAAATGCCCCTCTTTATCTTCTACATATAGAAGAATATCAAATATTCCTTTAAATTCCCTAATTAGCTCTAAAATCCCTTTATCCCCCCTAAAAATCCTAATCCAATCATCAAGTTCATGCCCTAGAAGACAATAACATATTACTACATTGCAAGCTTTCCCCAGCTTTTGCATACATATCTAGTAAGTTATTATAGAAAAGTCTTTCCTTATCTATACATTAGAAAACCACACTTTATGTCCACCAAAATACCTAACCCTAGGAATTCACTCAATAAATCCCCCAACCCATAAATAGAAATCAACATAATCTCCCAACACCATATTCTACATACAACAAATATTTTAATAAATGCCCAGTACATAACAAAACAACAATAGAAAAGTACAATTTCTATAAAAAAAAATAATTGAAACAAATGTCCACTACCCAACATAGGTAATCCATAATTTATTCCACTAAAGCTGACTAATATACAAATTATTCTAATATTTTACTAACATAGTCAACATTTTCAGTCATAGAAAAACTACAAAAACTAGGGTTTTGGGACCACATGTTCCACAAAACAAAAACACACAAATATTATGGGGGTGGGGACCAAGAACATACAGAAAACAACATTCATAAGTCCATAAATTTCATATATTTATGTACTTAATTGAATGGATTTCTTATGCTTTTCCATGTATTTTAAATTATTTTAAGGGTTTTAATGTTGGTTTTTCTTATTTTTGGAAACGGGAGTCTAAAAGGGCAAAAAGACAGCAAAGAGGTGCGATCATGCACAAGAAATTTTGAATTTGTGCAAAAATAGAGATATTGGACAAAATAGTTTGCGATCTTGCGCACAAAATTTGCGAATATGCGCAAGGTGCAAATTTTGGGAACTTTTAATTCCTTCCCTAATTAAAATTCTAGGTCAAATTAGTGCTTTTAATGGTCTATAAATAGAGGAAAAACCCAGTAGCCTCGTATCATTCATACTTTTATTCTCTCTTTTATTTTTTTCCATAGTTTTTAGTTTAGATTACAATTTTTCTTTCAAAGCTTCACCAAGCAACACAAGATTGAAGGCAAAGAAAGTGAAGATTCGACATTAAATTAGAGTTTTCTCTTCTCTTTATCTTTTAATTGTAGTTGTATTGATGAATAGTTTTTATTTGCTTTTGAATTTTGTTAACATGAGTAGCTAAATATTTTGTTCTACGATTATGACTGAACCCAATATGAAATTTTTATGAGTTTTGCCATGTTCTTATAATTTTATGTATTTATTCTAATTGCTCTGTTTTGTTTGCAATTGTGTGGCTACCAATTGTATGTTAGGAATCCTATCTAAGCCTTGACAAAGGAAATTTTGGAATCGAAAAATAAACCGAGCAATGCAAGTTCGAGTTTATGTTTGTCAAAAGCCGATTAGTTTGTAGGATAGACATATATACCTGCAAACTATGTGTAACTCAATGAGTGAACTTAGTGCGTTATTGATTAATTGGTAGCCGTAGGCATATAGGATATCATTATTTAATAACAGGTTTGTGGAGATTTCGATAGAAACCCGCGAATAAATTCATTCTTTAGGTTATCAGAACAATTCACATAATTATAAGAATTTTGGTAATTCGAGTCAGAAAAGAATATTGGGGGATGTTGTAATCCTGGGCTTAAGTTAATCTGGTTAGTTAATTTGCTATTTGTTATTTGCATTGCCTACTTTTCTTTTATTTTGATTAGTTTAATTTAATTTCTATCTACCATAATTGTATTTAGAACAAGAGTAGGGAGTTTAATTTCAGTACTTAGTTAGCAATAAGTTACAAGTCTCTGTAGGATTCGACACTCTATTCACTCTATATTACTTGTTGGCACACGTGTACTTGCATGTTAGAAAATTCCACAACAGACATCACCTAACAAAACAAGTACAACAATACTTTACACCCTAATTAGTAAAAACTCAAAAAAAAAAAAAGAAAGAAAACGACACTAGAAGACCTATCCCAAAAATTTTCACCCAAAAACCCAAAAATGGGTCACTTTTATGAAATTGACATATATTATTCAACTGCCAACGGTTCAAATCATCACGCAGTCCTTTTCACCTTTGATTTGTGGTGCTAATCTTCTTTCTCGGTCCAAAAACCCTAATTTCTTCTACCTATTAGGGAGAAATCGAATTTTTTCCCTCAATTTAAAAAACCCTAGATTTCTAACAATAAATATTTTCTCTCAACGAAGGTAAAGTGAAATGAATGATCAAAAACCTCCTTGCATTCAGTAAGTACGAAGGGCAAAATACGCATTTCACCAAAAGACTAACTCTATCAAATGACTCTTAATGGTCAGGGAACGTGAACGTAATTTTAAAAAACGGAGGGGCTAGTATGCATATTTTTAAACCACAGGGGAAAAGCGCGCAACTTTCGGAAACCACATAGGGGTTTTTTTGCAATTTTTCCATTAATAAGGCCCAAGTCATTTCGATGCATGGGGGGCTAGCCCATGTTAAGAGGCCTGAGCTAGAATAAAGTTGGAGGCCCATGGCCTAGTCAGCAGGAAAATAAAACAAATAAAATAGTTAAACCCTTACTGTAAGGGTTGTTAGATAAGAAATAACAAATTGGCTAAAGAATAGGCATTGTTAATTATAACTAATCATGCCTGAAATAAAGACCAGGTGATACAAGCCACAATCATTTTTGCCTCAATAACTACCACAATCAAGAAATTATAAGGTCCATTCATTTTGAATGGCCAAGCTCGAACAAGTCATACAACTCCAAGAATAAAGGATTTCAGTTGCAGCCTGAAGCCTATAAAAGGGAGTTGGATTCACCGTTAGAGAACACACAACACAACGTCAACAACAATAACACAACTCTCTCAATCAAGAAGTCAACACTTCTTTTATTTTTAGTCCAAATGAACAAAGATTAGCCTTAGTTCAGTAGGTACGAAACAGCTGCATGAATGTCAGTAGCCATGCCTATTTGGCTCGAAGCGAGGTTATCAATGCATTCATTCTGCAATGTCACGAGGTTGTAGCCATCACTCACTCAGATTGGGCCCGATTCGAGGTGAGATATCAATGCGACGGAGTGGGATCCTACATTCATATTGAGCGCATGCATGAAGAGAAGTGTTGCTGGAGTCAATCAATGCTCGTTGGAGTGAACAGTCTTTGAATGCATCCACGCCTAGATGTTGCTGGAGTAATCAATGTGGCTGACTGTAGCTAGAGTCTTTAGGAGTCTCTCAATGCATTTTTAGTCATAGATATGGCTACCAAGTCATCAATGTATGTGTCTGTGCTCAATTTTCGTAAGGTCTAAATAGCGAGTAGCTATCGTCTCTGAATATAATTTCTCTTTGTTTTCAAGCTTTTTGACCCTTTTCAATTCTTAGAGTACTAAATTGTTAAGTCTTACATTAAATTGTAGGCAAGTAGAACCTCAGGGGTAGTGTTTGCCTACTCCGACTCAGTTGTCTTTCGGATATAAGTATTAGGCATAAAACAATATTTTCATTTTGATTCACCAAGACGTCAATTCTTGTGTTCTTGCACACTGGCACCCCCGCACTCAAACACGAAATTCACTTCGAATTTACTATTTTCTCATCAAACTCAGTGACTTCAAATTCTAAGTAACCACGTTGGCATAGCTGTCAAAAATTTATGCAAACAGTGAGCTTGGTCATTTGGGTTCTCATAGATTTAATCTCGGTCCTGCGTTGGTGGACACTTAGCCACTCGCTCAAAATGTGGGCATCTTTTGATATTCTATTTTAGACTTTCTCACGCTTGTCTTTTTTTAGATATAACTTCTATATCTTATTTTTCGAGAACATCCTCTCTTGTGGAGGCAACTTCTTTGAGTTCAGCAACCAAATTTGGTATAGCCTACGAGTTGTATCTATCGGGCCTTGCATCAACAGCTTTCAAGAAACAATGGATGGTGGTCAGCTCCCTTCGAATCTCCTCCACTTGACCACTTACGCCAGATAAAAAACATAGCTTCTTCGAGCAACAAATCGCGGAGTGTTTCAAGAGCTTCTTGGGCTATTCGATCAACCATATCTATCAATTTTCTTCTTTTTTTTTCAAGGAAATTAAGTGCACTCTATAATTTAGGGAAAAGATAATAATATACGCTTTAGTACTTTAATTCTGCCAGGATGTATGCCTCCACATACATAGAGTTTTTGGAAGAGAAAAGAAAAGGAGATCATAAGTGGATTCCTTTATTTTGCCCCCTCTTTCAATTCAAATATTTAGGCATGAGAACATGTATGTACTTTAAGATAGCTTGCTCTGTGACATTATGGCATACAACGACGGATCTTAGGGTGGACCAATGGTCCCCTAAGTTAAAATTTTTTCTAAATACCTGCGTGCGTGGTCTCCAATATTAAAACAATGGCCCATTACTTAAAATAATTCAATTAGTGACCTATTATTATAAACTCAATATAGCAAAATTCATTTTAAAAGTTTGTCCAAATGCTCATCACTAAGTACATTTTTGATTTGTAATGGCCCATTTATGTATGGAACTTTTAGAATTAAGAAAACCAAACTAATAACTCATAAATTGAATGTAGTTATAATTTTGAATTGCCAGTTGCCAATTATCCCATTCATGAAGAAAACAGATACTCTTTTATTCTTTCAGAAGTTTGCAATTAGTAGTTATGTTCCTTTTTATTCTTTATATATTTTTGCTTTTTTAATTGCAATTTGCAAAATAACTGTAGGCTTACACACACACACACACACACACACACACACACACACATATATATATATATATATTCTATTGTATATTTGTCAATTGACATTTTTTTAGTTGAACTTTCACTAGTTATTTTGATGTCTAAGCAAATATTTGGAGGTGATACAATTATTTTAACTTATTGAGAAAAATAAAAGTAATTTGTAATTTCTCATTACTTTATACGCTATTGTCTATTGTTTAGTTTGATTATGCTATACATGATTTTTTTGTTAATACATTCTTCAATTCTTTACTTTTGCCCTCCAAAAAAATTTAGTCGAAATCCACCACTGATGGCATATATATACCTTAGCAATGTCACGAAGCATTTGTATTGCAGTTTAATATTATGACATGATATAGCTTTGTATGGGAAGCCAATTTTATAATAAACCGACTGTTTAGGCCTAAAAATAGATTTTTGTATAAGTTCGAAGTGGGTTGGTTCTAGTTCTGTTCGCCACGCCGAAATAAAATAAATATGGCCCAAGTCACTTCGACTCGTGTAGAGTAGCCCATGTTAGAAGCCCGGAACAGAATGAACTAAAGTCCAATTGCCTAGTCAGTAGAAAAATGGAAAACAAAAAATAAAATAAATACAATAAAATCCCTTACTTTTAGGGGTTGTTCGGTGGAGAGTAACAGATCAGCTACAAGTAGGCATTATTATATCTACACATGCCTAAAATAGAGGCCATATGATACTAAAATTTGAAATTAAAGTCACGTGGTATAAACTACCAGGTCCAATAAACAAGGACGGCCATTCATTTCTAATGGCCAAGCTTGAGTAAGCTATCCAGCTCCAAAATAAAGGAGGACAATTGCAGCCTGAAGTCTATAAAAGGGGGATGGTTTCAACATTTGAAGGATGGCAATCAATCAATCAACAAACACAACAACAACTCTTTCAATCAAGAAGTCATCACTTCTTTGATTTTTCTTAGTTTAAATAAACAAAGATTAGCTTTATTTCACTAGGTAGAAAACCATTGCCTACATGTTTGTAGCCATACCTCATTTGGCTCGAAGTGAGGATATTAATGCATCCATTTGGTAGCATCACGAGGTCGTAGCCATCACTCACTTGGATTAAGCCCGATTCGAGGTGAGATATCAATGCGACGGAGTGGTACCCTGCATTCATATCGAGCACATGCATAAAGAGGACTGCAGACGGAGTCAATCAATGCTCATCGGAGTGAACAACCGCTAATTACATCCACAAGCAGATATGGCTGTAGTCATCAATGTAGCCAATTTTTTTGATCACATTGATGTTACTGATTACAAGAACTCTTACTGGCAGCAAGTAGTGGCGTAGCTTAATACAGGCAAAGTACAGAGTCAAACATAGCTTTTCAATTGGATCGTATCTTTGTTCCGTGTCACTCAAATGCCTGCTTAAATAATATACAACCCGTTCAAGACCATTTTCATCGTTTTGAGCCAGGAAGGCCCCAATGGTGCCATCGGCTACCAAAATATAGAGTTTGAATGGCTCTCCCTTTGACGGCAGCATCATCATAGGTGGGAAAGTTAAGGTTTCCTTGATTTTTTTGAATGCCTGCCCATGTTCTTTTGAATGTTCGAAGTTGTCATGGTCCTTTAATTTTAAGAAGGGTGAGAAAATCTTGGTCTTACTTGCGAGGTTCGAGAAAAACCTGCTCAGGTAATTGACCTTTCCAAGAAACTACTGAAGTTATTTTTTGGTACGAGGTGGTTGGACGGCCAAGATGGCCTTTCCATTGTTCGCTTGCACTTCTATTCCTTTTTTAAGCACTAAAAACCCAAGAACCACTCCGAACATGCATTTTAGTGGGTTCAACTTCAACTGAAATTTTCTCATCCTTTCCAAGGCCTTAATCAACCGCTCTAAATGTTGAGCGAATCTAGTAGACTTAATGATGAGGTTGTCAATGTAGATTTTGTTGAAGTCATTCATGTAGTCATGAAAAATACAGTTCATGGCTCTTTGATATGTAGCCTCAGCATTTTTAAAACCAAACGGCATGTTCTTCCATTGAAAGGTACCAATGCCCCTCGAGCATTGGAATGCCAATTTCGGAATGTCTTCTTTGGCTACGAAGATTTGATTGTATCCAGCATTGCCGTCGACAAGAGTTAGAAACTCATGTCTTGCGACGACGTCTATCATCATGTCAGCCATTGGCATTGTATATTCATCTTTCGGAGATGCCAAGTTCAAATCTCTGAAATCTATGCAAATCCTTAGTTTGTCATCCTTCTTTATAACTGGCATGACATTAGCCACCCATTCAGGATATCTAGCCAATTCGATGAAGTCTGCCTTAAGAAGTCTCTAAATTTCCTCTTTGATTAGCACATAAACTTTTTCAAACATACGTCGAAGAGGCTATTTTCGTGGCTTAAATCCAGGCAAAGTCCCTGCTGAGGCTGGGCATTTCATCGTAATTCCACGCAAAATAATCTTTATAGCAATTGTTTAAGTATGTTGATCTTGGCCGCTTTATTTTCAGGACTTAGTAAAATACTAATATATGTTGGCCTATGATCATTTTCATTGCCAAGCTCTACCTCGATGACAGATCCTGTACTTGGATTCTAACGCCATCGAGTTTTACGGGAGTGACACTCAACTCTTTTAGTGTGATCTCATCTATCGAAGTGACATCTTGACTGTGCTCATAGGTTACATCCGCATTACAACTGTAATAATCGAAAAGGTCACTAGCCAATAAGGCCAAAGTTTTATTTATTATTATTGATCCGATCGACGTTATTCATGACCAATATCCTGAAAAATAGAAAGCGGCCTTTTTTCAATGTTGCAAGGCCGGCTAATTTCCTTAGTCATAGCTACCTTTAAACTAACTGGTGCCACAGATTAAGTGGCACAAAGCGGATGGCCATATTTTTCCTATCCGATAAACCTATAGGGCCTGATATTGTCGGAGTAATATCTGACTTCTACCACATTCACATTGGTCGTGAACGGCCTCTCTTCTGCCCTTACCATCTTTGGCTCATTCTTACCATCTTCTAGAAATATTAAAAATTGATGTAAGATTGAAGGGATGCACATGGCAGAATAGATCCAGTCCCTTCCTAACGACATATTGTAGGAAGCAGTCTTCAAGTCTATCACGAAAAATGCAGAGGTGACAGTCTTGTTTCCAATGCTCACTTCAATAGGCAGGATGCCCATGATGTCCGCCTTTCCTCCTGCAAAGTTACTGATTACCACATCTGTCTTGAGGAGATCAGCATTCTCCTTTCAAATGCGCTTCATAGTTTGGAAGGGCATGATGTTCACTTCAGCTCCGTTATCCACCAGCATTCTTCCAGTAGGCTTGCCATCGAGATGGCCAACCACAAAGAGGGGCTTCACATGCTTCGCCATGCTTGGTAGAGGCTTCTGGAACAAAGCCTTGATTTCCTCGACTGTCCTACTCTTTTGGATCACTTGCTCAGAATTATTCACAAACAAGGCCACGGGTTCACTTTCATCTCAGACCTCACCGCTTTCTCCTATGTCATTTTTAGAATCATTGTTAGGAGTTATACTAGAAGGGAATGCCCATACCATGTTGCATTCCATGTGAACGGCGTCGCCACTGGATGATCGTATGTCCGTGGCCTCCATTGGGAACTCCTTGTCCATTTGATTTTGCCCTTCCATCTTCACAATCCATTCACTCAATAGGTCCTCCTCTCCGACACCTTCTGGCGTGCTTGTGATGTCGTCCTTTGATTCATCACTTTCCACTACCATTGGAACAACGGTCTTCTTCTCCAGCTAGATGCCGATCAGGATGATTCTCTTGTCTTTCTAATCTGTCGACATCGTTGTTTTACCCTTGATGGGTCTTGTTGTTTCCTTCTTGACCATTTCAACCTCCTTGCGTTGTCGCAAGTATCTTCGATATTGTGTTCGTGTCATCTCTCGAGGACTTCTTTCATTAGGAAACTTAGGATGCCTTACTGTTGTCCAACGTCCTTCTGGGGCTGTTGGTGGCTTAATGAACCTAGAATGAATCAGTTCGTGAGTTGCTTCTCGTCTTCGAGGTGCGCTAGGTGGTGCCCTCCTCTTATCACTCCGCTAGCTTTCTGTCGATCATTCGGGATGGACTTCGATCTCTTTTACTCCTGTTCCAACTTTGTCACGATGGATCGTCATTGGCACAATGCCCCCTGGGAGGATATGGCACCATAGGCGATTGTGGAACCATAGAAAAACTGGCCATGGGATTGACCCAAGGATAGTAAGCTCCTGCTGGATAGACCCATAACATTGTTGCCATTTCGGAATGCCATCTGGTACAATAGCCCAAATGCCAATCTGATTGCATCATTGCTCGTTCATTCTGGTGGTTTTTCATTTCAACTGGGCCATCCTAAATGTTGACCATGTTTACTCTTTCAGCTTAGAATGGCTCCTTGTCGATTCCCATTTTCTTATTCATCCATTCCGGCAGGAAATGCAAAGTGCCATTGTATGATGACCCGGTAATCCTTAATATTTAAATAATTGATATAAAATCTTATGGTTCTTGAAAAGTTTATTATTATTTGTTGTTTTCATATTTTAGTCTGCTTTTGAGATTAACTTACAATTTGAACGGTAAAATGCTAATTTTTGAATTTCGATTACCACTCTTGGAAAATTCGTCTATTAAATACTTATGAGATTTCACAAATAATTTAAATAAGTATTCTGGACTTTTATGCATGGAAAAGATGCAATTTTGAATAAATTACATAATTTTCCAAATTTTAGAGGAATTTGACATTCTAAAACAATTTTCAAAATTCTATGTCCTAAATTGCAATTTTCGAAACGTTTTATGTAAAATTTATAATTTCTGGGAAATATACATACAATTTCAGATTTATAAACATTAAATTTCATAATTTTAGATTTTTTCTAAATTAATTATGAATTTTCGGATTTTATGCCCTAAAACCCTAATTTTTGGTTTTTAAAAAATAAATAAATACAAATTCGAATTTTTAATTAAATAAAGATATGATTTCAGGTTTTTTAGGATTAGAGAATATTATGATAAGATTTGGATAAGATTAGATAAGATTATGATAAGATTTGGATAGGATTAGATAAGATTTAGATAGGATTAGAGAAGATTATGATAAGATTAGGACAAGATATGAAAAGATCATAATAATTAGAAAATGACTTAAAGTATATATAATAATTCTATTTCTTATCCTAAACTCTATAAAAAAAAGGGGGCATTATCTTTTTTTATCACACAAACAACACAAATCCCGCCTAGAACACGCCACCCACACTCACCATACTCTCAACACCCAAAACACTCCATATTTATAAAATATCTTCCACCCACATATGTATATATATAAACACTTCTTTTTACATACATATATACCTATTAGCCTTCCATATAGCCCTTTTTATACCCGTTTTTTTCCCTAAAAACATTTGAAGGTAGAATTATTACCTTTCTCATAAGTAGTTTAGGCAAAATAGTCATACATTATTTTCATAAACCAGGCTTTAACCTGGATTTACCAAATAATGGTAAAATACCAAGTAATTGCCTATGTTCATATTTTTAAGATTTTATGCCTCAAATTATTTGCTATACATGTCAATATCATGATAATTGTTTTCATGCTATCATGCTTTCATAAAGGTACATGCACGAGCATGATATATTTATTTATGCTCTTTATGTCCTATGTGTTATGAAAAATTATTTCTCAATTATGTGTTGGGCCCAAAATACTGTGGAATGGATATGGCTGAGTTCTGTCGGGACATTCTATTGGAGATGTTGGTATTAAGTGTTCCAGCCCTCTGTCTCATAATCCCTCCTCATATGGACGGAGTGTTCCATATGAGAGTGGGTCTAGGCTTCGGCATATACCCGAGTTATGACCACTGGTGTGACTCAGTTGGAATTGGTGGAATCGTGGAGTGACTCTGTTGGATTATTGATTGTTTGATCGTGATGGGAGTTATAAGACATTATATCACTATATGTGATGAACAAGAAGTATTATGTGATTTTAAGTGTTTATGTACAACTTTCACACACCTGCATCTTATGTGGTTGAGTAATAGTTCTACTCAACCGTTGTGTTGATTCTTTTTTATATGACTATTTTTAGAAAGAAATGAGATAGCGGATCAGAGTGGCGCAGCAGAAGCATTTGGAAGCCTTTTGCACAATAAAGTTACTTTTGCATTCTTTTTGAAAATTGTAACTCTTGTGTTTTGTACAAATTTTATGTGAAAATTATTATTTATACAACTATGAAAATATTATCGTTGTGCATTTCAGTTCAATATATTTTAATAAAATAAAGGATATTTTTTCGGGTTGTGACACATTGTCCAAGAAACTTTGGATCATCCACTTAAAATCAGACAGTCATTGGTATTATGAGTCCATGCATTATGAAATTTTCAATACATTTTCCCTTCCAGCTCTTTGGCTATTGATATTCTATGATCAGTAGGCACTTCGATTTTGCCATCAGCCAATAAATGATCATAAATAGCCTCAGTTTTTTATACATCAAAACCTTAACGTCTTTTCATTTCAGAACAGAACTCTGGCTTATTCAACATGCCAGGAGGCATTTTAATATGAGGCTATAATCGTGTTTGGCAAACAACTTGGGCTAGGCCCACTTTTTTCTCCCATTGATCTTTTCGACACTGACCAGGTTATCTTGAACTTCGGCTAGGCCTACTTGATAGTGAGTGGCCTTGCTATGATAACCTCTTCGATTTTCTTCTCTTAACAATTTTTCATATTCAATGACATGCCTGATTAAGTCAAATATTGATGCAAACTGCTAGCCAAACATTTTCTTGTTTAATCCGAGATGCATGCCTCCTATGGCCAAACTTATGTAACTTTCTTCAGTCGTGATCACTGGGCAAATGTGCTTGGCCCGGACGAATCTCCCCATGTATTCCTCGGCTGACTCTCTCGGCATTTGTCTCATATTTGTCAATTCCGATATAGATAGCTCAAGGGGTAGTAGATAGAAATGACTATGGAAAAGACTCTCCATAGTTGGTTAGTTAGGAACAGACCTAGGTTTTAATTTAATATACCACAAAAAAGCTTTTCCGATTAAATTCAAAAATAAATGGAGTTTTAGGTTACCATCCATTTCAATTTCACCACACTGCGTGATGAATTTAGCAATGTGCTCGATTATGGTCTGTGACCCATCCCCATTAAATAATGTTAAAACTGGAACCCTAAACCCTGTGGAAAAAGAAATCATATCAATTTGTGGGGGGTAGGAGTGAGAATACCTAGGTGGTAAGGCTGATCGTTTATGCCTCGTTAGTTCCTGCCGCAACATTTCTTGTATCTCCTGTCGAGTTACGGCTGTGTTGTCATTTCGAGTAGTGGCAGGTTGGGGTCTGTCCACCACATATGGCATTGCATAGGGGATTTCAGGCCCGTTGGAATGATCCTTGGAGCCCGATCCTTCTCCTTCCCAAAGTACTCCCCTAGATTCAAACGCCAGTCTTTTTCCTGTGTCAATGTTGGGGTATCTTCCACAGCGATGATTACCTCCAAAGTTCAATTGTTCTGGCCATGAATCGGCATGATCAGGCCTATATTGTTGTTCGACCTCATTTTATCGTGAAGGTTCTCTTGCCGGTGGAATGTTATCCATTCTTGCCGCCATGTTTCACAATTTCATTCCTTAACGTGGATCGGTTACTCGGAGTGATTCTAACATGATCGACATCTGTTCGGCCCACTCCGATTCTTCTCTATGTTGCCTTTCCATCAACTCTTAGAACCTACAGTTAGATTCCGTGATCCACTTTTTCATGACATACAATGTGTCTTTGCCACAATTAGCCACTCTAGCCAGCGAGGCGAGTGCTTCTTGAATCAGCGCCTCTTCATGCGCTTTCTGATTTCGCTCGAGCCTGTCCATGATAGCCTGAACGTTGGAAGGTGGATTATGTCCACTCATCTCTTTGTTCTGGTCACTGTCTGCCTCGTTCTCACTATTTGAACCAAGGTCAACTCGAGTTTTGCTTTTTATGATTTATGATTTTTAGTTTTTTGTGATTTTTCAAAACATAATGCAAATATGCAATTGAATGAAATAAAACATGCTTCCTTAGACCTAAATGCTGATAAAACCTTTTTGAAACCTTAAATACTGTCCCACCGGGCATGCCAAAAGGATATGTTTGCATAAATTTTCAGCACTCGCGCCGGAGTGGACACTCAGGGTTCAAATTTGTTGAGTTCACTAAGAAAACAATAAATTTGAAGTGAGTTTTTTGGGTGCTTGGGTGTGGGCATGCTAGTGTAAAAGAGCAAACAAGTGGAAGTCTTGATGAGTCAAAGTGAAAAAGTGATGTGATGCGCCTAATACTTCTATCCGAAAAGCGATTGAATCGGAGTAGGCAAACACTACCTCTAAGGTTCTACTTGCCTACAACTTAATGAAGGACTTAACAATTCAGTACTTTAAAGATCGAAAAGGGTTGAAAAGCTTAAATCGAAATGAGAATATATTCGGGAACGATGGCTACTCGTCACTTGGACCTTACAAGACTCGACTAAAGACACACGCATTGATGACTCGGGCCATATCTATGTGGCACCCTTCCCGCTAGGATCTTCCTATATGGTTGGAGACCACCGACGATTGCACTGAGCACAAAATTTGAAATTCACACCCAGCACAAACGCCTAACTTAACAATACGCAGTGGAGGTAGAGTAAAATATGCAACATGGATAATATGTATAACTATGTTTAGTACAACCAAGTAGCGCAACCAAGTACAAGATCAAAATAGCCAACTAGTGGCATCAAGTAGCAAACTACAGATTATATCTCAAGGCAAAGTGAAATGAAGTTTTAATATAACAACTGGAGGAGCGGCAACCATCCTATGCACGCCCATTATTCTGATTCTGAGGCAATGAGCAAATGGAAACGAGAGGTTAACTCCAAATGACTTAGTGAGGCCACATATAGATATATATTTGACTGAAAATGAGACTCAAAACAGTTAAACCATAATAAAGTGCACGTAGTGTGAAATGTAACTTGATAATAATAACTGAACTGAGTAATACGGACAGTGAGCCCAAGACGGAGTCTCCAACCTTATGACTACCCAAAACAAATAAATCATAATAGAAACCCTTATGCCTCCCTTGTCGAGAAGCCACCTCGACACTAAACAAGACGGAGATGTATCACGCGTCCGTGCAATACATCGCTCCAATCCCTACTACAGTCATCCTCCGGCTGTACGTAGAAATTGGTTTCACGGAATGGTATCATATAAAAGGTTCCATCGACAGTCCGTTCCGCCTGATAAAATTCCTCTTATAAGTGCCTGGGCCCAAACTTCCCAAGGGCGTCCCCAAGGGTAAATGGAAATATAACGGAACAGATATGGCTCAAAACTTGTCAACAAAGCAATAACTTATTTTTACACCCGGGATACATAGAAATATAATTAAAATATGATATCCCAAAGGTGCCAAAAATCATTTCGGGACAGATACAACTGGCAATATCAGAGAATGCAATATTTTTGAAAATAACTTGTCTTATATGTATGGAAAACATTTTCCGAAAGATTTGATAGCATAAATTCAATAAGGTAGGCTATACAAATAATATTTATATCATATAGTTCAAAGCCCCAGAAAGGAATTGACAAAGCACTCACCTTAGGAGTTTATAGATTTGTTTCGGCTAGATCACTTGACTTCCTCCTTCAAGAGTATGTGAGGGAAATAAGGGAGTATATGGAAGGCTAATAGGTATATATGTATAAAAAAATAAGGTTTTATGGATGTATATATAGGTGGGGAAGATATGCTATAAATAGTGAGTGTTTTGTGTATTGAGAGTGGAGTGAGTGGGGATGGGTGTTTTTAGGCGGGATTTTGTGTTGTGTTTGTGTTTGTGTTGTGTGATGGAAATGAAGATCACCCCCCTCCTATTTATAGTTGTTGGCCAAGAAACAAGATTATTTTATTAGGTTTTATCTTGTTAATTAATGTGATCTTCCAACTAGGCTTATCATTAATTATGTTCACATCTAAGTGTGGTTGTAAGTTACACAAGTGTTACCCTAAATAATATGAGTTGTACCCTAAATTATATTATGTGTGATCCTAAAATGATGATTCAAGCCCTAAACTCATTAGATTGCTCCAAGTATAAGATTTGCTAGATTCACCAAATAAATATAGGAAGATATTTTAATAAAATATTAACACAAAATCAAATAAAATCTGATTTTTATTGTCCTAATCTTATAAAATCTGAAATCATATTTTTATTTCATTAAAAATTCGAATTTGTAGTTATTTATGTTTGTAAAAATCGAAAATTTGGGTTTTAAGGTATAAAATTAGGGTTTTAAGGCCTAAAATTCGAAAATTCATAAATCAT
The DNA here is from genome assembly GCA_026212405.1 of Petrea volubilis. NCBI lineage: Eukaryota > Viridiplantae > Streptophyta > Magnoliopsida > Lamiales > Verbenaceae > Petrea > Petrea volubilis. The sequence goes on from CM047878.1 coordinate 13,320,463, forward strand.
TTAGAAAATTTCCAAAATGATGAAATTTGATCTTTATAAATCTGAAATTATATGTATTGTGACAACCCGGTAAACCACATTATTTTAAACTTGGAATTATTAAGCATTTTTACTATTTTATGAGAAAATCATTTTATTGTGAATAAATGTGCATTACATTACATGCATTTTATAAAAAATGTGATTTGTTATTAATGAAATTGAAAGCTACGAAATTCCCCTCGGTTTGTTGAAAACCAAAACCATTGATTTTAATTTTATTAATTGGCACTATTGTCCCCATATCATGAAATTCACTTGCATTTTCTCCATAATTTCGAAATTAATAATAAAAAATTATTTTAGAAATTATACAATTACTAGAAGTAATAATTTACTCCACAATTTTATTATTTGTGAAAGAATGCTATCAAAATATATACATATATATATAAATCCGAAAATACACAATAAAAATTAGTTAAATATGTCTTCTAGTAGTTTAATTACCAAATTATGTCATTTTCATGGAATATGTGGTCAAAAGGAAGACTACATGGAACATTTACCTCTTAGCATTTCAACTACCAAAATGTGTATTAATCTTTACCATTCAAATATAATTATATATTTTGTTATCTCTCCAATCTTTAGATATATATATATATATATATAAATATAGGAAAAATAATTTCCTAAAATTATTAATTTTCCTAAAGTAATTTCTTACTTATAAGAATTTATGCATTTAATTTTTCTACAAATAATAATTCTTTCAAAAATGTATTTTCTCCTTTAATAATTCATAATTATATATTCTAGACTAGTATGACTTGGAAAAATATATTTTTCAAAAATTAGAATTTAATTTCCTTGATTTTCGAATTTTGCTTAAATTAAGTCACAAATTTCCAATAAAATTATAAACTCCCAAATAAAAATATAAATTTCGAATTTTTAATTACCATAATATATTTACTAAATTATAATTATAAATTTCGAATTTTACCAATTTAAAAGCTGATTTTCGGATTTAAAATAAAGAAAAATTACAAACACTAGATATTGACCATTTTATGATATTTGACAAGAAAAATCTCTTCTAATACACTATAAATAAATATTAATACATGGATCACATGCATGTAGGTTATGAATCATATCATAGCTTGGACACCCAAGCTTAATTAGTCTTCCACATGGAAGACTTCATTTAATGTATTTAGCTAGGTGGAAAAATAGTAATTATTAAGAAAATGACCCAAGCATAAAATTGCTTCTTCCTTTCATTTCTATAAAACAAGACCAAGAATTCCTCCATTTTTGCCCCCCTACAAACCGTCCATAACACACCCTCACGCACACTCTTCCTAATTTCTCCCAAAATCACTAAATTACTACTTCTCTTTTTCCCTCATTTCAACCGGCCACTACACACACACCCTCACACTCTCTTGTTTTCTTCCAAAACCCACTAATTTTCTATCTTTCCAACATTACACTATATTATACCCTCAAAACAGAAGAAAAGAAAATGTAGAAACCTTACTTAATCATATAAGTAGAGGTCTTCTTGTCTCTTGAAGGAGGTTACATGAAGTCATGAAATTAATTTCACTACTTTGTGCTTTCTTAGTTAGAATTATGTGTTAGAATATGGTCTTGCAAATATTATTTGATTTTATGAAATATTATACGATCATTATGTGCTTAGATGTTCATGAAAATTTATTATATTACAAGTTTAGGGTAATATAGTATATTTGCCATTATGTTCATCTTATTTGGAAATTTTAATATGTTTCTATGAAAAGTGTTAGTTTGACAAAATATATGATTTTCTTGCAAACACATGATTTAAAGTTACAAAATATATTTATATTATATTCTCTATAAACATATATGGGTCAAATAAACCCTTTTATGTTTGTGTATATATATATATATATATGTCATATATATATATATACGTATCATATATACATAGTACATAAATAGGTATATACATAATTATATTTATATGTTTAAAAAGGGTCACATAGTACGTACATATATATATATATATATCTACATAATCATGATTAAGAAGATGATAATATAGATTAGCTAAATAAGTTTTATATATATAAAGAGTATACTTATGCCTATATAATACGTACATATATAGATTGTTATGTTTAATTAGAGTTTTAATCAAGATTATAGTATGTATCAAATTTATATTCTAAATATATAAATATATATATAGACATGTATACATGTGTGTGTTGCCGTGACATATATATATATTCATACTTTATATATTCTAAATATATATATATTGTACGTATGTATCTAAATATATTTAAGGTGTTATTACATGTTGATCTAACTACTTAAAAATACTTAAGATTATATGTATTTATGTGTAATTATGTTTTAGTCAATATATGTGTTTCATAGGTATATTTTAGTCAAAGTTCATGTAGATGAATATATATGTGTGTGGTACCGTATATATATATATATATATTCATACTTTATATTTTGATGATATGTTAATTTACCCTCATATTTTACATATGTATAAATTTATATATCCATTTATCTTATACTATTTTATTGAGGATATTATTTTCAAAGAATGCTGGAATAATATGTGAAATACGGAAGCAAGACTTCCAAGATTATGTTATGTGCATAAATTGTGATTGTGAAACGGGCCCGAAATATATCGGAGTGGTTTGGGTGAGTTCCGCCGGGACATACCAATGGGGTAGCCGGCTGTAAGAGTTCTCACTCCCTCCATCTCCTAATCCCCCCTTATATAGACGGAGTGATCTATATAAGAGAGTGGGTCGTAGGAAAATTTGGCGTAACACCCGGGGTACGACCATTGGAGGATAAGGCAGGCGGGAGAAATGTGCTGGTTGTAAATTTCGGCCGGGGGAGTCATAAGGGTCACTGTTAGGTGACGAGAAAGGTTTGAAATGAAAACCTACATTTTTATGTGTCAAGTAACTATATGTGCCTATGTGTAAATCACACACACGAGCACCTTATGTGCTTAAGTAAAGTTTCTACTCAACTGTATGTTGATCGTGTTCATATGATATATTTTTTTTAGATGAGCCCGATACTAGCTTAAATAAAGGCGAGGAGGAAGAACCCTTTTGAAGCCTTTTAATAGAAAGAGAGCGACGAAATTTCGCTGCGTACTTATTATTTTGCAATTGTTGAATTTATGTATGTTGTGACCGTACCTTTGTGTTCGGCGTTTTGAACTGGTTGTATTATCTTGACATTTTGTTATATATTTAAGCATATTTTCTATTACTTGCTTTTGAATGTAAATTTTTAACAAACTTGGTTATCGGGGGCGTTATAAGTATATTTTCCAAAAATTAAAAATATTTTAGTTATATTTTCAAAAATTATAATTTAGAACAAAAGATTTCAAAAATTGTGTTGGAATGACAAATTCGTTTGAAATTTGGAAAATCATGTAATTATCACCTCACATAATTCACATATAAAAGAAGGATCATACAAAACATGAAATATTAGTAAGCATGCGTGTATATTATAAGAACCGATTTTATATCGTTGTTAGACCAAAAATCGGGATGTCACAATCTGTGACAAAGATGCATTGAGCAGTCCTTAAGAACTCTAGCTACAAATTAGCCACATTAATGACTCTGACCATATCTACTTGTGGATGTACTCAGAAGTTGTTCACTTCGACGAGCATTGATTGACTCTGTCTGCACTTCTCTTCATGCATGTGCTCGATATGAATGCAGGGTACCACTCCGTCGCATTGATATCTCACCTCGAATAGGGCCCAATCTGAGTGAGTAATGGCTATGACCTTGTGACGCATCCAGATGAATGCATTTATGATCTCATTTCGAGCCAAATGAGGCATGGCTACAAACATTCAGGCAATTGTTTTCTACCTACTGAACTAAAGTTAATCTCTATTCATTTAAATTAAGAAAAATCAAAGAAGTAATGACTTCTTGATTGAAAGAGTTGCTATTGTATTTGTTGATTGACGTTGTGTGTTCTTTATTGATAATGAATCCTGTGACGACCTGGTAATCTTTAATATTTAAATAATTGATATAATGTCTTATGTTCTTGAAAATGTCATTTTCACATTTTAGTCAAATTTTAGATCAATTTATAATTTGAACGGTAAAGTGCCAATTTTTGAATTTCGATTACCACTCTTGGAAAAATTCATCTATTAAATACTTATGAGTTTCAAAAATAATATAACTAAGTATTCTATACTTTTATGCATGGAGAAAATCAATTTTGAATGAATTACATGATTTTCCAAATTTTAGAGGAATTTGACATTCGAACACAATTTTCGAACTTTCTATGTCCTAAATTGTAATTTTCGAAAACTTAACTAAAACATTTGTAATTTCTGGGAAGTATACATATAATTCTTGATTTATAAAGATTAAATTTCATAATTTTGGAATTTTTCTAAATTAATTATGAATTTTCGGATTTTATGCTCCAAAACCCTAATTTTATGCCCTAAAACCCTAATTTTAGGTTTTTAACAATAAAATAAAGGCAAATTCGAATTTTATCTAAAACAAGTAGATAATTTCAGATCTTATACAATTATGGCAATAAAATAAAATCAGATTTTGGTTGATTTTCTTTAGTATTTTATTAAAATATCCTACACTAATAGAAGATGAATTTCTTCTAGAATTTATACACTTGTGTGGTCTTCTATCATTTAGATTCATGACTCATGGATTAGGGTTACACCAAGGCTAGAAATAGAGGAGGGAGGTGGAAGATTTCATTTAATTAGGCATTTAATTTTAAGCCTAGTTGGGAGATTTGCATTAAATAGGGAGATTTGCATTTATTAAAACTTGGTCCTCAAGTCTTGGCTTCTATCCTCATTCTCCACTATAAATAGGACCTCCCACACACTTCCCCACCCCCAAAAACGTCCTCACACCTTCACACACTATACTCTCTCAAGTTTCTTCCACAAACATCATCCTTTCACTCTTCTTTACACCCCTTTCAAGTATAAGCTAAGGTAGAAACCTACTTTGATTTCATAAGTGTTTTCTTTCCTTCTTTTGAGTAGGATCTTCCTACAAGGCAAGCTTCCATACTCTTGTGCCAAGCTATGTAAAATACACAAGCTTGATTGGCCTTGAGTGATAGCTTTTGCCAAACATGCCCTCCAATTTTTGGGCTTAGAGATATTTGCTCCATGTTTATATGCTTTATTCATGATGAAATGATTGTCTTGTTATTGTGCTCATAAAGTGTGATTAGTTCTTAGGATTCTCTCTTGATTTACTCTTTGATAGGTATTTTGTGTTTGTGATGTGCTTAGGAAGGTTTATTAGATATGTTATGGTTAACTTGTTAGCTAGCAAATCTATGCAAATATGTTAGATCACAAATCTTACTGTCTTTATGTATATGAAGTAGTTGTTTTTAAGTATGTAAACTAATTTTCTTGCAAAAATGGTATTTTTGAGAAGAAAACATATTGATCTTAAAAAGTGTTTAAAAGTAAGTTCGTAGTTACATAAGTATACTAATTTTCTTATTAAACATATCAAACTTATACACATATTTGTTTTCTTAAAAGAAATGAGATTTGTTATACATATACCAATTTTTTTCATAAACTTCCATGATTATGTGATTATGTGATATTATGTGAATGGGCCCAAATGTGCCGGAGTGGTTTGGGTGTGTTCCGCCGGGACATACTATTGAGTAGCCGGTTTTAAGAGTTCACACTCCCTCCATCTCCTAATCCCCCCCTTGGGTAGACGGAGTGTTCTACTCAAGAGAGAGGGTCGTAAGAAAATATTCGGCGTATGCCCGGGATACGACCACCGGAGGATAAGGCAGGCGGGAGAAATGTGCTGGTTGTATATTCGGCATGGGTAGTCATAAGGGTCACTGTTAGGTGACGAAAGGTAGAAAAGTGCAAAATGTGTGCTTTATGTGCAACTATCACCTGAGCACCTTATGTAATTGAAGTTTGTGTTTCTACTCAACATGTGTTGATGTTGAATATGTATTATGTTTTAGATGAGACCGAAATTGTGGAAGAAGAAGAACCGTTCGAGGCATTTTATTAGAAAGAAAGATGTTAGATTCCGCTGCGTACTCGCCTTTGGTTTTTACTTGTCGCTTGCAAGTTGTTTAGTGATACGATGTAACTTGTATTGATTTTGGCGTTTCATATGTACTGAGTTTAAATAGACTCTTGTATGTACATAGTAATAATATTAATAAAGCATGGATTACCTGGGTCGTCACAAATCCAGTTCCCTTTTATACCCTTCAAGCTGCAACCATCCTCCTTCATTTTTGGAGTTGGCCACCTTATTTGTTTTGTCTCCGATTGCCATCCAAGCTATACAATTTTTTGACTGTACCACCTGACAGCGAATTCCGGCCAAAATAGTCACGGAAACAGTACCACGTGCAAGGCATGTAATCATGGTAGGGGCATTTTCGTCATTTCATTTGTAGAAAAATTGTTAGCAAAATGTGCACCATACGATTCAAACTTGGGTCAAGAAGGAGCACAACCACACCCACTACCACTTGACCAACTACCATTATTGTTAACTATGAGGCAAATTGATATATTTGTACAATATAGATTCAAATAAACGAATTTTAGTATCAATTTAAAATTCAAAAAAATAAAAGAAATATATTTATTTTGTTAATTAATAATTGATATTAATTTTATTTTAACATCAATTTTTAATCCAAAAAAATAAAAGGAATAAATTATTTTTTAAAAGAAAATTGTATCTTTCTAATTAATTAATTTTAAAAAGAAATTGATAAAAAATATTTTTTAAAAGATTGGGATAAAAAATAAAATAAAAAATATTTTTTAAAAGAAATGGGATAAATAAAAAATAAAATAAAATAAAATAAAAAATATTTTTTTGAAAGAAATGGGATAAAATATAAAATAATTTTTTTTACAATTTCTTTCTAAAATTAATTAAGTAGCAAAATAAAATTTTCTTTCAAAAGAATAATTTATTCCTTTTATTTTGTTGGATTAAAAATTGATATTAAAATAAAAGTAATATCAATTATTAATGCACAAAATAAACATATTTCTTTTTTTTTTTTTTTTTTGAATTTTATACCGTTATTAAAATTCGTTCATTTGAATCGATATAGTACAAATATATCAGTTTGCCCCATATTTAACAATAATGGTAGTTGGTCAAGTGGTAGTGGTTGTAGTTGCACTCCTTCTCAACCCAAGTTTGAATCCTATGGGGCACCATTTTGCAAACAATTTTTCTACAATTGAAATGATGGAAATGCCCCAACCAAGATCACACGCCATGCACGTGGTACTGTTCTGGCGACTTTTTTGACCGGAATTCACTCCCAAGTGGTAAAGTCAAAAAATCGTGCAGTTTGGATGTCAACCGGAGACAAAAAAAAGTTTAGGTGGAAAAGTTCAAAAAATGTCATAGTTCGGATGACAAAAAATCATTACCCCTAAAAATCAAGAAGCAAACAAATCAATTAGACCTCACAATCCATGCTTAAATGTTGACTTAAATTAACCATTGACTGATTAAAGTTGTATAGCCAAGCATGTCCGTGTACAAAATTTCAAGAAAAAAAAATATAAAAGCTGGAAACTAAAAACTAGAATATATGAAACCAAGTTTTACAATAAAACGTTAAAACACCTACATAAATAAGTTCCTAACCCTAGAATTGATGCCTAAAAAGATTAGGAGACTTGCTAGTCAAGTCCCAATACCTAAGGCAAGAGGAGAATTTGATTTTCAGTTGGATTTGTGCCCAAATCCGCCATAACTGTTAGTTGCCTTTAAATTCCACTAGCAATGTCTAGGACTTTTTCCATCTTTAACTTTCCAGCCTCCTTGTACAATATCCTCCCACACTTTTTACCATCTTCTAGGTATTTTTGTGCTCTTTACCATAAATTTTAATTTGTTCTAAAACAAACAAAACATCACTTCAATGTGATTTTAACTATTTTATAATCCAAAATCTACCAAAATAAATACAAATAAAGATTAAAACTTAGTAAAAATTGCATGTTATCACATGCAAAGTATGGCCAACTCATCCAAGGGATGTCTCATAAGACAAAAAGCACGCCTTGACATGCCCTTATGTACTTCGGTTGTCAGTTAAAGAACCAACCCCCATTAAACACGTCAAGTAATGACCATTACATATCAATAGGCTTGCCCCCTTTGGTTGGTAGGTAACTCTTCTCTAGCCTACTTTCACGTTATTGCTCATCTTTTTCCCTTTCACTAAAAGTAATTGCACTTTTTTTATTTCAATAAAATTCATTTCCTCTAATATTCACTACTTGAAAAAGAGCAATTAGCCAAGGATTTTAACCAAAGAAAAATTCCGTAGCCAATCTGTGGCTAATAGCCACGAATTAGACATGGTGGGATGCAACGCCATTGAAAAAATTTAGCCACAGATTAGCCACGAATTTTCCGTGGCTATATTTTTCTATTCATAAAAAAAATAAAAATTATTTATTTAAGTTTTAGCCACGGATTGGCCATGGAAAAATCCGTGGCTAATTAATTAGTGGCTAAATCTAATGAACAGAAAAAATATAGGCACGAATTAGCCACGACAATATTCTGTGCCTAAATTTAGCCAGAAATAAGTCATGGCTAGTACGTGGCTATTACTACCATTTAATTTACTATTACTACTCAAATAAGTCTTTTAAATTGATATATAATTGAATGATACGATTGTGTGTTAAAAATCAATTCGAATGACCAATGATCGTTACAATTATTTGACGATATTATAATGTTCTATTGAATTAAATCACAACTTAAGTTTTGTTTTTGTTATTAATTTATTAACTATTTGTTCTAATCAACAAATTACTAGTTCAATGACTAAATAGTTTTCAATATAAAAAAAATACATGGATTAGGAAAAAAAAAATAAAGGACTGAACCATGACATATAACATGATATATATTGAATTTTCAAAATATTTGAAGGCTACAACCCTAATAAGATCTCCTATTTAAGATAATATTTTATCTTTTCTTTTATAATACACAATTATGCTATACAACTATATGTTTAAAATTATTTTCTTAATTATACACTTGATAAAAATTTTACAATTGATGTATATTCATGCAATCAAGAAGAAAATGAAACACGTATTATGAATGTAAGATTAAATGTGGCTACAACCCCTCCGATGGTCCTGATACTATTTGTCAAAATAAATGATTTCATTAAATTATGAAAGTTATCCCATAATATAAAGTTAGAACTATACTTGATTGGGCTTATGAACCAAAAGAATAAATCAAGTTTGATTTAACTAGTCAAAAATTAATTTAAATAACTAATTCAATAAAATAAATTCAAATATTTGATTTATTTACTTAAATTGATTTTGGGTTATTATTCATTTTACTCAATAGGAAAATAAAATTAGTATTTAGAATTGTTGAAATAAATATTTTAAGGTATTAATTTTGATAAAATCAAAGGTAAATGCTTTTAATAAAAAAAATAATTGGTTAATAAATTTCAAAAATTAGTAAAACTAATAAATTATAAAAATAGATAAGAATTAATGAAATTTATTTAGATAATTTACATTTAAAATATCATATAGATATGTGTTAAATATAAGAAACATTATTTTTTTTTCTTATGGGGGCTGGGTGTAGGGGTCAGTTACCTCTTTGTTTTGTTTTTTTTCGTTAACAAATTAGCTACGGCTCAATCACGGTCTAATAGACACGAATCAGCCATGACTAGCCATTTTCAAGATTAAGTAGCCAAATTTGGCCACGGATGGTCCGTGGCTAATGCCTGTGTCTGGAATGTAGCCACGAATTAGCCGTGACTAATCCATTGCTGAAAAAAGTCGTGGCTAAATTTAGCCATGCCACTTAAAATCTGCGGCTATTTTATTTAGCCACGGATTTTTTCCCAAATCCGTAGCTAAATCGTATTTTTTTGTAGTGATTTAATATTGGGACAAGCCAAAGTCAAAATGATTAAGAGAAAAAAAAAAGGAAAATAAGAAGTGACAAACTGAATCAAAATCGAGTAAGACAGTTGGCGTCTTTTCGGTTTTGGTACATTAAGTTAGGAATGGTAAATTTAATACAATATATCAAAAAAGAATGGCGATTTGGATACTAATTTTGTAGGAGTACCATAATCTCCTCGGAAAAATGACTTGACTATAATGAGGAGTTTTGGCACCACCTATATGTGCGACATTGCACTATGCAAGAAAAATTGAAAAATAATCAAATAAATATATTTAAATCTTCTATGCAACTTAATATTTGTATTTATAATTAATATTCGTATATAATTAAATTGCATGAAAAATATAACTATTTTGTCTGTACACTTTTTCTGAAAAATACTAGCCATATATTTCATAGTAATTATTTTAATATTGTTTTAGATATAAATTTAAATACATATATATTTTTGATGCAAAATTACTTAGCTAAAATTATTTATATTATTTATTCTGTGCATATTTATTTTGTTGGTTCAAAATTATTTATGATATATTAATATAAATTAATTATCAACACTTATTTATAATTGTAAAATTTTGCAGCATTACAAAAATATATATTATAGATATGTGATGATGGATTGTCGTCACTGTTTATGAATCATTTTCAAGACATTTATACTTTTCCAGGGACATAAACTTATCTAGTGCTATATGTTACGACCCTCTATGCAGCAAGGTAAATTCTTGGGATTGAAGGGTATGAACCCAACTTTCTTCCAACATTTTTGGAGTTTGATTGGGCAAGATGTTACAACGGCATGTCTACGCATGATTGAAACTTGTACTTTTCCTGAAGGCATGAATAATACGGCACTGGTTGTGATGCTAAAAGAACAAGTTAGGATCGTGGGTGATGTAAGGCCTATTGTGTTGTATAATGTTGTCTGCAAAATCATTGCTAAGATGTAAGCAAATCGGATAAAAGACATCTTGCTGCATATTATTTCAGATTCTTAATCTGCATTCATATTCGGGTGCATGATAGCATACAACATCCTTATAGCTAATGAGATTCTACATTATTTGATGCAAATGAGTCAAGGTAATAATGGCTATATGGCCTTGAAACCGAACATTAGTAAAGGGTTTGACCGTTTGAGGTGGGGGTATTAGAAAGACTTATGGTTACACATTGGCTTTCACCCCTGATGGGTTTCATTGATTATGGAGAAATCCCATAATATATGTTTTTGCAAAAGCAGTCCCATGCTACCTGAAATATGCAAAAATGGTCCAACACTTTGACGGACGTCGGCAATAGTGGTCCATCCGTCAAATTTTTTACAGAATGAGCACGTGCCTGTTAAATCTGACCATATTGACTAGTACACATGTGAGGGAGAAAGCATTTTTGGTCCCATAATTTAAGGCATTTTGCACTTTTTGTCCCATTATTGTTATGATAGCATTTTCAGTCCCACTGGATACTATTTTGTAGCAAAAATAGTACGTTAATTTTTGGATGAAAGATGCACATGAAAGGCATATGCTCTGTCAAAAGAACATAGTCTCACTACGCACTACAACATAAGCTATGAGGTAACGGTTGTTATTGGGATCAATTGAAATTGCTGGAGTTTTGACAGGATTTGGTGCATTAATACTGATATGATCGCAACTGCTAGTTATTGCACGGTTATTCCTTTTATGTGTGACGTAGAAGGTGGCGGTATAACTTTGAATGGCCATATCTTTGGACACGGGCGTCTTCTCGCAGTCCACAGAATCATTGGGCCTTATTTTTCTGTGGACCACGAGACGACGCCCAAGTCAAAAGATATGGCGATTCGAAGTTGCATTGCCACCTTCCACATCCTGCATAAACGGAATATCCGTGCAATAACTGGATGTTGCGATCATACCAGCACTAATGCACTAGATCCTATCAGAACTCAGAAGTTAAGTATGTTTAGGCGAGAGCAGGACTTGGATGGGTGACCTCCTGGGAATTCCTCGTGTTGCAACCCTCCCCCTACACCTTTATTTTTTCCCCTTTTTTGATGCCTAACTTCTCAATTCTCTTTGTAACGACTTTTATTTGTTTATCCTCCCTCTCGATTTTGCGTCAAGATCGAAAAGACAAATATGAAATGTTATTATTATTATAGTTGTCAAAATAACAATAAAACCAATGAGAAAATAAAATAAAAGAGGAAAAAGTAAAACAAAGGCGGGCCACGAAGGGTAACAAAGCCTGCACACATATATCGTCTGTCCGGGGTCGAGTAGCCCTCTCGGCTAAGTTGGAACTCAACGACAGCAATGGCAAGGCTCGGTACGAAACTACAAAAGAAAAGTTGCCAGAACGCTACGATGCTCGGGTCGAAAGATATAGCCATTTGAAGTTATGCCGCCACCTTCTACACCCCACATAAAAAGAATAACGGAGCAATAACTAGCAGTTGCGATCATATCAGTACTAATATATTAAATCCCATAAAAACTCCAGCAGTTTCAATTCATCCCAATAACAATCTTTACCCCATAGCATATGTTGTAGTGCTTAGTGAGACTATGTTCTTTTGACAGCGCAAATGCCTTTCACGTGCGTCTTTCGTCCAAAAACTAACGGTGGTATTATTTTTGCTACAAAATAGTATCCAACAGGATCGAAAATGCTATCATAATAATAATGAGACTAAAAGTGCAAAAAACCTTAAATTATAGGACCAAAATGCTTTCCCCCCCTCGCGTGTGTATTGGTCAATATCGTCAAATTTAACGGGCACGTGCTCATTTTGTTAAAAGTTTGACGGAGGGACCACTATTGCCAACGTCCGCCAAAGTATGGGACCAATTTTGCGTATTGTAGGCAGCATGGGACTACTTTTGCAAAAACATATGTATTATGGTGTATTATGGGAACAAAATTGCGTTTTTCTCTTGATTATGTTTTGTGTAACATCGATCCATTTCTTCATTTTGCATGGAGCTCGATTGTTTAGTCATGTTGTTCCTAGTCGAGGGCTACGACAAGGTGATTTACTTTGACTTTATTTATTCATTTTGTGTGCGGAGGGTCTTTCTGCTATAATTCAAGCTAAAGTTGCAGAAGGCCTACTTTATGGATGTAAAGTGGCTTGGCATGCTCCAATGGCGTCTCATCTGGTTTTCACCGTCGACAACTTCTTATTTTTCAAGGCCTCGCGCACAGAATCGCAAGTAGTGGCAGATCTACTTAAAACATATGAAACAACATCTGATCAATATATTAATTATCACTGATCTTCTATTTCCTTCAATTCCAGTGTCAATGTTATGGACACGTAGCTTGTGTGTTCAATACTTCATGTTAGTGATGGACAGACACATCACACATGGGCGGTATCTTGGGCTACCGTCCTTGGTTGGAAGGCATAAAAAGAAATTTTATTTCACTTTATTCGTGACATAATATGGAGGAAAATAGGGGGATGAAAGAGGAAGTGTTTATCTCGAGACGGTGAGGAAATGCTCATTACAATCATCGCTCAAGCACAACCAACTTATACTATGAGTATTTTTAATTCATGTTACACTGTGCAAGGATATTGAGATCATGTTGAACTCTTTTTGGTAAGGCTCCGATCAGCAGAACCGAAAAGATATTAATTGGTGGAAGTTGTCCCGATTGTGTTTATCTAAACATCAAGATGGGATGGGATTCCGGCAATTACACGAGTTTATTTGTCCTTACTTGGGAAATAGGGGTGGGGTGGAGATTATTAACAAAACCACAATATTTGGCAGGCCGATTACTCAAGGCAAGGTATTATCCTAATGATACATTCATGGGGGGGGCAGCCAGGAAATAATCCTAGTTTTAGTTGGAGGAGTATTTATGCTATGAATCATGTGTTGGAGCAAGGATGCATGCGTTGTATTGGTACGGTCAACAAACACTGGCAAGGGGATCTCCGTGTTATCAAATCCACAAAATCCGTATATTCCTTCCCTTAAGCCTCAAGGATTGGAGAATATGTTGTGGCGGATCATATGCAGTTTCAAGTAGCAAGATGAGATTTGCCAAAACTTCCCCAATACTTCAATCAACGGGATGTTACACTTGCTTTCGGTTCTGTTGCGGATGATTTTTCCTGGGGGTCGAAATAAGTTGTAGTCTTTCTAGTTCGGTCTGCTTATCTTTTGCCAGCAAATGGGATAGACCAGGGTACTATGCGATCTGGTCAAATCTGGGAGTGTATCTGGAAGCTCAAGGTTCCCCCAAAGTTAAAAATTTGTCATGGCATGTAGCAAATGATTGTCTCTCAACTCGAACTAAATTGAGGCAGCGGCATGTTGATGTCCTATCCACTTGCCCAGTTTGTATGCAAACAGATGACACATCATGGCAGATTTTTCTTGAATGCAGCTTTTCTAAAATCTATTTGAGATTGGCAGCATGTTCGTTACCACAATATCAAGGCAGTAGCTGCATTATTTTGTAGTTGTACTATTGAGGAGTGTGCACCTGTTGCGATGATGTGATGGAATTCAGGGCGCAATAGAAATCAGACAGCACGGAATGTCATTGTTTTAAGGCTGGAAGTTATTACTCAAGGTGCTGCAATTTATCTATCAAGATGGTGTGATGCTCAAGCCATAAAACATGTTGACGTGACTCCTTCTATCTCATACCTCACTTGCTGGTCAAAACTGAATGCAGGGAAAATTAAAGAGAATACAGAGAAGCGGAAGCTATTGTGGTGCACAAGGCTTTAAGTTGGATTAAACAAAAGAGATGGTAAATTGTTATCCTTAAATTAGATGTGTTGCGGAAATGTGGTGGGGGTGGTGTAGAAAAGTACTCTATTTAGGAGAGGGGAAGTGGAGAGGAGAACACACTCTAATAATTTTTTTCTCTACTCAATCAACACTTCTATTTCACTTCGACACTTTACTTAAAAACACTCTTACAACTCTTTTACTCTCCTAACTCTTTCACTCACTCAATCACATTCACTCACTACACACACTCCACACCAAATGCACAATACATGACCTCTATTTATACTAGTCTCCTAATAAGTGACATGACTATTAGACTACTAATTGCATAGATTACAAAACTTAATTGTATGAAATAACGTTTGTAACTCCTGACCGTTTTTGCCTCCACTTTGCCACCACTATGAATGGCTCTTTGACTTCTCAAGAATCAAGATTAATTTTTAATTTCTCAACACGCCCCCCTAAGCTTGATTCTCTCATTCCGAGACAATTCCTCAACTTCTCGAACACCTCTCGTTTGAGCGGCTTCGTAAAGATATCAGCAACTTGATCTTCGGTTCTGACATACTTCACTTGCACATCTTTCTTAGCAATACTCTCCCGGATGAAATGGAAACGGGTGTCAATATGTTTACTCCGATCATGATACACCGGGTTCTTTGCTAAAGCAATTGCTGACTTGTTATCGACATAAATCTCTGTCGAATCACTTTGTTTGACATTGAGCTCGTTGAGCAAACTCCGTAGCCATATTGCATGGCACACTGTTGATGTTGCAGCCACATACTCAGCTTCACATGTTGACAAAATCACTATTGGCTGCTTCTTTGAACTCCAAGTAAAAGCAGTTTTCCATAGAAAAACACAAATTCAGTGGTGCTTTTACGATCATCAACATCTCCTGCCCAATCACTATCGTTGTAGCCAACCAATTTCATGTCATTAGTGGCAGGATAGAATAAACCATAACTCATTGTACCTTTGATATAGCGAAGTATTCTTTTCGCTACATTGAAATGATACGTCGTCGGGTTCTCCATGTACCGACTCACCATTCCGACAGCATAAAGGATATCTGGCCTTGTGCACGTCAAGTACCTCAAACTTCCAACTAAGCTTTTGAACAAGGTGGGATCAACTCGATCTCCACCGAGGTGACTTGACAACTTCTCTCCCACTTCGATTGGGGTGTTGATTGACTTGCAATCCTCCATCTTGAATTTCTTTAACACTTCTTTGGCATAACCTTCTTGCGAAATAAAAATTCCAGCATCGTCTTGTTTCACTTCGATTCCAAGGTAGTATGACATCACTCCAAGGTCTGTCATCTCGAACTCCTTGGATATATCTTTCTTGAATTCATCCATCATTTTCACATCGTTACCTGTAAATATGAGGTCATCGACATACAAGCAAACTATTAAGATGTTACCATTTTCCATCTTGACATATAGAGCATGTTCATGGGGGCATTTCTTGAATCCTTTCTCTTGAAAATATTTGTCTATCCGAGTGTTCCATGCCCTCGGTGCTTGCTTTAGCCCGTATAAGGCTTTCTTCAACTTCAACACCTTATCTTCTTGACCTCGAATAATGTAACCCTCCGGTTGTTCAATGTAGACCTCTTCGTCGAGGTAACCATTGAGGAAAGCGGACTTTACATCCATTTGATAGATCTTCCACTTATTTTGAGCTGCTAACGAAATGAGAAGCCTTATAGTTTCCAACCTTGCAACTGGGGCAAAGACTTCGTCACAGTCAATTCCGGCCCTCTGCTTGTAGCCTTTTACTACGAGCCTCGCCTTGTAGCGCTCCACTTTGCCCTTTGAATTTCTTTTGATTTTGTAAACCCATTTCACTCCGATAGGCTTATATCCTGCTGGTAGAGAGGTAAGCTCCCAAGTATCGTTTCGTTTAATGGAATCAATCTCCTCATTCATGGCCATCCTCCATTTAGGGCTTTCCGCTGCTTCTTCGAAATCAATTGGCTCCGTCTCTGCAAAGAGACAAAACAATGTATTGTTTTGATTCAATTCATTATATATTTCAGCAAGCGATCTCTTCCTTCTCGGTTGACTGCTGGATTCTGCATCTGCCGAAGTGGAATTTGATGTTGATTTTCCAGTCGGAGTGACTGGCTCCTCCACTTGGTCTTCCTTTTCATTCCGATTCGGTTCCTCTTCGAATGGGTAAAAACTGTATTGTTCTTTTTGTTGCAAGCTCCAATCCCACGAGCTCTTCTCGTCGAAGTGAATATCACGGCTCACTTTGACCTTATTGTTAATTGGATCATACAACTTGTAACCTTTAGAGTTTTGATCATACCCAATAAAAATATAACTCTTACTCTTGTCATCTAGCTTACTCCTTTGTTGATCTGGAACATGCATATGGGCAATGCTTCCAAAAACCTTCAAATGGGATATATTCGGCTTGTATCCGCTCCATGCCTCTTGTGGTGTTTGATTCCACAAACTCCTCGTCGAACTCCTATTCGACAGGTAAACAACACATTCTACAGCTTCTGCCCACAATTCTTTAGGCAAGTTCTTGCTCTTCAACATGCATCGGGCCATGTTCAAAATGGACCGGTTCTTTCTCTCCGCCACTCCATTTTGCTGCGGAGAGTATGGATTCGTCATGGGGCGTCGAATACCCTCTTCGTCACAATATGCCTTGAACTCCCGCGAGGTGAACTCTCCACCTCGATTGGATCGAAGTGACTTTATTTGGTAGCCACTTTGCTTTTCGACAAGCGCCTTGAATCTTCTAAAGGCCGAGAATGCTTCTGATTTCTCTTGGAGGAAGTATACTCATGCCTTCCTACTATAATCATCAATGAACAAAATGAAATATTTGTTCTTACCAAGTGATGTCGGAGTGATAGGTCCACATATGTCGGTGTGAACTAACTCCAATGGTTTTCTTGCTCTTGTTTGCGACTCCTTCGGAAAACTGTAGCGGTGTTGCTTTCCGACAAGACAACCCTCGCACAACTGATCAGGGTGGTCAATGGAAGGAAGTCCTTTCACCATCCTCTTCTTCGACATCAACTTAAGGCCTCCAAAATTGAGATGTCCCAACCTTAAATGCCATAACCACGATGTATCTTCTAAACACGCCTTCAAGCATTTCGCCACTTCGTTCTTGATGTTCAACAAGAACATCCTGTTGCTTTCATAGGCACACGAGCTAACAACACTCCTTTATCATTTCGCATGTACAGGGTCATATCTTTCATGTGTATATCGTAGCCTTTTTCCAAAAGTTGGCCTACACTCAAGATGTTTGCTTTCATCCCAGGGACATAGTGCGACGACCCGGTAACTCCTATTGTTATTATTAATATTTTACTTAGGATTTATTTCCATTATGTGATAATTATTGTGTGAATATATGTGATTTGTGAATAAACGTGCGTTATACTACATGCATTTTTGAAAATGTGATTATTCCATCATTTGTTTTCTTAGCACTTGAAAAATGCAAAATATTAATTCCTGAAAATTTTATTATGATTTCCGAATTTTATTAAGAGTAAAATTATTATTTTAACATTACTTTATAACTTAGACCTTATAGTTTTAATTTTGAATGGTGATTATTATTTTTTGGAAAATTTATTTAAATACATATTTTAGGCTTGCATTTATTTTATTTTCGAATTTTATAAATAAATTATACAATTTTCGAATCTTATAAATACAACAATATATTTTATGATTTTAAATGTATAATTTTCGAATTTTAATTATTTATAAACCTAATTTTCGGATTTTAATTAAATGAAAAAGATAAAGTCTAGATTTTTAGTATATTTTATAATTGTTTTGCAAGAATATCTCCTCTAATACATATATTAGTGGTAAATTCTTTATCTACATATCTACACACACATCCATACATTTATTAGTGGTGATTTATATATTTACATGTACACACACATATTCATATACAAACTAGTGGGGAATTATATGTCTACTTATACACACACACATCCATATATCACCTAGTGGTGATTTCTATATCTACCTCTCCACACACACATCCACATATATAGACTAGTGGTGATTTCTACTTCTACCTATACACACACATGTCCACATATATATACTTGGTAATATCTATATCTACCTATACACACACATGTCCACATATATACACTTGGTGATATATATATCTACATATACACACATATCACTACAAAAAAATTGATTTATTGTGATGAAAATATTTATCACAAAAAATCCAAATTTCGTCACAAAAACGTTTTTGTGACGAAAAAAATTCGTCACAGTTTCCTCACAAAATGGCCCTCGCATAAGGTTATTGTGAGGAATTTTTTGTTTCGTCACAAAAAACATATGTGACGAAATGCTTTTTCCTCACAAAAAATGTATTTTAGTGGAAATATTATATTTTTTGCTCCAAACTCGATTCGAACCCCCGATCTCCGCTAACCGCGCAACAGTGCCGCGCAAGACTGCTCTTTAGTGGCTCCCAAGGGGAGTCGAACCCCTGACCTTGGATATAGTTGAATGAAGTGCAACCATTATACCAATTGCAATTTTCTTGATGGTTTTGTAATTTTATTGTTCTTATTTATTTGTTACCTTAATTTATTAATTTTAATTTTATTTATTTTTTAATTATGTATTGATTAATTAAATTCAAACAATTATAAGTTATGTGTGTTAAAACACGTATTATACCCATATAGTACCCGTTCCTATGAATACTTAAAAAAATACTTTTATTTTTCATACAAATTCTAAACTCAACGAATAATATATATACTTTTAATATAACATGTTTAATACTTGATGAAGTAATACGTCATTTTATGAAATTTATTATATTCATTTTTAAATTTATAATATATGAACAATATTTATTGGTGTAATATATCAAAATTTATTATAATTATTAATTGAATATTATATAAAAGACAATTTTGTAATACTTCATAAAAATATTAATTATTATATAAATAATTATATATAATTTATATGATGATTATAAATTAAATAATTTAATTATTAGTTTTTAAATAATCTTTTTTATATAAATTACATAAAACATAATTTATGTGAACATAATATTAAATAAGCCGTATTTTTACTCTAGAATATTTTAATAAATCGTATAATAGTTGTTTGCATATTATTGAGCCAATTTCTTACCTTAAATTTTGAAAAATATTTATAATAGGTACACGTACATGTTGAACGTCAAATATTAGTTGACTGGTATTCAACTAACTAAGATTATAGGTGATAGATGATCATTATAATGAGCGCTATTATATATATATATATATATATATATTAAATTATGAGAACAAATTTTATTAACTTTTTTATTTTTTAAATTTATTTATTTGACTAAATTTTGATTTTTTTAATTACTATAAAAATACCTGAAAATGTCAAAATTACAAACAAAATTATATTTGGGGTTTCTTTTGATTCATCTAATTTTTTGTGGGATATCATGCAAAATATTCATTTGATATTTTTTTTAAATAGTCTTTTATAATATTTCTCCATTTAATTGCTTTAGGAAATTAGGAAAAATATTAGTTAGATATTTTTTGAGGAATTGTTTTTATAACCTCATGTTGTTAACTTGTTGTGAGGGAAAAAAAATCTTTTTCATGATGAAAATTCTATTTTCTCACATTAGTCATAGTTATTGTAAGAAAATTTCTATTTCCTCACATTAGTCATAGTTATTGTAAGAAAAATTCTATTTCCTCACATTAGTCATAGTTATTGTGAGGAAAATTCAATTTGTTTTAAAAAACACAATTTAATGTGACGAAATTACGATTCGTCACATTATGGTATGTTTATGTGACAAAATCAAATCTCCTCACAAATTTTTTGTCACAAAAAATACATTTTTTTGTAGTGTATGTCCACATGCACACATATATATATACTAGGTAGTTTTCATCACACAAAAACACACACTAAATCCCGCCAACAACCTCCACACCCACAAAATCTTGCATTTCCCAAATATGTATCACACTTTATCATTGTTAAACCTTCCCATATACCTATATATATAATTACCCCTCTTTCTAAACATATATATAGACATATTAACCTTTCTACATATATATATACCCTCTTACATTTACAAATCCTTTCAAAACCCCACTGTCTTCTTACATCTTTGAAAACTACATATATACATACCTATCTCTCCCCTTACAAATATATATACACACATTAGTAGCCTTTTATATATTCTCCCTACTTTTGTAAATCACTTTTGGAAAAAGGTAGAAGTTTCCTTAATTGCATAAGTTAGTTCTAGTTCTAGTTTTACATTTTTGCTATCATGTTATTATGCTAAATATTATGTGACTATGTGCACA
This sequence comes from Petrea volubilis, assembly GCA_026212405.1. NCBI lineage: Eukaryota > Viridiplantae > Streptophyta > Magnoliopsida > Lamiales > Verbenaceae > Petrea > Petrea volubilis. The sequence goes on from CM047878.1 coordinate 13,341,666, forward strand.
TATCACACACGCTCACCTTATGTGATTAAGTGAAATTTCTACTCAGCCGTCGCGTTGACTCCTCTTTTCCAATACTTTTTAGACAGAAATGAGCGGAGGCACTTGAGGAACGCAATGGAAACCATGGGTGTTTTGAAGCATTTTACTTAATAAAGTTACTTTTGTATTTTGTGAAAATTGTAACTCTTGTATTTTGTATATGTTTTATGTAAAAAAATTACTATTTATGTTTAATAAAATATAAAGGAATATCGGGGTCGTTACACATAGTACACGTTCGAAATGAATTGATGATCTCCATTCTTCAATCGAATTAAAATTTTACCTCGTCCCTTAATAGAAATCTTTGATGAATCTCCAAATGAAATGTTTCCTGTCACTGATTCATCCATTTCGACAAACATGTGTTTGTGACCACACATGTGATTGCTAGCACCTGTGTCAAGGTACCAAGTGCTCTTTTCGCCTTCACCTTGTTGGTTGTGTGCCAACAACAGAGCGGTATCACCATCAACTTTCTTTTCTTCAGCAAGGTGTGTCTTCTTCTCCTCACTGGATTCACTTCGACACTCATAGGAATAGTGTCCTCGTCGATGACAGTTATAGCATTCAATGTCTCTTCGATTTTGCCACTTTGTTTGAAATCCTCTACCTCGAAATCCACCTCGTATCGGAGTGGATTCACCTTGTTTCTCTTCAGTTTGATTGGCAATGTAGGGACTTCGTCCCCTGCCACGACCTCGTCCACGACTGCGATAAGATGAGCGACCACTTCATCGATTGCTTCTGTCAACGTCATCTTTCTTTTCGTGGAGGTTCATTTTGGCTTGGAGAGCTTGTTCAATTGGCTCTTTGGCTCTCTTTTTCATTTTCTCTTCGTAAACTTGTAATTTGCCTACTAACTCATCAACTTTCATTTCGTCCACATCGTTAGACTCTTCTATGGCAACAACGATATGATCAAACTTCGAATTGAAAGATCGAAGTATCTTCTCAACAACTCGGGCAACTTCTTTCTTTTCGCCATTGCTTTCTAGTTGATTTATAACCGAAAGTACTCTTGACATATAGTCAAAAACTGCCTCATTTTCCTTCATTTGCAATGATTCAAATTCATCTCGTAAGGCTTGTAACCTTACTTTCTTCACTTTGGCAATGCCTTTGAAGGTAGTAGCTAAAGTGTCCCAAGCTTTCTTTGCAGTAGTGGCTTGTGCAATTTTCTCAAAAATATTGTCATCCATTGCAAGTTGGATGAACGAGAGAGCTTTTTGATCTCTTACCTTGGCCTCCTTTGCATTTTTCTTTTCGTCTCTGCTTGCAGTTGCTAAATCCGCAGGCTCTTCGTATTCCTCTTCGACGGCATCCCAAACACCTTGGCCTCCAAGAAATGCTTTCATTTGGTTACTCCATCTTTCATAATTTTCTTTTGTGAGCTTTGGGAATGGGAAAACTCCTGTAGTTGCCATTTCAACGTGGCTCTCAACTTGGCTTCTGAACGTGGCTCTGATACCACTTTGTTGCGGAAACGTGGTGGGGGTGGTGTAGAAAAGTACTCTATTTAGGAGAGGGGAAGTGGAGAGGAGAACACACTCTAATAATTTTTTTCTCTACTCAATCAACACTTCTATTTCACTTCGACACTTTACTTAAAAACACTCTTACAACTCTTTTACTCTCCTAACTCTTTCACTCACTCAATCACATTCACTCACTACACACACTCCACACCAAATGCACAATACATGACCTCTATTTATACTAGTCTCCTAATAAGTGACATGACTATTAGACTACTAATTGCATAGGTTACAAAACTTAATTGTATGAAATAACGTTTGTAACTCCCGACCGTTTTTGCCTCCACTTTGCCACCACTATGAATGGCTCTTTGACTTCTCAAGAATCAAGATTAATTTTTCATTTCTCAACAAGATGCTCTATTAATAGTTGAAACCATAAATATTAAAGCTTTAGATTTATCTTCTTGTGGTGTGTTATAGATGGCTGTAAAATAATTAAGAATTGAGGAACTTGCAAATAGGTTATGTCGGAAGATTTGCGAATAAGGCAGCGTATGGTCTGTTAGTCTTGTTGATTCTGTGTCAGGTTTAAACATTCTGTTATGTCAGAACTTGCAAATAGGTTGTCTGTTGTTTTGGCGGCTAATTTGCTTGAATATATAATCGTACTAGTTTTATTTAACCAAAAAAAAAAAAAAGAAAGAAAGAAACAATGCGTGAAATGTGTTAATCTTTAGTCTATCTAGTCTAGTCACTAGTGGTTAATTAGTGAGGTTGAGCTTAGTTGAATTTCATGAATTCAAGTTCAAACCCCACAAATGGCAAATTGGATAATTTTTTCAATTATCTTGCATGACACCATATCAGACTTCTAAATTCCAATTGATGCCTCATTAGCAGTTGTGCCCACAAAATCTCAAAAATTCCCAATATTTCAAGTGATTAAGATGAATTTTACAATTTGAAGCAAAGTTGGATTTTTCGACTAAATTTGCATTTAAATTGATTTTATTTTTGGACGTGTTGTATTAAATGTGCCGCCCCCCAAATTTCATGTACTAAAATAAAAAAAGCCAAATTCCAGTGTAGAAAATGTATTCCCCCTCGGCCAAAAAAAAAATAACAAGAAATCAGATTGACATGGGATAGGAGATTATACGATTGAGCAAGATCTAACTAATAGCTAAAACTTTTAGTTTATAACTCAAAAATTAAACAATTTAATAACTTTAGCTGATATTAGTAACCCAATATAGAATTTAAACAATGAGTTCTTATAGCTTATAATCTTTTTTGAAGAAGAAAGTTTATATTTTAAGACCTCATTTCTCTATTCTTTCGCTTATTCTCTGTATCAGTGTGGTATGAATATATAAAACATATTGCACAATAAGAATTATAAATGAATACATCAGATGGTGAAAGTGTGCAATATATAAAAGGACAAAATATTATTAAAAGAAAATTAGCTCTTTATTGTAAAAAATAAAAAAAAATATATAAAAATTGATAAATGCTATGTTAATACTTAAAATCAAGTGATTGTATAAATATTCTTATACCAAAGCACTATATAAGACATCAAAGTAAAATAACAACGAGAAACATTTTTAATACGATTTTATAAAAAAATATAAATAATAATTTGTACATCTCATTATTGATTAACTGGTGATAGGTATGGACATGGATACCATAATTATCTATACATTCTAATATAATTTTTCAACATAGTATGAGAAGAAAGTCTATTTTCTCTATAATTCATATGTAATTTTTTTTTAAAAAAAATTAATAATAATCTCAAAATAACTAGACAAGCATGTGTGCACCTTTCAAACATGTAAAAGAAAAGTAGAAAGACGCTATAAGTTAGATAAAACAAATTCAGTGAATCCGTCATATATTACAAGATTTAAGTTAATTAAATACTTAAAGACAATGACAATTGGTTTAGCTATGATATGAAACCATAAGAAAAATGAAGCCAATAAAATGGAAAAACACAATGATCTATGATCATGTTATCTGCTTAGCAGTAGTTGTATTCATAATTTTATATGCAACATGTAACTGTAATTAAGTATTGTTACAAATAATTTGATTTTTCACAAAAGTATCAACTCTGTTGCTCAAGATTTGGATGAAAGCTGACAAAAATGTTACGTTAGCTTTTGATGCATATGAAAGCTTTACAAAATGCAAAATAGGTAAACGAACATTAACTTTAAAATCACCAAAAAAACAGCAACAGCAGCAGCAACAATAATAATAATAATATGATCATGCAAAATAGATAAAAAAGAAAAAACTTTTTTAACATTATAAAAATAATAAAACACTATATGCAAGGCATGCACTCCTTATTAGAATACATAAAAGAAGAAATCATACGAGTGCCCAAGTCTTGGTCTTATTCAATCTCCACATGCGGATGAAATTTATTTACCTCCGACAATCATCTGCAACTCCAGAATCAAAGCACACATAATTTTGCTAAAAGCCGTGTAAGGGTAATAGAACCATCACCACCTAGAATAGTCAATATATCACATATATCAAAAGCTAATTAAGTTTTTTTCTATCAGTATTGAACCATTCAAAAACTTACTTTCGACTTAAATATGTAAGTTAACTACGTACGACGAACAGTAATACAAAAAGTTAGATAATATTATTATAGTGTACACCAATCACATAAAAAGTGTAAAACACTCACTACGTGATTCGTTTTGGCGTGGCCGAACCCGATACGAGTAAGAATTTTTCCTAATATTACAGATAGCATTGGCATTGCTAAATTGTGCATTAAAGATGTTCATGATTGTCTTGATGAGATATAATCATTTAATTTACTGCTAATTGATCAACAAGGATTACATAGTAGGTTATTGAACAAATAATGGCAAAAATACAATTTTAGAACAATAACTTACACATTCTGTAATTTTAGGACACTAACTTTATCCGTTTCAATTTTAGGACATGAATTTAACAATTTTTGACACATTTAGGACAAATGGCCGGAAAATACACGTGGCATTTTAATGCATTGGCGGCAAATTGAGGTGAAAATATTTTGATTTAATGTAAAATAAATTTTAAAAATAAAGCTTAGGTGGTAATGTTTTATATTTTTTTTTCAAAATTTGATTTACCATTATAATTTTATTTATTTGTTTAGTTATTTTTTAATGTGAAAATAAATAAATAAAAATTCAATTCAACCCTCCCTCCCCCCTCCCCCTCCACACCCCCACCCCTTCCCTTCCTTCACCCCATCCTGTTGCGTTTATAACGAGCACACGCAAGCATACGTATCGCACAAGTAGTATAAAAATATCGATCCCACGAGGACTAAATCCTAAGCAATTTTCTAATCCTCTTCACACAATTTGTGGCTTCTTAATTCGAGCAATTGAAAGTAAACTTGAGAGATTTGTGAAATTGAGAACAAGTAAAACAAGTTACGAAAGTAATAAACCGGGAAATTACCAAGAGAAAATAACCTAGGTCTTTAACTTCCCCTTGTATGTCTTTTAAGCGATTCTCCTAATCCTCTCTATCAAGTAACAAAGCATGCTCAATAATCCGAAATTCGATTTTATCTAAACTACTCTCTCGATATAGCATAAACCTTATTAACTAGATTAATCCTCTATATCTCTATGAGAATCGAACCTAGATAATAGCATTAAGAACCAATTTCGAGTGACTACCTAAGGTAGGTTGGTACTCTCGCCCTCCCTACGAATTATATTCCCAAAGAATACAAACTTAGGTTGCTTTGTTCATTTCTAAACCATGAAATCCTCTCTCGAGCTCAATCAAGGTTAACGAATCAATTCTAATGGTAGCCAATCACTAGAACGCATTAAGACCAAACAAAACAATTGATATGCAAAGTACTTAATAGAGATTCATAGAGATTCAATAAAAATCCATACAAGGTTCCATTAAAGACCTAGAAAAGAGTTTAGTTCACCATACTACAAGAATCCATTGGCAAGAAGTATGAAGAAAATAAACATAAAACAAAGAAGAGATGAAAGAAGAACTCTTTATGATGATGTAAATCTTCTTCTTTTTCCCTTTCTTCTCTTCTCTTGCTCCCAAAAGTCTCTTCTCTTCTCCTCTGTTTTTCTCCAGGTCCAGCCGCCCCTGTTTTTGGCTTTCCCCCCCTTTTTAAAGTAGCAAAAACGCTCAAAAGTCCGAAAACCTAGTTTTCAAAAAAGGCCTCCCCGCCTAGGCGGGATTATGTGCCGCCTAGGCGGCCAGCTCGCTGGAAATTTAGTCGCGTTCACTTCAATGCCGCCTAGGAGGGACATTTCGCCGCCTAGGCGGCTTGCCCACTGGAATTTGGTTTGTATTTACTTCATTGCCGCCTGGGCGGGATATTTTTACGCCTAGGCGGCTAGCTCACTGTCTGTTTGCCCTTTTTCAATTGATTTATCTCCAAAACTCATCCTGCCAAAGAAAACAACAGCTGGGCAAGCTAAATAACATTTCCTTGGCCAAAAACCAGCAATTTAACTTCAATAGAGCTAAAATTTACACAAGATAAAGCCCAAATAACTCTATGAAGTAGAGTTATCACATCCACCCCTAGCCCAGCCCTTCCCAGCCCCACCATTAGCCCCAGCCCCATCGCCCCCCCCAACCCACCCTACCAGCGCCGTCGCCCCACCCCATGCCTCCCCTCCCCTCCCATCGCCGCCGCCCACAACCACCCTCACAGGGTCGTCCCCCCACCCCACCCCTCCCCTCCTATCGCCGCCGCCCATTCAGCATCGCTCCCACGCCTTCTATCCAACACCGCTGCCCATCTAGCACCGCCCCCCCTCCTGCTCGATCTCTCTCTCTCTCTCTCTCGGCGTTGGCCGGCGACTGGCGGCGGTGGTGATGGTTTGTGTGTATATATATATCATATTTGTGTATATATGTAACATGTATATATGTATTGTGTGTGTATGTATATATGTATTTATACATATATATATACATATATATTTGTATTGTATTTATACACAAGAAGGCCAAATAAGCAATTTCATCCTATTTAGATTGCCAAATCAAGTAAAAATGCCAAATAAGCGACATATCACATATTATGTGTCCAATTTTACTAATTTTTCAACCAGCAACCGTCAATTTCCCGTAAAATTGCGAATTACGATGCAAATTGTCCTAACTGTGTCAAAAATTATCAAATTCATGTCCTATAATTGAAACGGGTAAAGTTAATGTCCTAAAATCACAAAACGTGTAAGTTACTGTCCTAAAATTATATTTTTGCCAACAAATAATTAAGCAAGGATTGACATAATTAACAAGTATATTGTAAAAAACACATAACTCACCAATGCATGTTTGTCCACAGGTCAGCTGCATCATATGAGTTGGTCAAGTCTTGTGGAAAATCTGATAATTAATCCACCTTTAACCAAAATGAGTTGTTTGATTGCAAAAATAAAAATTAAAAAAAAAACACCAAAAGGGAAATGCTTGTAAGAATATGATTTTTGTTACGTTTATATATATCATGCTTAATTTTGAATTGAAATGACTAGTATGTGAGAGACTTTGTGATATAATTTGGACTTGGTTCACGGGCCATTCACCCCTCGTAATCGTTGAATTCTCTGGGCATGCCCCAACTGTGTGTGTACACTTAGGCTTACTAAGTCATTTGACCTTACATTCCTATTCTTTTTGTTCATTACATTAGATTAGAAATTGAAGTCAGTTAGCATTGAAACTAGTAGGGTGAATGGATTAGGGATGCAAACGAGTAGAGTTGAGCTGAACTGAGCCTTGGCTTTTTAGGCCCGAGCTCGAGCTTGTTTTGGATGCACATGACCCCCATTGTCATGATATCTTGGAGCACCACAGAAATTACAATTTACCGCATCCGCAGAATATTTGTAGTATAACATGCAACCGCTTATGCAACAATCTATTTTCTTACTAGTCAAACCTAAGTTTTTTACTAATTTTTGTGCCTCGTAAATTTTTTTTGGCATTTTATGACCAGAAGGCATTATTTTTGACATCAATTAGATGATTTCCTCAACTCCATCTTGTGCTACATTGTAATCGGTTTTTATCCTCAACAATCTTGCAGCAACAGAAAGTGGAGAATGATCTATATATCTAGGCCACAAAAAATTGGTTAGGTATCAAGATTCGGTTGCTCCCCAAAATCATTTGGTATTTCGCCCCCTACCTCTTGCCTAGCAGCATCGAAACACATTTTCAGCATATCTTTGCAGTGGGTCATTTCTTGTACCACTACTTGATGCGCCAAGGAATACTATAGAGGGTTGGACCTCACCGTGCTCTGTCCAATACCAATAATTTGGTTTGAAACCATTCGTTAACAAATGTACTGCAACATCATCCAATTTTAACAAAAGCTATTTTCTCTCACATTTCTTACAAGGACATCGAATTTTTCCATGCTTAATGTAGTCCAGGAAACTCTTTGCTTTTTCTATAAATTTCATAGCGCCATCATAATATGTTGGTAGAAGGCCTCCTCGACTAGGATAAGTCATTGTATACATCCATGTTCTGTGTTCAGGAATATCCATCTATATGTGCCACTTAAGTTTATAAGTTTATTGTTTTTAATGATTTCTTAAGAAATTTAATCAAACTATCATTTCCTATTATTTGATCTAATATACTTAATTTAGTGTTACAGATCAATTTGTACAACCAACCCCGAACAATCATTCCATATTCACCAAACAATTATTTCATTCCATAAGCACAAAATTAATCAAGTATATATTGAACATCAATAGACATGAAGAACAAAATATATTATTACTACTACTACTACTACTACTACTATTATTATTATTATTATTATTATTATTATTATTATTATTATTATTATTATATACATCGAATATGTACCATTCCTTCATTTCTCCATATCACATAATCATATAAAAACCAACAGCAAACAACGAGAAGGCTCCACCCCTGTCCCTTATTCCCATTCTCCATCCCACATCATGGACTAACCTATTATCTATGAACTATCTAATTATATACATATATATGAATTTTTGGGACCTATTGTGCAGCCTGCTGCGGTTGGGGCGGGCATTGCTGCTCGTGAGTTTTCAACCTGGTCTCATCCCCCGGAAGGCACCATTAAGCTAAAATTTGATGGGGCAGTGTTTAAAGAGCATAATAAATCCATGGGAATGGGTGTTGTTGGGAGGGATTGGCAGGGACAATGCGTAGTGGATCTCAAAGCATTTCAATATCCGTGGCAAGCCGATTCACGCCGATGCCTTCGCATCTAGAGAGGCTATCCGCCAGGCAAAGTCTGCTATGTGGCCATCCATTCTGATTGAAGGAGATTGTCAAACGGTCATTCCTTTGTTGTCCGGTGGGGATAAGGATCTATCTTCTATGGGGTGTATTGTTCAAGAGATTAAGCATGAGTGTTCATCCTTCAAATTTATTGGTTTTTCTTTCGTCCGAAGAATTGGAAATTCGGTGGCTCACTTGTTTAGCCCGTCACTAGCCCATGGAGAATGATGCGATTTTGAGCATTCTGAGCTTTATTCATCTTAGTTGAGGCCGAAGCCTTTCTTTCATATTAAGCAATAAAATCTTAGTTTGTTTTTGAAAAAAAAAAATCAAATTCTTGTATAAGCACTATCGTGGCAAAACTAAATTTATTGTCATTAAAACATAATAATCACTACTAAAGAACCACCTAATTTGACACATATAATGTGACACTTTTAAACAGTATTTCAATTTCGGAGCAACATAATGATTATTAATGAGGACCTTACTAGAAGACTAAAGTTGCAATCAAAACAACTCTCCCCCTTTGGGAATATGTTGCATGATATTTTTGATGATCTTAAACAATTTGATTCAATTGTTGTCTCCCATGTTCACTATAAAGGGAATAATGTGGCTCATTTACTTGCTAGGAATGCGACCACATCGCTCACGATTGGTGTGAATGTTCCTGATTTTGCGTTGAATGATGTACTGAATAATCGGTTCAATGCATAAATTATTCTGCTTATATTTCCAAAAAAAAGGTATTTCAATTATGCACTTGCTATACATTGTGACACTTGATAAAAGTGGCTCAACTAGTTATTCCAAATTTTAACTATAATGTCTATTTTGTAGCATATGGAGTGTCAAAAATGCTTTTGGTACATCCAAATACACGACACTATAGTTAGTACCACTAAATTAAAAGTATTTTTGGTTACATTAGCTAAATTGTCATATATCAATAGTCTATTTTGACATTTTATAATGCCATAAGAAATATATTATAATAAAAATTTAATATAACTTATTAAATACTTTCTATGAGGTGTCATAATAGGTATGTATTTGGGACACTTTTTAAAAGTACATGATATGTGTCAAATTAACTCTTTTTTTTGTAGTGAATAATGACAAAAAGAGTAGTTGAAACTTAAAAATATAAATAGCGATCATTTTTACGTTGTTGTTTGCTTTTTCTTATCTCCTTTTTTTTTAACACTAATATCATTCCTTTTGTAATGTAATAAATTTATCAATATCAAGAGTCCCAACAAAAATAAAAGAATTAAATTTTTTGTGACAATTTCTAATTTCATGTATATAAATGTGCGCATGCGAAATCATAACTGGTCGAAAATAATAATAAAAATATAGTACCCTTTTTTAAGCATCATTCCAAAGGATAGAAGGATTGGTGTTTGCTGAGGGATCAGAGTTGAGATAGATATAAACAGGGCCAAGAACGTTTTTCCATTACTCTTTACCATCAAACTTGAGACTGTGAGAGCTAGGTCCTGCCCAGCATAATGTCTGCTGATAAACATCTATACATAAACAAGATGATTGCTAAATTATATATGATATTAAATTAAATGCATGACAAATTCAACATTTTATTCTATTTTAGTTATATAAGTGTTATTTTGTATTAATCTCTTATATACCTATTCGTGAAATAATATTTTAATATTTGTAATAATAGATCTTACGGAGCATTATAATCTCAAAATGTATATTTCTATTTGCAATAACTCAATTCATGACTTATTGGCCGAAGTCAGGATCAAGGGGGTGTGGCCACTGTAATAGCCCACCCACCCACCCCAAACAAAAACCAAACCTGTAGAGCTTTATTTTATAAATGTTTTTATTAAAATTTAAACAAAATAATAAAAATATCTTCTATATGTTGTAAAGGCTTGATAAAAACTTTCTATCATTGTACTATATAAATTTTCTAAATAGTTTATTTACAATGAAATTTTTTCCTTTTCACATTCATTTTTTCCATAATTATTTACAAACAAAGATTACTTGATGTTAGAATTTCAATAACTCATCAATAAAAAAATTTATTAAGATTCAAAACTTTGTTTCCAAAAATAATGAAATTATCTTTTATATGCTGTAAAATTTTGATTTCGCCAGTAAAATAAAATTTCCTAACGCCATCCCTGTGGCAAACTAATATTCTAAAAAATTTTATTCTTAGTGAAATTTGTCTATTTTTTACATATATGTTATAATTAGCTCTTCTATCTTCTCCCGTTCGTTCTCTCCCGATTTATATACAAACATTTGGAAGTAAAGATTATTATATGTTACCAATTATAGAACTCCCTAATAAATAATACATCAGTCTCCAATTTGTAATTTTACCTGCAGGTTTCTTCTCAGTCATCTCATAATATTTTTTGCTTTCTTTCAATTTTATTCAAGAAAAAAAAGCAAAAAATAATTAAGAGGGTGCTTGGTTAAGCTTATAAGCTCCTTAAAACATCTTATACGATATTTGAGAGTTTATAAAATAGTGTTAAGTATTTGGCAAAAAAATTGGAGGAGGAGCTTATAAGCTTTTCAAATAAGATGTTTAGGAGCTTATAAGCTCTTTTTTAAAAAGTAAGAGGTGGCAACTTATTTTTTAAGATCTATCAAATTCCTTTGTTTTCAACCAAATTAATTACAATATTGTCATTATTAGCATCTTATAAGCTATACCTCATCTTATTTATCCAAACACCTTAATAACTTATTTTTAAAATAAGATCCAACATTTTATAAGCTCCTAAAATATCTTATAAGATGTTTTATATAAGCTTAGGTGTTTGCTTATTTGAATCATCTTATAAGATGTTTTAGGAGCTTATAAGATGTTGGATCTTATTTTAAAAATAAGATATTAAAGTGTTTGGATAAGTAAGTTGGGTATTAGTTTATAAGATATTAGTAATGACAATATTGTAATTAATTTAGTTGAAAACAAAGGATGTTGGTACATCTTGAAAAATAAATAAGTACCTCTTTACTTTTCTAAAATAAGCTTATAAGCTCCTAAACATCTTATTTTTGGAACTTATAAGCTCCTTCTCTTAAAATTTAACCATACACTCCACCACATCTTATAAGCTCCAAAACATCTTATAAGATGTTTTGAAGAGCTTATAAGCTTAGCCAAACACCCTCTAAATCTTAAAAATGAATTATATAGGAGGTGAAAATACTTACTTAGAGCACAATTGGACTAACATGAGAAGTCAGATCTTGTTTAAATGGGCCGCCAGTTCTAAACTCATTGCTTGGTGTTATCATCCAAAAACCCACCGCCAGATTATTGCTTACCCACCCATGGACCTTCTTGTCCTTATTGTCGCAAGAGCAAAAGTATTTATCATCCACCCAATCGATATAATTTGCACATATATATATATTATATTAGTCCTGATCTTTTGTTTCAATAAGCTTAGGGGTGTTCAACAAAACCCAAAACCGAAAACCGACCGAACCGATCGAAAACCGAAAAAACCGAACTGAACCGAACCGAACCGAAGCATGTTCGGTTCGGTTTTCGGTTCTTTAGTTCAAGAAAATTCGGTTTTCGGTTTTTTCGGTTAAAAAACCGAAAAAAAAATATTGTGTAATCTATGAAACAAAAGTAAGAAAAATCGAACCGAACCGAACCAAAAACCGAACCAAAAATAAGGAAATTGCATGCTCTTATTATTATTATTATTATTATTTTTTTTTACAATTATTTCGGTTTTTCGGTTAAAACCGAAAAACCGAACCGAAAATTTCGGTTAAAACCGAACCGAACCGAACACATTTCGGTTCGGTTTTCGGTTTTCATTTCGGAAAACCAAAAATTTCGGTTAACCGAACCGAAAAACCGAAATGCGCGGTTTTAACCGTTTGAACACCCCTAAATAAGCATATGTTATAGTTAATGTTACATTTTGTACTTGACATTATATATATGTTTAAAAAGTATTTTATCAAATAGTTCTAATAAGTTATGCTAATTATATTATGAAGATGCTTGTTATCTCACAAGTATTTTAAGAGAAACAAACTTTATTCGTGACCAAGGATAAAACTATAATCGTAAAATCTAATAAGTTAAATGAAATAATTTGTAAAAGGACAAAAAAAAAAGAGAGAGAGAAATAAAAGATTGACAAAATTAAAATAAATATAAAAATTGAACAACAAACTTGAGAAAAAAAAATCGATAATTATTCCAATAATTTTCTTTGATCTTGTAGACTAATAAAATTCAAAAAGCAAAACAACGAAATCAGCTGAATAACATAAGCTGAAAAAAGAACCTATAATTGATAAATCCAGTAATTTAACTAACCGAGAAAATAGAAATGAAAAAATTCAAAAAAAAAAAAATAACGTAGCAAATTTTATATACATCTAAAAAGAAACTAGAATTGTTAAAGGACACGTACAGTTCAAATTCATAACTCAAACAACACCCTAAATGGACATAAATTCTCTAGAAAAAAACGAACTCAAATCAATTAAAATGATATCAAACAATTGAACATAGATATCTTGTGAGATAACAAGCCTCTTCATAATACAATTAGCATAACTACGGTAGCGCAACAACCAAATCAAGCGATAAAAATTAAAAAAGCGGCAGCTAATAGAAACAACACGTCATGATACAATAACAACTTAATTCTAGTCTACCACTAAGGAGCTGCAATGATCTAATTGCTTACATAATTGATTTTCGAAAAATCAAGTGAGCATAACTACTGGGATTTTCAGTAGAACGATTCCACCGGAGAAAGGGCCATCGCTCCGCCAAAATATTTTTGACAGATTTTAAATTTAAATTAATTTTTCACAGGAATTTTTTTGTAAATTTAATTAATTTTCTATGGATTATCGGTCGGAAATTCCGCCAAATTTTTACTATTTTTATTAAAATACAAATGAAAACTTTAAAAAATTAAAAATAAATAAAAAATAATATTTTTAAAATTAAAAATAACTAAAATAATAATAATTTTAAATTTTTCTGCGAAAAATCCCACCGAAAAATTTAAAATAAATAAAAATAATATTTTTTAATTAAAAATAAATAAAAATAAAAAAATTAATTATTTTGAATTATTATAAAATTATTATTATTATTATTATTATATTATTATTATTATTATTCTAATTAGAATGAAATGAATTTTTGTATGCTATATATATATATATAATATTATGTATTATATATATAAATTTTTTTAAAACCAAAAAATATAAAAATTTTCAATAAATAAAAAATATATTGTTATTATTATTAATTATTTTTATTTGAATTGTTGTATGATATAAATATATAATGTAATAAATTATGACAACAAAGTGAATATAGCTCAACGGTAAGAGAGTTGTTTGCCAATCGAGAGGTCGAAGGTTAGACTCCCAGCAGCCCCAAAAGCTGGAACAATTTCAGGCGAGTGTACGCACGCCCGCGCGAGCTAGGTTGAGGTCTCGTGTTCGACTCCTAGGTTGGGCAATTGAAATTTTATTTTCAAAAAATATAAATTAAATTTCGGCGGGAAATTCCTCCAAAAATATATTTAATTAAAAAATTAATAAATAAATAATAATTTCGGCTGAATTTCCCGCCGAAAATGTAAAAAATTTCTGCGGAATTTTGGCAGGAAATTCCGCCGAAATTTTATTTAATTAAAATATATATATATATATATTCCGCTGAAAATCCACCGAAATTTATTTTTTTCGCCGAAAATCTGCCGATAATTTCACCAAAAAAACTGTGTTTTCTTGTAGTGCAAGCTGCACGACCTAAGACCAAACGCAAGCCTCCAACCCCTCACTCACCAGCCAAGACATAGTTACACCATATTTTGCAAATGATAGGTTTTGTACCCTGACCGCATGCTTCGGCGAAGGAGTACCTTGCCACTAAACCATTATTAATGTTTAGAAATACTTAGCATAAGTTTTGAAATTATCAATTTAATAATTTTTGAAATGTCGTTATACTGTTATTTACCCTTAATTGATTAATTTTAAGGTTAGATTATAAGTTTAAATCATTTATTTTAATTTCGTATAATTTTTAATGCACAATTACATTCTTTTCTAAGTTAAAGTATCATTACATTCAAATAATAATAATAACAATAATAATAATAATGTTTATATAAATGCTTCCCCAATTACATATATATATACACACATGTTTACACACAAATATTATATAGATGGCATACAACAATTTTGATTAAGGTTTAATTATTATAAAATTATTGTTTTCCATTTTACTTAGTTTTCGGCCAATTTTTCCATGGAAAATTACCCCAAAAATTAAAAACTTAATATTTTTTTAACTTTTAAAGTTTTTTCAGAGAATTCCGTCGAAAATTTAAAAATAATATTTTTCTATTTTTTAACAATTTTTGGCTGGGTTTTTCAGCAAAAATTGAAAATTTAATATTTTCTAGAATTTTATTTTTTAAAAAAAAATTTGGCAAAATTTCCATCAGAATTCCGTCAAAAATTGAAAACATAAAATTTGTTATTATTTTTAAATTTTTAGTGGAAAATTCTGTCGAAATTTTCCAAAAAATTAAAAAATTATTATTATTTTAAAAATTTTCACCAAAATTCTACTGAATATTTTTTTTTAAAATTTTTCGGTGAAATTTACTTTAGAAGAAAATCGCTAAAAAAACTCTTCTTTTTTTTTTCCTTGCAGTGTTGATGAAAAAACAAAAAAACAAAAAACAATGCATTAGGTAATGGTAGATAACAGCGTTGCAGCTTTTGTGGCGTGGTAGAGATTTAAGACAGATTGTAAGATATCTTTGTATTTATCTTTTTTTTTAAATAGGATAAAGTAAATTAAAACCAACCAATCAGAATTTTACGTTTGATTAAAAGTCAAACTTTTGAAAAAAATCTTATTTAGTCAAAATTAACCAAACAGTAGTCAAACACTCTTTATCTATCTATCTATCTATATATAGACACACACACACACACACACACACACACACACACACTATTTATACTTACTATTATAAAAAAAAAATCATTTTAATCTTACAAATAGTGATTATTTATAGAACTATACAAAATTTATCTTTCAATTTTATGTGGAATAAATAGAAATATGTAAAATTATAACTAAAATTGAAAATTCACATGAAATCGATTCAATTCGGATATTAAATTTTGATGTGCCAATTTTACCCTTTTAATTAGTAAACACATGTAATAAATAAACAAATAAAAAAGTTAATATTTTAATATTATATTTAATTTAAAAAACTCATATTCTCAACTCACAAACCACTTTCTTTAATTACAATTACTTATTTTTTGTCTTTTTTGTTTATTCTTTATCATATAATTTTATTTCATATAATTATTTTATTTTTAAATTATTATAATTTAATAAATTATTTCAAATAATTCTTAAAAAAGTATTCTTATAAAAGAAATATAATAATATATTTAAAAAATATTTAAGTACTAAATTAAAATATTATTTTTTATATTTTGCGCACACGTACAATACGCGATGTTGCTAGTTATATAAAGAGGGAGCACCACTTAATAACTACATTGTTTCTAAAATTCACTTAATGACGACTTTGGCATCTCAATTTTTTTGGTCGGTTATTTTTCTATTTTTATATTTTCTTTTTTTTTCTACTTTCTCTCTCCTCTCTCATCTTTCTTATTATTTTATTTTCTTTGTCACTTTCTTTCCTCTTTATTATCTTTTTTTTTCCTATTCAATATTTTTTATTACTTCTTTATATATATATATATGTATATATGGCACTATTTTCAGCATATTTGTTATATTTATGATTAGTGGGAAAGATAATTGGAAACAACATCAAATTATATGACTAGAATCGTAAACAAGAAAAATAAAATAAAAAACATAAAGGAAGATTAGAAAAGCGATAGAAAATAGAAATATTTATTAAAGTGAGAGGAGGAAGAGGAGTTTAATAGGCACACTCGATGCATACGTGCAAATGTATATATATATATATATATAATATAACTAAATAATTAAAATTTCAATAGCATAAAATTGAATTTTATTAAATTCTCTTCCCCTTAACCATTTTTATTATTTATATTATCTTTTTAAATTTTATAATATGTATATTAAATTATGACAAACAATAAATTTTAAAAAAAATCATTGTTTTGAAAGAGGATTGTGACAGAGGAGAGATATGAGAATGCGGGGGGCAGGGGGCGGGGGTGGGGGGGGGGGGAGAGAGGGGAGGATGTTGTTGGAGAGAGAGGTTAGAGGAGATCAGGAAGGAGTAGTAGTTAAGTATTAGTAAGTGTGCTTTGGAAAGTTCATAATTAAACAAACCAAAAGTAACTCACATGAGGGATTGATGCTTTATATATCTATCTATACTATTATGAAAAGAAAATCACTTTTGTATTTAAAATGGTATTTTTTTATATATATATAATTTTACAAAAGTTTCCCTTCAACTCTATACGAAATAAATAGAGTTATGTAAAATTTGTGGCTAATAGTGAAAATTCCCATTAAATCAATTCAATTTGGATATCAAAGTTTGATGTGCTAATTTATCCTTTTAATTAATAAACACATTCAACAAAGAATTTTAACAGCACATTTTCTAGATTATTTTGAATTTTGAAAATTGAAACCCATTTTTAATAAAAAGTTCCTTTAAATCAATAATTAATGTTTTTAGCTCTCTCTTCTCTCTCTCACTCACACACACAAAAAATAATTTTTTAATTACAATTATCTGATGTATTTTCCTTCTTTTTGTGTTTATTTCTTTATCATGTAATTTTAGTTTTAGTTTATTATTATTTAATTAATTTTGTCAAAGAGTTCTTACAAAAGTATTCTTATATTTAATAATATATTTATATTTTGATCCTTAAATAATTTAAGTACTAAATTAAGGTATATATTTTTTATATCGTGCACACACATAGAGTATGGGACACTGCTAGTAGTATAAATACTATCAATACTATTATTATATGTATACAATCAATACTATTATTATATCTATATTATCTATATTATCTTGCCTTTCCTTTTCTTTTCTTTTCTTTTCTTTTATTTGTCTCTCCTATTTTCTTTCCTTTTCCTTTCCACTTCACGTTCTTTTACTTTTGTTTTTTGAATCCCTCTTTCTCTATCTCTCTCTCTCTCTCTCTCTCTCTCTCTCTCTTATATCATATTATTCAGGTTAAATTCGATAACACTCGCCGTGTTTTCGCAAATAGCTAAAAACCCACTGTGATTGAAAAATAAGCTAACAAACCATGTGTGTAATATTATAGCTGGCGTAAAGACCCAACATCGTTAATGAGTGACCGTGTTGTCCTTGCATGCACCCGAACTGCGTTTCGTCATTGTTTTAATGTGCTTTTTTCCTCCTTTTGACTTGGCTTATGTCAAAATGCAAGTATACTAACTTATTTACTGTCTGCACTTATGAGTTTAAAAATACTACCTTTTTTCGTTCAAAATTGCTGTAAAGCCCTTCAATTTACTGAAATTATAAAATAAACGAAATCCTAATATTTTTTTTAAATCTAGATAAGTAAAAATGAAACAAATTATGTTTAAATATTGATTTAACCAATTAAAGTTATTTGAAAATGATAATATACACATTAAAATAAAGAATATAAATAAATGAAAAATTTTAAAAATAAAGTTCTTTATAAATAAGTTAAAATAAAAAAAGTAATTTTCAAAAAATTGAACTATATTATCACTTTCGTATTTATATAATTATAAGCTAAATAGTTTAAAAATTCAAAAATAAATTATTACTTAAAGTTCAAAAAAAAATTAAAATTCATATAACTATTATTTTTATTTAAATATGATTTATTTTTACAATATGATTTGTTTTTCATTTTTTCCTTTTTCTTTTTTTTCCCCTTCCCCTTCACTTCCCCGTTTTACCTTGGGGCTAGATCTGCAATTCTATTTCCCCAAAATCTTCCCTTAACCACGTCCACCATAAAATGAAGCCTCCACCCAAAACCAGCGAGCGGCATCATCCCCCTCCACCCAACCCAGCCCTGTTACCAAACCCAAATCTCCTCCCTCAATTAAGTCGTCGTCGCCGCCCCAAATCCGCCCTCGTATCCCCCAAATCTTTCACCCAAGCTACTGTTGTGTGTTTATTTTTGTAGATATGTATATTTGTGTGCGTGTGTATCTTTATGCGTGTATATATTCATATCTAATTATCTATGCTCATTTCCCTTTTGTGTGCTTCTATATATGTCTACTAGTATTACACATGTGCACATTAGCGCACGATAAATTTGTTGATGAGTTGTTTGATGAAATAATAATTAAAATTCAGTAAATAATATAATTGTGTTAAAAACAACTTCAAACTTTTATAAAAGTGGAAACATAATCGAATTTTGTAATGTATAATGACCCAGATATTAAGTCAAATTAACATTTCTTTATGCATGATAATAATAAAGAAACTATAATACAATTTATGAAATTAGAACTGCGGATTCTTTATAAATTTTTTGAATGTGGTTAAAAAAGATAAAAAGAAAAGAAATGTCGAATGGAATTTATAAAGAACAAATAAAAAAAATCATCTCATATTGAAGCACAATCTCTATACAATAAATATCATTACAATTTTGATATTTGGGGATATATACAACTGTACCGTCAATATTTTTAGCCTCTAATTGATTTGTTTTAGTGAATTTATTCAATTAAATCAAACCTAATAACCATCGTTGATATGTGTTTGTTAAAAATCTTAATACTTTATGTAGATATGAAATAAACAATATTATTCATATGACACTACAGAAAAAACGCCGGATTCCGACGGAACTATTCCAAGAGAATATTCCGCCGAAGTCAAACCGGGGGTATTCCGATTGAATTCTGATGAAAATAATATTTCAATTTTTTTTTAAATTTGTTTAAACCGGAGAAATTCGGGAGAAAATTTTTTTAATTAAAAATCGGGGAAAATTTTCCTCGGTTTTTTTTTGAATTTGTTTAATTAAAAACCAGGGGAAATTCGGTAGAAAAATTTTCCCATTTTTTTTTGAATTTTTTTAATTAAAAATCAGGGAAAATTAGGGGGAAAAATTCCCCCGTTTTTTTTTTGAATTTTTTAATTAAAAATCGGGAGAAATTCGGGAAAAAAATTTCCCCCAATTTTTTTTTTATTTTTTTAATTAGAAACTCGGGAAAATTCGGGGGAAAATTTCCCCCAATTGTTTTTATTTATTTTTAATTAAAATCCGAGGGATATTCGTGGGGAAATTTCCCACGGATTTTTTTTAATTTTTAAATTTTTTGTTTAAAGTGCTCTTGTCAACTTATTGATTTCTAAATTAAGTGAGGAAGATTTTGGGAGAATGTATAAAATAATTCTCAAGAAGCTATAAACCCTCTTATAAACTGAATATTAAGATAACTAAATTTATGCGATTTATAATTGTGTATCAAAAATGCACTTCAAAATTTCTATTTTAAAACTAAAACTATATAAAAGAATAATGCACTACAATTCTATCTAAAGTATTTATGTAATTATTAAGGTTTGATAAATTTCAAAACGGAGTTCTCACATCACATTTTTTTGCAAGGTTTGAATTGTTAACTTATGTTAAGAGTGATCTTTGCTAAAGTAAACCAACATTTTAACAAAAACAAAAATAATATCAAGAACAATAATAAATAATCTTTTATTAAAATAATATTTTTCATCTCGATAACTTTTTTACGTACTAAAAAAATTATGAAGAGAATAACTTTTATTGCTAAATATTATTTAAAAATATAAGAAGTACTAATAGACAAAATGGAAAGAAATATTTGTTAAATTTTTAAAACTCCAATCAACTTTTATGCTTAATTAAATGAAACATTGTTAGTATGATTAAATGAGCTTTTCATGTGAAATAATGATAACGAGTGGAGAATCAAAAATTTTCAATTTAACAGTAAGGCTAAATAAATAATCTCTAAATATGAAATAATTATAAAGAGTGGAGGATAACAAGAGATTTATAACCATGACTATAATTAACAAGACATAAAATACTTTTATAAAGAGTTTTATACTACTAGATAAGTATAAAGGCAATATATAAAGTAATCACAAATTTATAAAAAGATATTTAGTCATTAAATATAATGTTTCATTCAAAACTAAAATCAGGAAAAATATATGAATATGTTAGAGTATTCTGAAAAGTATATGTATATCTTTTATTAAATGAAATACTTCGAAAAATAACAACTAGTGCATCAATTAATAAATGCTAAATGTTACTATCTATTTAAGAGATTTTATTAATATTATATATATGTAACAATATTTATTTCATTTTAACTAGGATGTGATTGTGGATAAATCAAATTACTTAAATGCATATTCAATTCATTTATTTTGTATTATGAATATTCATAATCGAATTTGATTTAGAAAACCTTAATGAGTTAAATATATTAAATGTCAAATTTGATTTGGATCAGATTCATATTAAAATTTGCTTCATCACTCTCCATATATAATAAATGTACATATTGTTGATTGGGATAAGTTTCTTTACCCAGTGATTTCAACAAATATTGGCAGATGCAAAGTGTGAAAGGTTCTATGCAGATGCAGGACCAAAGAGAATATAAGGATGAATGGCATCATGAGATGTTATTGTGATTCAATAAGCGTTACTGTGTAGTTTTGAAGTACTTGATCAATATTATTGTGTAATATGGACATTATGAATATATTCCTTTATTATGTTTATTATTTTCATTCAGGAGTAAAGAAATACAAAAGGAAAAATAAAACACATGTAATAGACATCTGCAACACATCTGCATCAATTTGATAGTTTTAAGTTAACGGATATTCAATAATTTTTTCTTATAATTAGTATATATGTTTATATAGTATCAAAACATATGTTAAACAAGAGATTTTAAGTTAACATACTTTTTCTTATTATAAGAGATTTTCAACATATATGTTTATTTTTTTCTTATAATTAGTATACCATATAATTATTATACTATCTTTAATTATTTATAATATATTTATAGGTATACAAATGTTTATCTGGTATACACATATGTTTATATAGTGTATATATATAATACATATTTTTATATATTATCAATGCTATCTTTTAACTATTGTTATTTATACTATATTTAAATTATTTTTTAATTATAATTAAAATAAGAATAATGAAACCAATATATAATATGTATAAACCAAAACAAAACTTATCACAACTTCAAAAGATACCCCGGTGGTAGAGTGTTTGTCATTCAATCCTGAGGTCACAAGTTCAAATCCCTATAGTTGCAAATATTTGAATATTTTGGGATACTATTCCAGCAGTGGCGGCGGGTCCGGGCGGCAGCAAAGGTGGTGCGGCGGCGATTCCGGGCCGGCAGAGGCCGTGCAGCGGGGTCCGGCGAAAAATTGGGGGAATATTCCCCCGATTTCCCGCAGGACGGAATTTGGCGGAATATTCTGCCGGATTTCTTACCAGGGGAATTCCTGCGAAAATCCAGCGGAATTCTGCTTTCTGGGGGTGCTTTTTCGGGCGAAACAATTTCCGCCGGAATTTCGCCGGAAAATGCTTTTTTTTCCTGTAGTGTGAACACCTTAGATAAAAAATATAGCTAGACGATAAGTCATTTCCAGTGAGGGGGCTTAGTTCTAGAATCGAAGCGTCGTTCGAGAAAAGTTGTTGCATGTTATTAATATTTATCTTATCAAGTGTATGCAATTAAGAGCACATCACAATGGATTCCAAAATACAAATACACAACTTTGTTGTTCCACTTGCAGTGCCGCACATAAAGAGACAAAGTAATCATATTTTTTTAGGATTTTAGCCTAACCATATATATCCAAATGGCTAATTATCTGACAAATTAAACAGTAAATAGTTAGGCACTAATAAGCACATCTAATTAATTGGCATCTCATTCATATAATAATTGAATTATCATTTATATAAAACAAATGGAAAAAATCACGCAAAAATCTATGAATTGCAACTTATCAAACCAAAAAAAAAACAACATTGGCGAATAAACCTTTTCTTTCCTATGAAAAAATAAATATAAATAATAATTATAATAATAATAATTTATTAAATATTTGATATTATTTTAAAAATAAAATATGATCACAAAAATTAAGTACAAATAAATAAATAAAAATAGTATAACAAAATAAAGCTAATCATAGAAGTTCATTGGGAATGAAAAGTGAAGAACTTACCAATAAATTTTATGATTGAAGAAGGGAGACTTAACAAATCTTCATCAATTCTCATATAGGGGAGGAGAAGTTTGATCCCCTCATCTTATTTCAAATTTATGGTTGGGATAATTATTTTTTTTTATCATTGTGTCAAATAAAGAGGAAAAGATAAAATTAAAGAAAGAGACAAATATGAAAATGTGCATATTAAAGAACAATGATTAAGTTAATAAAATTTGAATGATCTAGAAAATCAATAAAATAATTAATTAGATTGATTTTTGGGAAAAAAAAATTGAGAAAGGAAATCCATAATTAAAATTGAACAACAATTAAAGTTGATTTATCAATTTAAAAAAATCATATTCACGTTTAATGAATAAGGAAAGAAAAATCAACTATAGAATAAAATAATATCTCAAATTGACAAATTAAACCAACCACCTAAATTTAAGGAGCTGTCAAACAAAATTTATTGGAACGTAATATTTGTCGTACAATTTTAGAGAAATATGCTATGACATATTTATTTGTAGAATATTTTCTATTAAATTGATCCAATTTACCATCTAATGATAAAAATGTTGACACGTGTCGGATATTAGGTTGACACTTGTTGAAAAATTAAATAGACTATTCCGTTACATATAATAGAATATAGATATATGTGCGTGTGTATATTGTATACGTATTTGTATGTGTGCATTATATATTCATATATATGTGCATGCGTGTGTGTATTATATACATACACATGGGAGAGATAAAGAGTGTGTGTGTGTGTGTGTGTGTGTGTGAGAGAGAGAGAGAGAGAGAGAGAGATGCGCATGTTGTGTGTGAGAGGGGGAGAGAGATGGGTAGAGACTTGTGTGTTTATATCTCTATATTTATATATTATATAATTTTTAGTCATAATTTTTATTTAATATTTTATTTTTATTTACAAAGATCAATCTTGACCGTTCGTTTTCCAAAGTAAGATCTAATGGTTATTTATGAGAGGGTATAATGAGTATTTGAATAAAAATTAACATCATTAAGTTTATATTGACAAAGAGGGTAATTATGCTAAGTTTTTGGTAACTGTGGGGGATGTTAGCCTATTTTTCGATCAGAAGGGGTTTTTAGCCATTTCGTAAAAATATATGGAGTGTTTTGGAATTTAACCTATTTTTAAATAATAGTTAAATTCCATAAGAACCCCTATATTTTAGCAAAATGACAAAAAACCTCATCTAATTTGAAAATGGACTAAAACCCCCTACGTTTTGTAAAAATGTAACATACTCACCCTTGCCGTTAAAAAGCTCTAACTTCATTAACTTTCTATTGAAATGCTTATTATACCCTATTGCTACTAGCCATAGGATCTTTGAGTCATCAAATTGATGGTTTTGATTGAATGCTAATATAATACTAACTCTATATATATAAAAAGATAAAAGTACACATATATATACATATACATATGTATATATATACAAACAGATGTATCAATATATTGATATGTATATATATATATATATATATGTGCGCACATACACACACACACACACACACACTAATGGCATGACAGGTATGTTGGAAAGAATTGTTGCGTGAATGGAATAAAGTTAAGAATGGAATGAAAATGAGAAAGGAATGATACTAATATAGCACTCCTATACCTCGTACGCTCAAGGAATAAAGCAGTGAGTGAATTAATTTAATTCATGCCATTGGTATATTTGATAATTTATAAGTAGTAATGAATCAAAGGCATGCCATTAATACCAGTTGATGAATAAGAGCTTAATCAAGTTATACATACTGACGAAGAAGATGACGATAATAAAGAAGTTGGTAGTGATGAAGATGAAACGAGTGATGCCTAAATGAAGATGCATTCTAAACATGTAATATAGAGATCTCATGTATATATATATATACATGTGCGTGATAAATTTCATTGTGATGTAAACGAATTAAAATACATTATTGCACTTAATTTGATATATGTGTCATTTATGTACATCGGCGTATAATAGTATTGTATATAATTTGATAAAAAAAATTTGTACTTCTCAAATTTTGTATAATTTTCATGCAACTTTCAAACATATAGATGCGATGTGGGAAAAATAAGATTTTATATGGTAGATCGTCTGATAGACCGGTATCCACTCTGGGTTCTTCTTCATCCCATCGAGGCACCTACCTAGCATCCCATTTGGGCTCTTCTCCTTCGAATAATTACACTCACATAGGCCATAGTCCACCATCCACCATTCCACTGCAGTTTATGCCAACTCCTTCGATGCCTCGTGGCTATAGTTCACCTGTTACATCACATCTTCCAAATCAGTAAATGATGCGAACCTATCCAGCCACGCTAGAGCAACGAGACCCGACAATGATATTGGAATCTAGGATATTTCTTCGCTTAGGTTTCGAAAGTGGGGGAAAACCGCAACCCAGTACCTCACACAGAACACGAACCTTGGAAAGGAATCCTCAACCCAATGTTTTAGTGGAAGCACAAACCTTGGTATGTCGTAGACGCCACCAACGGTGATGGAAATCCGTTGGATAAGTAGGTGTTTGAACGCCACAAGAACGAAGTCTTGATAAGTTCGATAGTTCGTAAAGAACCAAAGACAAAACTTTCAATTTTGATAAAACGTATGTTGTTTTTTACATTGTAGCCGCAACCTTAATATAGGCTGAACATACAAAACGTTTTTTTTTTGGTTTTTACCAAAAATAATAACCCTAATGAAGCCCTAAATAACATGCCTTAAATGGAAAAGGAAACTTCCACAATTCTGGTGGCTTTATAATCAGCCAATCACACATATAAAGGAAAGGAAATTAGGGCTGTAAATTTGCCAAAATTAGAAGAAGGAAAGTTCTCTATTTGCTCTCTAAATCACACTGAAATTAATGTTTTCAATCTTGCCCTTTTAATTCACGCTTCAGAAAGGCCCATCACTAGCTTGAATTAAGTTGAGCAACCCCTAGTTTTTATTTGAGTCCATCTTGCACTTTGAATCAGCCCATAAGTCTTGAATAAGTCCATTGAGTGCTTCTTTAAATTTCTTGGCTCGAGCTCTTGTAATTGGTCCAACGGGTACTTCCAACAGATCCTTAGATGTGGTATTCCAATTCTCATCACCTTCGATACCTCGTGGCTATAGTTCACCTGTTACATCACATCTTCCAAATCAGTCACCACCCCAGCAACAACAACAACCTCAGGATGACAAGATGACTCAGGCCGATGTAGAAGAAATTCAGGACACATGTGCGATGCCTGCACCTCCTCCTGCACCCGGTAGTAAAATTATTTTGACACTAGTTGGCCCGGATCGGTTAGTTGCTAATTAAATTTTCATATGTCATACAACAAATAGAAATGACAATAAAAGTTATATGTTAATAAAGTTTGAACTCTTATGTAATTTTATTCCTAGCAAAAAGGAAGGTGTGCTCATTATGAATGTCATAAAGAGCCAGTTGGACAAATCATACTTCACTTATGGCAAGGTTCCTGAAAACATTAGGCTGCGATAGTTTGCTGAATGACAGGTAATTTAACTGAAATTGGATTATCTTAAATTTTGAAGGAATGAGTATTTTTCATGTATATTTGAGTATGTTATTTTTTTCACATGTTTGACTGATAAAGTATTATTTTATTTTGTTAGAAATATGTTTATTTTAGGCCGAAGGATGCGGAGCATATGAAGACAACTTTTGATAATCATGTAGCTAAGAAAATGATGGACATGTATCGAGACATCAGAAAAGTGATTGCGCTTGGGGATGACCGTCCACCGTGGCTACCCGACTCAGTATTTCAAGATCTAGCCACATATTGGAGCATCCCTCATTTGAAAAAGAAGAGTGACTAGAATAGGATAAATAGGAATGTCAGAAGAGGTTCACTGCATGTCGGTGGGGCCAAATCGATTTATGAGCGTAAAGCAGACTTGGTAAGTACCCTTTTGTCTTTGTTCTTGATGTATTTAATAGATTTAATTCTTCTTTTAATTTATTTTTATTCTTGTAGGAGGAGAAGTTAAAGAGGCCTATTCTTAAAAGTGAGCTCCTCTAGGATTGTTATATAAGGAAGAAAGATAAGGGGCCAGATAAAAAAGCTGGCACATGGGTTCACCCAAAGCCACAACAAGTTCATGCAAGTTAGATTTGTTTATTATATTCAAAGTTTGTCTTTAAATTGCTAACATACTTGAAATTAAAATTGCGGGATAATTTCCAGAGTCTAACGCAGTCGTCCGGATGTGCAGGATGTTGACTTATCGGATCCCTCCACGCAAGAAAGCATAAACGAAATGTTTGATCAGGTTATCGGTGAACCTAACAAGAAGGGCCGAAGGTACGGAAAAAATTATCGGAGTACATCGACTACCTGTTATCTCAGTTATTTTTCGCCCGGCAGTTCGTTGACCCCATCCGACCTAGTGGTATTGCGGTTAGAGAACCAGGTCAATCAATTTTTCCAACAGAACACATAAATCATGGAAATGATGAAGCAGATGTTCATAATGATTTCAAAGAACACAACGAGCGACTTAAATCAATCCTCTCATGCCCCTTCGCCGGCTCAGTATGCCGCCGATGACAAAGACGACAATTCCGATGAGGATGACTGTGATTAGTATGGATTTTCATTTCAAATTATTTTGGTTTTTATGTATGATGCAATATTCAATGGATTATGTTATTTGTATATTTGGATAACTTATAGGGGTTTGCTACTATATATTCAGATTTTAATATATTCGATTTGTTATTTATTTATATATTCAGATTATGTGATTAGTACATATTTTAAATATTTTTATTTTAACTCTGTTTATAATAGCAAAAAAAATAATTAAACTAGATATTTGAAAAAAAATATTAATTATTTTCGGCAAATTTTTGGGGGAATTTCCGCCAAAATTCCACCAAAAATAATTCAATTTTTAAAATTTTAAATTAAAAAATTCTCCTCTGGTAATCCGCTGAATAATTTTTTGGCAAATCAATGCTGCTGAAATTCATATTTTCCACCAAAAATGCATTAAAATTTCTGCCAAAATTTCCATATTTTCTTGTAATGGCATACAAATAAATCAAGTATATGATTCAAATAGTTTTTATATAAAAATATTTTAAAATTTTAATTTAAATAATATAATTGCATATATTATACATTATATATATATAGATATATTAATTTTTATACATAATATATATTATGTTTTATGTACTTATTATAAAGTTTGCACGGGTGTCAATTATTTTATATTCACGTATGTAACTATACATGCATTTGATATAATTTATATCACCTGAAATAATTTGAATATATAGTTTCATTATGAATATATATGTAAATTATATTATCATATATGAGTATGAATGAATATATGTTAGCATATGTTAATATATTATATATTGTAAAATGAAATATTAGATACAAATCATAAATATATATGATTTATATATATATATATATAGAGAGAGAGAGAGAGAGAGACAAAGAGAGAGATTTTATGTTATAAATATGATTTAATACATATTTAAAGCATTTATTAATATTTAATTAGTGTAAATATAAACTTTATAAAACATGATAAATTTATAAATATTATTTTAAGAATATGAAAAAATAATTTATTTTCAACTTGTTGGGAATAGCTAAAACTATGTAGGATAGAATGAATCACTAAACCTACATATATGGGAATGGTGATTCCCATGGAAATAAATATTTCATCTCTAAACTATACCAATTGCATTATTTGGAATGAATGTAGAAATGCCCATTCTATTCTCACTCCATTCCTACATACGCATCATGTCATAAGTTGCAAATCAAGAATGACTTTAGATGGGAATAAAACCACAAACCAACTAAAGATTTATGTTTGCAACTTACATATACCCTATTTCTATCAGCCGTAGGATAGTTGAGTCATAAAATCAAGGGTTCAGATCGAATGCTGATATAATACAAGCTATGTATACATAAAAAGATAAAAGTACGCATATACACACATATACATATATATATCTGTACATATAGACATACATATATATCAATAAATAGATATATATATATATACATACACTAAGTTGCAAATCAAGAATAATTTCAAATTGCAATAAAACTACGAACCAACTAAAGACGTATGTTTGGTTTTTGTATTTTTGCAATAATTTAGAAAATTCAGATGCATAAAAACCCACTTAGAAGATTCAGATGTACTTTTATATAAATATATATATATACACATTCATGTATATGTGTATATAAAGACACAAATATATATGTTGTGCCGTTGTGGAGGAGGTGTTAGAATGCAATAAGGCAGAATATCTAAAACTGGATATTCTCGTGGATGGATTTATTCGTTAATATAAATACAATGCAATAACAGTTTTAACAGTAAAACACTATAGCCAAAAGCAAACTAAACAATGTCGTAAACAAATAAATAAACAAGTAAGTATAGATGACTTATCAGTATTTATTTGAGCAAGTACCACTGAATCACCGGGGTGAGCCGGTTTGCCTTAAAGAAATATTCGCCCCACTGACCGGTGCGATGGGCCTGCGATACTCCTTCCAGGATAAGACAGTCCAGAGGTCCTTTCCAAGCCGCACTGCTACGTTGAACCTCACTTCGAAAGCTAAACAACTCTAGTTGATGTGTATGCACCTCAAAACACACACTCGAAAGATAAAAACTGTATACTCTCTTAAGACTGCAGTTTCTCAAAATAGTATACTTGCTAATTTTGTTTCTTGCTTCGTTTGTTGTGTTTCTGTGTATCTTGTATGTTTTACAGGGAACCAGGAGGCAGCTTTATATAGGGGGAGGAGACAGCCAACATTAAAGTCTGACACATTAATGCAAAATTAAAACCGCCTGGATGCCAACGGACACGCCATCTACCTGGACTCAAAACCAGACAACATTCGAAAACATGTTGTTTGACCAGGTAACGTGTCTGGCGGTTTCAAACCGCGTTAATTAAATATGGTAACGGAATTCAAAATTCAGAT
The DNA here is from genome assembly GCA_026212405.1 of Petrea volubilis. Lineage (NCBI taxonomy): Eukaryota > Viridiplantae > Streptophyta > Magnoliopsida > Lamiales > Verbenaceae > Petrea > Petrea volubilis. Next base: position 13,371,875 of record CM047878.1, read on the forward strand.
TTTTGAATAAAACCGTAAAAATTAAGCTCGAGACCGAGACAATTCGCCCAAACGCCCGAGCCCGAGCCCGAGCCCGCTACCTAGTCCTGGTCCTGGTCCTGATCTGTGGTCCGTGGCTCGTGGCCGGAGCCGGAGTCGGGTCGGGTCGGGCGGGCGGCGCGCGCGTGTAGGGTTTGCCCATATGCGGTACTTAGTTGTTTTAGTTTACACTATAACAACACTTAACCACATAAATACCAGCATTGTCAAGGCTAATATATCCGAGTGGGATATTTTACGCAGTTTTATTTTCATATAGATAATATTTTTCTTGGGCTTTATCTATGGATTACCATTCCAAATGGTTCAATCCTATATTACCCCTTGAAAACATCATCTTATCAAGCCCATTTCCAACAATCCCCCCCTAATCCATAGCATAAAGACCTGGCTGCATACTCGTAATGTGCTTTCAATAATGGTACCTTCCGGTTTGAACCACTATCTAGTTAACCAACTTATGTCATCACAGGAACAAATGGACATATGCCTTGAATTTGAACCTTGATTGTAATGACGTCTATTGGAAACAACAAATTACATCGAGCTTAGCAATCTTCAGGGGTGACACGTTAATGGCCATGTGTCCTGATCCTGTTTCATGAATATTTTTCAAGGAGTAACCCGTCTCCTCTAACCGCGGGCACACGATAATATTCATTAGCTGGGCTTCTCCGAAGATGTACTGCTCACATCTCGTCACTTAAGACCTCGAACCCATTCAGAGCAGGGCTCTTACTATACTAGCAGTAATTCAGCACCTCCCAGGCATACCAGAGGATAGACTTTAGGTACATAGTACCAATCTAAATTTAGGTGCTCATGTTTACACCCGACAACTTGTTTATACCACATTGAACCTTTCTTGTGGGATCTCCACTTGGTAGGTTGGGTTGCTATTGTCGGTGTAAACTCAATGGGTTACAAGTCCCATCCTCAACCTGGCTTTTTGGAATGAGTTAAACTCAAGTCCTTTCGTTAAAGAATCAGCCACATTGTCTTTGCTACCAACAAAATCAATGGCTACTATTCTTTCAGACACTATCTCCCTTATAGACTTCAGTCTAACTTGGATGTGTCTCTTAGTCTTTTGATTATACTTGGAACTCCGTATTTTTGCAATTGTGGTTTGATTATCACAATGCAAGGCAATGGCAGGGACATGTTTACCCACCATGGGTAACCCACACATCAACCCATGCAGCCACTCAGCCTCAGTTCCAGTAGTATCTAAAGCACATAACTCAGCCTCAAATGTAGACCGAGTTATGATTGTCTGTTTTGCAGACTTCCAGGAGACAGCGCCTCCACCCAGAGTAAATACATACCCAGTACATCCATTACTCCCGGAGTTTTGGACAATCCAACTTGCATCACTAAATCCCTTAAGAACTTCAGGGAATTTTCCGTAATGCAGTCTAAGGGAACTGGTACCTTTAAGGTACCTCATTACCCTACCCAAAGCCTCCCAATGAGTACGCTCAGGACAGCTCGTATATCTAGCCAACTTAGAGACCGCAAATGAAATATCTGGTCTCGTACCATTAGCTAAATATTGCAAGCTTCCAATCACTTGAGAATATTTTAATTGAGACACTGGAGTACCAGACTTATTCTTGAAAAGAGTCACAGAAGGGTCATAAGGCGTTTTCAGGATTCTACTGTTAGTATAACCAAACTTCTCAATTATCTTCTCAACATAATGAGATTGAGAAATCGTTATACCCTCAGTTGACCGAATCAACTTGAGTCCTAGAATCACACTAGCTTCACCCATGTCCTTCATTTCAAAGTTACTTTTCAAGAATTCTTTCGTCTCATTAATAATCTCAAGATTTGATCCTATTAATAATATATCATCCACATACAGGCACAAAACGATACATGAATCACCATTTATTTTGCAGTAGACACACTTATCATTATCATTTACAATAAAGCCAAAGTTCAATATAGTTTTATCGAACTTTTCATGCCATTGTTTAGGTGCTTGTTTCAACCCATAAAGAGATTTGACAAGCTTACAAACTTTGTTTTCATTCCTGACAGCTACAAATCCCTCTGGCTATTCCATATATATCTCTTCTTCTAGATCACCATACAGGAAGGCTGTTTTCACATCCATCTGATGGATAGAGAAGTTATATATGGCAGCCAGTGCAATCAGCACGCGGATTGTAGTTAATCGAGCTACAGGGGAATAGGTATCAAAGTAGTCAATCCCCTCTTTTTGCCTAAACCCTTTGGCAACCAATCTAGCTTTATATTTATCAATAGTACCATCAGCTTTCAATTTCTTCTTAAAGATCCATTTATATCCAATCGTAGTACATCCCGGCGGTAAATCGACTAGTTCCCATGTCCCGTTAGAGACAATGGAGTAAATTTCACGTTTGATAGCTACTTTCCAATGCTTAGCCTCAGAAGAAGCCATAGCATCTTTGAAAGTCACAGGATCATCCTCGATATTGTAAGTGATAAAGTCACTTTCAAAATCTTTAGCGATCCTGGCTCGCTTACTACGGCGAGGTTCATTAGCCTCATCAAAAGTAGAACCGGAACTACTTGGATTTACCCCCCAATTTGTCATCCTTTCCACATGTTTGGGAATGGAACCAGATGCAAGGACAGAATCTAAAGTCGAAACATCTTCGGGTATTCCTTGTTTCAAAGGGAATACATTTTCGAAGAATGTAGCATCACGTAATTCGACTATTGTGTTAACCTCTATGCCAGAAATCTCAGACTTAATGACTAAGAATCTCATGGCATAACTTGTTTCCACATAGCCCAGAAAGACTGCATCAACAGTTTTTGGACCAAGCTTCTTCCGTTTGTGTTCAGGGACTAAGACTTTTGCAAGACATCCCCACACACGAAAATATTTTAAGCTCGGTTTTCTGCATTTCCAGAATTCGAATGGAGTGCGTTCTTTATGTTTCAGAGGGACTTTATTCAGAATATGGCAAGCCGTATTCAAAGCCTCTCCCCACATATATTTCGGCAATCCAGAATTCAAAAGCAAACTGTTAATCATGTCTTTAAATGTTCTATTTTTATGTTCTGCTACACCATTCGAGGAAGGTGAATATGGAGGAGTCTCTTCATGAATAATACCAAACTTTTGGCAATATTCAACAAATGAGTACGACTCATATTCACGACCTCTATCTGATCGTACTCTTTTAAGTTTCTTGCCAGTTTGATTTTCAGCTTCATTCTTAAAAATGATAAACTTTTCAAGTGCTTCATCTTTATGTTTCTTTAAGTAAACATAACAATATTTACTGCAATCATCTATAAAGGTGATAAAGTATCGATTTCGGTCTCGTGTTAAGACCCCATTGAACTCACAAATATCTGTGTGTACTAAATCAAGTATTTCAGTGTTCCTTTCAACTGTTTGATAGGGTTTTCTTACTTGTTTAGCTTCTACACACACTTGACATTTGTGATTTTGTCCAATGTCATGCGTTGGAATCAGATTTAAATTCATCATTCTTTTAATAGAACCGAAATTTAAATGACCCAACCGTGCATGCCATACAGTGGAATTTTCTATATTATTAATAACAACAGAATTATAAAAATTCGAACTATTGGAACTAGAAACACTAGCATATTCAATCCGTATTTTAAATAAACCTTCAGATAAATAGCCTTTGCCAATAAAAGTTCCGTAATGTAAAATTACAACTTTATTAAGCTTAAATGAAAGCTCACAACCCTCTTTGACTAACATTGAACCACTAATAATGTTCCGTCTAACAGAAGGGACGTGATGTACTCGTTGCAGAGATAGTGTGCGCCCTGAAGAAAACCTTAGGTCCACGCGTCCTATCCCAAGTACTTGTGCAGCACTTGCATTTCCCATCCTCACGGATTGTCCGTCAATTGGCTGGTACGACACAAATAGAGACTTATCAGCACAAACGTGCACATTTGCTCCAGTATCGATAAGCCAATCGAATGGTTCATAAATAGTCAAAAGTTCGGGTTCAAAAGAAACATACCCGTCAACGTGTCCATGAGAACTAGCAATGCCAGCCTCAACCATGTTGACTACTGGTGCTGAGGGTTTTGGTTTGGTCTTTCCTTTTTCTGCCTTGTTGGGACAATCCCTGGCATAATGACCAACCTGTCCACAAGTCCAGCATGGTTTGTTTGCTTTTGGCTTTTTAGCTTTGACTTTTCCTTTATCAATGTTTTAGAATTCGGATTGAATTTTTGCAGCTTAGGGTTTTTCTTTCCAATAGTCAAAACATTTGCTTTTGACTGGAATTCAACTGGTACCGAGTGTGTTTGATTCCTATGTTCCTCTTCTATACTTATGGCAATCATTAAATCATCAAGGGATAAGTTTCCTTTTTGATGTTTTAAAGACATTTCGAAACTTTCCCAAGATCTAAGGAATTTTTCAATAATTATCATAACCATGAACTTTTCTGGAAGTTTCATTTCAGCGTCAGCAAGTGAATGTTCCTGATTAATCAGATCATGGGTTTGTTCAGACACTGACTTACCTTCAACTATTTGATACTTCAAGAATTTAGAAACAGAATACTTTTCGAGCCCTTGCTCGTCAATATTGTATTTCTTATCCAACGCTTCCCAAAGTGACTTCGCAGTATAGGAGTCTGAGCAATAGACATCGAAGAGAACATTTGACAAACCTGACAAAATGATCCCTCTGCCTATTTGGTCTCGCTCAGTCCATATTGCGGTTTCATTAGTCTTTGGGTCAGTATCAGTAGGTACTGGTTTGTTACTCTAAATTACAGACAAGAGCCCCTTCATTGTGAACCAAATCTTCATTCGTTGTTGCCAACGTTTAAAGAATTGGCCAGAAAATGGTTCAGGCAAACCGCTCAAGTCAATTTTTGAGAAACCAAAGGAACCAGCAGTTGAACTCGACGCCATTAAAAATATATTAAACGAAAAACCCCGAATATTTCTTTAAGATTGTTAGAATGCAATAAGGCAGAATATCTAATACTGGATATTCTCGTGGGTGGATTTATTCGATAATATAAATACAATGCAATAACAGTTTTAACAGTAAAACACTATAGCCAAAAGGAAACTACACAATGTCGTAAACAAATAAATAAACAAGTAAGTACAGATGACTTATCAGTATTTATTTGAACAAGTACGACTGAATCACCGCGTTGAGTCGGTTTGCCTTAAAGAAATATTCGCCCCACTGACCGGTGCGATGGGCTTGCGATACTCCTTCCAGGATAAGACAGTCCAGAGGTCCTTTCCAAGCCGCACTGCTACGTTGAACCTCACTTCGAAAGCTAAACAGCTCTAGTTGATATGTATGTACCTCAAAACACACACTCGAAAGATAAAAACTGTATACTCTCTTAAGACAGCAGTTTCTCAAAATAGTATACTTGCTAATTTTGTTTCTTGCTTCATTTGTTGTGTTTCTGTGTATCTTGTGTATTTTGCAGGGAATCAGGAGGCAGCTTTATATAGGGGGAGGAGACAGCCAGCATTAAAGTCTGGCACATTAATGCAAAATTAAAACCGCCTGGATGCCAACGGACACGCCATGTACCTGGACTCAAAACCAGACAATATTCAAAAACGTGTTGTTTGACCAGGTAACAATTCGCCCAAACGCCCGAGCCCGAGCCCGCATCCGCGCCCGCACCCGCGACCTGGTCCTGGTCCTGGTCCTGGTCTGTGGTCCGTGGTCCGTGGCTCGTGGCTCGTGGCCAGAGTCGGAGCCGGGTCGGGTCAAGCGGGCGGCGCGCGCGTGTGGGGTTTGCCCATATGCGGTACTTATTTGTTTTAGTTTACACTATAACAACACTTAACCACATAAATACCAGCATTGTCAAGGCTAATATATCCGATGTGGGATATTTTACACAGCTTTATTTTTACATAGATAATATTTTCCTTGGGCTTTATCTATGGATTACCATTCCAAATGGTTCAATCCTATATTACCCCTTGAAAACATCATCTTATCAAGCCCATTTCCAACAATCCCCCCCTAATCCATAGCATAAAGACCTTGTTGTATACTCGTAATGTGCTTTCAATAATGGTACCTTCCGGTTTGAACTACTATCTAGTTAACCAACTTATGTCATCACAGGAACAAATGGACATATGCCTTGAATTTGAACCTTGATTGTAATGACGTCTATTGGAAACAACACATTACATCGAGCTTAGCAATCTTCAAGGGTGACACGTTAATGGCCATGTGTCCTGATCCTGTTTCATGAATATTTTTCAAGGAGTAACCTGTCTTCTCTAACCGCGGCCACATGATAATATTCATTAGCTGGGCTTCTCCGAAGATGTACTGCTCACATCTCATCACTTAAGACCTCGAACCCATTCAGAGCATGGCTCTTACTATCCTAGCAGTAATTCAGCACCTCCCAGGCATACCAGAGGATAAACTTTAGGTACATAGTGCCAATCTAAATTTAGGTGCTCATGTTTACACCCGACAACTTGTTTATACCACATTGAACCTTCCTTGTGGGATCTCCACTTGGTAGGTTGGGTTGCTATTGTCGGTGTAAACTCAATGGGTTACAAGTCCCATCCTCAAAACCAGACAACATTCGAAAACGTTAAAATGAAAAACGTCAAAATTTGTTAAGAATCGTTCATATATATGAGCTCGATAATTACAATGCCCTCCCTCTGCAATTATATACAATTGCATAAATGGTGTCTTTAGATACTAATAGGGGATGCCAGTGTAATTAAATTCTAACTGTTGATCTAGCAAAGCTTACCTAGGGAGACTAAGAGGAGCAGTCGACCGCTTTCACGTTTCAATTAATATCTTCCTTTGGAACATTTTGATCCGTGGGATGTTTGTTGTTTTGCTGTTTATATTTCCGTTAGTTGTCTCCACAGGTAGCAGTGTCCTAGTGTTTGCAAACAGCTGGTTTAAAAGATGTGGAACATTTGGAGAAAAAAGAACAAAAATTTACGTTGGCATTGAAATTGGGATGTTCTTCGAAATAAATTGCATTACTTTTGATAAAATATGATGGATATATATATATATATATATATATATATATATATTGGCTGATCATGATCAGTTTCCCAGCAGTGCAGGGACTTTGTTTGCTAATAAATCATGGTTCCCCACTATTGGCTGTTCTCGCCCACCTTAGGGCTGTGAATTGGTTGGTTGCTATTTGGATTTTCTATTGTATAATTGTGTTATATTTTTTACTGTATTTGTCAATACATATAGCATGTATTGATGGATAGTTAAAATATACTAAGAGAATCTTTAAAAAAAAATTATATAATAATAATTTTTATTTTATTTTTATCACAACTGTTCGTGTTGACTAATGCAGATACTCGTGTTGACTAGTGCAGAAATGACATGATTTTGTAGGAGAAGGCCAATCTGACAAAATTGGGTCCAATTGTCCAAGTATTTTGTCAATGTTTGATAATTTGTAGAATCTATATCCTAGAAAATTCGAGTAAATTCACGTAGAATGCCATCTGGCATAGGGCCTACACTAACTTAGTTAAAGCTTGCATGCCAAAATGGAGCTACAAAGATAAGAATGAAGTTATTGAAAATCTGAAATTTCTTATCCGGTACGAATATATTAATTTAACACGTGTAGCATAGAAGTGTTTGCATAAATTTTCTCTGGCCACGCCGAAGTGGCCGCTCAAATTTTGAGCCAGCTGAGTTCGATTGAAAAACAGTCAATTCGAAGTGAGCTTTTTCGTGTTTGGGTGCGGGCGTGCCAGTATGCAGGAGCACACAAGTGGAAGTCTTGTATTTCGAAGTGAAAAAGTAATGCAATTCGAAGTGAAAACGAAATGTAATGCGCCTCAGACTTTTATTTGAAAAACGACTGAATCGGAGTAGGTAAACATTACCCCTGAGGTTCTACTTGCCTACAACTCAATCTAAGACTTAACAATTTAGCACTCTCAAAATCGAAAAGAGTCGAAAAGTTTTAAATCGAAGAGAAAATATATTCGAAGACTATGGCTAATCGTCACACGGACTTAACAGGACTCGACTACAGACACACGCATTGATGACTCCGGCCATATCTATGACACAGTTGCATTGAGCAATCCCTAAGAACTCTAGCTACAAATCGAACACATTGATGACTCCAGCCATATCTACCTGTGGATGTATTCAAAGGCTGTTCACTTCGACGAGCATTGATTGACTCCGTATGTACTCCTCTTTATGCATGCGCTCGATATGGGTGCTGGGTACCACTCCGTCGCAATGATAGCTCACCTTGAACCGGGCCCAATCCGAGTGAGTGATGGCTATGACCTCGTGACGTTACGGAATGAGTGTATTGATATCCTCACTTCGAGCCGAATGAGGTATGGCTACAAACACCCGTAGCGATTTTCTACCTACTTGAACTAAAGCTATTCTTTGTTCATTTAGACTAAAAAATTAGAGAAGTGATGACTTCTTGATTGAGAGAATTTTTGTCTTGATTGTTTGACGTTGTGTTGATGATGTCTTTAAATGACGAACCCGGATCCTTTTTATAGACTTCGGACCGTAACCGCCATCCTTTATTCTCGGAGTTAGAAAGTTTATTCAAGCCTGGTCATTAGAAATGAATGGTCATCCTTATTTCTATTTTATGGCAGTTGTGCCATTTTATTTAAATTTCAAACTCCTAGTAACACATGGCCTTTATTTTAGGCATGTGCAGATATGCCTATTTTCAGCCATTCTGTTATTTTTCTCCTAAAAACTCCTAAAAGTGAGGGGTTTGATTTTGACCATATTATTTTTATTTATTTTATTTTCTATTTTCTATTTTTGGCCGAACTGGGCCATGGTCTCCCTATTTTATTCCGGTCTGAGCCTCTAATGTGGGCTGTTCCACGCGAGTCGAAGTGACCTGGGCCAAATCAATTCATTTCGGCGTGGCGAAAAGGAATCAATATCAGCCCACTCCGAATTTGATTTCAAAAATTATTTTTGGGCCCAAACAATGCCCCCTGCAAGTTGTGGTCAATTAGTGAGATTTGACCAGAACTTGATTAAACTTTATCTGCCATTCAATTTGGCGGCTTTTTATTCATGCTTGCCATACTCAACGTGGCAATTTCAACTCTTTTTCTTCTAACAACATACTGTTGTAAATGCCATGGCCTTCATGTTGCCATTAATGTTCGATTGCCAGGCCATGAGAATGTCACTATTGCACTTTCTGCAACCTTCTTCATTTATTCCTTTATGCATATATTTAAATATTCTTCTCTTTTTCTGCTCATCCTGAATTACGACTGTTACTGGCATCATCATGATGGCGCCCTTTGAGTGTCTCAATACTAGCCGTTTCCTACTCAGTGTTCTTCCACTCTTGGGACTCTTCTCACCCCCTAATTCTTAATCTTCCATTTCCTTTAAACCTTTACGTGCTCATCCCCAGAAATCTTAGGCTCTTTCTAGCCATCAAATTTTGACTTTTTTTTTAAAAAAAACCTTCTGCTTTCCCTCAATCGTCAACCTTCACCGTCTCTCTCACTCTTTTCCCCAAATTCGAAATCCTAATTTCTCCTCATTCATCAATGGCGTCTCAAGGATCTACCATTTTTTCTTGTGAAGGCTCTCACTCTCTGGGCCCCACCATCAGCAGGGACGTTCCCCACGACTACCCTCGCGATCTCGTTCGAAGAATGGTTGCCGTACCCAGAGGGCCATGTCTTTGACACCTCTGTTTGTAATTGGCCGTGGTCACCCAACTCCTCTGTCCATCGCAATTTTATCAATTGGTGTGCTTGTGTTGAAGTCGTGTATGGCCAGTTATGAAAAAACATCGGCATCTACGAACCCATCCAAATCTCAAAATCCCCTTATTCTCTCGACACGAGGTTCTTACAGGCGGCGTTGCCATTTTGGTGCTGACTCAACAACACTTTTCATTTCGCTGCCGGCCCCATAACTCTAACCTTCATTGATTTGGAGCAATTAGCAGGCTTTCGTTCATCTGGCCGTCCGATTGGTGTCGACGTAAGGCACGACGACCTTGACGTGTTAGAGCTCTCTCATCTTTTTTGCGAGAGTAAGCCCATGACTAGTTATAGTCACATTATCTCTCACTTTGTCAATAAGGCCACCCCAGTTTCTCGCGAAGAGCATATTCGATTTATGGTGTTGTGGCTGTTCAGGTATGTTTTCTACAGCCAGTCCTGCCAATAGACCATGGAATTTTACTATATAGCTGGAGCAATGGCTGCGGGCATCGATTTGGCTTTGGGTCCAGTAGTTTTGGCTTTCATTTACAAGGGTTTACGTAAGCTGGTGAAGGTGAGGTAGGACCCTAAAGAGAGGGAGATACATCGTAGGGGACTTTGGTTGGTGCAAATGTGGCTTCAGGCCTACTTCCCCCACCTGTGCGCCAGAACTACTGGCATGAGGATGGAGAAGGAGCTTTTTGCTACCTTTCTTGCGCGCACCAATGTTTTGGTCGCCCACCCCGAATGAGCCTTAGTACGATTCTACCTCCCACAAGATGGCAGTATCCTCGATTGGGACGTGCTTTGCAGTGGTGACCCAGCGTTCTACCACCATGGGTCTCATTCTTTCCATACCAGCAATCAGAGGCGATGGGCCTCTTTCCTCACTGCCAAGGACCTACCATATTGTTTCCGATTTGACAATATGGTTTCCAATCGTCTTATGCTATATGCTCCTCACTACGTGGCCAATTAATTCGACCTTATTCAATCTCTGCCTGCCTCGGTCGTGATGATTAACTCTTCACGTTTCAAGTTGAATAAATATAAGAACCGGAGCGTTGACGTCTTTCGAGGTCTGACCGAAATTTCTCACGTCACTTGGGCGAGTTTGCACTAGTCGCCCGCCCAGCCACACCCGCCACCCCGCATGTCATACACTACCCAAAGAAATTCATCCCTAATTAACCTTCCAAATCAAGCCTATCTCCTTTCTATTCCGAAATCTTATGCCGATGATTCTTACCCAGCATAGCTTAGGCGTAAACCAAATATATATATAAATCAAATATGAAATCCAATAGATACCCTAGAAGTTTTGTAGCAAAAATCACGCATACTATTACCAACTGCCAGGTGTTGGGACTCTCGAGATAGCTCTTGTGGGTTCAAGAGGCGTCTTCCGCACACGTAGCACTTTGCCCTGCAGGCTCAAAACATTCAAGACATAATACTTGGCCTCAAGGGCTCAAGACTTTCAAGACATATAGTACTTGGCCTCGTGGGCTCAAGACTTTCAATACATTGCACTTGGCCTCATGGGCTCAAGACGTAACATTTGCTCTACATGCTTAAGAGGTGGCTCCCGTGTGCATAGCACTTTGCCTCACAGAGCACTTAGCTCCCGATTTTTTGACTAGCAACCTACTCTGATACCACCTATGACGACCCCGAAAATCCTTTATTATTATTATATTATTATTATTAGTATTATTGTTATTATTATGATTATTATTATCATTAGTGTTTACATTTACGTACAAATTGTTAAATACAAAATGTAAGGTACTTTACAAACATAAGGGTACATCCAATAAAGGAGAGTATCGACTTGCTAGTTCTACTATCTCTATATAGCAAAAAGCAAAACCACAAAATACAGGTACGCAGCCGAAATTCTACATCTTCCTTCCGAGTAAAATGCTTCAAAAGGTTCCTCCTTGTCATCATCATAAGGGTTAGCTTCGGAAGCATCTAAAGCATTATATAACATGAAATCAACATACGTTGAGCAGAAACATTTCTTTATACACATAAGGTGCTCGGGTGTCAAGTGCACATTAGTTACACATAGCACATATATAGTTTCACACTTTCTACCTTTTGTCACCTGATAGTGACCCTTATAACTACCCAGGCCGAAATAACAACCAGCACATTTCTCTCGCCAGCCTTATCCTTCAATGGTAGTATCCCGGGCATACGCCTAGTATTGTCCTACAACCCTCTCTCTTGAGTAGATCCCTCTGTCTACCCAAGGGGGGATTAGGAGATGGAAGGGTTGTGAACTCTTCCAGCTACTCAATAGTATGTCCCGGCGGAACACCCCCCAGACCATTCCAGCATTTATGGGCCCATTGGCAGAATTGCAATTTGTTCACACATGCACATAATCTTTGGAAGTTTATATTATAGTTGAGTAAAGTGAGCTCCACAATTATAAATGAAAGCTTTATATTTGCTTATTAAGCATATTTACTTAAAATGTTAAATATGTAAATAGCTAGTAGCAAAAATATGTAAATAGACAAAATATAAATATAAATATATAAATATAACTAGTATGAATATATAAATATAAAGATTAAAATATAAATAGTATAAATATATATAAATATATAGATTAAAATATAATATATATAAATATATGAATACTACATATATATACCTATATAAAGTATAGATAACTATATATATAGATATGATAAGAATTATCTACATATACATATAAAACTAATAAAATGAATATAAGTATATATATACATATACTTAACATATATATATATATCTACATACAATGAACTTAGTTAAATAAATATATATATATATATATATACATAATTAACATAAAATGAACTTAGTTAAATGAATATATGATAACACTTTAAATATTTATATATATATATATATATACATACATAGATGTATATGTTTATATATATGTAAAGTACTAAAGTAGGGATAAATCTATAGTACAAAGTAAAATAAAGTTTCTATTTATCAAATAATAGTTATATGGAGCTTTCTTTACTAAGACTTTCAAGAACAACATAAGATATTCTCCTAATACCTCAACTAAGACATATAGGTTTCACAACACTTCAAATAAAGCATAAACTGACATAATACTTTCAATAAAGTATAGAGCATAATAATCACATATTACTTCACATAAAGCATATTAATCACATAATACTTACAATAAAGCATAATAATCGCATATTACTTCAAATAAAGCATATTAATCACATAATATCTTCAAGATCATGCTCACAAGTCTAACCACTCTTCAACTTCCTCCCAACAAGAGTTATATTACGACAAATTAACCAGAAAGCTTTAAAATAGCATGATAATGGCAAAAATAACTAAAATCCTCTACTTAAGCCATAAAGAATGTTCCTACTTTGTGTTCTTCCAAGTAGTGTAGTGTTTTGAGAGAAAATGATAGTGTTTTGAGAGAAAATGAGAGAGTGAGGATGTGAGCAAGGGGGCACGGTTTTGGGGCTGTAAAATGGCTGAAAAATGAGGATTGTGAGTGTGTAAGGTCTTGTGTATTGATATTCCAAGTATTAGAGGCAAAGATCTACATATTATATTCATCTAAATACCTCTTCCATACATTTATACATGGTTGTATATACATACACCTCACTTTACTAACCACCATGTATATGTATGTGGGTATGTGTGCGTGTATATGTAGCTATGTATACCACCACCAATATATATTTATATATGTATATGAGGCCAGGTTTCAAGAGTGTATTAGTAGAGATATTTTGATAAAATATAGAATAAAATCAACTAAAATCAAACAAAACCTATAAAATCTGAAAAATATTATATATTAAGTATTTTTATTTTTTATTTCTCAGCAAAACCGAAATTTGGGGTTGGAGAAGTGAAAAGACCAAAATACCCCTTGTTTTGCCCTTTTTTCGAAAATTGCCCAAAAATAGAAATAAAATTCTAAAAATTTGAAAATTCATTTTTTCTAAGTCAAATAAAATCTAAAATATTTATTTATATTATTATTTTCATTTTTTGATAATAATTAAGCATTTTAAAAATTAGATTTCAAATTAAGAACTTAAAGACAATGTTTTTCGAAAACTACTAAAATTTCCGGAAAAACTAGGTAAAAGTTGAAAATAATATATTCGATAATTTCTGGGAGTCTAGAAGGTTTTAATGCATTAACTTTTAAGAATATTTGGAATTTGTAATATTTTCTAAAAATTTGTGCAGTAAATGCTCATTTGTTCGCAAATAAAAAAAATAATACTTTTGAAGAATAATTTCTATAAAACAATACTTCACAAAATAGTTCATTTAGAAAATTATTCATCAAAATAATGGACACCCAATGTATAATATAAAATATTTAAATAAAGGATTTTTTCGGGTCGTTACAACCTCCTCCCCTTAAAAAAATTTCGTCCTCGAAGTTCGTCTTATGCTTACTTGTATAATTGTGGGTGCTTCTCTTGTACTTCTTCCAATCGTTCCCAAGTGGTTTCTTCAATTCCATGATGTTTCCATAGCACTCGAACTAATGGACTTGTCCTGTTCCTTAAAGTGCATTCCTTAAATTTGATATTTTCAATAGGCTCTTCAATATAGGTTAAATCTGGGTCAATATCTAGGATGTCATGGTTTAGTGTATGTGAGGGATCTGAGTAATATTTCTTGGGTATAGATTCATAGAAGACATTGTGTACCTCTTGTAGGTAGAAGGTAATGCCAACTTACACTACTACTTTTTCTATCCTTCCCAATATTTCAAAAAAAACAATCATATCTTGGACTAAGAGTTTCATTTGTTTCCCAAATCTTAAGACTCCTTCGTTCCTAATTCAAATTTAAAATCTTTCCATCTCTTATCTGAGTAATTCTTTTAGCAACTTTGTGTTTCTGTCATTCACTTTCGACTTTGGTGACTTTGGTGATTTCCCGCACTAACTTTGGGCTTCACTTTTACCACTTTATTCCAAAATACTATAGATCTCTTTCCTTGTGCATAAAGTGCTTTCAAAAGGATCATGCCAACTATAGGTTAATAGTTATTGTGATCGGCAAATTTTGGCTAGTGAGAGGTGTCAATCTTAACTTCCTTCAAATTCAAAGTATATCTTCAAAGGTTTGTAGGACACTTCAAAAAGTGTAAAACATGATAGCACATAATTTTAAGCGTCACTTTAGCACAATTGCAACAATTTCCAGCATGCTTTTCAAGAATTCAAAACGAACATGCTCATAGAGACATCATATGCATATAGCTAGTACATCTTATATTTCCTTAGATCCAAGATGGAAACCAACTTGTAGTTACCTCCTAGGCTCTAATAGGGAAGATAAAATGCTAATACTTTCATCAAAACCTAAATCTAACTCATGCCATAGGCAAAATTTCTACCTTCTCTAAGTAGTGCTTCTTCTTTTCTCTTTCTACTTTAGGGAGTGGTGCAAGCGTGAAGGAGTGGTGAAATTTGTAATGAATTGAGCAAAGGATGAATGTGAGAGTGTGTGAGTGTGTGACCGGTTTTCCTAGTCTTTGTGTGTAGTGGTTCTGTATTTTCTTTCCTAATACATTCTTATAATTTAGTAGAAGAAGAAATAGGATTAACATATTGTTATGTCTCAATGTAATCATTCTTACTTTCCAACCCAATGTACAACTAATAAGTCTAATTATATTAAGCATTAGTCCAGGTTAGTTTTGGCCATACATGTATGTCTACATCTAGAAGAGTTAATACAAGTTTATATACACTTGTACACCTACATTAATAGAAGGAAGATTGGGACATAAGGATAAATTTGCACCAAGTACGTAATATATTTATGTATTTATCCTACAAAAACCGGCCACCCCCCTTGTTTATTGAGAAATGTAATTTATTTCTTATCTTTTGGTATAATTATTCATAATATGGAAGAAAATAATGTCTAGGGGTAGAAAATGCAATTTATACATTCTTTAGGGTTTTTTTTTTTCCAAAAATTATAAGAGTTATAAGAAAAATCTTCTGATTCTAAGTATATGTATGCACCTAAAATCGTGTATATATATATATGTATACATATATTTTCTTGAATTTTATGCTTTGTATGGTGATTAACTAGGACAAGAAATAATCCTAAAACTTGTACATATTGCAACAAATGAATACATGTCACAAAACATTGGCATTATGTAAATTATATATATAAACATGCAACACATTTAGGCATATATATACCTACATGGTTGAAGTGAGAGTTCAGGTCCTTACAAGTCATGTGTGGTCGAATCCCAACCACTCTACAAAAGCCAACAACATTTCAAACAGTTGCCTTCTATGGACCCTCAATACTAGGGTAACTATCTCAATAAGATCTCTCCTCAAGTCACTAAAATCAACCAACATGTTGAGGATTTCTGCCAGAGAGAAAATTCCTGTGATGAAGTTTTAGAGTTGTCTGATCGGATATATGACTTAAACCTGCGATCAAATAACTTGGCCAGAGGATTTGTTGGATCAGACCATAGATCCACCCAACGTCCATTGTGAAGGGATGACGATGATGCCTTTAGCTTCGAACTCCAACATGCATGAATCATACTCGGAAGTAAGATCCCAACCGTTCTTCCAGGGGGTAGCATTGGCATGGTATGTTGAACAACCCCTTGGCTCGATTAGGAGTTATGCCGTATCTACACCAAAAGTATTAACAAGGCCCTGCTGTTAAAATTTGTGAACCATCTCTATACCAAAAGTATTAACAAGCCCCCCTCCCCCCCACTCACCTCCACAAGATTAAATTAAGGGAGGGAGAGTCATTGAGAGATTTCTTCTTGAGGTTTAACACTGATCTCTTGAAGTTGTTTTGATTGACCAAGCCATGTTGATGCTACAAAGAAGGCCAAAATATTGCACAAAAGATAGGTTAGGCAGTGTTGGCTTGCTTAAGCCATTTTGATTGACCAAGCCATTTGCTTCTACATGATTTTGGGGGGACTTTGAACTGATTTTTGAAGAGCAGTTCAAGGACGTGAGCTTAAGAAAGGTGACAATTCAAGGGTCTAGTTCATCCATCCCTCAAGATTATCGCCTCAAGCCTAGTTTGCTTTTATGATTTCTTTCAGTTTTATCATGTTTTTGTGTTGCTTTACTTAAGGTTCTAGGTTAGTCGTTGAGAAAACCCTTATGATTGTCTTCGAACCCCTTTGATTTTAATTTATGTACTTCCTATCTATAATCCAAGATTTTTATTATTTGTGAATTTCTGATCAATTTTTAAAAGCTTTGAGAATTTATATTCAACTACGAAAGGGTGCGTATAAAATCTAACTATTTGTGTTATAGGCATAACGAATGCATAGATTAGAAATAATCGTGCTCTTATGCGATCAGTTAGATTAATTAGTAACGACTTTTTAACTAACACAACTCTTGTACGCAATGGGCCAAAGGATCCGTATGTGATCACAAAAGTAGACACATAGCATTCCTTGGCACGTTTGATTTAGTTTCAAAAGGAGATTACAAATATTTTAATGAGTTTGATCGTGGAAAGGGGTATTATTATTATTATTACTATCAAAGGGGGTTCAAATAATTATAAGGGTGGATTCAATTGACGATGCCTAAGCCCTAGTTAGTTCTTATTGATTTTTTTTCTACTCATCTTTGGTTGCTTTCTTTTATTTCATAAAATTACAATCAAATTTTAAAGTTTAAACAATTGAGAATTCATAAGTTTGGTGCTTAGTAACCCATTTCTTGTGGGAACGATAATTCACTTTCGCTTTATTACTTGAGCGATCTATACACTTGCGGAAAATTCGCAACAAGTTTTTGGCGCCATTGCTACGGATTGATGATTACCAATATCAAACAAGTTTTAGTATATATTGATTTAAACACAATTAATTACTTTTATTTTTCTATCTTTTATTTTTTTGGTTCATAAAATCTTGTTGTTCTTTGGGCAGGCATAGGCGTATACCAAAACCTCGAAGATCTCGAAAAATTAAAGTGGTACCATCTGATCCCGAGATACAGAGAACTTTTCATCAGCTTCATCATGATCAAAGACAACAAGAGTTAGAACAAGTGCTAGCTATACTAGTTGCATAGATGGCTCAATAGAATAATTGGACATTGTAAGATTATGCACTACTTGATGCCGCAGGAATTCAAGGGAGCATCGCCATGCCAATAACAATGCCAACAATTTTGAGATCGAGCCAGCGATCATCAGCACTGTGCAGCAATACCAATTTGGAGAAGGAGAGATAGAGGATCACAACTCACACGTGTCCCACTTTCTAGCAATTTGTACAACTTTTAAGATTAATGGTGTCTCTAGTGATGTCATTCATCTTCATTTGTTCCCTTTTTCATTGAGAGATCGGGCCAAGGATTGGTGGGGCTCTCTGCTATCAAATTCTATCTCTAATTGGGATGAGCTTTCCAAAACCTTTTTAGCAAAGTATTTCCCACCTTGTAAAGGTTCTGCAATCCGGGAGGAGTTGATGGCTTTCTGACAATAGGACCAAGAGTCCCTAAGTGAAGCTTGGGAATGCTTTAAGGAGTTGCATAGTAAGCATCCTAATCATGGCTTGCCGGATTGGTTACTCATACAAAGATTATACAATGGTTTGGCTGAACCACTCCGAATTATGATGGTTGCATCCATGGGAGAACATTGATGTCCAAATCCACTGAAGCAACATGCCAATTGATTGATGAGACAGCGACTAATGATTACCAATAGGGAATGAGTAGGGCAACTCTTTCTTTCGGACAGACTTCAAAGGTTGTAGGTATGCTTGAGTAAGATATATACCATGTCTTTTATTAATGCTAAATTTGATGCTTTGTTTAAATGGTTTGATCAATGAACTGTTAATGTGGTATCTAATCCTTCTCTGAGTTGTAGTGCTTGCGGAGGTCCTCATAGCATGAATGAATGTCTAGGGCCCACGAGCGAAATTCTTCCTAAATAACCAATATGCATCCACTTATGACCTAAGATGGAAAAATCATCCACACCTTTCTTGGGGGGTAATCAGAATAATAAAAACCAACAATTTGGGTAGCCTAAACAAAACTTCCAATCCAACCCTTCAGTCACTCACGTCATATTCTAGTCTTTAAGCCTCCATTACTTGAGGACTTTTCTCGCCATTTTTTGGCCTATTGCTGCTACCCTCACCTTGCAAACCTGTGGAAGTACCAACCTCCGGCCTACACATTATGCTTGCATCGTTACTTGAGAACGAGCAACTGCTATCACTCAAATCCTTACTAGACGTGGGGTGCCCACTACCACGGCTGTTCTAGTTGTCTAATTGGTTACAATGTTTTGTAAAAGTTATTGATAAAGGATAGAAATTCGGCAAAGAAAGAGGAAAGGTTCGTGGAAAGTACCAAAAAGTCGCATCGAATAAGCTTTTTGCTCAAAAGATGCTCTATTTGCTCGGAGCTCATATGATTTCATTTGATTACTCGACTAAGGTTAAGGATGAAATAGTGGACTTGGTGTTGTCTAGGGACCCCTATTTATAGTGTCGTAAAAATCCTTGGGAACTCCAAGCATCGTTTCAGTAATAATTATCAACAATCGAATCCCTAACGATTAAAATTCAAATTTACCACGACTTTTCACTTGGAATCATGATCAGGATGAACGTAACCATTTGGATGTAATTTTCCAATTTGTTTGACTTATTTCCTCAGCCTTGCCCACTGCAAAGCTTGGGGAGATAATAATATAGGAGGAATAGCCTAGATGCCACATGGCACCTGAGTGCCATGTGGCAACACCTTAATATGACCACCAAGCGTTTGTTCGACATGCATATATCTAGGATGATGACCTCCTCGGACTTAGTGAGCTCCTTAAGACCCTTTGAGGACACCATAGGTTGTCTAGTTGAAAGTGGTTCCCCTCTCCCCTCGATGTGGTCCCTCATATAACGATTTTTGAGACATCATTGCATCACGCATGCAGAAAATATCACCACTGTTTGTGTAGAATATGCAATGTACAACACGATAGTGACGTGGCACTTTAACCCTGATCCCATGCATACCTCATACCATTTATAAACTAAAGGCAATGACACTGGTCGTGGGTATAATTTTATTCTTTAAGTATATTATATTCTGTGTACTTTCCCTCTTCTTCCCCTCGAATTGTATATTGACTCAGACATCGAAGGGTTTTTACTGGAGACGTTTTCGGCTATATTCACGTTTGTTGCCATCTTAGTAGGTCGAGTGTTGCGAACTTTTCGCAAGTGTACGGGTTGCTTGAGTAATAAAGTGAAAGTAAAAGTATCGTTCCTACGAGGAACGGGCTGCCAAGCAACAATCTTATAACTTTTTTATTGTTTAAGCATGGACAAATGAGTGAAAATATGATGAAATGAAAAAACAAGCAAGTAAATAAAAGTAAAGAAACCAATAAAAACAAGCTAGAGCATAGGCATCATCAATTGAATTCCTCCTTGTAATCAATTAAACCCCCATTGATTTTAATTAATACAGCTTCCCATGATCCAACTCACGAAAATATTTGTAATCTCCTTTCGGAAGTAAAACAAACGTGCCAAGGAATGCTATGTGTCTACTTTCGTGAACACATACGGTTCCCTTGGCCCATTGCGCACAAGAATTGTGTTACTTAAAAAGTCCTTGCTAATTAACCTAACTAATCGCACAAGAGCATGATTATTTCTAACCTATGCGTCCCTTATGTCCATAACACAAATAGTCAGATTCTATACACACCCTTTCGTAGTCGAATATAAAATCTCGAAGCTTGTAAAGATTGGCAAACAATTCACAAGTAATAAAAACCTTGAATTATAGATAGGAAGTGTGTAAAATTAAAATAAAAGGGGTTCAACAAAAATTAAAAGGGTTTCATCAATGACTAACCTAGAACCCTATGATTTAATTAGCTAGACATAGCAAATAGAAAACAAAAAAAAAACATGATAAAACTAAAGGAAAACATAAAAGCAAACTCGGCTTTAGGCGATACTCTTGAGAGATGGAAGAGCTTGGCCTTTGAATTGTCACCCTTCGTGAGCTTTCGTCCTTGAATTCCTCTTTGAAAGATCAGCCAAAAGTCTCTCCAAATCGTGCCCAACGTGCCCCATAAATAGGAGTAGGGAAAAGACCTTCAAAATACTAGTAGAAGAAGAATTTCCTAATTTGAATTGTGCACTGGGATGTCTTCTTGCGTATTAGGATGGCTTTATGCATACCGGGACGGCTTTGGTCATCCCATTTTGTAAGGATTTGAGGCCTTCTGCAAGTGTTGGGACGGTCAAGGATGGCTGGGACGACTTCGTGGCCTTCGGGACAGCTTAAGTCATCTTGTTATGCTCCAAAATAAGGCTTTGGCCCATCGGGACAGCTTCGTCCGCATCAGGATGGCTTAAGCAGTCTCGGCACATACACTCACTTTTTCGGCTCGATTTCGGCCTCGATTTCTTTCAATAACCTCATGAAACTCTTGTGGATGGATATTGGTATCAAAACCTAGAAAAATCATGCTTTAAGGGTGCAAAAACACTTTAGATTAATCAAATTAAAGTTTATTACATAAAGCAAAAATTTCATCCCTAAAACTTTAAAACCTTAACAAAAATCAATGAAAAGCACACAAAGCTTGCACATAAAAGTGTATATATTTTGAGCTTATCAAACTCCCCCACACTTAAACATATGCTCGTCCTCGAGCAAAGGAAAGTTGAATATTCCAGGAGTTTTTATTTTAAAATAATCACAACATACGTTGCTATACAACTCTCTCTTATTCCTAATATGTGCATATTTTGAAACAAGAGTTTCTCAAACTTACACCTACTTCATTGAAAAACAAGTATATGCGTCAAGATCTAAGGAAGAATGTCGATAGCAAGTTACAAAGCTAGCATAACAACTTTCAACTTATATAGTTGAAGAGTCACTTTATACAATAAATTTGATATTTCTACCTAAGACAAACACGCTAGTGATATAGAGGTTCCAACTTGTGATTCTACAACCAATTTCAAAGATTCTCAATTCAGGAGTCGCTCATTTTTATTACAATAATCACAATAGCAATTTTTTGTGTGTGTGTTTTTTTTCAAGAGCATATACGCAACCTTTTTACGTCAGGACACACATTTGTGATGCATGTACCCCGTTACTCAGTCAACGTACAACTCAGCTTTTCTTTTCTTTTCTTTTTTTTTTTGTTTTTTTTTCACAATCCATGAATATTAAGAGAACACTAAGAAATTTAGCACGAAATAATCAAGAAGGAAACTAGTCTAATCACTTAAAACGTGTTTCGAACTAGGCATAGAAAGATTACTTGGACGTGACTCACCTTTTTCATAGGCTAGCAGTGATCAAGCTAAACTTCAATAACCTATTCTCAACACGTGCAATCAAAGAGCCTTGAACACAAATGCTTTATCCAAAAGTCACAAGTAAAGCGAGAAAACACATAATTTCTCATATACACCTATCACAAACAAGTTCAATAGATGCCAACAAGACACTTTTCCAAAATAATGCTCAAAATCAACATCCTGAAAGTCCTACTTCCTATGCTCAAGACCACTTTAGCCTTTTAATGCATGTTCCAAGATGAAAAAACCTCTCACACAAGAAATATATAAAGTGAAACTCATAAACCCCTATATCCCCCCCACACTTAAAGTTTGCATTGTGCTCTGTTAAAAAGTGACTTGAATTTTGAGAACCAAAATTGGCCACATCTCAACATAATACTTGTGGCCAAGATTTTGCAAAGGAGCTGAGGAATTCAATTTGGCTACAACTTTTAGGAAGTAAAGTTCAACTTGAAAACTTCTTAGGAAGTAAAGTTCAACTTGAAGACGTCTTAGGTAGTAAAGTTCAACTTGAAGACTTCTTAGGAAGTAAAGTTCAATTTGAATTCCTCCTCTTACAATTCAATGAATCTTGCCGCCTTAAATTTCTATAAATAGGGGGCCTTGGCCATTCATTTGGAGATATGAGAAAGAGAGAAGTAGAGAGAACTTTCAAGACAAGTTAAGTTCTTTGAGAGCTTTGAAAATAGAGAGTTGGGAAACACTTGAGAGATAAATTCTTTGTGAGAGAATTGTGAGGCTGTTCTCTTGGGTTTCGGGTTTAATTAGAGAATATTTTCTCTAATTGTTATAACTCTCTGTAAAACTTCTTATAGTGGAATTGCTCCTCGCCCGTGGACGTAGG
This sequence comes from Petrea volubilis, assembly GCA_026212405.1. Taxonomy (NCBI): domain Eukaryota; kingdom Viridiplantae; phylum Streptophyta; class Magnoliopsida; order Lamiales; family Verbenaceae; genus Petrea; species Petrea volubilis. The sequence continues at coordinate 13,394,920 of CM047878.1, forward strand.
CTTGTTATTAGCCGAACCACGTAAATATTGTGTCGTTTTAATTTCCGTTCGTTTTATTATCAAGTTATTGTCATCTACTTAAATAAACGTACTACTAGATCCGGGCGCTATCCTAACATGCTCAATGTACAAAAGAGAAAAGAAAAGTAGAGAGAAACACTTCCCTAATGGAGGGGGTGATGAGGAGGGAATATCCAGTGTGTGAGAAAACGACTTAAGCCAGTTTGTTGTTTATGATCTTTTTTTTTTGTTTGTTTTTTTTACCTAGATCAAAGAAAACACAAAATTAGCATGCGGCAAAAGATAAGAAAAGAAATAAAAGAAACATAAAAGTAAAAGAGATAGAGGGTGTAGTTCTAAATTATAGTCGTTAGCTTGACTTTGTGGAGCTTAATTAATTGCTATGGCTTAGTCCAATCACCCTTTTCCAAACTCTTCACCCTTGCAATTCCCAAAGTTCGGCTTACGCGTTTTGAGTCTAAATTTGCTCCCGAGAATTTTTAGCTTCTTCCCTTGCTTTTCGTGACCTAAGTCCTGCGAATTGTGGAGTTCAAGAAGCTTGAGAGGTGAAGGTAAGGTATGGAGTGGCTCTTGGATAACATCAAGCGAGTTGTATGTCTCTTTGATGGGGGTGGGTATGTTAGATTTGAACACCGTGAAATTTATTTTTTCATCATTAACTAGTAGTGTTAATTTCCCTTTTTGACATCAATAATTGCCCCCGCGGTGATAAGGAATGGTCTCCCTAAAATTAAAGGTAACTCATGGCACTCTTTCATCTCGAGCACAAAAAAATCCGTTGGAAAATAGAAATTTTCTACTCTCATGAGCACATTTTGCAAAACTTTAAATTTGCGAGTGTGATCGACTGATTGTAGCATACTGGATTTCACAAGAGAAGTTGGGTAAGCCAGTAGAGTTGCTCTTTTACAGAAAATTAAGGCAGTGGGCCACTAAAATTCAACGTAAAAGGCGTGCTGATCCACCAACATAGACTTTTCGAACTTTACTCCACCTATTTATGTATTAAATAAGGGGAAAAAATAATAAAACATGTTATTCGTCCACGCGCTTTAGCGCCCGGAAACGGACGGGTTGTCACGGTGGATCCACTTCAACCTGGTTGAAATTGCGGATCAGGTAAGAGTTAAGACTAAACATGTTAAATCAGAGTTTTTAAAATTGGACCGGCCGGTCCAATCGATTAAGGGTGTTCAATTCGATTATAACCGAGCATTTTGGATTTTTTATTTGATTAACAAAAAATTCAAAATTTCAAATTTTAAACTAAAAATTGAACCAAAACATATTCGATTTGGTTCGATTAAATTTTAATCAAAAAAAATCGGCTCGATTTCGATTAGAACAAAATTCCCGAAATTCTTGTGTAAAAATATATTAAAAAGGCCATATATGAACGATACGTTATATATTAAAAATATCTTAAAAAAGCCATATATGAAAGATATTTTTGATCATTTGGGGAAACTTTATTTAGAAACCAATGCTATTATTTCCTCAATCTAAAATTATATATATACATTTTTTTTTATCAATTTCCACCTTAATTCTGAGTGAGACTTAATGAGTATATACATGTATATATGCCTGCTTCCAATGAATGACATATATATATATATATATGTTCTGTTATTTTTCTTGTTCTTATTTTCCTCTCCTTTATCCTCTTTCACATTTTTTTTGCTCTCTCCCCTCTCTCTCTCCCTCTCGCTCTCTCTCTTTCCATCCTCTCTCATCCCCCACCACTCTTCAATATAATTTTTTTTTATTTTTTTTGTAATTATTTTCTTAATTTTTTTATTTAAATTATTTTATTTTTACTTAACACTAATTTTATGAATATACTAAAATGGTAAAAAACTATTTTGATAGTATAAATACTATCAAAATTTTAGTATGTCATTAAATTATATTATTTTTTTATTATGCACACACATCGTGTATGTCAAATTACTAATATATATAATTTAAGTTATTAAAAGATCTCAAGATCTAGCATATAACTTTTAGCTTTTATATAAGTTGATTAGAAAGTAAAATTTTATTAGAAATAAATATTGAATAGTTTTTGATCAACTAATCAACTAAATATATGTATATTTATTTATGTGTATTTCTTGGACAATTTCTCCTTAAATCCAAGTAAAAATGTTAATACGAGGACGTATATACGTCTATGTGCATATATATACATGTTTACCAATGACAGTCATTTCTCAAATCGTAAATTTTATAATGATTTTTGGTTTTTCGATTTTTTGATTTGGTTAAAAAAATGAAAATTGACTTTTTTTTTTTAACTTGGAAACCAAGAATTAAATGGAATATACTTCGGTGCGGTTCAATTTGGTTCAATTATTTTGATTTTCGATTTTTTTGTACTCATACCTAGTAGTATTAGATCAATCTAAAAAATAACTGTGAAATAGGCCCAACGTGAACCAGTAAAAACTAGTCAATAACCGAAAAAATTGGGCCTAGTCCGACTTGGTCGAGGCGCCAGTCTCTCTAGACATTTCTATTCCTCCATTTCCTCCTCGAACATTGATCGACATCATAGAGTTCTTGCTCCTCCTTTTCCTCTTCAATTGATTGTGATTTATGTGACCTTCTCCTTAAAGTCCTAACTCATTGCATAGATTTCAGAAAAAATTGAAGAAGTGGGGATTGAATCATTCAAATCCAACCATAGAGATGTGGAATAATTGAAGTTTGAAGGAATGACAGTGGGTTTTTTGCATTCCAGTTGCGGTTTTCTTTCTCCTTCTGCTCCACTCACTCTATATGTGTGTAGTTATATATATTTAAGTATATTATATATTGTTTGCATGAATTTTCTCCTATTGCACCGAGGTGGCCGGTCAGGGTTCGAACCGACTGAGTTCGATGGGAAAGCAACCAATTCGAAGTGAGCTTTTTGGTGTGGGTGTGGGTGTGCCAATGTGCGAGAGCACACAAGTGGAAGTCTCGTGGTTCGAAGTGGAAGTCTCGTGGTTCGAAGTGAAAAGTGACATGGTTCGAAGTGAAAAATAACGAGGTGCGCCTAAGACTTCTATTTGACAAACAATTGAATCGGAGTAGGCAAACACTACCCCTAAGGTTCTACTTCCTACAACTCAATGTAGGACTTAATAATTCAACACTCTCAAAATCGAAAAGGGTCAATAGCGTTAAATCGAAGAGAAAATATATTCGAAGACGATGGCTACTCGCCACATGGACCTTTACAAGACTCGATTACAGACGCACGTATTGATGACTCAGGCCATATCTATGACAGAGATGTATTGAGCAATCCCTAAGAACTCTAGCTACAAGTCGGCCACATTGATGACTCCGGCCGTACCTACCTGTGGGCGTATTCAAAGGTTGTTCACTCCGACGAGCATTGGATGACTCCGTCTGCACTCCTTTTCATGTATGCGCTCGATATGAATGCTAGATACTACTCCGTCGTATTGATATTGATGATGCTATAATCCGTCCCACATCGAGTGGAAACGAGGTGCTTGAGCGCCTTATAAGTGCCGGGTCCTCTCCCACTCAGTGAAGCGCCCTTTCAAGGGACAAAATCCACTGAGTTACTCTGCCTGTTGAGCTAGGACGGCACCTGCCGGCTGAGCTAGGGGGCCGGTGGGACAATACCTCTGTGATGGCGGAGTTTAAAGGGGTAATCCTCTCCTTACAGGCAAGAGGCGCCTTTTAAAGGACAAAAACCCCCGGTCTGATCGGATGGTCTTAATGGTCACAGGAGGGATAATACCTCGCGGGTGAGGCCACCGGGTGGAGATCGGATATAGTTCATCATATGGCGCCGTCTGTGGGGACCGAATGGTTCTCAAGCCCCTCGTCTGGAGGGGCTTATGATGATGCTGTAATCCGTCCCACATCGAGTGGAGACGAGGTGCTTGAGCGTCTTATAAGTGCCAGCTCCTCTCCCACTTAGCAAAGCGCCCTTTCAAGGGACAAAACCCACTGAGTTACTCTGCCTGCTGAGCTAGGACGGCACCTGTCGGCTGAGCTAGGGGGCCGGTGGGATAATACCTCTGTGATGGCGGAGTTTAAAGGGGTAATCCTCTCCTTACAGACAAGAGGCGCCTTTTAAAGGACAAAATCCCCCGGCCTGATCGGATGGTCTTAATGGTCGCAGGAGGGACAATACCTCACAGGTGAGGCCACCGAGTGGAGATCGAATATGGTTCATCAGATATCTTATCTTGAATTGGGTCCAATCCGAGTGAGTGATGGCTACAACCTCGTGTCGTTACAAAATGAGTGCATTGATATCCTCACTTCGAGTCAAATGAGGTATGGCTACAACCATTGGTAACGGTTTTCTACCTACTAAACTAAAGCTAACCTTTTATTCATTTAAGATAAGAAATCAGAGCAGTGATGACTTCTTTTATTGTTCAAATGGTGATTTCAGCTCTCTTTTATAGGTTTTTTAGGCTGCAATCGTCACCCTTTATTTTTGGAACTACCTATCTTATTCCGGTTTGGCAATTTGATATAGATGGTCGTCCTTATCTCTAGGATATAACAGTTATGCCATATCATCTAGATTTCAAATTTTCAACAGCACATGCCCTTTGTTTTAGGTATGTTCAGTTATAATTACCTGCCTGATCTTTGTCTAGTCAGTTATTCTCTTCTAACAAAACCCTAAAAATAAGGGATCTGTTTATTCCCATATTTATCTTACTCTTTTATATTCCTGCTGACTAGACCATGGGCCGTTATTTCATTTCGGCCTGGGCCTCTATCGTAGGCCTCTGTGTGCACGTTGAAGTGACCCGGGCCTTATTGATTTCATTGCAATGTGGCGAAAAGGACCAATCAGTCCACTTCGAATCAACAGAAAATTTATTTTTCGAGCCCAAGCATATATATTAGACATTTACCAACTACCAGTTGGTTTAGCGGGGTAAGGCGCTAGATCCCTTAAGTATCATTTAGAGTTCGAATCTTGGTGTTGTGAATGGAGTAACTGGGTTGGGAGGGTCACCCCCATAATGGGCCTCTGCAATGCCCAATCCGTATTAGTTGGCCAATGAGTCGGAATCAGGTGATTAAGACCAAATATATATATATATACACACACACATTAGACAATTGACAAAAATACCCTTTCGCCTTTTAAGCATCACTTAATTTGGTTTATTTGAGAAAGTTGCCCTAAATAACCATTCGTTCACCTTATTTTTTGATTTGGCAGAACAACAGTCATAACCTAAAGTATAAAATCAAATTCTTTTATTGACCTCTCGACAACCATAAACTAGAGTAAAAAAAAATTCAAAATCCACAAAACAAATCAACGTGCTTTATTTCTTTTGGGGATTGTTATTGGCACTCCAAAATTGTTAATGATACTCCCTTTTATTTTATAATTTTTATCAACTGGCCAATATACCCTTTTAATTTTTAAATATTAATTTAATTTGGTTTATTGGACAAGAAGCTCTAATAGTATATTATTCACTTTAATGCACTCAAGAATACTATTATTCGCCATCTTTTTTTTTGGCTTTGGTGACGATAACGTCAAAATTATGATTCAACTTCTTACTTGGATGGTGATCTGACAAGAAATTTTGTTGTAATATTGTTGTCTTTTATGTAATATATTGCCCATATTTTACATTATATTTTTCTACTTTTTTGTCATATTAATTTTAGTTACTTGAAAATGGAGGCGACTAATATTTTAGAAGATTTAACAGTGATTTTTGAGTTTGATGAGAAAATAAAGCTTGTAAATACCAAGAGTATCGATCAAATTTAAGATATCTACCATTTTTATAATCCATCTAAGATCAACAAATGTATTTATTTCTTTTTCATACTTTTTATATTATTTTATTAAGTTTTTTACTCACACTTTAATTTCAACATACGTACATCTATGTAATATAATTTTTCCCTTGATGTACAAATTGTTCTACTAATACTAATTTTTGTAGGAATAATATATGGAGCAAACAAATTGGTGCAAACTTTGAATGGAATATCATGCCTAAAAACTTGTAGTTATGAAATCTTTCTTTTCTTTTTTATTTATTTATTTATTTTATTATTATTATTATTATTATTATAGACTTTTTGTTTATTTGAAGTTAGAAAATTTGTTTTTTGGGTTAGGTATTTGAAGTTAGACAATGTTGAGGAGAAATAGAGTTAGTGGGGATATACCATTTATTTCTTTTTACCTAATATTTTGCATATTTTAATATCAGTAGAATTATAAAATATCTTTTGCTTTCTTTATCACCCAACTTTTTTATATATTTATCTTGTTTTCTTTTATTTCATAATTTCATATATATCCTAAAGTTTCATGTATGATTTGAAAACTTTTATTAGTAATATATATATATATATATATATATATATATTTTGTATTAAGTGGGACAAAAAAAAATAGATAAAACAAAAAAACTAATGAGCTTAAATTAAAGTTGTGATCTCGTGTGTTTTTTATAACCAAAATATAAAAATGATTAACAACCAAGACAAGGTTATGTCATTGAAATTAATAAAAATAGCGTTCTAAAAATGAATGGGCGATTTAGTCAATTTTTCAATATAAAAAATAAAGATGGAGTGTAAATAACAGTTTTGGAGTGCTAATAACAATTCCCTTTCTCTATATAAAGATTGTTTTTTTTTGTTGTTATTTTTTGTTAAAATTTGACGTATAAACCAGATAACTTGCACTACAAGAAAATACGCATTTTGCGATAGACACATTCAGATGACCGTTAATTATCTAGAGTTCAGTGAAATGTCAATTGCATTTTCGTTGGAATTCCAAAACAAAAATTAAAACAAAATTGGCAAAATTCTAACAGAAAATTTTGCTGAAATATTTTTTAAAAAAAATAGTAATTAAAAAACTAATAAATTACATATTTCAAGAATTGGTCGAAACTCTATTACATGACATAAATGTTTAAAACGTACTTAATTCAACTTTTATCTGTCGAATAAAACTATACTACCTTTTAGATTATACTGTATTTTGTTTTTGTACTCAATGATTTGTATATTTAATTTATTGAGTTTCATTTGAAAAGTGTTTTTTTCCGAATGTTTTTATATCTTTCACCATCAATAGGTGTATACATAAATGAAAGAAAGATGCATACTGCAATGATGGTCTATTTATCATTCAAAAATAATATAAATGATGCTTTATAAATTAGTGGATATTTCAGTCAACCTTTTAATAAAACAATGAAAATAGAGGTCCAATAAAAAAATTTGAAGTGCCAATATCATCTATGTGTGTGTGTGTATATATATATATATTGTATTGATATGATTTTCTTTTCGTTTTTTTTGTTTCTTTGTCTTGGTTCACATATGATTTTTTGCATTGATATAAAAAGCATTTGTGTATATATTTACGCATGCATACTCTTTTTATATAAAAAGAATGGAGTATAAATATATATAAGGCATGCATGCATTTGTGTTTTTAAAGCCAACATAATCAACAGTTTTCTTTGTGGTTAAATAAATATATTTGACAAATATTTTTGAAAGATGCAAAAGAAATGATAATTGTAAGGTGTTTGTTATAGTATAAAGCTAAAATATCTCGAAATGGAATTGTTCTATAGAACACTAAAACAATATTAAAAATCTCGAAATTCAGTTCATCAATTTTTTTTTGTATTATTACAATTTTTTGGTTGATATTTATAATATATAATTAAATATAAATATTATTTCTCATAATGTTATACGGGTTAAATCAGTAGTTGTACCTATTGAACCGATCAAATTAATAACCAGTAAGATCTCAAGTTCTATCTTCAATCTAATTTTAAAAAATTGGTGTGGAAACCCAGGTTGAAGCTTGCCTTTCTATTTGTCGTTTGGGTTTGACAAATCATCCCACATAGTGACCCCACTCAATTTTTAAGAAACCAAATTACTATTATATATATATAAATTAAAAACATGCACCCACCCCCCCCCCAAGAAAAAAATGACTTTTACTATAAGTTATGTAATAATAAATTTAGTTTTCCATTCCCTATTTTATTTTATGGTTTTACTTTTATCCAATCTCATTTACTATAATTAATTAAGTTCTCTCTCTCTCTCTCTCTCTCTCTCTCTCTCTCTTTCTCTTCAAATTTAACCACCAACATTCCTATTAGATTTTTTCTTCTCTCTCTTTCTCTTCAAACAAGAACCTTAACAATCCTTACAAATTTAAACCTAACTCTTCAAAAGCAAAGTATAAGAAGGGATGCGTACCAACATTAAAAATTATATGTTGAATTTTTTGAATCTTGATAAATATGCTTGGGGATATTGAGCATGAGTGAATCTTGTTAGTTGGCGATTTGATATTGAATAAGGCGATTTGATGAATGTGATGGTGGAGAGAAAAGACGTATTTTGAATTTTGATTATAATTGTTGATGGTGGGGAACAAAGAGATAAAAGAAGTTATTTTAGCACGTCTTCTGATTTTGGAGAGATAAATCCACTTTTGATTTCATAGGACTGAAGTCGTGCCACATTTAGTCCATAGGATTTTTAATTCCAAAATTAGTCCTATAGGGTCCGAATATGGGACAATTTCAGTCCCACTGATGACTGACTTCAATTTTCAGGCAAAAAAAGTTGATGTGGCAAACGAGATTGATGACCCGCGTAAGTTGGCAATAGGTTCATACTTATGTGGAAGCTGCGTTGGTTTTTTTTTTGGTCTGAGTCATGACATAGGTGGCTTTTTTTTATATGACGTGTGACGACCCAGTACTTCTTATTATTTAACTAATTGAGATGAAATCTTATACTTCTTGGAAATGTTCTTATTACTTGTTATTGTCACATTTTAGTTTGATTTTGAGATTAATGTACAATTTGAACGGAAAAGTACTAATTTTCGAATTTTGATTACCATTCCTGGAAAATTCATCTATTAAATACTCATTAGTTTTCAAAAATAATATAAATAAGTATTGTAGACTTTTATGCATGGAGAAGATGCAATTTTGAATAAATAACATGATTTTCCAAATTTTAGATGACTTTGACATTCGAACACAATTTTCGAACTTTCTATGTCCTAGATTGCAATTTTTGAAAATATAACTAAAACATTTTTAATTTCTGGGAAATATACATATAATTTCAGATTTATAAAGATTAAATTTCATAATTTTGGAATTTTTCTAAATTAATTAAGAATTTTCAGATTTTATGCCCTAAAACTCTAAAAAATGCGTAAATTGTATTTTCTACCCCTAGATATTATTTCTGTGACGTCCAGATTTTTGGTCTAACAACGATATAAATCGGTTCTTATAATATACGTGCATGTTTACTAATATTTCATGTTCTGTATGATCCTTCTTTTATATGTGAATTATGTGACGTGATAATTACATGATTTTTCAAATTTTAAACGAATTTGACATTCTAACGCAATTTTCGAAATCATGTCCTAAATTGCAATTTTCGAAAATATAACTAAACATTTTAATTTCTGGAAAATATACATATAATTTCAGATTTATAAAGATCAAATTTCATCATTATGGAATTTTTCTAAATTATTTATGAATTTTCGAATTTTAGGCCTTAAAACCCTAATTTTATGCCCTAAAACCCTAGTTTTCGATTTTTACAAACATAAATAAGTACTAATTCGAAATTTTAATAAAATAAAGATATGATTTCAGATTTTATAATATTAGGCCAATAAATATCAGATTTTATTTGATTTTTTTTGTTCATATTTTATTAAAATATCTTATGTTATCCTATCCTATCCTATCTTATCTTATCTTATCTTATCCTATCCAAATCTTATCATAATCATATCTTATCTTATCCTATCCTATCCTATCTTATCTTATCTTATCTTATCTTATCCTATCCAAATCTTATCATAATCATATCTTATCTTATCCTATCCTATCCTATCTTATCTTATCTTATCTTATCTTATCCTATCCAAATCTTATCATAATCTTATCTTATCTTATCATATCTTATCCTATCTTCTATGCATTTATTATAAATTGACCTTATATTATAAAAATCTTATTTCTTACCCTAAACTCTATAAAAAGGGGGCCATTGTCTTCATTCTCCCACACACACACACAAAATCCCGCCTACATACACCCACCCACACTCACTCCACTCTCAACACACAAAACACTCTCTATTTATATTATATCTTCTCCACCTATATATACGTCAATAAAACCTTCTTTTTTTATACATATGTCCCTATTAGCCTTCCATATACTCCCTTATTTTCCTCACACACTCTTGAACAAGGAAGTCAAGTTGATCTAGCCGAAATAAATCTATAAACTTGATAAACTCCTAAGGTGAGTGCTTTGTCAATTCCTTTCTTGGGCTTTGAACTATATGATATAAATATTATTTGTATAGCCTACCTTATTGAATTTATGCTATCAAATCTTTTGGAAAATGTTTTCCATATATATAAGACAAGTTATTTTCAAAAGTATTGCATTATCTGATATTGCCAATTGTATCTGTCCCGAAATGATTTTTGACACCTTTGGGATATCATATTTTAATTATATTTCTATGTATCCCGAGTGTAAAAATTAAGTTATTGCTTTATTGACAAGTTGTGAGCCATATCTGTTCCGTTATATTTCCGTTTACCCTTGGGGATGCCCTTGAAAAGTTTGGGCCCAGGTACTTATAAGAGGAATTTTATCGGGCGGAATGGACCGTCGATGGAACCTTTTGTATGATACCATTCCATGAAACCAATTTCTACGTACAGCCGGAGGATGACTGTAGTAGGGATTGGAGCGATGTATTGCACGGACGCGTGATACATTTCCGTCTTGTTTAGTGTCGAGGTGGCTTCTCGACAAGGGAGGCATAAGGGTTTCTATTATGATTTATCTGTTTTGGGTAGTCATAAGGTTGGAGACTCCGTCTTGGACTCACTATCCATATTACTCAGTTCAATTATTATTATCAAGTTACATTTCACACTACGTGCATTTTATTATGATTTAACTGTTTTGAGTCTCATTTTCAGTCAAATATATATCTATCTATATGTGGCCTTACTAAGTCATTTGGACTTAACCCCTCGTTTCTTTCTGTTCATTGCCTCAGAATCAGAATAATGGGAGTGCATAGGATGGTAGCCGCTCCTCCAGTTTTTTATGCTAGACTTCATTTGCTTTGTCTTGATGTATAATCCGTAGTTTACTACTTGATGCCACTAGTTGGCTATTTTGATGTTGTAATCGGTTGCACTACTTGGTTGTACTAAACATAGATATACATATTATCCATGTTGCATATTTTACTCTACCTCCACTGCGTATTATTAAGTTAGGCGTTTGTGCTGGGTATGAATTTCAAAAATTTGTGCTCAGTGCAATCGTCGGTGGTCTCCAACCGTATAGGAAAATCCTAGCGGGAGGGGTGCCACAGTAGTGGTATCAAAGCCTAGGTTTAGGTTATAACCATGTGTTATATATAGGTAAGCATGCATACATCTAGTCTTTCTTCTAACCGAATCACTATGTGTATATGTGCTCTGTTTGTGATTATTGAATATGCTATCCCATATTATATACATGATGTAGTAAAGTTTTGTGCATAACTTTATGTGATAATCATGTTTTGATAATTATTCCCTAGATTTGAATCCGTAACACTTAGAATTTTGATGGCGCCGCGAAAAGGAGCTACACGTACGCGCTTACACTCCCAACCGACCCCAGAACCAACTCACCCTACTGTAACACAACCCCAAGGAAATCGTCATCAAGGACCCACGACAAGGTTGGACCCAGAAGAAAATCATGTTCCGAACCAAGGAAATAATAATGATATTCTGAGCCAAATGGTTGGAGTTTGGAGAGAAATTAGCTAACAAAATCAAAATCACCAGTCGGATGATAGGATGTTAGATCGTTTCCTGCGCTTCAACCCACCAAAATTCTATGGGGAGCCGAACGATCAAAAGGCTGAATCCTGGGTAGCAGCAATTACCAAGATCTTTAAGGTTTTGCATTGTAATGAAAAGGAACAAGTGGAGTTCACCGTATTCCTGATGGAAGGAGCAGCCCACAACTGGTGGAAGCTCGTGGAACAAAGATGGAATGCCAACAAAACCCCTGTAACTTGGAAAAATTTTCTGAAGGAGTTTTGTGATAAATTTATACCCCAAGTAGTTCGGGATGCAAGAGAAAAAGAATTTATGGATTTGATTCAAGGGATCCTTACTATTGCGGAATATGAGGCCAAATTCGCTTGTTTGGTACAGTATGCACCACATATAATGAATGATGAAAGGCGAAAAACCAAACGATTCATCCAAGGTTTGCGGCCTGAAGTTCGATGGGCGTTAATGGTGACCGACATTGAGGAATATACACAGGCTATCAGTAAGTCCATGGTTGTTGAGGCAGAAATTCGGGAAATCAAACAAATAACTAACAAGATGAACAAGAATAAGGCGCCTAGTCTAGGGGGTGGAGGACAACTCAGACCAACCAATGCTAGGAACAATAAGCGCCCCCGCACCGAAGGAAATCAGAATGTTAACCAACTTGGAGGTAGGGAAAGAATTGGATGCAACTACTGTGGGCATCCTAGTCACGTAGAGGCAAACTGCTGGAAAAAGAATGGAAAATGCGTAGCATGTGTTAGTGATCAACACATGATTAAAGAGTGCCCGAAAGCCCGAAACCCTAATATCCTTGGTCCAACTCAAGAAGGAAGGACCCAAGTTCCACCTGCCGGAAGGCCAAAAGTAAAAGCTAGAGCTTACGCTCTAGAGGCGGATGAAGGACCCGATCCAACTGCAGTAGTGGAAGGTACGGCTCAAATTTTAAACACTTCTGTGAAAATACTCTATGATCCTGGAGCTACTAATTCTTTCGTATCTATGAAATCTGTGAATCGATTAGGGCTATTACTAGAACCTTTATCTTATAATTTTAAAGTTAGCACCCCCTTAGGATCTAGTTATCTTACTAATCGGGTTCTGAAAGGATGTCCAATAAGAATTGAAGGAAAAACATATCCCGCTGACTTAATAGAGCTTCCTATTCACAACTACGATATAATCCTTGGGATGGATTGGTTGTATCAACATCAGGCCCAACTAGATTGTTTTGCTAAGAGGATTATTTTGGGAAAGGAAAACTTACCTAGGCCAATAATCCCCCTTAGTTCATCCAAAACCATTTCTCTTATCTCCTTCGTTGAAGCAAAGAAGTGTATCAAGGAGGGAGCATTAGGATTCATTGCCTATTTGCTCAACAAACCAAAGGACCAAATAAAGATAGGGGAAGTTCCCGTTGTAAACGAATTCCAAGATGTGTTTCCAGAAAAATTGAATTCATTACCCCCTCAGAGAGAAATAGAATTTGTGATCGACACCATACCAGCAGCTGAACCTTATTCAAAAACACCATACCGAATGGCCCCAGCTGAATTGAAGGAGTTGAAGAAGCAACTTGAAGAATTAATAGAAAGCGGATATATTCGGCCAAGTACATCACCATGGGGAGCGCCAGTGCTGTTTGTTAAAAAGAAGGATGGGTCACTTCGAATGTGTATTGATTATCGAGAGTTAAATCAGATGACTGTCAAGAATAAATATCCACTCCCACACATAGAAGAACTATTTGACCTTCTACAAGGATCACAAGTATATTCTAAATTGGATTTGAGACAAGGATATTATCAGCTTAGAGTTAAAGAGGAAGATATTCCTAAAACATCATTTAATACTCGATATGGGCACTTTGAATTTGTTGTTATGCCTTTTGGATTGACCAATGCACCAGCAGCTTTTATGGATATGATGCACCGGGTCTTCCGACCATATTTGGATCAATTTGTGGTAATTTTCATTGATGACATTCTGGTATACTCAAGGACTCCAGAACTGCATGCGGAACAGTTGCGAATTGTTCTACAAACATTACGAGAAAACAAATTATATGCGAAATTTAGTAAGTGCAACTTTTGGTTAGAAAAGGTTACATTTTTAGGGCATATAATTTCCAAGACCGGAATTGAAGTCGATCCCTCCAAGGTGGAAGCTGTTAATAATTGGAAGCGCCCGAAGACTCCAACTGAAGTAAGAAGTTTTCTGGGTTTAGCAGGTTACTATCGGCGATTCATACAAAATTTTTCAAAAATTGCAGAGCCCTTAACTCAACTGACTCGCAAGAATTCTCCTTGGCAATGGAATGAAAAGTGCGAAGCTAGTTTTCAAGAATTAAAAAGACATTTAACCACCGCCCCAGTGTTGACACTACCTGAAGGAAATGAAAATTTTGCTGTCTACACTGATGCAACTAGAGAAGGTTTGGGGTGTGTGTTAATGCAAAATGGGAAAGTGGTTGCTTACGCATCACGAAAGCTTCGTTCTCATGAGTGTAATTATCCGACCCATGATTTGGAGTTAGCAGCAATTATATTTGCTTTGGCCAAGTGGAGACATTATCTGTATGGGACAACTTTTGAGGTGTATACAGATCACAAAAGCTTAAAGTACTTACGCACTCAGAAGGACCTCAACATGAGACAAAGAAGATGGCTGGAATTCTTGGAGGACTATGATTGTAAAATCCAATATCACCCCGGGAAAGCCAATTTAGTTGCCGATGCTCTTAGTAGAAAAGCTGGATTAGCACAATTAAGCAGTGGAATTGGGGTATTTAAAAGTAATTTTATCATAAAGACTCATGCTCAAATATCAGATCTAACTATTCAATCGGAGCTAGTCACCAAGATCCGGGAAAAGCAAGCAAAGGACAAGTGGAGTCAGAAGCAAATTGCCCAGGTAGGGGAAAGTACAAATGAGAAATACGGGATTGATGATATGGGGATTTTACGTTATAAGGGCAGAATATGTATACCTGAAGAAATGAAAAAAGAGATTTTAGAAGAAGCTCATAAGACACCATATACCGTTCATCCAGGAGGAACAAAAATGTATCGAGATCTTAAACAGTATTATTGGTGGAATGGTATGAAGAGAGACATCTCAGACTTTGTAAGAAGATGTTTGACGTGTCAAAAGATCAAAGGAGAACACCAAAAGCCGGGAGGAATGTTACAACCATTACCGATTCCAACATGGAAATGGGATCAAGTTACTATGGATTTTCTAGTAGGATTACCTAAGGTAAGAGGCGGATATGATAGCATATGGGTAATCGTGGATAGGTTAACCAAGTCAGCACATTTTCTACCCGTTAAAACAACTGATCGAGTGGAAACTTTAGCAGAACTTTATCACCGTGAGATCACGAGACTCCAAGGCATTCCTACATGTATCATCTCAGACAGGGATCCTAAGTTCACATCTAGATTATGGCAAAGCATACAAAGGCATATGGGCACTAAATTGCAATTCAGTACAGCTTCACATCCACAAACGGATGGGCAGACAGAAAGATTGATAGCCTATTTGGAGGACATGTTGAGAATGTGCGTATTGGAATTTGGTGACAGCTGGAATAAGCACTTGCCCTTGATTGAATTTGCTTATAACAATAGTTATCAAGCTTCAATACAGATGGCACCATATGAAGCTTTGTATGGAAAAAAGTGTCGATCACCGCTATATTGGGACTTGGATGAATGGAGATGGACAAAGGATGGAATACATAGAGCAGTACGACCTAAACTCATCCAAGATGCAATTGACAAAGTGCAAATTATCAAACAAAAGATGAAGGCTGCCCAGGATCGACAAACGAGTTATGCAGACAAACGACGAAGAAAACTAGAATTTGAAGTCGGGGAGCAAGTATTCCTTAAAGTCTCTCCAAGGAAGGGATTTACAAGGATTGGCAAAGGAGGAAAATTGAATCCCAGGTATGTTGGACCATTTGAGATCATAGAGCGAATAGGAGAAGTTGCATATCGACTAGACTTACCACCTAGCCTAACAGGAATCCATAACGTATTTCACGTATCTCAGCTCCGAAAATACTACCCTGATGAAACCCATATCCTTCCAGCTGAAAACATACCCCTTGAACCTAACCTTACCTATACAGAATAACCTATTCGCATTTTAGATCGAAAGTTCTAAGAGTTAAGAAATCGAAAAATTCCACTCGTCAAGGTACTATGGCAAAACCATCAAGTCGAAGAGGCAACTTGGGAACCCGAAGAGAAAATACGTAAATGTTATCCGGAGCTATTCAATCAGGTAAGAATCTGGGGACCAGATTCTTTTAGGGGGGGAGAGTTGTGACATCCCGATTTTTGGTCTAACAACGATATAAATCGATTCTTATAATATACGTGCATGTTTACTAATATTTCATGTTCTGTATGATCCTTCTTTTATATGTGAATTATGTGACGTGATAATTACATGATTTTTCAAATTTTAAACGAATTTGACATTCTAACGCAATTTTCGAAATCATGTCCTAAATTGCAATTTTTGAAAATATAACTAAAACATTTTAATTTATGGAAAATATACATATAATTTCAGATTTATAAAGATCAAATTTCATCATTATGGAATTTTTCTAAATTATTTATGAATTTTCAAATTTTAGGTCTTAAAACCCTAATTTTATGCCCTAAAACACTAGTTTTCAATTTTTACAAACATAAATAAGTACAAATTCGAAATTTTAATAAAATAAAGATATGATTTCAGATTTTATAATATTAGGCCAATAAATATCAGATTTTATTTGATTTTTTTTGTTCATATTTTATTAAAATATCTTATGTTATCCTATCCTATCCTATCTTATCTTATCTTATCTTATCTTATCCTATCCAAATCTTATCATAATCTTATCTTATCTTATCCTATCCTAGCCTATCTTATCTTATCTTATCTTATCCTATCCAAATCTTATCATAATCTTATCTTATCTTATCATATCTTATCCTATCTTCTATGCATTTATTATAAATTGACCTTATATTATAAAAATCTTATTTCTTACCCTAAACTCTATAAAAAGGGGGCCATTGTCTTCATTCTCCCACACACACACACAAAATCCCGCCTACATACACCCACCCACACTCACTCCACTCTCAACACACAAAACACTCTCTATTTATATTATATCTTCCCCACCTATATATACGTCAATAAAACCTTCTTTTTTTTATACATATATCCCTATTAGCCTTCCATATACTCCCTTATTTCCATCACACACTCTTGAACAAGGAAGTCAAGTTGATCTAGCCGAAATAAATCTATAAACTTGATAAACTCCTAAGGTGAGTGCTTTGTCAATTCCTTTCTTGGGCTTTGAACTATATGATATAAATATTATTTGTATAGCCTACCTTATTGAATTTATGCTATCAAATCTTTTGGAAAATGTTTTCCATATATATAAGACAAGTTATTTTCAAAAGTATTGCATTCTCTGATATTGCCAATTGTATCTGTCCCGAAATGATTTTTGACACCTTTGGGATATCATATTTTAATTATATTTCTATGTATCCCGGGTGTAAAAAATAAGTTATTGCTTTATTGACAAGTTGTGAGCCATATCTGTTCCGTTATATTTCCGTTTACCCTTGGGGATGCCCTTGGGAAGTTTGGGCCCAGGTACTTATAAGAGGAATTTTATCGGGCGGAACGGACCGTTGATGGAACCTTTTATATGATACCATTCCATGAAACCAATTTTCTACGTACAGTCGGAGGATGACTGTAGTAGGGATTGGAGCGATGTATTGCACGGACGCGTGATACATCTCCGTCTTGTTTAGTGTCGAGGTGGCTTCTCGACAAGGGAGGCATAAGGGTTTCTATTGTGATTTATCTGTTTCGGGTAGTCATAAGGTTGGAGACTCCGTCTTGGGCTCACTATATATCTATCTATTTATGGCCTCACTAAGTCATTTGGACTTAACCCCTCGTTTCTTTCTGTTCATTGCCTCAGAATCAGAATAATGGGAGTGCATAGGATGGTAGCCGCTCCTCCAGTTGTTTATGCTAGACTTCATTTGCTTTGCCTTGATGTATAATCCGTAGTTTGCTACTTGATGCCACTAGTTGGCAATTTTGATGTTGTAATCGGTTGCGCTACTTGGTTGTACTAAACATAGATATACATATTATCCATGTTGCATATTTTACTCTACCTCCACTGCGTATTATTAAGTTAGGCGTTTGTGCTGGGTATGAATTTCAAAAATTTGTGCTCAGTGCAATCGTCGGTGGTCTCCAACCGTATAGGAAAATCCTAGCGGGAGGGGTGCCACAATTTCTTTCCCTAATTATATATATAATACAAGAAAATAACCTACATTTTCATATTTAAAAGAGGGGTGGACGAATTTTGGGGGATTTTGGGAGAGAAAATAGAAAATATTAAATACTAGGCTTGTATTGAGTCTTATCCACCAAGCTTGCCAAATACAATGTATAAATACACTTGGCATACACCTTCTAGAAGTATGAATACATGTTTGACCATGGTTAAAGTAGAGCAACACTTAAGCTACTTAGATCAAATACTTGGCCAATTAGGGCATTAATTGGAAAACGACTTCATACTCATCTTCCATATAGTCTTCTATGTAATATAGCAAAAACACAAAAATCACCACACACACACACTCTAAATCCGGCCACACACGCACACACACTTCATTCCTCTTGTTTTCAAACACTCTTTTTACTCCTAATATCCTTCACGTCTTGAAACCCTCTCATCCCTTCAAACACTCTTTTTACTCCAAACCCTACGAAGAAGGAAAGAAAAACATATTAAGGTAGAAATTTGTCTATGGCATGAGCTAGGGTTAGGTTTTTCTTAATTTGTTAGCATGTTATCTCCCCTATAAGGCCTAGGAGGTCACCACAAGTTGGTTTCCATCTTGGGTCTAAGGGATTTCAAGATGTATTAGTTATATATGTGTATATGATGGTTATGATCTTTCTATGAGCATGCTTGGTTACATTCTTGAATAAGCATGTTGAACTTGTTGCCATTATGCTATGCTATCATGTTTTATACCTTGTTAGAGTCTTATATTGTGCTAGAAGTTAGAATATTAAGTTTTCTCGGCTGAAATTTCAAGTTGCACACATGCTGGAAATCACTGTTCATATAAAAACTTTATTTCTAAAGGGGAAAAGTTCGATTTTTGCACTGCTGGAAAACCCAAAAATATTAAACCAAAAGCCTGGTTTATATACTTTTAAATTCAGTGTACAATAAGCTGTAGAAACAGGTTTTTAAAAGCTAGAGGTTTGGATTGCGAAAATCAAAAATTTCAAAAGTTGTGCGCTAAATCATTTCGCGTTGCAGTCTGAAAGTTTCAGGTTTCGTGAGCTGAAAATCCGGAAATTTATACTCTAAAAATCTATTTTACAACTTTGGGAATATATGTGTGGATTTCCAGTAGGTTTTAAGTTAGAATTTCAGTAGTTGAAAGCTAAACATTTAAGTTCGAAAATATAAAAGTCGATTTCGCAAAATTGTGAATTTTAGGTACTTTGTGCTGAGTTGAGCTGAAATAGTTAGTTGTAATGAAATTGTGATTTTTATGTGTTGGAATTATGTGTGAAAGAGCCCTATATGTGTTCGGTATGGATGGAGCTAGAGTTCGACCGGGCGGCAATGGGCTTGCCGGTCTTAAACCAGTTCTCGTCATCCATGCCTATTCCCATCTTGCATTGACAGAGTGTTCCATGTATTGGTTGTGGGTTGTAGGTTTTTGGCATATACTCGAGATATGACCACCGGTGTGTTTAGGCTGGGATTGGTGGATTTTGGTGTGATTTCGGTTGGATATCAGTTGAAATTAAATTACGGCACGGCGAGATAAGGTAGCCGCCCGTCGAGGTGGAAAAACGGTAAAAATGTGTTGGAATGTGATGCTCTATCAGAGCTGAAATTTATGTGATTTGATCAAGAACTGAAATTTCTATGGTTTTATGTGTGGTTTTATGTGCTTTTATGACAATATGCAATTTCACACGAATACCTCATGTCTATGAGAATTTCTACTCAACATGTGTATATGTTGACGTTGCTTTCTATTATGTTTTAACTGGAATTGAGACACAGGAAGATAGGAATGAGGAAGACTTAGGAGGGTGCTTCGAGGCTTTCAGTTAGTTATGTATGCGTTGTGCTAGAAACTTGATAGTTAAGTTATGTATATGTAATAAACGACGTTTGTAAACTCATCTTTTGGAATATTAGTAAGCATGTTTGGTTTCATTACGTTATAAAATAGCATGTTTTTGTGAGATGGTTATAAATAGTTGTGTTCATAATTAGCTAGAGGTTTCGGGGCGTTACATGACGTGTAAATTTAAAAATCTTATAGGACTAATGTGACCTGACCTCAATCTTGTGGGACCAAAAATGAATTTAGCTCTCTCTCTCTCTCTCTCTCTTTCTCCATATCTATATATATATATATATATATATATATATTTGTTGTTGCTTTGTCGTATCTCATTTGAGCTATCAAAGTTGAAATAATAGTTTCATTCATGTTTTTGGTTAAACTTATAAGGCTAATTTGTTTATATATTGAATTAGAGTTATTTATCACTGCTTTCTTGGCCAACAATTAATTTGAGAATTAAGTTTTTCATAGTATTGAAAATGTGTAGAAATTTCTATTCCACTTAGTCTTACACTTTTGAAATTTAATTAATTAGTGAAACATTTTTAAGTGAAACTAGACCCTGAAAATTGTTGAATATTAAATTATAGAAATAGCAAAGAATGATATTATTATGATTATTATTATAATTATTATTATTATTATTATTATTATTATTATTATTATTATTAATTTTGTCCAGTTTAGTTTAAATGCAAAGAACAGACTTCAGAGCAACCTAAGGAAACCAAAATAAATTGTAGTCTCGGTCCTTTTTTTTAAAAAAAAATTAAAATAGACTCATATTATTATTTTAAATTTTTCCACCAAAAAAAAAAATAGTTTAAAGTTTTAGCATATGTTTGGAGATTCTAACTGAAACCATGCATAAAATAGAGCTCGTGCATTCCCGCAGCCTTGAGCATTATTATTTTACTTCCTTTCAATCAATTAGTTTAAACATATGGTAAAGTATTATGTTTTCTACCTCTACAATATGGAGGCATTGTATATCATTTCCTATAATTATTATTATGTTTATAAGTACATAATTATTTGCATGAAATTTTCCCTAGGCTGGAGTATATGATGCTATGGGAACTTGACAAGGTAGACAAGATATTCAATGGCCCAATTCCACAAGGATCCAATTCTTTCAAGAATCTAAAACACTTATGTCTTTCAAGGTTGTCAGCCTTAAAGCATTTTTGGAAGATCAGTTCAAATCAAGATGTTTCACTTAGCAACCTTTCCGAAATAAAAGATTGTCATTTTACAAATGGAACGTGTTGAAATTGAAGGTTGTGATATGATGGAACAAGTGTTGTTGAATGAGGAAAACAAGAAGGATGGAAACCAAGGGCAGATGATTGAGTTCCCAAAATTGACAAATCTAAATCTATATTCCGTAGCAAGCCTCACGACTTTTGGCAAAGGAATTGAAAACATTGAATTCCCTATGCTAGAGTATCTGTGAATCATAAAATGCCCAAAGCTCATGAGTGTTGTTTCTTCTCCTGGGAAAGATCAATTCAAGTGGACGTCATGATGACGACACTTTTCATTTGTTTTGCAGCCAAAACGTGCGGATGCATCTTCTCAAATCTTCTTGCATATGCAGTGCTTGTGTAATAACCCGGTATTTATAGGTATTTCAAAAGCTAATTATATGATTAAATTATTTAGTGTTTATGTGACTATTTTATATGTGAACTATGTGATTAAATTGTTTAGTGTTTTATTATCTTATATGTGAAATGTGTAATAACTGCCATGTTTTTATACCAACCATTTGATTCTACGTATATGCATATAAATCAATATATATATATATATATAATTCTATACATGCATTTTTTCAAAATTATAATGATAGGAATTATTTGGAATAAAATTCAAACACACACACACACACACACACACATATATATACATATATACAAATTTATATATATATATATATATGGATATAGGGTTAGATTATTTTTCTTGATATTGTCATTTTTACTAAAATGTGTCATTTCACACTATAATACTTATTTTGAAAATTATTTTTAAATGCTAGGTCATACGACTATGATTCATATATATATATATATATATATAAATATCTTACACTATATATGTCTATATTTTAAAGAAAATTTATATACGTAAATATATAAGAGTATATTTTCATTTCTTTAGGTATTTTTCATCATAAACATTGGAATAATTATATTATGTGTAAAAATATCCTAAACATATAGAAAGAGGGGAGTGGGCACGAATTTGTTTACATATATATGATGAAAATATGATAAATTTATCGTGTATATTATTACTTGCTCCCCAATTTTTCTTGCATTAAATAAATATTCACACATGTAAGATTTCTTCTAGATAGGTTTATACATGTAAGGTTTAGATTAAACTAGATTATGAAGTGTGCATTTTAAAATCACACTTAAGCTATAATCAGGTCTTGAGTTGCACATTGAGTTAGAAAATTTCATTTATTATAACCCTTAGTTGTAACCTTAGGTGAAAAGACGATAATAATTAGAAAATAATTTAATTATTTAATAATCTTATTTCTTAGCTTAACTGCTATAAATAGGGGATAAATTGGGAATTTAACACTTCATTTTAATCACATAACACACACAAACACATCCACACACATACTAAATCCCGCCTAAGACACCCACACCCACACTTACCTTGCTTTCAATACACAAAACACTTCATATTTATAGTATATCTTCTACCTATATATATATATATATATATATACATAAACCCTTCTTTTTACATACCTACATACATATTAGCCCTCTATACATCCCCTTAATTCCCTAAAACACTTTTGAAAAGAGTAGAAGAATATTTAATTAAAGTAGGAGCCTTACTTAATTTCATAAGTAAAGGTTTTTACTTATAGAAGTGACTGTGACTTGAAATGCTTCATATTTGCTACAAGGTAGTAATTTTACTTAAGGCATGAGTTAGTTTTTCATATTGTATTAGCACAATTATTCCCCTATTAGGACCTAGGATGTAACTACAAGTTAGTTACTATCTTAATCCTAAGGGATTCCATAATATATAGTTTAGCTAGACGCATGTTGTGTGTTTATGCAAGATTATGTTGAAATTTGTAAATTTCTACTGAATGGTGAAGCTGGAAATTATGTGTATTATGTGTAGTTATAATTTATGCTATGTTAGGGTTTTATTTATGTGTTAGAAGCTGCAAATTTCAGTTTTAAGGCTGAAAATCCTGTTTATTTTCAAAGCTGAAAATTCCTGTTTTTCAAGGCTGAAAAGTCAAAATTTACAAGCTGAGAACCTAGTTTACAATGCTGGAAATTTCAGTGTGTCATTTCAGTATGTTTTAAGCTGGAATTTTAGTATTTTGCAATCTGAAAAATTCTGTTCGCCATCTGAAAAATGTGATTTATATAAGCTGGAAATTTTATGTGCTATACTGAAATTGTGCACCACATGCTGAAAAATAGACTGCATGGTGCTTGAAATTGTGTTAGTTGTGCTGAAATTATGTGCATATGGGCCCAAAATGTGATAGGGGTGGATGGGGCTGAGTTCGGCCGGGCGGCAATGAGTTTGCCAGTCTTAAAGGTTCTCGCCATCCATCGTTGCCTAATCCCACCTTGCATGGATGGAGTGTTTCATGTACTGAAGTGGGTCATAGGAAATTCAGCATATGTCTAGGATATGACCACCGATGTATTTGGTTGGGATGGGAATATTGGTTGGAATTGAGTTTACTGCATGGCGAGATAAAGTAGTCGCCCGTCAAGGTGGAAAATGGTAGAAATGTGTTGCAATTTATGATTCGTTAGATCTAAAAATTTATATGATTTATGTTTGATGAAAGTCCGTGAAAATATGCATGCTCATAGCACACACGCGCACCTTATGTGTTAAGTAAAATTGCTACTCAACATGTTTGTTGACATTGTTGTTATCCAATGTTTTAGCCAGGTATGAGGACGAGGTTACCAACAAGGAGAATGGAAAGAGATGATTTGAAGCATTTGGCTAGAGAAACTCGTAGTCAAGTCCTCGTATTTCTCATCATGTATTTAGGACTCTTATCATGTATTTTGTTACTTGCTCTGTCATAAGAGACCTTTATGAAAATTTTCAGCTTTCAATAATAAAAGTACTATTAACATATTTCCATATCTAGCCAATAGTTTTGGGTCGTCACAGGTGGTATCAGAGCTTGGGTTTAAGCCTAAGCTGTGCTGGGTAAGGATCCTCGGCGTAAGATTTTAGAATAGAAAGGAGACAAGCTTGATGAAGGTTAAGTATACCCTAAACCTTATTATTATTATTATTATTAT
Organism: Petrea volubilis; assembly: GCA_026212405.1. Taxonomy (NCBI): domain Eukaryota; kingdom Viridiplantae; phylum Streptophyta; class Magnoliopsida; order Lamiales; family Verbenaceae; genus Petrea; species Petrea volubilis. The sequence goes on from CM047878.1 coordinate 13,419,426, forward strand.
TATTATTATTATTATTATTATTATTATTATTATTATTATCAAATTTATTTAGTAAAACGATATATATGTACAAATAGATTAATATTTAGTCTTATCTTTACTAAAATTTGATTTGGTATAGTGGTTTTATAATTATACTTGCATTGTAAGATTAATGGTTCAAACATTTTTGGGCACAATTAGTATTATTTTGCAAAATGATCTTATTATAGGACAAATATCAAATATTATGAACAACTCAGAAGTATTTTTCTTAAGATGCTTTGGTTTAAAATCTTATACATATAGTTTGGTTTCAAGTTATTAATTGTGACAAATATTTACTTATTTAAGAGGCAAATGACCTCAATGTCCTGACCATGGCACAACTCATAGGGTTTTTAACCTCTCATGAGTTGACCTTGATGACTAGAAGTGAAAACTCTGAAAAGAAAAAAAAAACCATTGCCTTCATTGTTGATCAAAGTTCCAATGGTAGTATCGATGATATCACTGAAGAACAGGAGAATGAAAAGCTTACTCTTATCACCAAGATATTAAAACAAATTTTCTCCAGACAAAGATTTCGGAAGAACAACAATGCAAATCAGAGAAAAACCTATTCAAACTCTCCAGAAATTGATTCCATCAAATGCCATGAATGTGGAGATCCAAACCACATTCGGCTAGATTGTTCATCACTAAGAAGACCTCTTCCTAAGGGGGATGGAAAACTTAGATCCATGATGGTATCCTGGGATGAATCCAACTCAGAACAACTGGAAAATGAAGATAACTTTGTCGGTTTCATGGAAGATGAGGTAACCACCAAACTCCCTCTTACTCAAGTGATGATGATGATGATTTTGAAACTGAACAACTCTTGTTAAATTGTCAAAAGAAAATTCAAGATCTTATTGCACAAAGTAAAACTCTTGGAAATGACATTTTGTGTATTACAAAAGAAAACAAGATTTGTTCACAAGTTCCACTACCCAAGTTGATGTATTAAGAAGTGTAAAACAAATTCTTGAAAAGAAAAATGAATTGCTTGCATATGATATTGAATATCTTGAACAAACTATTCTTCATTTAAAAAAATTCTCTAATGACCATAAAAAGTCTTTCCCACACAAAAAAAAAGATGTTACTCGTGTAGAAAAATTGGGCACATTCAGTAACATTGTTATTATAGAAAACCTGGTACCAAGAACATGTGGGTAGCAAAAGCTTCTACTGCTAACCAATCAGGACCCACGATTGAGGGGGTACCAAAAAACAATTGATCATGGAGGAATCATAAAGGAGAACACTCTAAATCAACAAATAGATCCTAGATAGTTGGTGCTCTCGTCACATGACAAGTGACGAAACCATGTTTCCCTAGATCCAAGAATACAACGGAGAAAGTGTCACTTTTGCAGATAAAGGAAGAGTCATAGGTAAAGGTTCAATTGGTAAGAAACCTAGAAATTACATTGAGGATGTTTGGCTAGTAGAAGGGCAAGAACACAACTTAATCAGCATAAGCTAGCTTTGTGACAATGGTTGAGGTAAAGTTCTATTCATCACATTGCTACATGATTAAAAATGGTAACATCGTATTCACTACTGCTAATCATAAGAGAAGTATATATGCTTTTTGTTTAAATGATCTTGCTATTCAAAAGATCGAGTGTCTAGCAGTTACAACAAATTTGAGCTGGTTATGGCACATAAAGCTAGGACATATTAATATGGAACTTTTATCAAAAATCTCAACAAAGGACCTTGTCAAAGGTATCCCGAAACAAAAAAATTTCAAAGACAGTTTGTGCTACATGCCAAAAAGGGACGCAAGTCAAATCTTCTTTTAAGTCTAAAAACGAGGTAACCACGAGAAAACCTTTGGAACTTCTACACCTTAACCTGTTTGGTCCTATGAGAACAACCCTTGTTGGAGGGAAAAGGTATGTATTTGTTATAGTTGACAACTTCTATAGATTTACATGGGTATTATTTCTTGCTAACAAAAATGATGCATTAAAAATCCTTCATTTAACTCACAAAAAAAACTTCTAAATGAGAAAAGGTATAACATTCAAAAAAATATAGACAATCATGGGATTGAATTCGAGGATAAAAATTTTAAAAATTTCTATAATGAACATGGTTATATTCATAACTTCTCAGCTCTATGAACCCCTCAACACAATGGAGTAGTGGAGCATAAAAATCGAGCCTGACAAGAAATAGCTCGCACTATGCTAAGTGAATATGAATTACCTACCCATTTTTGGGGCGAAGTTGTAAATACATCATGCTACATTTCAAACTGTGTCTTTCTAAGACCTATACTACAGAAAACATCCTATGAACTTTGGCATAAAAAGGTGCCAAATGTTTCTTATTTTCATGTTTTCAGTTGCATGTGTTCTATTTTGAATGATAGGGACTACCTCACTAAATTTGATTCGAGAGCTGATGAAGGTATCTTCATGGGTTATTCAACCAACAACAAAGCCTATAGGGTGTATAACAAGAGAAAAAGAATCGTTCAAGAATCAGTTCATGTAATATTTGATGAAACTACCCCTCTGAATGCCAAGGAACCCTTAAGTAATGAATTTTTAGAAATTTTGCGGGTTCCTAGGATCCCTGAAGGAATTACCATGGCAAAATACTCAAGTGAGAAAACTAAACCTGGTTTCAGTGGAACTACTAACGAAACTACTGAAGATAGTTCCAATGATACTAAAACTGATAATACTTATAAGCCTAAGTTCAAACATGCTTCAAGCCATCCAATAGAAGCAATAAGTGGTGACCTAAAAATAGGCATTACAACTAGGTCCAAAGCTTGGCAGGCAAAAACCGTACAAACATATTTAGCCTTAGTCTTACTGGTAGAACTAAAGAGCATCTTAGAAGCCTTGAACAACCCTGTCTAGGTTGATTCCACAAAGGAAGAACTGTCCCAATTTGAAAATAATCAGTTGCGGAAACTAGTCAAACACCCAACAAATCATTTAGTCATCGGAACAAAATGGGTCTTTTGCAACAAGCTAGATGTAGAAGGTAATATTACTCGAAACAAATCTAGATTAGTCAGAAAAGGATATAGCCAACAAGAGGGCATAGACTATGATGAAACCTATGAACCTATGGCTCGTTTAGAATCTATTCGCATGCTTCTTGCATTCACATTATTCAAAAAATTCACACTTTATCAAATGGATGTAAAAAGTTCCTTTTTAAATGGCTATATTAATAAAGAGGTGAATGTGGAGCAGCATCCCAGATTTCATAATAAAAAAATTTTCGACCATGTTTTCAAACTTTCTAAAGCTCTGTATGGATTAAAACAGGCTCCACGACCTTGGTATAAACATCTTAGCAAATACTTAATCCAGACCGATTTTAACATGGGGGCGATTGCCACAACACTCTCTATTAAAACAAAAAAGCATGACATCTTGATTGTTCAAATCTATGTGGATGATATTATTTTCGGCAGCTCTAACTTCTTTTTTGCCAAGAGTTTGCCGAGGCAATGAAACAGGAATTCGAGATGAGCATGATGGGTGAATTGAAGTTTTTCCTAGGGCTTCAAATAAATCAAATGGAAAATAGAACTTTCATTCACCAAGAGAAATACATTCTTAAGCTGCTAAAGAAATTCCATATGGAAAATAGTAAACCTGTGCCAACTCCTATGTGCCCATCAACTAATCTCAACCAAGATCCAGATGGAAAACCAGTTGATGAAAAGGAATACCAAAGTATGATAGGTAGTTTTCTTTATTTAATTACGTGCAGGTCCAATATACTATTCACTATTGCCGTATGTGCTCGTTTTCAATCTTCCCCCAAAGAGTCTGATTTTAAATCTGTGAAACGAATCCTTAGATACTTGAATGGAAATCATAGAATTGGTTTATGGTATCCTACCTTGGATAACTTTGACTTAACAAGCTTTCTAACGCTGATTATGCCGGATGCAAGGTTGACCGAAAAAGTATCAGTAATACTTGTCAACTACTTGGAAAATACCCTGTATGTAGGTCATGTAAAAAGCAAAGCGTGGGAGCATTATCTACGACCGAAGCTAATACCTGGCCCTGGGTAGATGTTGTGCTCAAATCATTTGGATGAAACAAACATTGCATGATTATGGATTAAGTTTTGGGAACACACCTATTTTTTGTGATAACACGAGCACTATATGCATCTCTAAAAATCATGTTCTCCACTTTCGCACCAAACACATTGAGATTAGGCATCACTTTTTACGTGATCATGTCCAAAAGGGTGATGTGCATATTTGCTTTACAGAAACTGATAAGCAAGTAGCAGATATTTTTACAAAATCATTAGTTGAAGAAAGTTTTTGCAAAATTAGACAAAAATTGGGGATTATTTCCATACAATGTGCCACATGCATCGTCAATACAGTTCTTTTCTTTTATTTATTTAAAAAAAAAGTGTGTATATATATATATACATAATTCATATATGCATCCCTGATGTTAATTTCCATCTTACACAACACGTGCTTTCTCCTTACAAACACGCACACACACACGATTTTCCCTTGTTATTCTAAATCTCTCGCTCAATCTCACAAATAAGGCACAAAGCTCTTCTCTCTATACCTCACTCTCTCAGAAAAGGGAAACTTTTAAAACCCTAACTATGACAAAGAAACCCGTTAAGACCACGGCATCGTCGTTGCGCTGGTATACTGCCTCACCTAACGATAACATCACTATGCCTGATAGCCTGGAGTGTAACTCTCATTGTGAATCGACACAGTCTATTTCTCCATCCCTCTCAAAATCGGAGAAGCGCAAAATTCGAAGCAAACGCACTACAGGAAAAAAGGCCAAAACTGGTGGAAAAATTCGATGGAAATTCCGCCGGAAAATGCTAAATCCAGCGGAAAACTGGCGTAAATACGGCAGAATAGTCTTCGCAGGAAAAAATGGCCCAGGAACGCCGTTTTCCGTCGGATTGGAATTCCGGCGGAAATTTCCGCCAGACTGTTCCGCCAAAAAGACGGTCCGGCGGAATTCAAGCGGAAATTTCCGCCGGAATTGCGCCGGACCGCCGCTGCCGGCGCCCCCCCTCCCCCGAACCGCCGCCGTCAGTCGCCGCCGCCGCCGCTCCAGTATATAAGCATATTAAATACATAATTAAAAGATAGTATAAATAATAATAGTTAAAAGATAGTATTGATATTATATAAATATATATATTCTACATACTATTTGAAGATATATAGTATATATAGACATATGTATACCTATAAGTATATTATATACATAATTAAAAGATAGTATAAATAATAATAGTTAAAAGATAGTATTGATACTATACAAACATATATATTATATATACTATATAAACATATATACACAATATAAACATATGTATGCTTATAAATATATTAAACATAATTAAAAGATAGTATAAATAATAATAGTGAAAAGATAGTATTGATATTATATAAATATATTTTCCCAAAAAGTGTTTTTAATTTACAAAAAAAAAAAAAAAATTTGCTCTTGTACAGACTCGAACTTGGGACCTCTTGGACTCAAGACTAATACCTTGCCATTGAACTATTTCCAACTTTGTTTATTATTTTGCCTATTATATATTAATATTACGTTTTTAATTAAAAAAATTAAAAAAAACTGGGGGAAATTTCCCCCGATTTTTAAAAAAAAATTCAAAAAAAATCAAGGGAAATTTTCCCCCGGAATTTTTCCCGATTTTTAATTTTAAAAAAAAATTTGCTCTTGTAGGGACTCAAACTTGGGATCTCTTGGATACAAGACTAATACCTTGCCATTGAGCTACTTCCAACTTTGTTTATTGATTTGCCTATTATATATTAATATTATGTAATACGACAACCCTAATAAAAAACATGTACTCATGAGAAGATTATGGCAATTCGGCATAAAGCAAAGAACAAGATAGATTCTACCCTTTAAACCCACAACCCCATTGTACTCAAGAAGAAGATTTAAAAGGATTTAATCAAGAAAAGATCAACACTTACAAGTACTCTTGAAGCATAAATCAGATTCTTGTTGCCATAGAGATTGTAGAACTCACAATTCTTAAGCTAGAGTTCTTACACATGAAGAACAAGAGACTCGCGTTTTTTTGTCTACCTCAATGAATGAAATTTGATTTTCAAAGGTTTAAAGAAGGTATTTATACCCTAGACAAAGCCAAACCCTAAACTAAGCCCATTAGGCCTAATCCCCTAAGGAATGGGCTTTAAGTGAAGCCCAATGTGCTATCCTTACAAGGATTTATTAAAGTCTAACAAGTCATGTGTTTAAAACCCAAATACAAGCTATTACAAATAATTAAAGCCCAAATAAATTTAAGCTCAATTAAACAAGGCTAGGCAGCCCCTTCATCAATAGAACACGCCTCAAGCATATGGAGTAGCTTAGGTGTGCCTTCAAGCCCAATTGTGGACTTAGTGAATTCATGCTCTTGTAACTCAAGTGTGACTTGCTCTTGTACATACGAGTTCATGGCTGTCCCAAAGGCCTTAGCCCGTGCCTTTGTGATTTGCCCACTTGGAAGAGCCAATGGATCCTTCTTGTTGCCTCTTGCTTTGACCTTGACACCATTGGAGCTCCCTTGATCCGCATCAGTACGTTTTTAATTAAAAAAAATAAACAAAAAAATCGAGGAAAATTTCCCCCGGATTTTTTCCGATTTTTTAAAAAAAACTTCAAAAAAAACCAGGGGAAATTTTCCGCGGAATTTCCCCCGGTTTTTAATTTAAAAAAAAAAATTGCTCTTGTAGGGACTCGAAATTGGGACCTCTTGGATACAAGACAAATACCTTGCCATTGAGCTACTTCCAACTTTGTTTATTGTTTTGCCTATTATATATTAACATTACATTTTTAATTAAAAAAAAATTCAAAAAAATCTGGGGAAAATTTCCCCCGGATTTTCCCCGATTTTTAATTTAAAAAATTCAAAAAAAATCGGGGGAAATTTTCCCCCGGAATTTCCCCAGGTTTTTTATTTAAAAAATTCAAAAACAAATCGGGGGAAATTTTCCCCCAGAATTTCCTCTGGTTTTTAATTAAAAAATTCAAAAAAAAATCGGAGGAAATTTTCCCCCAGAATTTCTCCAGATTTTTCCCGATTTTTAATTAAAAAATTAAAAAAATCCGGGAAAAATTCCACCGGATTTCCCCCGGTTTGACTCCGGCGGAATATTCCCCTAGAATCCGACGTTTTTTCTGTAGTGACGGGGACAAGATGCTGCCACAATGGGCGTTGCCATTGACTTAGCTTTGGTGAGACTTAGAAAATGGGTTGGACCATCTAATCCCGTTTGACGATCTGAGCGAAATCGGGCAAATCCTAAACCCAATTTTATGGGGATGCAAAGACGTGGTCTAAAAGTCCTCCTCCGGTGTGTGAGTCCATCCAAAACACGTCGTCTTGCCGGTTGTAAAGGGTATAAACTTTTTAATGTCCATCATCAATTATTACATTGACTTGTCACTAGTTCTTTGTTGTCTGGTTCTGTGTGGGGGAGGGGGGGGAGAACTCATTGTCTTGCAGGTGGTGAAGGGTATAAACATTTTAATATCCGTCATCAATTATTACATTGACTTGTCACTAGCTTTTTGTTGTCTGGTTCTGTGTCTAGTTGTTGTCATACGACCGACATGAGTTGGATCTCCCTATATTTGTTATACATGGCAGTGAAAGGAAAACCAATCAACTTTGCGTATCTCTTTCTTAAAAACTTCATTTTTTCCTACACCCAAAATTCTCGAAACCTTCCATACGCCTTGATCCTCTTGTGCATCTTTCAAAAAGAAAGTCCTTCATTACCTACGTCTTTCATTGAAAAACCTTCTAATAAAAAGATAGTCAACATGTCTGCCCTCAAGAGGATCAAAATCCATCACTCTACTAAAAAGGGTTGGTATAAAGGGTTGCAGAAAAGAAGGTTGAGAAAGGGGGTTGACGCAAAAACTGAGTCAGATGAAGAAAATCAGTACTGTGCGCTTACTATGGGTTTCGAAGATCTTGGCATCCTCATTCAAGATAGCACTATGATGATCACTTCAAGACTTGAGAGTATGGAGCAACAAATGAATGACCTTCATCGAGAAGTTCGCAAAATCCAGAATAAAAGGAAGAGAAGACTAAGACCTTTTGGAGAAGCTTTCTGTTTTTTGATGAACATATTTTGCCTTTTTTGATGATGAGGGGGAGAACGCTTAAACACTCATTTGACATACTCTTGTCCTTTCCTTTGCACTTGACATCACAACTTGCTTTTTGCAGTATCGTCATGATTGTGATGTTGAGCTACTTGGTATCTATTTGTGATGTTAAGTTGTTTGGTCTTGGTATTTGTGGGGTTATGAGATCTCTTTTGGAATCATTGTTGTTAAGATGTTTTGGTGTTTGCTAAACACGTATACTTTCTAAGAAAATTAGCTTTATTGAACAAAGTGTTTATGAAATTTCTGGTATTTTTTCAGTGATATTATTCTGACACTTTATTTGGTTCAAAGATGCGTCTACAACTCAGAAATATAAGGGGAGACATTTTTTGTGTTTTTCTAAAGACCAACATGAAGATAGAGGGAGCATATCTCTGTTTGTCATCATCAAAAAAGGGGGGTATTGTTGCCCTTGATTTTTTATGATGACTTAGTAAAATTTCATTTATTCTTTAATTACATGATTTGCAGATTTGTTGTAACGGCTAGTTCCCTTCAAAGATCTTCAATGGCTACTTACCACCACAAGAAGATTTCAAAGTTGAAAGTCAAACACTTGCCTTATTTTTCTTCCAACGGTTGCTTACGTTAAATGAAGGGTGGAGTTCTTGCCTTATGGAAAGGTCATTCTTGTGCTATAAATACAAGTGAAAGATGAAGAGGAATGCAACTTTTTGATTGTGAGAAAAGCATAATTATTGAGAGCTCATTGATTAAGTGAGAATTGAGATAATATCTATTTTAGAGTGTATGTTGTTTACCAAGCGTTGGTAGTACCAGTGGTCCAATAGTGTGTTGCTTGCTAAGTGTTTGATAGTACCACTAGTCCAACGTCAGTTCCAGAATAGCTCTTCTCACTTTCATTCCATATTATTTTGTTTGGAAGCTATTTCTTTCATAAATCTATATCGTTCCACTATTATCGACTAGTGCCGCATTATTCCGGTTCTAACTTTAAATATTTCGCAGGTTCAAAATTCTGAGTTGAAAAATACTTAGATAGTAGATTAAGTTTCAACCCAAACTACTATAAGTTAATTGTTCACGTTATTTAGTCTTCTGTCATATTTATTACACTAGTAGTACCAGTCCCTTTGTTTATCTTATTGAAAAAACCGTTTTAAAAAATCAAATTCAACCCCTCTTAGATTTTTAGACCTTTATAGCAAATTCAAAAGGAAAATACTATGGTAATCATAATTGTTAACACTATAATTCTTTCAAAAAATTGAATTATGATCAATAAATTTATAAATTCAAAAGTAAAAAAATCAAATTCGTAACTAAGTTAATTGTCACAATAATTGTTAATAGTAACAAATATTTTAGTGTTACCATATGTTAAAAATTTGGTTACAAATACATGTTCGTAACTGACACAAAAAATTAATAGTAACAAAAATTTAGTTTTTGTAACGATTTTTATCTTTTGTTTCAATAGAAATTTTTTTTGTAAAAATATCAAAGGCAACAAAATTTGTACTTGGTTACCGAAATGCTAATATATAATAATCAATAAATACTTTTGTTATCTAAAGTGCATTTTAATTCGGCTCCGTTATTATAAACTATTATTTGTAACTAAATTCGGCTCCGTTACAATAACTTTTGTTATCTAAAGTGCATTTTAATTCATCTCCATTTTCTTGAAAATACTCCTCAAGCAAAGGAACCAATAAATCAATCGTGGAGATTTCATTCAATTTTAATCAAAATTGTACCTATTTTTGAATTTGTATAGGTGGAAAGCTTAGTTACTTTGTGAATTCATATAATATATATACAACTTATCGCTTCCTATAGTGTTAGTTTAGTAATAGAAATATCGTTACTGTAATTTAGTTACAAAATTTTTATTCTCATAAAATTATCATTATAAAGGTGTTATTAATTGTCAATGGTGACAATTTAAATACAAAGTTTGTCACTATTTATTTGTAACAAAATAAAAATTCTTGTCACTTGATGCATATTATTACTGACGTTATTACTAATAATTTTTATAATGTCAGTTGATACGATGTTACTTTTTTTTTTTTTTGGAGCGGCATACATCTACATTAATTCTAGATAAATAAGTAAAGCACAGAAGCATCATCATTGGGAGATCTTTTGCTTTTTGACCAAATGAAAATGATGTATGACAATCGGATATTTGAAGGAGGTAAGAATAAAATGAAGCTTTATTTATTTATGGATTAATTGCAATTTTCATCCTCTACGTTTAACCTATTTTTCGATTTTGCTTTATTCGTTTCGTTTTTATTTATTGAGTCCTCTCCGTTTAAATTTTTTTTGATTTTAGTCATATTTTGTACCAAACTAATCGTTGGTAATGGCATGACATAGAATTTGACCAGAATTCGGTGGCCAATGCCGACGTAGCACACAAATGGGTTAATTGCAATTTCGCCATTTACGTTTAACTTATTTTTGATTTGATCAATGCTAACATGACAGACAAATCTTGGGAATTTGTAATTTTTCCTCCAATTTTGAGCAAGTGGGATGCTCTGTTGGCAATGCTTTAAGAAAAATAAAGACAAAAACTAACTAATTAAATATCTTATTTAGAAATTAAAAAATGACAAAAATAAAAGCATATTCAAATTTAATTTTATAAAATTTATATATTTGTAAATATTAAAACACACACATTTATATCCATGTGTGTGTATATATATATTATACAAATATATGTGTATACAAAGATGCATATATATATACATATTGTATTTTTTTAATTAAAGCCTAGTTGGAACAAATAATTTTATTTTTCTCTCCATTTTAGTCTTATGTGGCAGGACAATATTGACGTGTGCAATGCTAGATTAAAAAAAATGCAACCGGGTGTCCACCTCATCACAAATGGCAGGAAAATCGCATATTTATGTGCCACATTATCATCATCGGCGATTAGTTTGGTCCAAAATAGGACTAAAATCAAAAAGTTGTTAAATGGAGAGGACTAAATTTAAAAAAAAAAAAAAAAAGATTGAAATGAAAAGAGCAAAATTGGAAATATGTCAAACTTAGAGGACAAAAAAAAAAAACACTTAATCCTTTATTTATTTATTGTGTGGTTTATTGTGCTATTTTGCGAGCTATTTATACAAGTTTCACATTGTCTACAGACATCCAATAAAAAGCTAAAGGAATGTGTGGATCCGAGCGGCTCTCAAGAAAAGATTGTCTAAGTTATGTTTGAAGACCAACACTTTTCCTAATAATGATTTTAAAATATCTTGTTTTTGATAATTCTTATATTTTCTTTGGACGGACGACCCAGGAATTTTTGAGAGTAAGATGCAAAATAGTACTTATCTTGTTTTAGGTGTTTAAGAATGTTGATTGGTGTAGCCTTCCACAATAAGGCTATTATGTTAAACCAAGCCTGTAACTACTATACTAACTAAAGCTACATGGGAATTGGCTATTATGTTCATTTACAATGATGTTGTATCATTGTAAAATTATGGCATTTGTTTGGTCTTTTTAGATGCAAGTTCGTGGATATGTATCTACGTCAAATTTTCATTTAGCAGGTTCGAAATCAATACCGTGGGACTTGGTCATAGACTCATAACCCATGAGTTGTGCAGAATCAGAAAATGAATTATTAAAATTAATTGAAATTAAAGTTTGTTAACTTGTTGAAGTTTTAACTCCATACATGGGAGGTTTTACAAACAAGCCAAAAGTTAATCACTGTCATGTCATTTTAAGAGTAAAAGTAGACGTAATAGTACCAAAAGTCAAAGCTTTTCCTGCTATATTTGAAGGTTTGTTTTGGTGCAAACTTAAAGGGGAGTTCTTATAATTATGAAGGCTAAAAGAAGAAAGTTGACAATTTCACTATTTCAAATGGAAGGTGATTGTAATAACCCGTCATTATACAGATGGGGAATAATCTTTATTCAATGCAAATAGAGATGGAGAGATCCAAAATTTCAGTGGTTTCTCAACCTTAGACTAACAAAACCTCGTACAATTGCACAAGGCAAGCTTGCTAGAGTAACCAACATTAAAATGCTCTCTCATCAAGAGTTATTCATTATAACGAGCCCTTAACCATTTCTATTACCATGTAAGCAATTGTTCACACGTCTTACAGTTATGCAAGCCAAACAACACTAAAATCATCTACTAGAGCAAATTGACAGGCTAGTCAAACAAATATTCAATAATATTGCAATGATTTCTTGACCCCGCCAAGCATCAACGTGGTAATTGTCTGCACATCGGGCAATACCACTTTCCTTTAAATCTTGTCTTAGGAGTCAGGCCAACGCAAGCATAATGGAACCATTCACCCCCTTGGCACTGTCAAGAAGAAAGCTGGGGTTAGGCAATTTAACGGTGTTGAGGCTCGACATGTTCTCATAAGTACAGGTAACCCTATAAAATCGACAATCGAATTTTTCAAATCGAAGAATATGGCTCGACATGTGTCACGCCCCGGATCCGGGGCGCAACACAGTGATGGCCCTTAGCCCGAAAGGACTTAGAGACACCAAGCCACGGAAATCAGAACATACTAAAACCATTAAATATTCATTGAAAAACCTTAGTCTCGCAGTGGATAAGATAATAACCTTGACTATTACATCTTTAGTTCTAAAACATAAATCGTAAACCAATCTATAATAGTCTTAATGGATAGTCATAAAAGAAAACATCAAAACAAATAACTATAACTAAAGTCTCTAAGCAAGGACCTTCAATCCAATCACCAAACCGAAAATTGGCCCTCGTCGCCCTCGTCGATACGATCCTCTACAAAATAGTTATTAGTGGTGTAAGCGCACTCGCCCAGTAAGGGATCTCTTGACCCTCTATTGGATTTGAGCAAGTTACATATATATAGAGCATAAAAATCACACTTTGCAAACATAGCCAAGATTCAAAAATTAACATTTTCCACTTTCAAGTAACGGAACAAATAACAATACAGAATCAATCAAATTCATTTATATATCCATGCTCGTGAATTAAAAATCTCTTTTGGCTAATTTGATCAAGCCCTAACTATAATCTCATTAGGTGGGTTCGGACACTATTATTATTACCCGTAAGAGGGCTTTAACTATAACCCCGTTAAGTGGGTTCGGACACTACTATTATTACCCGTAGGAGGGCCTTAACTACAACCTCATTAAGTCGGTTCAGAAACTACTATTATTATCTGTAGGAGGGCCTTAACTACAATTCCGTTAAGTGGGTTCGGAAACTACTATTAGTACCCGTAGGAGGGCCTTAACTACAACCCCATTAAGTGGGTTTGAAAATTGCTACTGTACCCCGTAGCTCGATCGAAAATTTTAGAACTCGTTCCTACCAATAGTATCCCAAGTGTTCGGACCATGTTCATATATACACATATAGCACAACACAAAACAATTTTAGCATTTCATATAGAAAATTCATAAAATAGCATACTCAAATCTACTTTTTATATATGAAAATCACTTTTTCAATGAAAGCATAAATTTAAGAAACACATATCTTTATAAAAACAAATAGAGGGAAGAAATCACTTACCGTAATCTACTTGGGTTTCTATGATATCTAGGACTTTACGGATCGGGTACTAAGCGTGGTCGTATGAATCTAATAATATAAGAGTATGAATATAAGCTATCTTACTATATCCTATCAAATTGGGATAACTCTTAAAATTAACATCATATTATAGTACTACCGTAAAAATCCAGACCTGGATTATAATTAACCTATTTACATTCATATCTCATGGAACCGTAATAATCAAGATCTATAATTAACCTATATATATATATATATTCATATCTCATGGACCAATTCATTTAATGCACAAATTCCGAAAAGAATAATATTGCATAACTGCTTATGAATTGTTGCTATACGAATTTTCCTATTAATGATCAAATAATGTTAGGGCATGAATTGAAAATTATTGCATGGTGATGTCAGAATGCCTACTTCTCATGATTTTCTACGCTCAAGTCTTGATTATAAAGGATGAATAGAATATGATATATCAATTGTCAACAAATTACAATTGTTAATGATTTTCGAATGATCACGGCAAAAACATTAGAAGCACGACAACAATTTCAATCTCGCGACTCATATGGTTTGATGAAGGTCACGTCTCCTATTGTTGCTCTCTCCCTCTCGTCTCGTCTATAATTCTAATGCATATATATATATATATATATATATATATATATCTTGTTAGTATTTAACCCTAAGTCTCCAATTAAATATAATGATTATTCCTAATTTAATACACTATAGGATTTATAATTCATGAAGGATTCCTTAACCTAATAAGATTAACTTAATAGTCCTAAGTATAGTAGGGTTAGCCAAATTGTCCTAAGCCTATTAGGATTAGCCCACTAGTCCTAAACCCAATTGAATTTACCCACTAATGCTAAACCCAATAAGATTCGGCTACCAATAATATTAACAATAGCAATAATAATAATAATAGTAATGAAATAATAATCAGTATGACTAATAATAATAATAATAATAATAATAATAATAATCAATGTTAAAAAAAATAATGGCAATATTAATAAAAAGTATAAGTCGTAATAATAATAATAATAATAATAATAATAATAATAATAATAATAACAACGATAATAAAAAAAAAGTAGAAATATCACCCGTAATCATATTAATAGTAAATTATGATTATAATAAAATAATAATAATAATAATAACAATAACAATAAGGCTGATAGAAGGGTTCGGGTATCACAACATATGTTACAAAAAATTCTAGAAAACACATTTGCCCCAAGCATTCAAGAAGACTAGCGAATTTCTAGATTTTGAAATTGTACAAAAAGTTGTAAACTAACCATATGAAACTACAAGAAGAAGGGGCAGACAAGTAAGGGAAAATGGAAATACATGTTCATTGTCACGCCCCGAATCCGGGACGCTGCACGGCAATGCCACTTAGCCCAAAAGAACTCAAACACACCAAGCCACAAAAATTAGAACATACTAAAACCATAAAACATACATTGAAAAACCATAGTCAACACATCGTAGCGAAAATGATAATAATTCTAGCTATTACAATCCAGCTCAAAACATAAATAGAAAACTAAGCTACAATAGTTTCCATAAATCAAAGTCTTAAATGACTTAACTAAATAACATTGACTATATTCTCTAGGCAAAGATGACTTCCATTGGATCACCAATCCCAAAATTGACCCTTATCACCCTCGTCGGTATTTTTCTCTACAAAATAGTTATTAGTAGTATGAGCGCACTCGCTCAGTAAGGGATTTCTTGATTCTCTATCAGAGTTGAGCTAGTTACATACATATACAACATGAAAATCATATTTGTAAAACAAACAAGTTTCAAAATCAAGGTTTTACACTTTCAAACAGCAGAACAGATAACAGAGCAGAATCAAATAAATTCATTTATATATCCATGCTCGTGAATATTCAGAACCTCTGTTGCTCAACTTGATCAAGCCCTAACTATAATCCCGTTAGGTGGGTTAGGACACTACTATTATTACCCGTAGTAGGGTCTTAACTACAATCCCATTAAGTGGGTTCAGAAACCACTATTATTACTCATAGGAGGACTTTAACTATAATCCCGTTAAGTGGGATCGAAAATCACTATTGTATCCCGTAGTTCGGTCGAAAATTTCGAAACTTGTTCCTACCGATAGAATTCCAAATTTTCAGAGTATGATCATATATACACATATAGCACCACATAGCGAATTTTGAACTTTACATAGAGAAAAGTCATTTAAAATTTTCTCTTTCAATCAAAGACTCTTGTGAATAGATTTTTACACCATTTAACTCCTTATATCATTCTATATAATACATAACCCTTTTATGTCAAAGGAGTTGTCATTAATATCCTTCAACATCCTTTTTTTTTTTTTTTTTTGACCCTTATCTTTTCACTTTTTTCACCATTATTTTTGTCTTTATTACTTTATTCTTTTTTCTTCTTTTGATTTATAATGGCATTACTAATTCGACTTTCATGTTAATAATTGACATTGTTACTAATTTGAGCTTAATATTAATAGTTGATTTTATTCTTTCAAGAAAAATGATTGGAGAATCACTTCAATTGTTTAGACCTTTTTTCACTTTAATATAATGAGTGATTATTTATATAATTTTGTTAAGAAACACCCACATATAATTGATTTTTATGATTAATACTAAATTATGATATAAAAGCATATTTAGTATTTTAATTTTGTAGTTTTTGATATAAAATTTATTTTCATGTTAATTTACGATTTTTGAATTGATTATCAATTTAAGGCTAGAAACATGATACTGGTCAGTATCACTATAGATATTTTAAAAATGACTAAAACTTTACAAAAACAAAAAATGATATTAAGTTTTAAATTAATATTATTTATTTATATGTTTTAAAAATCAATGGAACATGAAATTTTATCATTTAAGTTTTTAGAAATATTTAACTTCTCATGTTTTAGATAAAAAAGATTAAAGAGATTAACTAAATATAAAAGGTGGCAAGTGTTATGTAATATAATTTAGGGGAGTCAATGATAAAAAACTAACTGTAGTATCAAGATTGATAAATGAAGGATCAAAATTGATGAGGACTAAAAATGGGGGATCAAAAGTGATTTAGGAGCATTGTTAGGGGACTAAAATAATATTTTTCCAAAAGAGAATATTATGAAACGAAGTCATTTTCCTATATTCCTTTCTTCTCTCCCACTTAACCGTTTTTCGTGGAAAAGCATCAAAGTGCTGGGGCCGTTCCCCTTTGATGAATGGCAACTTTGGTTAAATTGTATAAATCCTATCATATTGAGAATATAGATTTGAATTTTTCTAGTAAGTAATATACTTCCATACGCACTACTAGAAAAAAGGCATTTAGCCACGGATTTTAGCCACGGATTTGGCAAAAAATCCGTGGCCAAGGAGATTAGCCACGGATTGGCCACGGATTAGCCACGGATTTTTTCCGTGGCTAAAAGTGGCGTGGCTAACCTTCGCCACGGCTTTTTAGCCACGGCTGGGCTTAGCCACGGCCAAGCCGTGGCTAATAGCCACGGGCAAACCGTGGCCAAATTTGGCCACTTTTTCCTAGACATGGCTTAGCCGTGGCTAAGGGCCACGGATTAGCCACGGCCAGGCCGTGGCCAATCCGTGGCTAACAGCCACGGATTAGCCACGGTTTGGCCGTGGCTAATCCGTGGCCATTGGAAAAAAAAAAAAAAAAAGCTAATTACACCCAAACCCGCGGCCCAACCCGGACCTGAAACCCGCGCCCCAACCCAAGCTTTTTTTTTTGCGCTCAAGGAGATTCGAACACGGGACATCAATGTTATAAATGGAACATGTAACCGTTGCGCCAAGGGAGTTCTTTGGTTATTGATTGATTTTTGTTATACTTAAACTATATTGTTACAATATTTTAAACTAAAATTATCTAATAAATTTCATTAGTTTTATCAATTTTTTTAATTTAATTTTAGTAATTTTTATAAATTATTAACCAATTATTTTTTAAAAAAAAATAAAGATATTTACCTTTGACTTTATCGTTTAATATTCAACTTTTTTTTTATGACAAATATTTAATAAACTAATATATCAAAACAAATATTATAACAAAAGTCTATTTATATAATTTATATTTAGATAATAGCAACTTTAATTCGTGATAATTTGTCAATATCTTCATATATGTGTGGTATTATATAATATATGTCAAGTATATATATCATATATATATATATCAATATATGTATCTATTTTAAATATGTCCATGTATACATGTATCAATATATATATATATAAATGTCCAAGTATATATATTGATAGATATGTATCTATTTTAAATATGTCCAAGTATATATGTATCAATATATATATAAATGTCCAAGTATATATATGTATCAATATAAATATGTATCCAAGTATATATAGATAATTTATATTGAGATAATTAAAATATCAATAACAAAAATTTATCCGTGGCTAATTGTTTTTTTTCATTTTTTTTTTGCACCACAGATAAATTTATATATATATATATATATATTGATACATATGTAAATTTATATTGATACATATATTTATATATCCAAGTATATATGTACCAATATATATATATATTTGTGACTAATCCATGGCTATATTTATATATATATATATATATCATGTATATATATACATATGTTCAAGTATATATATATCAATATATGTGTATATATATATTTCCAAGTATATATATCATATATACATATATAAATTTACGTATATGTCATTGTGTATCTCATATATATTAATATATTATATGTACATTCTAATCCTCTATATATAGTCTATATGATATAAGTATATATCTATATAGAACATATCTAATATATGTTATAAATGTAGTGTACGTATATATAGATCCAATATATATATATATATATATCTAATCATATGTACTATATATATATGATCAATCATCTATATGAAATAAACATATATTAGTGTATTATATATCTAATATATGTTATATATGTACTTATACATCTAATATATATACAGCTAATTATATATAAATACACATATATATAAGTATATCTAATCTTATACGTATGTAATATATCGAATCATTTATTATATATATCAATATATATAATATAATATATATATATTACTTAAATATAGTAAAAATTAATTATTAAACAAAAAGTTAAAGTGGTGTAGTGGTTTAATGCTCTAACTTTAACTAACAGGTCAAGAGTTCAAATCATATTTGTTGCAAAAAAAAAATAAAAATTTTTAGCCACGGCTAGGCCGTGGCTAAACCGTGGCCCTTAGCCACGGCCAGACCGTGGCTAATTTAGCCACGGTCTGGCCGTGGCTAAGGGCCACGGTTTAGCCACGGTCTAGCCGTGGCTGACTTAGCCACGGTCAGGCCGTGGCTAATCCGTGGCCCTTAGCCACGGCCAGACCGTGGCTAAATTAGCCACGGTCTGGCCGTGGCTAAGGGCCACGATTTAGCCACGGTCTAGCCGTGGCTAATCCGTGGCTCTTAGCCACGGCCTGGCCGTGGCTAGACCGTGGCTAAGGGCCACGGCTTAGCCACGGTCTGGCCGTGGCCAAATTAGCCACGGCTAGGCCGTGGCCAAGCCGTGGCTAACCATTAGCGGCAAAACTGGCGCCAAATTTAGCCACGACATTTAGCCACGGCTTGGCCGTGGCTAAATTAGCCACGGGTAATCCGTGGCCAATCCGTGGCTAAAGCTCAAAAAAAATTTTCACCGAAAACCGTTGCTAATCCGTGGCTAATCCGTGGCTATTAGCCACGGATTAGCCACGGATTTTTCCCGTGGCTAAAATCCGTGGCTATTTGCTCTTTTTCTAGTAGTGACGAAAGGACGAGTTTTCTTTTTATTTCAAAATATTACTCTAGTGAAAAATTATTCCCAAACTATTACTTTCCCAAAAATATTTCCCATATTATTACTTTTGTTGTCTTAAATATTGCACTATGAGCAAAAATAAATTGGAAAAATAATTATGCCCATTTAAATTTTTCTCTTTCAATCAAAGACTCTTGTGAATAGATTTTTACACCATTTAACTCCTTAAATCATTCTATATAATACATACCTTTTTATGTCCAAGGAGTTGTCATTACTATCCTTCAACATCTTTTTTTTTGCCCTTATCTTTTCACTTTTTTCACCATTATTTTTGTCTTTATTACTTTATTCTTTTTTTCTTCTTTTAATTTATAATGGCATTACTAATTCGACTTTCATGTTAATAATTGACATTGTTACTAATTGGAGCTTAATATTAATAGTTGATTTTATATTTTTAAGAAAAATGTTTGGAGAATCACTTCAATTGTTTAGACCTTTTTTCACTTTAATATAATGAGTGATTATTTATATAATTTTGTTAAAAAACACCCACATATAATTGATTTTTATGATTAATACTAAATTATGATATAAAAAGCATATTTAGTATTTAATTTTGTAGTTTTTGATATAAAATTTATTTTCATGTTAATTTACGATTTTTGAATTGATTATCAATTTAAGGCTAGAAACATGATACTGGTCAGTATCACTATAGATATTTTAAAAATGACTAAAACTTTACAAAAACTAAAAATGATATTAAGTTTTAAATTAATATTATTTATTTATATGTTTTAAAAATCAATTGAACATGAAATTTTATCATTTAAGTTTTTAGACATATTTAACTTCTCATGTTTTAGATAAAAAAGATTAAAGAGATTAACTAAATATAAAAGGTGGCAAGTGTTATGTAATATAATTTAGGGGAGTAAATAAAACAAGGTTCTATTTGGAGGTGTATTTGATACAAGACCAATAATGTAAATAGGCCGGGAGTAATAATATGAGAAATATTTTAGATTTAATAATAGTTTGGGAATTACTTTCCATGAGTAATATTATGGCAAAAAACTCATAAAAGGACTACGATAAAATTAAGAGAGATGCATAGACACAGCAATCAATTTAAATTAAAAATTAGGGGGGAAAACATTTTCTTTTCAAATTATGGTCGTTTTTATACTTATTGTCCTGTACTATGCACGGATTGAAAATCAGACAAAATGTTACTTGAAAAATGGCCATTATCGAATAATAAAATTACGAAATTATATCAATGAAACGGAAGTTTGAATATTACAAAATAATAGAGACGGTAGAGATTTGAATGAAAATTAATAATTAAATAATTAATAAAATTTCTCGTTTGATTTTGCTTCTTTTTTCAAATAGTAGTGCCTTAAGTTTTTGTCTATTTCCTTCATGCTAGTGGCACTAGAACAAAAAGTACTTTGCAAAAAGTATCTAAACAAGAGATTTATCAAATACATAAATGACCACAAAAGAAAGTAATCAAACAAATAAATTATGGGAATAAATTGAGGTTTACTTAATTCCTTAAAAAATGGAGAATGTCTTAATTTGGAACTTAATTAATTGTATTTTATTTGATTGGATTTAAAAATAGAAATGCTTCTTACATACTTTACAAACATATAGCAGGAATAGGTACTTATGGAAGATAGATAATATAAAAAAAATAAAATAATGCATTAATTAAAAATGATCATTTTACTCATTTGATTATATTTATTCATGGAATCATGTTCCCCAATAAAATGTATAACAGACAAAGTAATAACAACGGTGCATATAAAAAAGAAAGAGAAAATATAGATGTGTGAAAAATAATAAACCGTTTAATCAAAACTTAAAATAAGTTTTAGATATGTATTAAAAAATAAAAACTAAGCTACTTGTCTTTTAACAAATCTCAGCTTTATGAGCATTTCCCTAGAGATCCTTTTTTGCCCTTATTATGCCCAGGAAAGAAAGGAGATTCTTTCCTGTTGTTAGTATATATATATATATATATATATGTATATATATATATTAATTGTTTAAATTAGTATATTTTAGCTTTACTCGTCTTAAAACAAAATTAAATGTGATACCCAAATATAAGTGCAGGAAATGGCAGATCAAATTGTGGCAAGTCTTGTTGGACCAGCTGTAGAAGAAGTTGGAAGAAGCGCTGTTGCAACAATCAAGCGGCAGTTCAATTATCTCTGTTGCTTCAACAACAACATTCAAAGTCTAAGGGATGAAGCTCGAAACTTGGAAAATGCAAGAGCGGGGCTGCAAGGGCAAGCTGATGCGGCTGAGAATAATGCAGAAGTGATTGTTCCTGAAGTCAAGACTTGGTTAGCAGATGCCAGTAACAAGATCCAAGTCGATGTGAGTGGAATTGTGACTGAAGTTCCAAATGTTCAAAGTGGTTGTCTTACTATCAAATCACGTTTTGAATTAAGCAGAAAAGCTAAAAAGTTAGCTGAATCAATGAGGAAGCTTCTTCAGGTCCGTCTCGACTTTCACACTATATCTCTGCCTCCACCCCCACTGGCTACCACACCAATTTCATTAGGAACAACACATGCGTTCCCATCTAGAAATCATATTGAGGAGGAAATTATGAAAGCTTTGGGAGATAAGAAGGCGAATATGATGGGGATATGTGGTATGGGCGGTGTTGGGAAGACAATTATGGCCAAAAGAATCATGAAGAGAGTGAGCGAAAAAAAACTATTTAAAGAAGTTCTTATGGTTGTTGTTAGCCAATCGGTAGATATGATGAAAATTCAACGTGATATTGCAGAATCTTTGGGTTTGACGTTACAAGAGGAGAGTTTATTAGCCAGAGCAAACAGATTGCGCATCCGACTAAGAGATGCAAAGGAAAAACTCATAATTTTGGATGACGTATGGGAAGAACTCAAGTTGGAGGACTTGGGAATACCATGTGAAAGTGGGGACACAAGGTGTGTTGTTCTTTTGACATCTCGAAATGAGGATGCATTAAATAGAATGTGCAATGGAAAGTTTTGTGTAATGAATCCCTTATCTGGGACTGAAGCATGGGATCTCTTTAGAGAAAAAGTTGGGGAATGCGTGGATGACTCAAATTTGCGTTCTATAGCAAAAAAGGTTGCAAAAGAGTGCAAAGGCCTCCCAGTTGCCCTTTTAGCTGTTGGTAGTGCACTAAAAGATCAAAAATCCATCCATGATTGGAGGGCTGCTCTACAGCAATTAGAAGATTCCTACCCAGTAGATGTGCCAGATTTCATTGCAGAAGTTTATAACCCCTTGAAGCTAAGTTATGAATACTTGCAAACACCAAATGCAAAATCCCTGTTCTTGCTTTTCAGGCTATTTCCTGAGGATTATGATATTAACCTTGAGGAACTGGCCCTCTACTGTATGGGCTTACGAATATTTGAAGGAGTTAGAAATTTGGAACAAGCAAGAGACAGAGTATTTACCATAGTACGGATGCTTAAAAGTCGTTTTTTGCTACTAGATGGGAGCGAGCGTCATGTCAAAATGCATGATGTTGTTCGTGACGTAGCCAATTTCATTGCTGTTAAGCAAGGACTTGTTGATAAGCAAGGACATTCTAATAGATATTGCAAATGGATTTCGGTATTCATGGAAAACAAAACAGAGCTTCAAAGTCATTGCCTCTTAACAGTGGGGGGGCTTTCTATCAATTTTGAGGAAATGAAAGAGTTAAATGTGTTGTCCATGTATTTCCTTTCACTAGAATCACTACCACTAACAACACAATTGTTGAAGAACCTTGGAACTTTGCGTTTAGAGTTTTGCACTTTGGAGAAACTCTCTGTTGTTGGTGAGTTGTCGAATCTGGAAATTCTGTGTTGTCGTGGATGTAAGAGGATTAAGGAGTTGCCTGTTGAGATAGGGGACTAAATCGGCTTAAGTTGTTAGAGTTTATAGATTGCCCAAGTCTTAAAATAATAGCTCGAGGAGTCATATCAAAGTTGTGTGAATTGAACGAGTTGAATCTGTTAGGCAGCTTTACAAGTTGGGAATTAAGGGGAGAAAGAGAAGGAGAAGAAAAAAGAAATGCTTCACTCGATGAGCTTGAATTGTTGTCCAATCTAACTTGTTTGAAGATTGAAATAAATGATTGCACTGCAGCAGCACAAGAAATATTTAATAAGAATTCGTCAAGACAACTGGATCCCCTATCCTATCACAAAACATGAAAAAGCTATGATTCTGGACTTACGAAGAGGGATTAATTTGGGAAGTTGGGTTGGTAAATTTGTAAGCAGTGCAGATGAGCTATATCTAACAGGAGATGGTTTAAACAATTTTGATTTTTCACAAGCTCATAACACAAAACGGTTGAATTTGGCTTATTGTTCAACAATAAAACACTTGTGGAAGAGACCAAATCAGAATGTTCCACTTGGTCTTTTACAATTTGAACAGCTTGAAGTTGGCAATTGTGAGATGATGGAAGAAGTGTTCTCGATTGTAAAAATTGAGAAGGATGGTGCACATTGTCATGATATGATCACTTTCTCAAAATTGAAGAGTCTTACACTACGTGATTTGCCAAGCCTCCCAACTTTCTACAAAGGAGTTAAAAACATGGAACTCACTGTTGCTACTAGGACTAACCAAAGGGTACGTTTGTCACCATGGCCCACCCCCACCCCCACCCCCCACTCCAAAATTGTTGTCTATTTGTTTGGATACCTGAGTAATTAATCCTCGATTTCTTTTCATTCTTTTTCTCATTGGAATTAACCAAATTCAAATAATTGTTTCATTCATGTTTTTGATTAAATTATACGGCTATTATATATATATATATACATGCATGTATGTATGTATGCATGTTGAATTATAGCCTTTATGACTACATTTTTAGCTAACAAGTGATTTGAGAAGTAAGTTTTTCCTAGTATTAAAAATGTGTAGAATTTTCTATACATATGTATATCTACATTTAGTCATCCGCTTTTGCAATTTACTTAATAAGTGGAATATTTTCCAAAACATAAATCTCGAGCAAATAATAATCATACTAATTACAATAATAATGATAATGATAATGGTTCGGACCAACCCAAGGAAACCACAATACATGATTTTCTAAGTCTATTGTTTAAAACATATCGGTTATTATTTGACTTTGTTTGAATACCTTATCTGTCATAGACCTTAAAATCGAAGTATTTATGCTTTCAATCTTGGGAGTGTACCAGTTCATTTTTATTTTGTGTATAAGTACATAATTATTTGCAGGTAATTTTCTTTGGAGTACTTTTCCCTATGCTGGAAAATCTCCAGCTAGTGGGACTTGACAAAATAGAAGAGATATGGCACGTTCCAATTCCAGAAGGATCCAACTCTTTCAAGAATCTATGTTCGTTAAGTCTTCGCCAGTTGCCAATGCTAAAGCTTTTGTGGAAGAGTCCAAATCAAAATCTATCACTTTGCAACCTTTCTGAGATAACAATTGATTGTCTTTTACAACTTAGTCAACTTCATATTGGAAGATGTGAGATGATGGAAGAAGTGTTGTTGAATGAAGATAACGAAAAGGATGAAAATCAATGGTGTATGATCGCACTCTCACAATTGCAATTGTTGATACTAGATTCTTTAGGAAGCCTCACGACTTTCGGCAAAGGAGTTGAAAGCATTAAATTCCCAATGCTAAAATACATGGAAATCAGTAAATGCCCAAAGCTTGTAAGTTTTGTTTCTCCCACTGGGAACAATCAAAATTGGATAGAAGGCCCCGACGAGGACACTTTTACTATATTTTGTAACCAGAAGGTACAGACACAACTTCTCTCTCTCTTATTATATATGTGTTTATGTATATACAGACTGTTGTTTGGTAGCCATAATTTTGCGAGATATGATGTCAATCTACCCGCACATCATGTGTTGGCTTAGAGAAATCGCAAATCTCAAGCATTACTAAAGAGAAAAAGAATTATCATCCAAATTCTACACATTATTATAGCTTGTCACCTAAATTATTTCCCATAATACTTTATATCAGCCTATGCATTTTTCACAAATATCCATACATAATCTTTTCGTGGGAATACTATGAATTCACGTTATATCACATGACAAATGTAAAATGCATATAATTTGGATGGCGGATTGCCTTGTGAAATATATAATTGAAAGAAAAGTGTTATGTAGTGGAATCCTAGCGAACCATTTGATGAAATAATAATAATAATAATAATAATAATAAATGAAAAATATGAAAGAACGATAAGAAAATGATTGAAATAGGAATGTACAAAAGTGCATATAACTTGAATAGCAATGTGGTTTTCCCATTTTATTATGTTACTAATGCCATGAGGGCCCCTACCCCTACCCCCAACTCCAAATTGTTTTTTATTTGTTTCTCAGTAGAGTGATATATTGTTCACTTTTGATTATTTACCCCTCAAATATATATATATATATATATATATATATATATATGTATACATAGTTGTTGCTTTTTCGCATCTCACTTGAACTATCGAAGTTGAAATAATAGTTTCTTTCTTGTTTTTGGTTAAATTTATAAAACTAATTTGTCTATATATTGAATTATAGTTATTTATCACCGCCTTCTGGACTAACAATTAATTTGAGGATTAAGTTTTTCATAGTATTAAAAAGGTGTAGGAATTTTAGTCTACTTAGTCTTACACTTTTGCAATTTAATTAATTAGTGTAAAATTTTTAAGAGAAACTCGACCCTGAAAATTGTTGAATATTTAATTATTGAAAAAGCAAAAAATGGTATTATTATTATTATTATTATTATTAATTTTGCCCATTTTAGTTTAAATGTAAAGATCAAGCTTCAGAGCAACCTAAGGAAACCACGATACATTGTAGTCTCAGTTCTTTTCTTCTTTTTTTTTTTTTTGGTCAAATGAAAATAGACTCATATTAGTTTAAACATATATTACGAGATTCAAACTAAAACCATGCATAACATAGAGCTCATGCATTCCCACAACCCCGGCCGTCATTATTTTGCTTCCTTCCAATCATTGTTTAAACATATGTTTACAGTATTATGTTTTCTACCTCTACAATATGGAGGCATTATATATCTTTTCCTACAATTATTATTATGCTTATAAGTGCCTAATTATCCTGCCTTAAAGTGTTTGTGGAAGATCAATCCAAATCAAGATGTTTCACTTAGCAGCCTTGCCAAAAAAAAAAAATTTCTTTTACAACTGGAACATGTTGTAATTGAAGATTGTGAGATGATGGAACAAGTTTTGTTGAATGAGGAAAACGAAAAGGATGGAAACCAAGGGCAGATGATTGAGTTCCCAAATTTGACAAATCTGAGTCTAATTTCCCTAGGAAGCCTCACGACTTTAGGCAAAGGAATTGAAATCATCAAATTCCCTAAGCTGGAAAAGCTGGAAATCCGTAAATGCCCAAAGCTCATGAGTGTCGGTCAAAATTCAAGTGGCAGTCATGGCGACGACATGTTTCATTTGTTTTGCAGCCAAAAGGTATGGATACATCTTCTCAATCTCCTCGGATATGCAGTGGTTGTGTAGATAAAATGCTTATTTGCCACCATCACGTATTATTAATCAATCTAGGAGAAAAATATGTTTTACCATATGTCGGTTTTGCCACTTTTCCGTATATATATATATATATATATATATATATATACTATTATATTAAGCACTAGAAAATTCTAAAAACTTTTTGATATCTTTTAGTACGTTATTTGAGTTTATTTTCTCTCTACTCTCCTCTCCTCCCTAATTTTCCACATTTCTTTAGTGTCTCAAATTTCTCTCCCCTCTCTATTTTCTCCCTCATCCTTTCTCCCACCCTTTGACATATTTTAACTCATTTTGTATTTATTCTCTTAATTTTATTTAATTCTAAATTATTTTTCACATACTATTAATTTAATCAATATATTAAAAATCGTTAAAAGAAAATTGTACTCATGCAAAAAGATTGGTAAATGTGTATATATTTTATACTATCTGAATTTAAGAATATAATTATGTTTTATTGTTTTTTTTTAACGCCAAACTTACTATTATATATTATCAATGACCATCTAAACTTCACATTTTTTACAAAATACCATCTAGCTTCATATTTTGGTCGAATATTTCCGAATATTCTGTCACATGACATGCATGTGACATTTTTAAGGCCAGAATACACACTCAAAATAAAATGTGAAAATTGTTAGTAGTGAAATTTGAACCCAAGCCATGATAAGCAATCTAATGTTAACCAATTACACAACCCTGCTACTTGTTAAATTTTTTGGAATATATTTTTATTCATTATTAGAAGCCCATTCACAAAACAAGTAACAAAATAATAATAATAATAATAATAATAATAATTAATAATAACAAATGACAAATATGAAAGATCGATACGAAAATGATTGAAATAAGAATGTACAAAAATGGATATAAGTTGAATAGCAATGTGGTTTTCCTATTTTATTAAGGTACTAATACCATGAGCGCCCCTACCCGCAACTCCAAATTGTTTTCTATTTCTTTCTTAGTAGAGTGATATATTGTTCACTTTTGAATATTTACCCCGCAAATATATATATATATATATATATATATGTATGTATATTGCTGCTTTGTCACATCTCACTTAAACTATCAAAGTTTAAATAGTAGTTTCTTTCTTATTTTTGGTTAAATTTATAAAACTAATTTGTTTATGTATTGAATTATAGTTATCTGTCGCCTCTTTCTGGACTAACAATTAATTTGAGAATTAAGTTTTTCATAGTATTAAAAATGTGTAGAAATTTCTATTCTACTTAGTCTTACACTTTTGAAATTTAATTAATTAAAGTAACATTTTTAAGAGAAACTAGACCCTAAAAATTGCTTAATATTAAATTATAGAAATAGCAAAAAATGGTATTATTATTATTATTAATAATTTTGTCCAGTTTAGTTTAAATTTAAAGATCAAGCTTCAGAGCAACCTAAGGAAACCACGATACATTGTAGTCTCAATTTTTTTTTTTTGGTCAAATGAAAATAGACTCATATTAGTTTAAACATATGTTAAGAGATTCAAACTAAAACCATGCATAACATAGAGCTCATGCATTCCTGCAGCCCCGACCGTCATTACTTTGCTTCCTTCCAATCAATTTGTTTAAACATATGTTTACAGTATTATGTTTTCTACCTCTACAATATGGAGGCATTATATATCTTTTCCTACAATTATTATTATGCTTATAAGTACGTAATTATTTATAGGTAAGTTTCCCTAGGTTGGAGTGTCTGACGCTACGGGAACTTGACAAGGTAGAAGAGATATTCAACAGCCCAATACAAGGATCCAATTCTTTCAAGAATCTAAGAAAGATAAAACTTTCAAGGTTTCCTGCCTTAAAGTGTTTGTGGAAGATCAATCCAAATCAAGATGTTTCACTTAGCAGCCTTGCCGAAATAAAAGATTTTCTTTTACAACTGGAACATGTTAAAATTGAAGATTGTGAGATGATGGAACAAGTTTTGTTGAATGAGGAAAACGAAAAGGATGTAAACCAAGGGCAGATGATTGAGTTCCTAAAATTGACAGATTTGAGTCTAATTTCCCTAGGAAGCCTCACGACTTTAGGCAAAGGAATTGAAAGCATCGAATTCCCTAAGCTGGAAAAGCTGGTAATCAGTAAATGCCCAAAGCTCATGAGTGTCGGTCAAAATTCAAGTGGCAGTCATGGCAACGACACGTTTCATTTGTTTTGCAGCCAAAAGGTATGTATACGTCTTCTCAATCTCCTCGGATATGCAGTGATTGTGTAGATATAATGCTTATCTGCCACCATCATGTATTATTAATCAATCTAGGAGAAAAATATTTTTTTACCATATGTCGGTTTTGCCACTTTGCCATATATATATATATATATATACTATTATATGAAGCACTAGCAGGCTCTAAAAACTATTTAAAATTTGAACCCAAGCCATGATAAGCAAATATAATGTTAACCAATTACGCAATCCCTGCTACTTGTTAAATTTTTTGCAATATATTTTTATTGATTATTAGAAGGCAACTCACGAAACAAGTAACAAAAATAAATTACAAAAATCAAATAACAAGAATTTGGAAACAAATACGATGAAAATTGTTAAAAAAATTAATTTCTATCCCATTTTTTTTAAAATCATTTAAATTCAGTTTATGCCATTTTTTTGAAAATTAATTAAATCAACAAGATCATTTAAAAAAAAAGTTTCATCCTGGTTCTTTTTAAAATTAATTAAAAAAATTTTATCCCATTTTTTGAGAAAGTAATTAAATTAACCAGATCAAATTATTTTTCTTAACAATATTTATTCCATTTCTTTTTTAAATTAATTATATAAAAAAGAACAAAATTTTTTAAAAAATAGTTTTCGCCCCATTTCTTAATTTTCAGAGTGAGATTTCAAAATGAGTTTTATTGGATCTGTACTTGAGTCCTGAGGTTTGTCAGAAAAAATATTAAATAGATATGGCATGACATATTACGAATGGTAGGGTTGCCTAAATTGTTAGCATCAAGTCCAATTCTCGAGTGCTAGGGTTTAAATCCCACATGTCATGTGACTAATTTCCGAGGGAATATTTTGTCAGGATATGAAATTATATGTTATTTTGTAAAAATATTTAGATTGTGATCCAAAAAAAAAAAAAATTATGGCAAACCTACATACTTTAAATGTAAAAATATTTTGCACATTAACTTAATAAATGGGCAAAACTCAATTGTTATTAAAGAGAAAAAGAATCACCCATCAAGTTCCGTATATTATTAGACTTTGCCACCTGGATCATTTTTCATAATACATTTTGAATAGATATTTTTAACATATGTCCATACAAAATCTCTCCAACGAAATACTCCTAATTCACGGCGTAAGTCATTGTGTTAAATAATATAATTATGGTGATAAGTGTCATGTATTTGACCCCCGACGAGCCGTACGATGAAGTCCTTCCACAATATTTCCTAGAAAAGGTTATATATGACAAATGTTAGAGAGAGAGAGAGAGAGAGAGAGAGAGAGAGAGAAACAAATATTTGCTAGAAAAGGCGATATATGACAAATGTAAAAAAAAAAAAAATAGAAAAACAAAAACATAACTTGAATAGTAAAGTGCTTTGAATCCCTTAATGAAGATATTTGTAACACCTTTTTTTGTGACATAAAAATATTGTTCTGTTAGTATTGAGTATATAATTTATTTGCAGGTCGGATTGCATAGCTTGAAGTCACTGACGATTGGAACACATTTTGGCAATATATGGTGTCGCCAAATTCCACTCGACTTCTTCAGTCAACTTGAGGAATTAGATATTTGTGAATGTGATGGCATTAAGAACAACTTATTTTCATCTTCAATAGTTGAAAATCTTGTCAATCTCAAATGGCTTGGCATTGAAAACTGCAAGGAGATAATAAAAGTGATTGAGGATGAAGAAAAAATATTTGAAAAGTCCAAATTATTTCCCAGTTTGAGGGATCTGTGGCTCAATGAGCTACCCAAGTTACGGAGCTTTTGTGAATGGAAATGTGATCTTCAATTGCCTTCATTGGAGACAGTGGAGATTATTGATTGCCCAGTGATGGAATATTTGATCATGGGATCCCTGAGTACACCAAATTTGGAAGACATCACTTTAATGTGATTTAAAAGTGGTTGGTTTTCTAGAATATTAATGTTTTGTCATGAGTCACGAATGTGAATATTTTTCTAACAAAGAAAATGATTACATACACCTTTTTCTACTCAATTCAAAATTAAGGCCTGATATTATGTTAATTCATCTCCATTTTCTTGAAAATACTCCTCAAGCAAGGGAACCAATAAATCAATCGTGGAGATTTCATTCAATTTTAATCAAAATTGTACCTGCTTTTGAATTTGTATGGTTGGAAAGCTTAGTTATCCTTTGAATTCGTATAATATATATACAACCCATCCCATCCTATAGTGCCAATTTAGTGACAGAAATATCACCACTCTACTTTTAATTACAAAATTTTCTTGTAATTAAATTATCGCCATAAAGGTGTTATTGATTGTAAATGGTGACAATTTAAATACAAATTTTGCCACTATTGGTTTGTAACAAAATAAAAATCTTGTTACAAAATGCATATTAATACTCACATTATTACTTAAGGATTTTTATATTATCATTTGATACATTATTACTTACAATTTTTATAATATCATTTGATACGTTGTCACTAATTTTTTTTTTTTCTTCCAGTGACATACATCTATACTCTAAATAAATAAGTGGAGCAGAGAAGCATCATCATTTGGAGATCTTTACTCCCTATGACCAAAATTAAATGGTATACGAAGATTCAGATATTTGAAGGAGGCAGGAATAAAATGAGGCTTTATGCACTTATTGTGTCTTTTGTTGTGCTATTTTGCAAGCTATTTATACAGCTTTCGCATCCAATATGTATGATGATTATACCTATTATATTTAATGATAAACACTTTGCCCAAAAATGATTTTAATATGTCTTATTTTTGGCCATCGTTATATTTTCTTTGGATGGAAATAGTACTTATCTTGTTTTAGGTGTTTTAAGGATGTTGATTTATAATAACCCTTCATTATAACAATGGGGAATAATCTTTATTCGATGGAAATACGAGATGGAGAGGTCCAAAATTTAAATGGTTTCTCAACCTAAGACTAACAAAACCGCGTACAATTGCACAAGGCAAGCTTGCTGGATTAACCATTTCTATTACCTTGCAAACAACTGTTCTCACAAGACAGCACTAAAATCATCTACTAGAGCAAATCGACATGCTAGCTGAACAAATATTCAATAATATTGCAATAATTTACTGGCCCCACTAACCATTAGTGTGGTAATTGTCTGCATGTTGGGCAATACCACTTTCCTTTAAATCTTGTCTCAGGAGTCAGGCCAACGCAAGCATAATGGAACCATTCATCTCTTTGGCACTGTCAAGAAGAAAACTATGGTTAGGCAATTTAAAGGTGTTGAGACTCGATATGTTCTCATAAGAACCGGTAAACCGATAAAATCAACCCTCGACAAGAAAATTCAAAATTTTTGCTAACAATGAAGATCCTAAAAAGACAAAGGTTTACATGACAAACTATACCCAGGAGTTTTATTTTCACCCTTCATTCGATATGTATAACTCACCCCTAGCAATTTTTCCAATCGAAGAATATGGCTCAGCATGTGTCACAAAAATTGCTGGAAAACACATTTGCTCCAAGCATGTAAAAAGTCTTTAGAAATGGGATTTCTAAAGAAGAAAACACATTTATCGAATTTCTAGAGTTTGAAATTTTGCAAAAAATGGTAAAACTTGCCATATGAAACTACAAGAAGAAGGGGCACACAAGGGAACATGAGATTGCATGTTCATTGTCACAAGCAATCATATCACCGAAAGATACCTGTAGGATCATAACAGCTTCAAATAGAAGTAATTCGTTAAGTTTGTACAAAATAACTAAGAAAATTGATAAATAGTAATGACGATAAAAATGAATAGAAGCCAGGACCTGGTGACAGACACAATACCTAGGTTCGTTTGGATCAATGGGTTGATCCAGTTCAACAGGTGAAGCAAAGTATTTCCTGAGGCTGCCAGGAGGAGGCATAAGCTCAAAATCGCTATCATGCTCTCGATCCCAATCCCTCTCCTTGTAATCAAGCCTCTTTGATTGAGGTGTTCCATATATTGGTCTACGATTTTCACTTTTAGGAACTAAAGGCAATAGAGGAAGCACAGCTGGCTCATCCGGTGCAATTTTTCCTTCTCCAACAGAGAAGAAAAGATCATACAAACAACACAAGCTATCACTTCTGACAATCAAATGGACACAAAACCCATGATTGGCTATCATGAAACATAGACCTTGTTAGGGTCTAGCTACAAGCTACAGCTCACCAAACATATAGCCAACAATTTGCAGATCCTTTGGGGGTTAGCACGCTTGATCGTCCTTAATCGCGTGGTAAAGGAAAGGATAGATAGAAATAATTTTAAAAAATTCAGTTATTCACACACTTTGACATGCATGTTTAAATACTAGTTGTGTCCCAAATAAATGGAAAATCCTTCAACAATTCTCATATTTTCCATATGTAGTTACTTTGTGTCTCCCAAATTCACTATCTTGTTTGACTATTTGTTCATATTAATTCATCTATAATATTGCCTTTAAGAAAAATATCCAAGTTGTGTAGTCAACAGCACCAATCGGAAAATTAATTTGGCCCAAAAGATAGCATTGATTAAGATAATTGCCATTATATCAACAGATTATGAAGAAAACAGAAGAATAAGGAAGCTACTAAGCTAACATTGTTTACATACAAATTAGAATCAAGACCTTGGAAATCCAGAAGCTTAGAAACTTCACTAAAAAATTTAGCAATTATACATCACAGGGTGTCTGCTGAGTGAACTTATAACATCACTATAACCATTTTGCTATTTTCACGAGGAGCATACATTTTAAATGAAAAAATCCAAAGAGTTGGTGCACCTTGTTTGAGATCTTCTGCAAAGTTGTTCAGATCCTCATCTAGATGCTTTATGTGACTGTCAATCTGGAGGAAAGCAGCAAAGAAGCGAAATTACTAGCTCCCCAAACATAATGATAAAAGTGTGCATTCCAAGTTAATCAAGTAGCTAAATTAACAAATAAGTGGGTGGTGCCATTAACAAACGTGTCCAAGAAGACTTAGGAGTCCTCCCCATCTCCATCCCACAGACACACGGAAAGGCAACAAGTAGCAATGAAAGCATCTCAGTTTCAGTATTTCAAGCCTAGGAATCAGATCAAAAATAGCAAATGTGTTTGTTCAACAGATGCTCACCAGGCCAGTAGTGTTAACCAGAAAACGCCAACAACTTTATCAGATACTAGAAACAGTTGATTCATAGGCAAATTGGCAACTCAGAAGCGCTCCATGGAATGCTCTTTCTACAATCATGTCTTCTTACATCCCAAACAAACAGCATTACAACTGGAACGCTACATACATGACTCAAAGGAACAGAACCACGTAAACCCTTTTTCTCAAATCAATCCAATCATCCAATATCCAGCTATTTCAACAAGAACAAGCAATATATAACATAACGTTGAATGACCCTCCATAAACACAAAAGACAGGAACATTCATGTTATTGTTGACTTAAACGATCATATAGAATTCATTTATAATCTTTTGATACGCAGTGTGCTCAAATCTTTTGATACGCAGAACAATAATCTCATTTATAATTCAAATTCACCCTAAAAAACCATTTTTTCTAACTAATCATATAGAATACAGAAGTAGAGTTAAATTAAGCAGCTCACACTCCAAATAGTCATTAACAAAATCTCGCTCGATTGCCTTGATTTCACTTCTAGGGTTCCAAAGTACACAGAGGCAGACTTGAATTAACGATCACGTTTCGCGACTTTAAGAGGGAAAAATCTAATAGATAACCTTTTACACATTTTTTTTAAGCGAATGACCCACAAATTTTAAGTTTTAGGTAGATAATTTTTATATTAATTATACATAATTAGTTATAAATTAAATTT
Organism: Petrea volubilis; assembly: GCA_026212405.1. NCBI lineage: Eukaryota > Viridiplantae > Streptophyta > Magnoliopsida > Lamiales > Verbenaceae > Petrea > Petrea volubilis. The sequence continues at coordinate 13,454,743 of CM047878.1, forward strand.
AAATATTTTTAAATAAAAATATTTATTTATTTTTTAAAAATTATATTTTAATCCAAAAGAAAGAATATATTACAAAAAATAACCTATTCAATACTCAACAAAAAAAAAAGCAAAGCAAAACAAAACAAAATCAAACAAGAAGAAGACAAATACATACAAACACCATCAAACAATTGAAATTAACTATTCAAACTTTATGGGATTCCAAAATTGATCAAATAATCTATTTGTCCATAATAAGGAGAGCGGATTTATGGCAAAAAATTGAAAAATTTTGGCTGGAGGAGACAGAATGGTGGCAACGAGTGCATGCTCTATTGCGCGTTCCACTTCCTCTGGCCAAAACTTTTCAAATTTCTTTACATAAATCAACTTCTTTCGTCATGGGTTAATAAATCATGTATTCAATTTAACATTTTAACCAATTTGTATTGTTTAATTTGATGATGTGTGTGTATTGGGCATGTTCTTTTTTTTCCCCCCCCCCCCCCTTCTTTTTGTTTCTTGTTTGTTTCCTGGGTTAGGGTTGGGGTTGGGGTGGGGTATTTTTCTTTTTTATTTTATTTTATTTTTTTTAAGAAAAAAACTTGTATTATTTTTGTTTATAGTAATTTTTAAAAATTCTTATTAGCTTATCTCTTGCTCAATTTGTTTATTATGTTTTCAATCATTTGATCTTAAGAATAAGTTAATACTCTTTTAAATAAAGATGATTTAATATATATATATATATATATATATATATATTCTCTCAAAGTTAAAGATCTCTAAAATTATAATGATCTTTTAGAGAGCAATTTAATGGATTTACTTATGTACAAAAATTACATTATTGTTTAATAAATAATTTAAAGTTGATAATTGTCATTCATAGATTAATCGCTTAAGAGATTGCATTATGATCTTAAGATATAATTCTAAAATAAGAGAATTATGCTAAAAAAAAAAGGCAAGATAGTAGAATCTCTTAAGCAATAGATTGATTGCTTAGGAGATTGGCCCGAACGGCCGTTCATTTTTTGATGGCCCAACCGTTTAAGAGATCATGCTATGTAGTAGAATAACATAATCTCTTAAATGATCAAGTGGCCTTTTAAGCAGTTTAGTTAGAAGAAAAGAATATCTCTTAAGAGATAGATTGATCGCTTTGAAGATTGATTCGAACGGCCGTCCATTTTTTGATGGCCCGACCGTATATGAGATTATGCTACATAGTATAATAGCATAATCTCTTAAATGATCGAGTGACCGTTTAAGCGATTTTGTTGGAAACAAAAAAATCTTAAGAGATAGATTGATCGCTTATGAGATTGGCCCGAATGGCCGTTCATTTTTTGATGGCCCAACCGTTTAAGAGATTATGCTACATAGTAGAATAACATAATCTCTTAAATGATCAAGTGGCCTTTTAAGCGGTTTAGTTAGGAAAAAAGAATATCTCTCAAGAGATAAATTGATCACTTAGGAGATTACATTATGATCTTAAGAGATTATTCTAAAATAAGAGAATTATGCTAAATATATAGACAATATTAGTATATTATAAGAGTATATATTACATAACTCTATCTTTTATAATAATCTTTTGTAATATAGATATCGTAGATACATTATAATGATCATTATAACAATATATTCATGATAAGATCATTATGATTATTACATAGAATTATGGGAGAATTACATCCACCTCCCCTGAGGTTTGACGAAATTACATTTTAACCCACGATTTTTTGTAAATTACAAAAACCCCCCTGAGGTTTGTAATAATTACAAGTAATGGACGGAAAGTGTAAAAAGTCCGTTTTGCCCTTTATTTTTTGCTGATATTAAATAGAGCAAATTACATCTACCTCCCTTGAAGTTTGGAGAAATTACAATTTAACCCACATTTTTTTGTGTACATTACAATAACCCCATGTGATATGTAATAATTACAAGTGATAAACGAAAAATGTATAAAACCTACTCTAGCCCAAAATTAACCTCACCAATGTGTTTTCCACGTCAAAATGTTGAAGACCCACTTCAAGTTCACCGAAAAACTTGTCGGAAAACGGAGCAATTTTTTCAATATTATTACTTTTAGCCCCACAAAGATGTAATACATAACATACAACCCCAAATATTTTATATATATGACAAAAAAACCCGTCAAGGGTACTATCGGAACTTTACGTACAAAAACTAACGGAACCCTAACGGTCATAAACGGCTGGGGTAAATTGTTAGATGGAATAAACCTCAGGGGGGGTTTTGTAATTTACAAAAAACCGTGGGTTAAAATGTAATTTCGCCAAACCTCAGGGGAGGTGGATGTAATTTTTCCTAGAATTATTATAATAAGATTAATTGATATCTATACTTCCATTAACTATACATGTATATATATATTCTCCACAAATTAAAGATCTCTAAAATTATAATGACTATAACTATCTTTTATAGTATAAATTAACATCATAAATGTATTATATATAATGAAATTTACAATGATCGCTATAATAAAGAAATCATAGGTATATTATAATAGTCATAATGATACTCATAATGATTCAATATAATATTCATAACAATATTTTATAATATAGATATAGACATCATGAATATATTATAATGATTATTATTATGGAATTGATCTATTATTTTCTAAAAGTATCATATAAGATAGTTCAAAATAAATTTACGTCAATATTTTTCAAAAAAATAATAGCATCACTTAAACGATTGAGTGATTGATAAAGAGATTATTCTAAAATAAGAGAATTGTTTAAACGATTGAGTGGTTTTGAAGAGATTATGCTAAAAAAAGCAAGATAATAGAATCTCTTAAGCAATAAATTGATCGATTAGGAGATTGGCCCAAACGGCCGTTCATTTTTTGATGGCCCGACCGTTTAAGAGATTATGCTATGTAGTAGAATATCATAATCTCTTGGGAAAATTACATCCACCTCCCCTGAGGTTTGACGAAATTACATTTTAACCCACGGTTTTTTGTAAATTACAAAAATCCCCCTGAGGTTTGTAATAATTACAAGTAATGGACGGAAAGTGTAAAAAGTCCGTTTTGCCCTTTATTTTTTGCTGATATTAAATAGGGCAAATTACATCTACCTCCCTTAAGGTTTGGAGAAATTACGATTTAACCCATATTTTTTTGTGTATATTACAATAACCCCATGTGATATGTAATAATTACAAGTGATAAACGAAAAATGTATAAAACCTACTCTAGCCCAAAATTAACCTCACCAATGTGTTTTCCACGTCAAAAAGTTGAAGACCCGCTTCAAGTTCACCGAAAAACTTGTCGGAAAACGGAGCAATTTTTTCAATATTATTACTTTTAGCCCCACAAAGATGTAATACATAACATACAACCCCAAATATTTTATATATATGACAAAAAAAACCCGTCAAGGGTACTATCGGAACTTTACGTACAAAAACTAACGGAACCCTAACGGTCATAAACGGCTGGGGTAAATTGTTAGACGGAATAAACCTCAGGGGGGTTTTTGTAATTTACAAAAAATCGTGGGTTAAAATGTAATTTCGCCAAACCTCAGGGGAGGTGGATGTAATTTTCCCTAATCTCTTAAATGATCGAGTGACCATTTAAGCGGTTTTGTTGGAAAAAAGAATATCTCTTAAGAGATAGATTGATCGCTTAGGAAATTATATTATGATCTTAAGAGATTATTCTAAAATAAGAGAATTATGCTAAAATATATAGACAATATTAGTATATTATAAGATTATATATTACATAACTCCATCTTTTATAATAATCTTTTGTAATATACATATCATAGATGCATTATAATGATCATTACAATAATGGATTCATGATAAGATCATTATGATTATTACATAGAATCATTATGATGAATTGATATATTTATTTCCGTTAACTATGCATATATATATATATGTATATTCTCTATAAATTAAAGATCTCTAAAATTATAATGATTATAACTATCTTTTACATTTATCTAAAATTAACATCATAAATATATTATATATAATGACATTTACAATGATCATTATAATAAAGAAATCATGCATATATTATAATAGTCATAATGATACTCATAATGATTCAATATACTAGTCATAACGATATTTTATAAAATAAATATAGACATTATGAATATATTATAATGATCATTATTATGGAATTGATCTATTATTTTCTAAAAGTGTCATAATATATAGTTCAAAATGAATTCATGTCAATATTTTCCAAAAAAATAATATCATCACTTAAACGATCGAGCGATTGTTAAAGAGATTATTCTAAAATAAGAGGATTGTTTAAACGATTGAATTGTCGTTGAAGAAAATTATGCTAAAAAAAAAGAGCAAAATAGTAGAATCTATTAAGCAATAGATTGATTGGTTAGGAGATTGACCTGAAGGGCCGTCCATTTTTTGATTGCCCGATCATTTAAGAGATTATGCTACATAGTAGAATAGTATAATCTCTTAAACGGTCGAGTGACCGTTTAAGCGGTTTTGTTAGAAAAAAGAATATCTATTAAGAGATAGATTGATTGCTTAGGAGATTGGCCCGAATGGCCGTCCATTTTTTGACGGCCCGACCGTTTAAGAGATTATGCTACATAGTAGAATAATATAATCTCTTAATAGGAGATTGGCCCAAACGGCCGTTCATTTTTTAACGACCCAACCGTTTAAGAGATTATACTACATAGTAAAATAACATAATCTCCTAATAAGAGATTGGCCCGAACGGCCGACCATTTTTTGACGGCCCAACCATTTAAGAGATTATGTTATATAGTAGAATAACATAATCTCTTAAACAATCGAGTGGCCGTTTAAGCGGTTTTGTTAGAAAAAAGAATATCTATTAAGAGATAGATTGATCGCTTAGGAAATTAGCCCGAACGACCATCCATTTTTTGATGGCCCGACCGTTTAAGAGATTATGCTATATAGTAGAACAGTATAATCTCTTAAATGATCGAGTGGCCGTTTAAGCGGTTTTGTTAGAAAAAAGAATATCTATTAAGAGATAGATTGATCTCTTAGGAAATTGACTCAAACGACCTTCCATTTTTTGACGGCCCGACCATTAGGAGATTATGCTACATAGTAGAATAACATAATCTCTTAAACGATCGAGTGGCCGTTTAAGCGGTTTTGTTAGAAAAAAGAATATCTATTAAAAGATAGATTGATCGCTTAGGAAATTGGTCTGAACGACTGTCCATTTTTTGATGGCCCGATAGTTTAAGAGATTATGCTACATAGTAGAATAGTATAATCTCTTAAATGATCGAGTGGCCGTTTAAGCGGTTTTGTTAGAAAAAAGAATATCTATTAAAATATAGATTGATCGGTTAGGAAATTGGCCCGAACAAACGTCCATTTTTTGACGGCCCGACCGTTTAGGAGATTATGCTACATAGTAGAATAAAATAATCTCTTAAACGATCGAGTGACCGTTTAAGTGGTTTTGTTAGAAAAAAGAATATCTATTAAGAGATAGATTGATCGCGTAGGAAATTGGCCCGAACGACCGTCCTTTTTTTGATGGCCCGACCGTTTAAGAGATTATGCTATATAGTAGAATCGTATAATCTCTTAAACGATTGAGTGGCCATTTAAACGGTTTTGTTAGAAAAAAGAATATCTATTAAGAGATAGATTGATCGCTTAGGAAATTGGCCCGAACGACCGTCCATTTTTTGATGGCCCGACCGTTTAAGAGATTATACTACATAGTAGAATAGTATAATCTCTTAAACGAACGAGTGGCCGTTTAAGCGGTTTTGTTAGAAAAAAAAATATCTATTAAGAGATACATTGATCGCTTAGGAGATTGGCCCGAATGGCCGTCCATTTTTTTTACGGCCCGACCGTTTAAGAGATTATGCTACATAGTAGAATAACATAATCTCTTAAATGATCGGGTGGCCGTTTAAGCGGTTTAGTTAGAAAAAAAAAAAGAATATCTCTTAAGAGATCATTTTATAGCTTAAGAAATTTGCTCGAACGGCCATTTATTTTGTCACGGCCTTGGTGTTTTGTTGTCTTTGTAAGTTAAGTTATTTTCAATTTGACCCCCGTACATAAGTTAAGTTGTTTATAATTCGATCCCCATTCAAACTTTAGGACAAATAAGTATACTTATTTGCCCTAATTAGTGCCACGTCATAAATTCAACCCAAAAGAAAATCGAAATATAATTTTAGGGTTGGTTTCTTAAATAAAAACTTGAAAGGCCTTATGGGCTAAATTTTCTCCTTTAAGAGGGTGTTTGGCTAAACATATTGAAATATCTTATAAGCTCCTATATTTTATAAAATAGTTTAGAAACTTGTAATATATTGGATCTTATTTTAAAAATAAATTATTAAAATATTTGAATAAATAAATTAGGTGTTAATTTATAAAATGTTCATAATAGTAACATTGTAATTGGTTTAATTGAATACAAAAGATATTGGTAGATCTTAAAAAATAAGTACTTTTCTAAAATGAGTTTATAAACTTTTCAACATCTTATTTTTGAAATTTAAAAGCTCATTTCCTTAAAATTTAGCCAAACATTCCACTACATTTTTTAACCTCCAAAACATCTTGTAAGATATTTTGAGGAGCTTATAAGCTTAGCCAAACATCCTCTAAATATCTGTTGAAACCCTTTTAATTTTGTCAAAACATATGAAAAAATAATAGCATTATTCCAGTTCCCCATCCGCCAAATCCAGTAAGCTTACACTGCATACATACTATCAGTTTCTATATCTGTACTTTTAATTAATAAATAAGAATGATTTAGAGTAATTATAAATTACCAAAATTATTCCAACGTCGAAGAAACATGTTCTCCAAATATTATTTTCTTTTTTATCCAACAAGGTTTTTATTTTCTGTTCTAATTGGAACAACGGAAAACCCGAATTCAAATTCAAAATTTCTTTCTAAATAAAAGAAACGTGATGTTATTTTGCCCTAAAAATGGCCACTTTTTTTTTTCAAAATACATTTTTCTCTATTTATCTTTTTTTTTTAAAGTTATATGACCTGACATTTTTGGAATAGCCTTTTTTTAAAAAAAATTATTATGGATTTAAACAAAATAAGTGAACATATTGACAAGAAATTCTCATATAGAGCAAATTAATAAAATTTTATTGAGTAAAAATATAAGCACATAAACCAATAGGTTTGCAATCATTAGTTGTATAGAATTTAAAAAAAGTTAAAATGTTCTCCTAAAATATACTAAAATTTAAGTCTGTCTTATTCATCGAAGCATGACCATAGACAATAATATATGTTATGTTGCATGCCATACAATTTATTCGATATTTAAAAACAATATATTTCATGTTGCATACCATACACTTTATTCGGAAGAAATTTTTATTTTATACCTTTTTGAGTTAAAAATTTTGAAAATACCTCTTTTCTTAAAAGTTTTATAAAATGCTCTTGATCGAGATTCCCAACTCCGATCTAACTATTCATGTGGGCCAGTGTGTTTTTTGTTTTTTTAAGTTCAAACTGTAAAGAATTTTCACTAAAACCCCTCCTATAATATTTTTGATCGTATAAATCCATTTTCTAACCATCATTAAAATATTTTCTATATTAACTTATAAAATTTTAATGTTTCATAAAATTTTTAAGTTTTATAAAGTAAATCTAATAAATCAAGTAAAACCCCGTATCCAAATGGTATCAAAGCCATAAAGATCAATAAAATTTTAAAATATGGAATATATAGAATTATTAAAACTTTCAATTATGAATCTTTTAATAACTAAAGAGTTATTTTTTTATTTAAATAAATTAAATTATAAAGATTTTTGTGACGCTTTAAATTTTGATTTATTATCTTGTGATTTCTCATGTAATGAAACTGATTGGCAGTTATCTTCACCATGAATAGTCAACTGTTTCAACGCACTAAAAGGTTCCAAAAGGTTGAAAAGAAATACAAATATCTAATGTCTCTAGAGAATGCCGCCAAGGAACATAATAATACTAGAATAAGAGAACTATATTATAGAAAGTTAAAGGCTTATAAAACACGTAGAGCAGTTAAGATTCTACTTAGCAATGCCTAGTTCTACATTGCATAGGCTTTGAGTGGAATTGTATAAAGATAAAAAAGAATTGGATATTTTATTATTAAGAAATCCAGCTTATCATAGAGGATATGCTTTTAGAATTTATTTTTTGAGAACCAAAATACAACAAATAAATGAGGGTCTTGACGTTTTAAGTCAAGCATGAAGACAAATAAACATCTTAATCGATGGATACAAAGTATAAATCTAATTTTGAGTTTAAATATAATTCTCAAAGAATATAATCCAGAATATGAACACATTAAAGTTGAAGAGAAATAAGCAAAAATACAAAGTTGCAAACAAAAGATAAAAGCTACTCAACAAAATGCTCAAATACATTGGGATAGATATAAAAAACACAAAAGGATAAAATAAATAAAAATATTGAAGAATTAAATACAGGAATGAATAAAATACTTGAATTGCTATATGTTCTAAGTCAAGAACTTAAAGAATTAAAAACAGAAGTTCAAATCTTGAAGATTTGTAATTCAAACGTTGAAGATTTAATAAACAATAGCTGTCTAAAGAAAAATAAATTTAACAAGAAAATAAAAGAAAGAGAAATTATAATAAAGCCGATAAAAACTATTAAAGAAACTGTACATCCAAATTCTTTTGATGCATATATGTTGAATATTGAATTACCTAAAATAATAGCTGAAGAAGAAGCCTTTAAAAATAAAGAAAATGGTAAAGATATAGCAACATCATCTAATCCACCTAAAGAACAAAATTCTGAAACTGAGGCAGATAAAGATGAATGAAATTAATGAATTAATTGATTAATTTGAAAAAATAGATCTTTCTGAAATAGAGGAATATAAAGTATTAGTTAATACAAATAATACAACTGGAGCCCCTAGTGGTACAATAAAATCAGAAAATATGGAAATAGATGAATCAAAAATGATGCATATTCCTAAATATAGAAGGCAATATTATGATCATATAAAGAAAGATAAATATCATAAACAATTAGATAAATTCACTCCAGATAATAATTATAGTAAACCTATAAATCATGGAGGTTCTAAATTAAATATAGATTGCAAAGAAGACACTAAAAAAGCCATAATTTCATGAGCAAATACTATGAAAGTTTTCTTTTTATATAATGCTAATGATACATAGACATCAAATAGACAAATATATTATTTAATCGCTACATTTGATGGAATTGGTTTCAATTGGTGGCAAGGATTAACTGAAAACACTAAAGCATTAATAAAAAGAAATGTACAAACTAAATTAATAGATAACACAGAAAAAGGAATTGAAATTTTAGTTGCCTATCTTTCTAGTGAATTTCTAGGAGAAAATTGGCAAGAACCTGATAAAGAAAGTTCTAAAGAAAAAGAAGAAGCAAGAACTAATTTAATAAACCTTAGAATTTGTAGCATGAAGAATCTAAAACTATACACATGTGAATTTAAAAAGTATTATTATACACAATACTATAGTAATGAAGATCAGATATATATCTCAATATGTACTTTTTAAAACTTCCACATCCTTGAAATAAATATATAATGAATAAATGGAAGGAAGAAAATAAATATTCAAATTCAACTCTAGGAAGAAGGATTAGCTTCCTCTTTTTGAAGCTAAATAAATTATGTAAATTTCAAGATTTATATAGAAGAACTAAAAAATTTTCACCCTTATATTGTAATGAATTTGACGTACCCAGTCAATGGGTATGTAATAAAGAAAGAATTAATAAAAAGAAAGAAGGTTTCATAAAAAGAAGTATAAAAAATACAATAATTTTCAAAAGAAAAATATAAAACCAAAAAGAAGATATTTTAAAAGAAAACCTAATTATAAAAGAAATAAAACCCTTTCACAATGCCAATGTTTGAATTGTGGAGAAATTGGACATAAATTACCAGAATGTAAAAAATCTACAAAGATTCGGAGTATTGAAGCCGAATTCATAGAACTACAAGATGAATTATCTGAAGTTTCAAACATAGAGAATTATACAGATAAAGAAATATACATTGAAAAAGAAGAATACTCCAGTACTTCTAAGAATGAATAAAGATATAATAGAAACTGAAGATTTAGATAAAGAAGTAGAAGTTTATGAAGGATCAGAAGGTTATACTCAACGAATAACCTTTGATCAAGAAACTTTAGCAAAAATAAAAGGTTTAAGACTTGATGCAACTAATCCTACCAAAAGTATTTTTACAACTTTTGGTAATCCAATAAAAAGAGAAAAAATAAATATTTATGACTATCATGCAGTTGAAAGATCCATAAATGTTGAGTATTAAAGGGCAAATTAGATTAAATTTGCTTACTAAACCCTCAATAAATCAAGTTTTGAGCAAAATAAAAAATACAGAAGTAAAAAAGAAGATAAAATATGTTTATCTTGGCAGGATTCAAATCCTAGTTAAAGCTTTATTTAGAGATGGCATAGATAGTCCAATGGTTATTTCACTTCATGACCAAAGGTTTAAAGATGCTAAAAATAGTTTAGAGACGGTTGAGGGAAATTTAATATACTCACAATTTCATTTTGATTGTTATCCAAAATATAGTGTTGACATAAATGATCAAAACATAAATGATACTTTAAGTTTACACTTTCAACTCTTAAAAGATTTAAAACTCAAAGATAAAAGTCAAGCATTTACCTTTTACTATAGAGCAATATATGCTTTTTTCAATAGTAATTATGGGAAAATATATCAAGATAAACCCTATATAGAAATTGATGATATATGCCGTAATATAACTACAATAAAGTTACCAATGATAAAGGAAATTAAAGACATAAGAGATTATGAAGTAAAAATAGATAGAAAACCTATACTAGAATATGGATCTAGTAGTGGCTTAACTACACAAATAGATTTTGGAGAAAATAAAATATCAAGAAGAAATGTTAGTAAGATACCTCTTATTAATGTAGAATTCACCAAACAAAATATAACCAATACAATGGTTATAAATGGAAAATATTTTAATGGTCAAGAATATATTGAAGAGCCAAATATGGTAATATATACAGGAGCTAGTGGCAATCACCTTGCAAGACATAAAAATAAAGGATTAATTGCAAAGGTTGCTTCAACTATATTTCAATATAAAAATTTTGAAGGTCATTTAATAACTTGTGATCAAGAGGTACAAGTTTCAATAATTTTCGATGAGTTAAGAATAATTGTACCTTGTTATATAGATAGTGATATGGCCTGAGACTATTACGATATAATTTTAGGTAATAGTTTCTTAAACCAATGTGGTTACTATAAAATAGAAAAACATGGGGTCACACTCCAAATTGGAAATATAAAAATCTTTTGTAAAAAATATGAATGGGATTAATTTTTCTTTGAGTGTCTTTGTACAGATAACAACACAAGATACTAATATAACAATCTGTGCCTTAATAGATAATGGTTCAGAAATAACTTTGTTTAAATCCTTTCTCTATACTAAATGGCAAGAGAATGGAAATATAACGATAAAGGGTGTTACGGGTCAAGCCGAACATATTAATAAAAAGGCAGATAAAGTAAAGGTTATATTAGAAAGTACAATTGTTATAATAAATACTATTTATGAATATAACTCTCTTGAAACTAATATATTGTTAGGAAATGATTTCCTACAACAATTTCAGTTTTATTCACAGAATTTGTATTCTATAATCCTTAAAACTAAATGTAATCATTATTTAAAATTACCAAGAATAAATGAACCATTCACAGTTCAGCCAGCGAAGCTTGGTGGACTGTATGATAAAATTCTGATAAAATTACATAATATAACAATAAAAAGGATAACTCTTGAAGATGTAATAAAACAGGTAAAAGAAAATTATAATGATCATCTTCTGGCTTTTTATAAGGAGTCAGATTTAAAGGCAAAAATAGAGTTAACTGAAAATATAGTTATAAAAGAAAGACCTATGTTATATACTGAAAAGGACAGAAAGGAATTTGATAAATAAATAAATGAATTATTACATAAAAATCCACCTTTAATTAGAAGGAGTAATAGTCCTTTTAGTAGCCCAGCTTTCATGGTTGAAAATAAAGCTGAGAAAAAGCATGGAAAACCTAGAATGGTAATAAATTATAAAAGACTAAATTATTTCACTAGGTCAGATAGTTATTATCTTCCTAATAAAGAAGTTTTACTAAATTTAGTTAAAAGAAAGAAATATTATTCTAAATTTGATTGTACTTCAGGATTTTGGCAAATAAAAATGGAACCTGAAAGTATACAATATACAACATTTAGTTCTCCTCAAGAACAGTTCGAATAGTTAGTTATGCCATTTGGATTAAAGAATGCACCTTCTATATATCAAAGAAGAATGGATAAAATATTTAATAAATATAAAGACTTTCTTGTCGTTTATGTTGACGATGGTTTAGTTACTTCTAATACTTTAGAAGAACATAAAACTCATCTACTATAATTTGTTAAAGCTTGTAAAGATAATGGCATAGTCTTATCTGAAAGGAAAACTATAATTTGTAAAGAAGAAATAGAATTTCTAAGGTCAAAAATAAATAAAGAAGAAATTAAACTTCAACCCCATGTATCTAAGAAATTTTGTGAATTTCCTGATAAATTGGAAAATAGGAATCAAATTGAAAAATTCCTTGGTTGTTTAAACTATGTTGAGGGATATATAATAAATCTTGGTAAAAAAAACATGAGATTCAAAAATTGCTTCGGAAACATAATACTAAAGGATGGAACAATCAACATACAGAAATTGTTAAAAACCTAAAGGAAGAATGTAAAACATTGCCTGAATTAAAATTTCCAGATGAAAAAGATAAATTGATAATACAGACAGATGCTTTAGATCTCTATTGGGCAGCACTACTTAAAACCGATCTCAATGAGATATGCAGGTATACCAGTGGTACTTTCGGTTAAGCTGAGGTCAACTATACAACCCATGAGAAAGAACTTCTAACCTTATACAAGGAATTTAGAAATTCTCTCTTTCTATATCAAAGACCTTTCAAAGTCCAAACTGATAATACCCAGATATAGTCTTTGGTTTTCAATAAATTACCAAATACACCTCGATATAGGAGGCTACATAGATGACAAGTTTTTCTATCCTTTTATAGTTTCAAAATAAAGTATATAAAAGGTTCGGAAAATTTCTAGCCGATTTCATTTCTAGAAATACCGAATTTGGAAAAGAATGAGTTCTCCAACTCTAAAATGGATGAGATGGGTGTGCATTTCTCTTTAAATGCAAGTAGAGTGATTGTATGCACTACACATACAACTAGTCTTCTATCTAACAATTGATGGTAAAGACTTCTCAAATCCGTTGATGGGTGACAATTTCCAAAAAATTGTATTGATATACAGATCATTTTATAAATTCTTGTTTTTTCTGCACGAATAAATTTATAAAGAAAGATGGATCTTGATGAGCTAAAGAATGAGATTGATGATATTGTCTTAGCTTGTCAAGACATTGTTGATAGCAATAAAGCTCTTAAAGATTTAATAGAATTGAATTTTAAAACAGTGTTAGATATCTCTCAAGAAGGGCTTAGAAGAGCCCTTTTTCTTCAAGAGAGTCTAAATTTGTTTCTTGAAGCTAAAAATAAAGAAAAAGAAAAAATGAGTGATGTTAAAAATGAGAGTGATAAAAAGGAGATCAATCAAGGAAAAGATAAAACAGAGTCTTTTGGAAGTCAAGATAATAAACCATTATCTGATAAAGACTTTTTAGACTCCATGAAAAATAAAGGAAAAACTTCAAAATCTCAAGGTGATGTTGAAGTTATTGAAATAAAAATCAATAAATTTGGAAGCTTTAACAACAGGGGTTCCGATGAAGAATTTGTTCCCACGAATAAATGGGAAAGAGAATATAAAGAAGTTGATTAAGAAGCTTATAGATGAGAGAATTCCAAAACACTATTTTATTCTAAAGGATATAGTGTTCATCCTCGAATCACCGCCATATTTGGAGCTGAGCCGCATAAAGTTTTTCAGCTTGCAAAATATGGATTCCTAGATCTGCTATATGTTGGAAAGGATCTAAATGAAATTTCAGAATTTGATGACCGCTTTAAATCCTAGGTCAGTCAAGTTGCTAGAAATAGAGAAGTCGTACTCAAGTTCTATTCTATAGCCCAGAACCTGAGATGCGAATGATTGGTTGTTGCAAATCATGATATAAGTGCTTACGTCAGTGCAAGGAGTGACGGATGCCATGACGTCATCATCCACTAAAAAATTATGGCAGATAGCTGTTGATGAATAAAGATAAAGGACATAAGACTGACAATGTGTGAAGATAAAGAGATAAAGACAACGTGTTTACATCACATAAAGAAAGTGACTTCAGAGGCAAAATAAAAATTTGAAGTCAGAATAGTTAGATTTTTTTTTTCTATAAATTGTGCTTGGTTTTGCATTTGAAGCTTGGTTTTGCATTTGAAGGGCATCGGATGAAATACTCAGATCGAATCCTCAATATGAAAAAATAATATGAGAAACTTAGTTTTTAAGATCTTTCAAAACCCTCTTCTAGATCATGTTTGTATAAATCTCCTTTGAAGGAAATAAAGCCATTTCATTTTTCATAAATCTCGAATGTTGAAATTTTAATATAAGAATCTTTTATTCTTATATTTCTCCTTATTTTCTAAAATTCTCCAAATGTTATGAAGGTCGTAGTGATTGCACCATTTGAGACAGTAGCCGTTTGGAACTGTAAGTCCCGTAAAGCTAGGAAGGCGTTTCGGCAAACACCAATCAGACTTGTCAAGGTGAAAGAAGACGAGTCCTTAGGTGGATAAAAGAATTGAAGAACTAAATGAGATAATATATGTTTAAAAGATTTAGATATTAATATTTCTCTTTTTGATTTATGAAAATTTAAGGTTTTAGAGTACTTCATTATTAATCATGATTTTGGAAAAATATCTTATTGTGCTGAGTATATAAAATGAGTAAGGATTTTGACATCATAAAAGATCAATTTAAAAGAAGAAATAATTATAAACATAGAATAGCTATTTTAAAAGTTCTAGAGAATTTACCTCAAGACCTAAAAATATTTATTGCAACATATAATAATAAAGAAGAATACGATTTTGATTATATCAATAAAAATATAAACAAATATTTTTTGGATAATTATATTAAAGAACTAAACCAAATAGAAAATGATATTCAGGCACTCTAGGAAATCGAAATGACAATAGAAAATTATATTATAATAACTATTAAACATTAAGAAAGAGTATAATTAATAAAATTTATATATCATGAAACATGGGATCTACCTTCCCTTTTCTAAATAAAAAGTATCTAATTTTAAATAAATCTAAAGTTTGAGGCAATAACGTAAATAAAGAAACTTTACATAGTGAAATTACTATTTAAATAGTAAAATTACTATTCAAAAAGGGTAAAATGAAAATAATTTTATAAAGTAGGGTATTTTGAATAAAAAAGTATAAAAATAGGATATTTAAAAAAAAAATTCCTTTATGCGATTTTTAATTATAATATTACAATTTTAACAAATTTAATGAAAACATATATATAAAAAAATAAATTAAACAAACACATGACACCCATATAATTAAGAAATACATTTAACCAAGTACAACACCTACAAAATCAGCGAGCAATGAACATGGACTTAAAATTTCAATTTTCCCTATTTTTGTTTATGTTATGTTACATTTTATTCAAAGATAAATGAATTTAATTGTTGTTTGCATAAATTTCTTCCGGTCGCGCCGAAGTGGCCGCTCAGGGTTCGAACCGGCCGAGTTCGATGGGAAAACAGCCGATTCGAAGTGAGCTTCTTTGTGTTCGGGTGCGGGCGTGCCAGTGTGCAGTAGCACACAAGTGGAAGTCTTATGGTTCAGAGTGAATGTGAGGTGGTTCGAAATGGAATTAATGTGAATCGAAATGAAACAGTGATGCGCCTAAGACTTCTATCTGAAAAGCGATTGAATTGGAGTAGGCAAACACTACCCCTGAGGTTCTACTTGCCTACAACTGAATGTAGGACTTAATAATTTAGCACTCTCAGAAATCGAAAAGGGTCAGAAAGCTTAAATCGAAAAGGAAATACATTAGAAGACTATAGCTACTCGCCATGTGGACCTTACAGGACTCGACTACATACACACGCATTGGTGACTCGGGCCATATCTATGACAGAGATGCATTGAGCAGTCCCTAAGAACTCTAGCTGCAAATCGGACACATTGATGACTCCGGCCATATCTACCTGTGGTTGTTTTCAGAGGCTGTTCACTCCGACGAGCATTGATTGACTCCGTCTGTACTCCTCTTCATGCATGCGCTCGATATGAATGATGGGTACTACTCCGCCGCATTGATATCTCACCTCGAACCGGGCCCAATCCGAGTGAGTGATGGCTACGACTTCGTGACGTTACGGAATGAGTGCATTGATATCCTCACTTCGAGCCGAATGAGGTATGGCTACAAACACCCCGTAGCGGTTTTCTACCTACTTGAACTAAAGCTATTCTTTGTTCATTTAAACTAAGGAATCAGAGAAGTGTGGACTTCTTGATTGAGAGAAGTGTTGTTGTAGTTGATTGATTGACGTTGTGTTTCGATGTGTGTTGAATCAACTCCCTTTTATAGGCTCCAAGCTGCAACCACATTCCTTTATTTTTTGAGTTGGATGACTTCAAAAGACTTGATTATTTGAATTGGATGGACCTCCTTATTTGTTGCTATGGCAGTTATGCCATCTCATTTGAATTTTGAATTTTCAGCAACACATGGCCTTTATTTTAGGCATGTGCAGATATAACAATGCCTATTTTTAGCCATCTCCTAACAACCCCTTATTTGGGCCATGGGCCGTTATTTCATTCCGGCCTGGGCTTCCAACATGGGCTCTGCGGACGCGTCGAAGTGGCATGGGCCTTATTAATTCATTTCGGCGTGGCGAAAAGGACTAAAATCAGCCCACTCCGAATTTATACAAAAATTCATTTTTGGGCTCAAACAATTGTAGAATAGGAAAGTGAAAGAAACAAAATAGATTATATAAACCGACGAAATTTGAAAATGGAGTCTGTTCATACAAAATTTCGAGTTTGTAAAACAAACAAGTACAAGATAAGAAAAAATATATGAAAAATATTTTAAAGAAAAAAAATATAATTTAGTGGAAAATAATCTTCAAAAAAATTAATCCCCTAATTTCTTTCTCCAAATTTGACTTGACCCTTTAATAACGCGATTCATAGGCTTTGTAGTTTGATTACGAATCAAATGTCGGAAATTTCGATGAACACTGTGAGGAACGTCGTAAATACCATGGATTTGACTTGAATTTGACTTGGGAAAAACGCCGATTTGCTGGTTCGATACCTTGACTACAAATCAAAGCCTCATTTGGATGATTTCCGTTAAGAACGCCTTGAACATTGTCTTAATCACCGTTAATTCGCTTTGGAAGAAACACCAAAATGCAGGGCTAACACCTTGATCATGGATTGAACGCCTTTATTTGATGACTTTCGCGAAGAACACCAAGAATTTGGCCTGGATCTTCACGAATCTTCTTGAGCTTGATTTGAGAGAACTTCGGGATCTTCTTGGCTTCTCTTGCTCTAGAAGACTTCTTGATGTCTCTGGCTCTTGAAGACTTCTGATGATCTTTTTTAAGAGCCAAATGACCCCTATTTTATAGGTTTTTATGCAGGGTTTTCGGGTTGCTACCGACTTCGTCGGTATTTATCTCTTCAATAAAAATTATTATTAAAAAGAAAAATATCATTTACGCGTCATTATTTGATTGGTCCATACGATCAAATGCACCACTTGTTACCATTTGCTTGGTTTTAGACTTTCAAGCTACAAGACTTAATTTGATTGGCCGTGACATTTCATATTGACGCCCGGCGATATCTCAATCGCCGGTAAAATAAATTGTAAATATCAATTAAAATCAACTATTTAATATTAAAATTAAATTAAGAAATTTCAAAATATAAATAAAATATTAAATTAATATTTTAGTTTACACTTCTTAATTTTCTATTCGAAGAAATTTAATCACCAACAGAATCCATTCACATTTCATCAGGCGGAAAAAAAAATAATAGAGAAAAGAGAGAAGAAAAGAAAAAATTATTGGGGTAGATTTGTCATTTATGGGAGATTCTCAGAATGCCAAGCCAGGAAATAAGTGGCGGCAGATTTTTACGTGAACAAATGCAGAGAGAGAGAGAGAGAGAGAGAGAGAGCCATCCCCTTGATCGTTTTTCTTCTACGTATGCTGACACTGTAGTATTATTCTGGTAGATACGCTACTGTATAGAATTTTGATCTCGTGTACGCAATGGGGAATCCAGGTATTGTACCTATAACTTGTACATAGCCTCAAATTGTGTGCAATTCTGCGATTTCCGGTGAAATTGATCGCACAATTTATCGCCGGAGGCCGCCTGAAGCCCCTCTTCAGTGGCGACGGCCTGTCCGTTGGGTTTGACGCATTTCACCGCCGCCAGTGTAAATTGTAAGCTTTCGGCGGCGGTGGTGGCGGCGGTTTAAGATTTGCCTACTCCCCTTCAGTTCCAAAAGGGGATCGCAGGCGCAGCGCAACAGCAAGATCAACAACGTCGTCGGCGTCATCGCTTGCTAGGAGTAGTTCCGGTAGCGTTTTTGACGAAATATTGGAAGATGATCCACAAGTTGAGAATTGAGATTGATGAGCTTGCTGGTTTCAGAGACTTGGTTTTGGATATTTCGTACAGGTATGGCCTCCGATCTTATTTTTAACTTAAATTACTCATTTTTGGTTAAAGTTCTCTTTCTCCACTTTTTGCTTGGTTAAAGTTGAGATTGATGTTTTACTTTTTTCAGTTACGTTATCTTCCTGAATAAACAGTTAATAATGCTCGCCTGCTATGTGCTTATGTGATGTTCAGTTGTGTATGAATCGGATATATATATATATATATATATATATATATAAATTGGTAATGCTTTTGGATTTCCCATGCTTAATGTATTCCAAGTGCAGCCCCAGGCAAAATCTAATTAAACAATCATTTTCAATGGATTCTTTCTTGTTTCCCCTGCAGGAATGTGAATTTGTCCGCATTCTTTCAAGGTATTTACTTATTTCAGGTTCTTTGTTCTCGTTCGTTTATGTGTTTCCTCTACCATGCACTACTTTCAAATTGGAATCATTTGTATTGGCCACGTCGGATGAAAATGAATTATGCGTGGGTGGATTAATATATGTTTTTAAGGAATTGATATGGAAATAATGTTAAATGAATTGTTTGTCATGCTAGGCCTGTTAATGTTGTCTGCTGGAAATGCGCCATATGTTTGGAATTCATGGATAAGTTAGATTCTTGTTCCATTTCTTATTGTCTAGTACCCACTAGTTTCTATTTCCCTAAGACATTTTAACTTGTCCCATATTTTCTATGAGATCTCATAAGAAAGATGAAAGCTAAATATCAGAGGTACTAGTATTCTTATTGAACTCTTTGATTTTTCTAGTTTGTGATCGAGCGTTTTTCCTTTTCATCGACTACAATGCCAGATTTAACTTAGTTTTCAATTTTGTTTCACATATTTATTTTCCTTCCATTTATAAGTGATAAATGCAATAGTCTCCTAGAATCATAAGTTTTTGATTTCATTCTGGTCTTCTAAATTGCAGGCTGACGTTTTAGAATATTACGATCAAACTATAAACTCACCTAGTGGTTCGTTCTATATTCCTGCTGTGTGGAGGGTATGATGCCATCAAGGGGTGCTGTAATGGTGTCTTATTATTTGCTATTTCCAATTCAAGCTGCATATGTGCTATTTCAGTATGGGTTTATCCTTTTTACTAATCAGTGATAATTGTGTATTAACTCTCCTAGCCTCCCCACTTACTACAAGTTGTCAAATGGAGGAAAGTTAAAAGAGGCCTCAGTCGTAAAAATATTTTTCATCGTGACAATTTTACGTGCCAGTGAGTTATTAAAAACAGGACCTCAGCTTGCTTTTTGGGGTTTTCATATTGTTGTTTTCCAAACGAAATGCATTGATGCTGAAACATTTTTATCTACAAAAAAAAAATGTTATTTAGAAGAAATATGAACCATTCATGTATGATAGTGTTATTTTAGACAGAACTAGAGCCTCCTATTTTACAAAGTAGACTACAGTTTGACGTATTTGTATCTTATTTTGATTAGGAAAGTTAATTTCATATTTTTCATGGAGAAGCCTGCATTGAATAATTTTTTTTTTTTCATTTTTTTTCCTTTTGTTCCCTTATAGCAGTAATTTTCTTGATTTCTATCGGCGGCCTAGCAAGTCCGTCATTGGTATTCTGCATTGGCGAATTGTTTACTAACCGGAATGTGAGTGTTGATTCATTTACAGTTGCTAGAGTGACATCTGAAGATAATACACTATGGAGTCCTCCTCTACCTCTTGAGCTCGAATAGTTGTTGCATGGTTGAAAATTTTCTACCTTTTTGTGTAGTGTGCTAATTCATACTATAGCTTGGAAATCTTGTGATCACTTTCTCATGCTCCTGTAATTTGACTTGTTATCTGCATGCTTGACAGATACTGTTCTTCCAGTGAGAACTTGACTGTTGATCATGTTTTGCCAATTGCACGAGGGGGCAAGTAGACCTGGGAAAATCTGGTTAGATAACCCTCTGTAATTCATATTTAACTATTGATGAATACTTCATTAAGCTGTTATATTTGATCAAAAATGCAAAAGTTTGTAAACAGTTGAGTAGTAGAAGCCAAGTAGGGGTTGGCCTTCGTGTAAGAGTGTTAATGTTTTCTCAAGGAGCTGCCTGATGGAGCCAAGAATTTAACTATGCGGGAGTAATGAGAAGATCTCTAACATATCAGAGGCAAACTTGTTGTTTTAGGGGGAAATTGTTTAAACACACACACACACACACACACGTATATATACATATATATATATATATATATATATAAAATATTAACCCCCAACCAACCCATCCAGCCCCCCATGCGGCTCTGTCCCTACGAATGACTAGGCATTAATTCTGTGTCATTGATGAAGTTCTATTTTTCATTTTATATTTTGGAGACTATCAAATTGCCGATCAGTTCCAATATCTTTGAAACAGTTTGCTGCTTGTGCCAAATGCAACTCAAGGAAAGGCCAGAAAACCTTGGAGGAAGCAAGCATGAAACTGATGAAGGTCCCCAATGTATATCAAAGAAATTATGATAAAAACGAAACTTTTTTGCTAAACTCACATGCACTGAACTAAATTTCATGACACGTTGTTGCTTTTTTCAATGGATTCTTTCAATGTATTTATCTATTTCAGGTTCTTTTTTCTTGTTCGTTTATGTGTTTCCTCTAACATGCACTACTTTCAAAGTGGAATCATTTGTATTGGCCATGTTGGGTGAAAATGAATTATTTGTGGGTGGATTAATCTATGTTTTTAAGGAATTGATATGGAAATAATGTTAAATGAATTGTTTGCCATGCTAGGCCTGCTAATGTTGTCTGTTGGAAATGCGCCATATGTTTGGAATTCATGGATAAGTTAGATTCTTGTTCCATTTCTTATTGTTCCCTAAAACATTTTAACTTGTCACATTTTCCACGAGATCTCATAAGAAAGATGAAAGCTAAATATCAGAGGAACTAGTATTCTCATTGAACTCTTTGATTTTTCTAGTTTGTGATCGAGCGTTTTTCCTTTTCATTGACTACAATGCCAAAATTAACTTAGTTTTCATTTTTGTTTCACACATATATTATGTGTGGAAGTAAACTTTATATATTGTAAACGTATAGATATGATGAATGCAGTTATTATATAAGTCAATATTATATATTTAATTTATATCTATACGTTTCAAAGACTTATCATGATCTCAAGAGAAATTTCACCGCTATAATTAAATTCCTGGCTCCATCCCTGATCCCACAATATTTGTAAGGGCACACTTGTAAACAATGTTCTTAAAAGTGAACCGAACATTGAACAGGTAGCCTTATTGATTATCTATGCAATATAACTAGTTTAACCACTGATTTGACTGGTGTAACGTTATAAATAAATAAATAATAATTATATTAAATATATATAATATTATAAATACACAAAAGATAGAAAAAAAAAATCCAATGTTATAAAAAATAAAAATCATACAAGCTTTTTCTCGAAATTCTAGTCATTATTTTGAAATCATTCTTGAAAAATTAATTTTATAATGAATGAACTAAAGCTTAATTCAACAATGAATAATTACTAAATGTAATAACACTATTTAACAAAAATTAAAGTGTGACACACGAATTCTCTGTTAATTTTCCCTTGTTTCTCAATCTCTAAATTGCACAAACGAAGATGAAAATGAGATAAATTCAGAATTAACTTAGATATATGTCTATACGTTGACATATAAACATAATACTAACACACACATACACTCAGTTCCTCACAGTAATATTTTCTTGCCTTTCACACACTGCTTTGAAAAAAGGACTAACCCGACTGTTACGACCAATTCAACCGGGTTCAAACACTTGGTCCGATCCGGATGAGCCATAAAAACCACTTGGCTGGTGGGCCAACTTAGACCGGAAAAGCCTAGTCCTTTTTCGTCGGCTGCTACTTCACCGGTTCACCCCTTCACTTAAACAAGGTGTACTTATTTATTCCAGTATATTCAAAACATTTGGATCATAATATCCACCTCCTGTAATTTGCAATGTATTTTTACTTCATATGTAAATTCTTCAACAACTTCATCTTTTCAGTGCAACGAATAACTATAAAATGTGACATAATATTTTTGTCCTCATACAGTGGAAGTACTATATATGTCACAAATATCACTATGAATCAGTACAAGTAATCAAGGGCATCAACCAGTTTTAGGAAATGGATCTCTAGTAAATTTTGTAAGAAAGTGAATTTTACATTTATCATGATTACGGAAATTAGGATTTTGCTATAAATAAATCATGTCATGCATTTTTGTAAAATTAACATATCCTAAATTAATTCCATACAAATGAAGAAGATTAAGCAATATAAGCAGAAATTATTTGTTAATAGATTCAAACAAGTCCTCAAACAAATATTCTCTCCCTATAAATTGTCATCCTTTGTTAGTACAAGGTTATCAAACTCGAATATCGGTTTGAAACCAAATCTATTTAGCAAACCACCAAATACAAAATTTTCTTTAGAACTTTAGGTACATAATAAACACAATTAAGACCAAGCTCTTTTTATGAAGTGGGCTCAATTTCCCATGTGTACCATAAAGAGTTCTACATTTTTCACTTTCAAAAACTAGAGGTTATGGAGGAAGCACAACTGGCTCGTCTGACCCGATGCTATTTTTCCTTATACAAGAGATTAGAAAATAGTCCATGGGCATTTGACCAAATGAATATGTACTCTATTTTAAAAGGTGTAGGGAATGTCGTTGGGGGTTCAAATTCCAACAGTGTGCGTGTGTAAGTGATTTGTGCGCTTATTATTTAAAAAGATAAATAAATATATATATATATATATATAGAGAGAGAGAGAGAGAGAGAGAGAGAGATTAGAAAATAGAAATGGACAGAAAATGCAAGATTCAACTTGGCTATTGTGCAACATAGCCCTTGTTAAGCTGGAGCCAATATGCTCACCGCCTACAATTTTTTTGCGAAAATAAATTACTCACATTCTTTTTGCGCGTAATTTAGCTACTGTGTGTGTCCCATACTTGGTGTCTTGTTTCTTTGTATGTTCATATTAATTGAAAGTATTGTATTTAAAAGGTTCTTCAAGTTGAGCAGTCAACAACACCAATCAGACAATTGAATTGACCTAAAGATATTATTATATCAGATAATAGCCCTTATATCTACACAACGTTGAGAAAATATAAAGCACTTGTTCCATAGAAATTAGAACAGAGTCCATGGGCATCCAGAAGGTAATATAAATTCTCACATAAATTCAGCAATTATACATCATAGTGTCTACTAAATGAATTTGCAACATCATTATAATAGTTTTTGGCTATTTGCATGAGTAGCAAATTACTAAGTTACCCCATAACTTTCATGATTTAAGTGATGCCACCTCTTGCTTTGTTGGAAAACCTAAATGGAAACTACAAGAAGTCCAAATTGCCCCGGTTAAAATTATTTTAAAAAAAATTAAAAATTCTATTTTTTGTTGAAAACATATAAGCCGCTCAAATCATCAAACTTTCTTTCTTCTCAGTCTGGCTTTCAGAAATGAAGAAAGAAAACTCTCATTTTTTTTCTTGTCAAAATCTCTAAAAACAGATCCTTCTTTTTTTTTTTTGGGAAATCCTTTCAAACTTAAATTGTGAATGTTTAAATGAAGCGTTTAAGCAGTCCACCTACACAAGTTTAAATGCTTATTAAATGGTCAAATTAAAAAAAGTTGTTGGTGTAATTATAAAAGATATAGGGAAAATTTGGTAATTTGACAATTTTAGAGGGGGATTTGAGTGAAATAAACCTATATATTAATAAAAAAAGAAGATTAAAATTATTTTTAGTTGATGTGCCTCGAGATTAAGTATAGATGGTTTAAATGTAGAATATAGATTAAATATATATTAATAGAACAAGAAGATTAGAATTTGCTCTATGTCAAGACTTAATATTGGTTGAATGATTTATTATTCTTCCATAGAAATAAGCAAAATATTTAACGATATTATTTGTTATTGTATGAAAGATTAATAACTCAATTAATCGATCAACATCACAAGTAGAAAAACATCACAAGTAGAAAATGAGGAAGGTGAATAACATCAAAAGTTAGATGCAATGATACATCATTTTCTTGTCCAACCCATAAAGGAAAATGAGTGGAGATGACAATAATTGGAAAGAGAATTTCGAATGCGTAGATAAAAAAAACAATGGAAAAACTATACGCCGTTTTGGTGAGTGGAGAAGACAATAATTGGAAAGAGAATTTCGAACACGTAGAAAAAAAAACGATGGAAAAAAATATGCCGTTTTGGTGAGTGGAGAAGACAATAATTGGAAAGAGAATTTCGAACGCGTAGAAAAAAAATGGAAAACAAAATACCATTTTGGTCAATTTTGAACACGTAGAAAAAAAAATGGAAAACAAAATACCATTTTGATCTCTAATTATACCCTTTAAATCACTTTTCATCCCTAATTTTTAATCGCTCCAGTTTTGATTCCTCAATTATCCTTTTCTTATCAATCTTGATCCTACCGTTAATTTTTCTATAAAATTAACGGGCAACGGTCACATGCCGTTTCTCTTCTGAGCTCACCTTCCACCCCCCCCCCCTCTCACTTTCTCTCTCTAAAACCTTTTTACAAAGAAACAAAGAGAAAATTTTGAGAAAAAAACAATAAGGGCGATTTGTTGTTCGGTATGTCAGTGCAAGCACAGACTGCACCGCAAGAGGAATGAAGGATGCCTCAGGTTTCGTTTTCCTCTTTAGTATGCAATTTAGTTAGACTTCTGGCTCCATTGCTTATGTATATGCAAGTTTTGTTTTTCTTTTTAGTATGCAATTTAGTTAGATTTCTAGTTCCATTGCTTATGTATATGCAACAGTGGAATTAGTGATTTGGGTTTGCCTTGATTTAGAGGATTCCTCATTTCCATCAAAACTTCAGATAGATATGAATGCAAATGGAATAAGTAATCGGGAACCATCTTAGTTATTAGGTAATGGGTCATGCACATCATGAATATCTAGTTATTATTTAATATTGAAGGCGTGGACGCTTCCGGAGGAGTGGTGGTCAACTCAGCACGTGATCGGCTCATGATCGTTAATCGTTAAGTTTGATAGAAAAACTAACGGTAGTATCAAAATTGATAAATGAAGGATCAAAATTGATGAAGACTAAAAATGAGGGATCAAAAGTGATTTAAGAGTATTATTGGGGGCTCAAGTAATATTTTTCCAAAAATGTATTATCGGACCCAGTCATTTTCACATAGTCCTTTGGTGGTCTGCCACTTAACCTTTTTTTCATTGGAAAAGCATTAAACTGCTGGGGCCGTTCCCATTTGATGAATTATTGAAGTGAACATATCACCACTTCAATAATGCATTAGTGAAAGGAAATTGAATCTGAAAAAAAAAACCTCACACTCTCTTCTTAGCCAATTTCCTCAGAGCGCTTGTGAAATTGAAGTTTGGTAGAATTCTAAGTATTTGCACAGCAACGGTAAGTATTTCCAAGCATTTCTTTTTTTCTTTTTTCTTTTTCTTTTTCATTTTTTTTTTGGATTTCCCATGTGTATGAAGTTCATTCTTGTTATTTTTGTTTTGCAATCATCGAAATCTCGAATATATCCAGGAGTTGGTACTTGTGGAAGATAGGTAATATAAAAAAAATAAAATAAAATAATGGATTAATTAAAAATGATCATTTGACTCATTTGATTATATTTATTCATGAAATCATGTTCCCCAATGAAATGTATAGCAGACAAGGTAATAACAACAGTGTATTTAAAAAAGAAAGAGAAAATATAGATGTGTAAAAAATAATAAACCGTTTAATAGAAAATATAGATGTGTAAAAAATAATAAACCGTTTAATCAAAACTTAAAATAAAAAAAATAAAAACTAAGCTACTTGTCTTTTAACAAATCTCAGCTTTATTAGCATTTCGCTATAGATCCTTTTTTGCTCTTATTATGCCCAGAAAAGAAAGGAGATTCTTTCCGGTTGTTAGAGATATATATATATATATATATATATATATATTAATTGTTTAAATTAGTATATTTTAGCTTTACTCGTCTTAAAACAAAATTAAATGTGATACCCAAATATAAGCGCAGGAAATGGCAGATCAAATTGTGGCAAGTTTTTGTGGACCAGCTGTAGAAGAAGTTGGAAGAAGCACTGTTGCAACAATCAAGCGGCAGTTCAATTATCTCTGTTGCTTTACTAGCAACATTCAAAGCCTGAAAGATGAAGCTCGAAACTTGGAAACTGCAAGAGTTGGATTGCAGATGCAAGTTGATACGGCTGAGCGAAATGCGGAAGTGATTGTCCCTGGAGTTAAGGATTGGTTAACAGAAGCTGAGAAGCAGATCGACATAACTGAAATTGAGGACGAAATGCCCAAGGTACAACGAGCCTGTTTGAATATGAAATCACGTTATTCACTAAGTAGGAAAGCTGAAAAGGCCACTGAAGCTATGAAGGAACTTCGAGAAAGGTGCAACTTTAATCATATATCGGAGCCTGCACCACCAGCAGCGATGGTGCCAACTCCAATAGGAACAACAATTGAGTTCCAATCGAGAAAACAAATCGAGGAGGACATAATGGAAGCTTTGAGAGGTAAGAAGGTCAATAGTTTAGGGATATGTGGGATGGGAGGCGTGGGGAAGACAACTATGGCCAAAAGAATCATGAATAGAGTGAGGGAAGAAACACTATTTGAAGAAGTTCTTATGGTTGTTGTTAGCCAACCGGTAAATATGACTAAAATTCAACGTGATATTGCAGAATCTTTGGGTTTGAAGTTAGAAGAGGAGAGTTTATCAGCCAGAGCAAACAAATTACGCATCCGACTAATGGATGCAAAGGGAAAACTCATAATTTTGGATGACGTATGGGAAAAACTCAACTTGGAGGACTTGGTACTACCATGTGAAACTGGGGTCACAAGGTGTGTTGTTCTCTTAACATCTCGAGATAAGGATGTATTAAATAGAATGTGTGATGGAAATGTTTGTGTAATGAAAATCTTATCTGAGACTGAAGCATGGGATCTCTTTAGAGAAAAGGCTGGGAAATGCGTGGATGACTCAAATTTGCGTTCTATAGCGGAAGAGGTTGCGAAAGAGTGCAATGGTTTGCCAGTTGCCCTTGTAACTCTTGGTAGTGCGCTAAAAGATGAAAAATCCATTTTTCGATGGAACGCTGCTCGACGGCAATTAAAACAGTCCTACCCAGCATATATGCCAGGATTCATTAAAGAAGTTTACAAACCCCTAAAGCTAAGTTATGAATTCTTGGAAACACTACATGCAAAGTCCCTGTTCTTGCTTTGTAGGCTATTTCCTGAGGATTATGATATTAATCTTGACGAACTGACTCTCTACTGCATGGGTTCACGTATATTTGAAAGAGACATAAATTTGGAACAAGCAAGAGACAGAGTATTTGACATAGTGTGGATGCTTAAAAGTCGTTTTTTGCTACTAGATGGTAAGAACGAGCGTCATGTCAAAATGCATGATGTTGTTTGTGACGTAGCCAATTTCATTGCTTTAGAACAAGGACTTGTTGATAAGCAAGGACATTCTAATAGATATTGCAAATGGATATCGGTATTCATGGAAAACAAAACAGAGCTTCAAAGTCATTGCCTCTTAACAATGGGGGAGCTTTCTATTAATTTTGAAGAAATGAAAGAGTTAAATGTGTTGTCCATGTATTTCCTTTCACTAGAATCACTACCGCTAACAACACAATTGTTGAAGAACCTTAGAACTTTGCGTTTAGAGTATTGCACTTTGGAGAAACTCTCTGTTCTTGTTGAGTTGTCAAATCTGGAAATTCTGTGTTGTCGTGGATGTTGGAGGATTGAGGAGTTGCCTGTTGAGATAGGGAGACTAAATCGGCTTAAGTTGTTAGAGTTTATAGATTGCCCAAGTCTTAAAATAATAGCTCGAGGAGTCATATCAAATTTGTGTGAATTGAACGAGTTGAATCTGTTAGGCAGCTTTACAAGTTGGGAATTTAGGGGAGAAAGAGAAGGAGAAGAAAAAAGAAATGCTTCACTCGATGAGCTTGAGGTATTGTCCAATCTAACTTGTTTGAAGATTGAAATAAATGATTGCACTGCAGCAGCACAAGAGATACACCTCTCCTCAAGTATCATGAAATATCTCATAAGAATTCGTCAAGACAACCTCGTCCGCTATGATATCACAAAACATGAAAAAGCTATGATTCTGGACTTACGAAGAGGGATTAATTTGGGAAGTTGGGTTGGTAAATTTGTAAGCAGTGCAGATGAGCTATATCTAACAGGAGATGGTTTAAACAATTTTGATTTTTCACAAGCTCAGAACACAAAAGACTTGAAATTGGATTATTGTTCAACAATAAAACACTTGTGGAAGAGACCAAATCAGAATGTTCCACTTGGCAACCTTCGTGAAATTAGCATCCAAGAATGTGCGAACCTACAAAACCTCTTTCCTTTAACGATGGCAAGCAGTGGTCTTTTACAACTTGAACAACTTAAAGTTGAAAATTGTGAGATGATGGAAGAATTGTTCTCGATTGTAAAAATTGAGAAGGATGGTGAACATTGTCATCATATGATCACATTCCCAAAATTGAAGAGGCTTACACTAGTTAATTTGCGAAGCCTCACAACTTTCTGCAAAGGAGTTAAAAACATGGAATTCACTGCTGCTACTAGGACTAACCAAAGGGTACGTTTGTCAACATGGCCCACCCCCACCCCCCACTCCAAAATTGTTGTCTATTTGTTTGTTCAACTGGGTAATTAACCCTCAATTTCTTTGCATTCTTTTTCTCATTGGAATTAACCAAATTCAAATAATTAATTCATTCATTTTTTTGATTAAATTATACGGCTATTATATATATATATATATATGTATGTATGTATGTATGTATGTATGTATGTATGTTGAATTATAGCCTTTATGACTACATTTTAGCTAACAAGTGATTTGAGAAGTATGTTTTTCCTAGTATTAAAAATGTGTAGAATTTTCTATATATATGTATATCTACGTTTAGTCTT
The DNA here is from genome assembly GCA_026212405.1 of Petrea volubilis. Taxonomy (NCBI): domain Eukaryota; kingdom Viridiplantae; phylum Streptophyta; class Magnoliopsida; order Lamiales; family Verbenaceae; genus Petrea; species Petrea volubilis. The sequence goes on from CM047878.1 coordinate 13,484,693, forward strand.
CTATTTTTGCAATTTACTTAATAAGTGGAATATTTTTCAGGTGAAACCAGTGTTTTGAAAATCGGACCGGACCGGCCAGTCCGATCGGTGACCAGTGCCTAATCCGGTCCGATTGACCCCTCGAAACCACCTCTCAATTGGATTGGTCAAAACCGGTTAAACCGGTGGTGGTTTATGAACCAGTTCGACAGCTATATCATTCCCATTTTTTTTTTTTTTTTTTTGTTGAGTTTTTTCTTCCTTGTTACTGAAGCCAGAAGCCATAGGAGAGATTGAAGCTAACCAAAAAAAAAAAAAAAAGAGAGATTGAAGAGTTTCAAGAAACCACGGTAAGAAGAAAGAAAAAATTGATTAAAAATCAACAGGAAATGAAGGAAATAATTTAGATCTAGATCTGAGAAAATAACTATTGAGAGTCAATCAAAGCTGAAAAAGTGAAAATAAAAAAAATAGAAGAAGATCAGGTTAATTTTTTGCTACTGCTGTTGACGACCTTTTTCCTTCACTTCAAATTGTTTTAGCTGTGGATTGTTATTTTGTGTGGTGAGTGCTAAGTTGCTAACAGATGGGTTTGCTGATGTGCTAACAGATGGGTTTAAACCCAATTTTTGATATATTATATCTTATCATAGACCTTAAAATCGAAGTATTTATGCTTTCAATCTTGGGAGTGTACCAGTTCATTTTCATTTTGTGTATAAGTACATAATTATGTGCAGGTAATTTTCTTCGGAGTACTTTTCCCTATGCTGGAAGATCTCCTGCTAGTGGAACTTGACAAAGTAGAAGAGATATGCCACGGTCCAATTCCAGAAGGATCCAACTCTTTCAAGAATTTATGTCAGTTAAGTCTTCATCAGTTGCCAATGCTAGAGCATTTGTGGAATAGCACAAATCAAAATGTTTCACTTTGCAACCTTTCTAAAATAGAAATTTACAACTGTGATAAGCTACGCAATCTCTTCACTTCGACAATGTCAAAAGCTTGTCTTTTACAACTTAGTCAACTTGAAATTAGAAGATGTGAGATGATGGAAGAAGTGTTGTTGAATGAAGATAGTGAAAAGGATGAAAATCCATGGTATATGATCGAACTCCCACAATTGGAAAAGTTGATACTAGATTCTTTAGGAAACCTCACGACTTTCGGCAAAGGAGTTGAAAGCATTAAATTCCCAATGCTAAAATACATGGAAATCAGGGAATGCCCAAAGCTTATAAGTTTTGTTTCTTCCTCTGGGAACAATCAAAATTCGATAGGAGGCCCTGGCGAGGACACTTTTACTATGTTTTGCAGCCTGAAGGTACGAACACAACTTTTCTATCTCTTATTATATATATATATATATATATATATGTTGATGTATATACAGACTATTGTTGGTAGCCCTAATTTTGTGAGATATGATGTCAATCTACCCTCACATCATGCGTTGGCTTAGATAAATCACAAAACTCAAGCATTACTAAAGAGAAAAAGAATTATCATCCAAATTCTACACATTATTATAGCTTGTCACCTAAATTATTTTCGTAATACTTTATATCAGCCTATGCATTTGTCACAAATATCCATACATAATCTTTTCGTGGGAATACTCTGAATTCACATTACATCATATGACAAATGTAAAATACATATGGTTTGGATGGCGGATTGCCTTGTTAAATATATAATTGAAAGAAAAGTGTTATGCTGTGGAATCCTAGCAAACCATTTGATGAAATCTAAACAATAATAATAATAATAATAATAATAATAATAATAATAATAATAAATGACAAATATGAAAGAACGATAAGAAAATGATTGAAATAAGAATGTACTAAAATTCATATAAGTTGAATAGCAATGTGGTTTTCCCATTTTATTAAGTTACTAATTCCATGAGCGCCCCTACCCCCAACTCCAAGTTGTTTTCTATTTGTTTCTCAGTAGAGTGATATATTATTCACTTTTGAATATTTACCCCTCATATGTGTGTGTGTATATATATATATATATCTCTTTTTTGTTGTTGTTTTGTCGCATCTCACTTGAACTATCAAAGTTGAAATAATAGTTTCTTTCTTGTTTTTGGTTAAATTTATAAAACTAATTTGTTTATATATTGAATTATAATTATTTATCACCGCTTTCTGGACTAACAATTAATTTGAGAATTAAGTTTTTCATAGTATTAAAAATGTGTAGAAATTTCTATTCTACTTAGTCTTACACTTTTGCAATTTAATTAATTAGTGTAACATTTTTAAGAGAAACTGAAACCACAATACATTGTAATCTCAGTTCCATATTTTTTTTTTCAAATGAAAATAGACTCATATTATTAGTTTAAACATAGTTTAGGAGATTCTAACTGAAACCATGCATAATATAGAGCTCATGCATTCCAGCAGCCTTGGGCGTTATTATTTTGCTTCCTTTCAATCAATTAGTTTAAACATATGTTAAAGTATTATGTTTTCTACCTCTACAATATGGAGGCATTATGTATCTTTTCCTACAATTATTATTATGTTTATAAGTACGTAATTATTTGCAGGTAAAACACTTAGATCTTTCAAGGTTGCCAGCCCTAAAGTATTTGTGGAAGATCAGTCCAAATCAAGATGCTTCACTTAGCAACCTTTCCAAAATACAAGATTTTCTTTTACAACTGGAATTTCTTGCAATTGAAGGTTGTGAGATGATGGAGCAAGTGTTGTTGAATGAGGAAAACGAAAAGGATGGAAACGAAGGGCAGATGATCGTGTTCCCAAAACTGAAGGAGCTAGTTCTAGATTCCCTAACAAGCCTCACGACTTTTGGCAAAGGAATTGAAAACATCGAATTCCCTAAGCTAAAATATATGAGAATTAGGAAATGCCCAAAGCTCATGAGTGTCGGTCAAAATTCAAGTGGCGGTCATGACGACGACACTTTTCATTTGTTTTGCAGCCAAAAGGTACAAATACGTCTTATCAATCTCCTTGCATATGCAGTGGTTGTGTAGATATAATGCTTATCTGCCACCATGACGTATTATTAATCAATCTAGGAGAAAAATATTATTTACCATATGTGGGTTTTGCCACTTTGCCATATATATATATATATATGTATGTATATACTACTATATTTATAGCATTAGCAGCCTCTAAAAACTGTTTGATACTTTTATTTCTCTCTCCTTTCCTCCCTACTTTTCCACGTTTCTTTAGTGTCTCAATTTTTCTCTCCCCTCTCTATTTTCTCTCTCATCCTTTTTCCCGCCCTTTAACATATTTTAACTCTTTTTGTATTTATTTTCTTAATTTTATTTAATTCTAAATTATTTTTCACATACTATTATTTTAGTCAATATATTAAAAATAGTTAAAAGAAAATTATACTAATACAAAAAGGTTGATAAATGTTTATAATTTATATTTTACACTCTCTGAATTTAAGAATATAATTATGTTTTATTGTTTTTTTTTTCACGCAAATTGACAAGTATCTATTATCGATGACCATCTAAACTTCACATTTTTCACAAAATACCATCTAGCTTCATATTTCAGTCGAATATTTTCCAAAGATTCTGTCACATGACATGCTTGTGACATTTTTAAGGACAAAATGGACACTAAAAAAAATGTGAAAATTGTTAGTAGTCAAATTTGAACCCAAGCCATGATAAGCAAATCTAATGTTAACCAATTACGCAACCCTGCTACTTGTTAAATTTTTTGCAATATATGTTTATCGATTATTAGAAACCAATTCCCAAAACAAGTAACAAAAATAAATTACAAATATCAAATAACAAGAATTTGGAAACAAATAGGATGAAAATTATTAAAAAATTTTAATTTCTATCCCATTTTTTTAAAATCAATTAAATTTAGTTTATGCCATTTTTTTTAAAATTAATTAAATCAACAAGATCATTTAAAAAAAAGTTTCATCCTGGTTCTTTTTAAAATTAACTAGTTAAATTTCTTTTATCCCATTTTTGGAGAAAGTAATTAAATTAACTAGATGTAATTATTTTTGTTAACAAGTTTTGTACCATTACTTTTTAAAATTAATTAAATAAATAAGATCAATTTTTAAAAAAATAGTTTTCACCGCATTTCTTAATTTTTAGGGTGAGATTTCAAAATGAGTTTTCTTGGATCTATACCTGAGTCCTGAGGTTTGTTGGAAATATCAATAAATTTATATGGCATGACATATTACAAATGGTAGGGTTGCCTAAATTGTTAGCATCAAGTTCAATTCTCTTGAGTGCTAGGGTTCAAATTCCACATATCATGTGATAGAATTTTTAAGGAAATATTTTGTCAGGATATGAAATTATATGTTATTTTGTAAAAACAATTTAGATGGTGATCCGCGCTAAAAAAAAAAATAATTAAGGCAAACCTACATACTTTAGATGGTAAATATATTTTTCCCATCAACTTAATAAATGGGCAAAACTCAATTGTTATTAAAGTGAAAAAGAATCACCTATCAAGTTCTGCATATTATTATACTTTGCCACCTGAATCATTTTTCGTAGTACATTTTGAATACATATTTTTAGCACATGTCCATACAAAATCTCTTCGACGAAATATTCCTAATTCCCGACATACGGCATTGTGTTACATAATATAATTATGGTGATAAGTGCCATGTAGTTCAACCCCAACGAGCCGTATGATAAAGTCCTACCATAATATTTGCTAGAAAAGGTGATACATGACAAATGTTTAAAAAAAAAAAAGAGAAAGAAGAAGAAGAGAGAGAGAGAGAGAGAGAAACAAATATTTTCTAGAAAAGGCGATATATGACAAATGTTAAAAAAATATGGAAATACGAAAACAAAAGCATAAGTTGAATAGTAAGTGCTTTTAATCCCTTAATGAAGATATTTGTAACACTTTTTGTTTTTTTTTTTTTTGTGACAAAAATATTGTTCTGTTAGTATTGATTATATAATTTATTTGCAGGTTGAATTCCATAGCTTGAAGGTACTAGAGATCAGAACACATTTTAGCAATATGTGGTGTCGCCAAATTTCACTGTACTTCTTCAGTCAACTTGAGATATTATTCATTTTTGAATGTGACGGCATTAAGAACAGCTTATTTTCATCTTCAATAGTTGAAAATCTTGTCAATCTCAAATGGCTTGGCATTGAAAACTGCAAGGAGATAATAAAAGTGATTGAGGATGAAGAAAAATCATTTGAAAAGTCCATATTATTTCCCAGTTTGAAGGAACTAACGCTCTTTAACCTACCGAAGTTACGGAGCTTTTGTGAATGGAGATGGGATCTTCAATTGCCTTCATTGGAGAGAGTGGGCATTAGAGTTTGCCCAGTGATGGAATATTTGACCATGGAATCCCTGAGTACACCAAATTTGGAAGTTATCAATATAAACGAAGTTATCGATATAGACCGTGAAAAGAAAGATGTGGGGAACCTGAATGATGCTATACAGCTACACTTCAAAGCTAATGAGGTAAGCATACAATTTTTGAAACGTTTTCATGGTGGTGGGAAGTTATTTTGTTCCACAACCATTGCACTCTTAGTTGCTTGCTTTCTCCAGTATTTTTTTTATCTTAAAATACTTTAAACATTGTCAAAATTACGAGAATTTTTTTTTAAAATATATATGTTTTCTCAACGAAAGTAGTTCGTGACGTATTATGTTATTTTTCTTCTCTTTCTTTGTATTCAAATTAGCAGCAACATAAGTGGGAATCAACTTCATCAGAAGGAGAAGACGAGATAGAAGAGGAAGAAGTTGATGAGGTGATATTCCTTTAATGAGATTTAAAAGTAGTTGGTTTTCTAGAATGTGATTTAATGGTTTTATCATGAGTCATGAATGTGAATATTTTTCTAACGAAGAAAATGATTACATACTCCTTTTTCTATTCAATTCAAAAATAAGGGCTGATGTTATATTAATTCATCTCCATTTTCTTGAAAGCACTCCTCAAGCAAGGGATCCAAAAAATCAATCGTGGAGAGTTCATTCAATTTTAATAAAAATTGTACCTGCTTTTGAATTTGTATGGTTGGAAAGCTTAGTTATCCTGTGAATTCGTATAATATATATACAACCCATCCCATCCTATAGCGCCAATTTATTGATAGAAATATCACCACTCTAATTTAATTAGAAAATTTTCATTGTCATTAAGTTATCACTATAAAGGTATTATTCATTGTCAATGATGACAATTTAAATACAAATTTTGCCACTATTTGTTTGTAACGAAATAAAAATCTTGTCGCTAAATGCATATTACTACTGACATTTGCTTACAATTTTTATTATATCATTTGATATGTTGTCACTATTTTTTTTTTCTCGCAGTGACGTACATATGTGTTCTAAATAAATAAGTGAAGCATAGAAGCTTTGTCATTTGGAGATCGTTGCTTCCTATGACCAAAATTAAATGGTATATGATGATTCAGATATTTGGAGGAGGCTTTATTTATTTATTGTGTCTTTTGTTGTGCTATTTTGCAAGCTATTTTTACAGCTTTCGCATTGTTTTACAGACATCCAATAAAAAGATTTTCTGTTTTATTGGTATGATTATTATACCTATTATGTTTGATGATCAATACTTTGCCCAAAAATGATTTTAACATGTCTTATTTTTCGTCGTTGTTATATTTTCTTTGGATGGATATTTGAGAGTAAGATGCAAATAGTACTTACCTTGTTTTAGGTGTTTAAGGATGTGGATTCACTACTAGAAACCACGGATTTAGCCACGAATTTTGACAAAAATCCGTGGCCCAGAAAATTAGCCACAGATTTTATCTGTGGCTAAAAGTGGCGTGGCTAACTAAAATCTGTGGCTAAAAGTGGCGTGGCTAACATTAGCCACGGCCATTTAGCCACAGCCTTACTCAGCCACGCCCAGATGGCCATCAATTTCTAGCTACGGACATTAGTCATGGTCAGGCCGTGGCCAATTTGGCCACAAAATTCTAGAAAATATAAGTAGCCACGGCCTGGCCGTGGCTAATCTGAAAAAAAAAATAATAAATAAATAAAAACTAACAGATAATTGTAATATTTTTGCACTACATAGGTTTTGAACCATGGATTTTGAACCATGGACCTTATGGTTGCAATTATGGCATCATAGCCACTAAACCACTTGACATCTTTGGATTGGGAAATGATTTTTCTTATATTTAACATATATCTTTGTTATATTTTAAATTTAAATTATCTAAATAAATTGTCTATTTTTATAATTTATTAGTTTTACTAATTTTTGATTTATTAACCAATTTTTATTTTTATTTCAAATATGTAGGTAAAATATTTATTTCAACAATTTCAAATACTAATTTTATTTTCCTATTGAGTAAAATGAATAATAATCCTATATCAATTTAAATACACAAATCAAATATTTGAATTTATTTTGTTGAATTAGTTATTTAAATTAATTTTTGACAAGTTATATCAAATGATTTTTGATCACTAGTTAATTAATCAAACTCGCTTTATTTTGTTTGTTCATAAATGTATTTAAGTATAACTCTATCTTTATATTGTGGGATAAATTTCATAATTTAATGAAATCATTTATTTTGAATCTACTTTATTGCATGAATATACATCAATTTTAAATATTTTAAATTAAGTGTATAATTAAGAAAATAATTTGAAACACATAGTTCTATAGCAAAAATCCACATTATGAAAAGTATTCCTTTCTTTTTTTTTTTTTTACTAATCTTTGGCTTTTTTCTTTTTTGTTATTGAAAAGTATTTAGTGATTGAACAAGTAATTTATTAATTATAAAAAAAATTTAATATATTAATAGCAAAAATAAAAATTATCAAATTTTTTTTTTATATAATTTATATTAAGAATTTTGCATAATTTATATTAATTAAGTACAGTAAAAATTAATTCTTCAACAAAAAATTAAAGTGGTGCAGTGATTTGATACTTTAATTCAACCATGAGGTTAAGAGTTCGAACCACATCAGATTCCAAAAAAATAAAAATATTTTATTCTATGGCTAACATAGCCACGGCTAGCCACGGTCTGACCGTGGCTATTAGCCAGGGCTAGCCACGGTCTGGCCGTGGCTATTAGCTATGGGTGGCTAGCCAAGCCACGGTCTAACCGTGGCTAGCCCGTGACTAATAGCCATGGCCAGACCGTGGCTAAACCACTTTGGCTTTATTAACCTAGTTATTTTACACTTAAAGATTGTAAATTATCAATAACAATTATACGTTGTTGAATTATTAATAAAACTATAGTATAAGTTATGACAATTGATCAATTATAAACTTTCAAAATCAGATAATTAACGCTTATATATAAACAATTGACAATAAATGATGAAATGGACTGATTAGGAGTATATTTATATACTTATATATGTAGCATAATCCATTCTATCTATTTTGATATTATAATAAAATGATAAATTAAATCTAAAGAAATAATTATGAAAGTTAAGTTGTATATATAACTCAATAGAACATTATAATATTGTCAAATAATTGAATCTAAACCATTTTGGCCTTATTAGTTAGTTATTATACACTTAAATATTGTAAATTATCAATAACAATTATACGTTGTTGAATTATTAATAAAACTATAATATAAGTTATGACAATTGATCAATTATAAACTTTCAAAACTAGATAATTAACTCTTATATATAAACAATTGACAATAAATGATGAGATGGACTGATTAGGAGTATACTTATATACTTATATATGTAGTATAATCCATTCTATTTATTGTGATATTACAATAATATCGTAAATTAAATCTAAAAAAATAATTATGAAAGTTAAGTTGTATATTAACTTAGTAGAACATTATAATATCATCAAATAATTGAAACGATCATTCGTCATTGGAATTGATATTGAAATAAACATTGAAATATATCAATCATCTATATAAATATATATCAGTGTATTATATATCTAATATATGTTATATATGTACATATATATCTGATATATATACATCTAATTATATATAAATACGCATGTATATAAGTATATCTAATCTTATATGTATGTAATACATCGAATCATTTATTATATATATATATATCAATATATATAATATACATATATTAGTTAAGTATAGCAAAAATTAATTATTAAATAAAAAGTTAAAATGGTGTAGTGGTTTAATGCTCTAACTTCAACTAAGAAGTCAAGAGTTCAAACCATACTTAGTGCAAAAAAAAAAAAAAAAAAAACTTGGCCACGGATTTTTAGCCATGGTCTAGTCGTGGCTAATTTGTGGCTGTTAGCCATGGCCAGACCGTGGTTGATTTAGCCACGGCCTAATCCGTGGCTAAAAATTGGGGGCAAATTTCGCGCCAATTTTAGCTACCAAAAATAGCCACGGCTAGGCTGTGGCTAATTTAGCCACGACCAATCTATGACTAATCCATGGCTAAGTTTTTTTTCATTTTTTTTTAAATCCGTGGCTAATCCATGTCTAATCCGTGGCTAATAGCCACAGATTAGACACGAATTTTTTCCGTGACTATTAGTTGTTTTTCTAGTAGTGATTTGTAATAACCCTTCATTATAACGATGGGGAATAATCTTTGTTCGATGGAAATACGAGATGGAGAGGTCCAAAATTTAAATGGTTTCTCAACCTTAATTAGACAAACAAAACTGCGTACAATTGCACAAGGTAAGCTTGTTGGAGTAACCAACATCATAACGAACCCTTAACCATTTCTATTACCATGTAAGCAACTGTTCTTTCATCTTACAGAAGCACAAGCCAAACAACACTAAAATCATCTACTAGAGGCTAGAGCAAATCGACATGCTAGTTGAACAAATATTCAATAATATTGCAAGAATTTACTGACCCCGCCAAGGATTAGTGTGATAATTGTCTGCATGTTGGGCAATACCAATTCCTTTAAATCTTGTCTCAGGAGTCAGCCAACGCAAGCATAATGGAACCATTCACCTCCTTGGCACTGTCAAGAAGAAAGCTAAGGTTAGGCAATTTAAAGGTGTTGAGACTCAGCATGTTCTCATAAGAACCGGTAAACCGATAAAATCAACCCTCGATAAGAAAATTCAAAATTTTGCTAACAATGAAGGATAAGATCCTGAAAAGACAATGGTTTACATGGCAAACTATACCTAGGAGTTTTATTTTCACCCTTCATTCGATATGTATAATTTACCCTTAGCAATTTTTTCAATTGAAGAGTATGGCCCAGCATGTGTTACAAAAATTGCTGGAAAACACATTTGCTCCAAGCATTCAAGAAGTCTTTAGAAATGGGATTTCTAAAGAAGAAAATACATTTATCGAATTTCTAGATTTTGAAATTTTGCAAAAAATGTTAAAACTAGCCATATGAAACTACAAGAAGAAGGGGCACATAAGGAAGCGAAAATGGGATTACATGTTCATTGTCGCAAGCAATCATATCACCAAAAGGTACCTATAGGATCATAACAGCTTCAGATAGAAGTAATTCATTAACTTTGTACAAAATAACTAAGAAAATTGATAAACTGTAATGAGGATAAAAATGAACAGAAGCCAGGATCTGGTGATAGACAAGGTACATAGGTTCATTTGGATCAACGGGTTGATCAAGTTCAACAGGTGAAGCAAAGTCTTTCCTGAGGCTGCCGGGAGGAGGCATAAGCTCAAAATCTCTATCCCAATCCCTCTCCTTGTAATCAAGTCTCTTTGATTGAGGCGTTCCATATATTGGTCTGCATTTTTCACTTTTAGGAACTAAAGGCAATGGAGGAAGCACAATTGGCTCATCCGGTGCAATTTTTCCTTCTGCAACAGAGTAGAAAAGATCATACAAAGAACATAAGCTATCACTTATGATAATCAAATGGACACAAAACCCAAGATTGGCTATCATGCAACAGTAGACCTTGTTAGGGTCTAGCTACAAGCTATAGCTCACCAAACATATAGCCAAAAATTTGCAGATCCTTTGGGGGTTGGCATGCTTGACTGGCCTTAATCGCGTGGTAAAGGAAAGGATAGATAGAAATAATTTTGAAAAATTCAGTTATTCACACACTTTGACATGCATGTTTAAATACTAGTTGTGTCCCAAATAAATGGAAAATCCTTCAACAACTCGCATATTTCCATATGTAGTTACTCTGCGTCTCCCAAATTCACTATCTTGTTTGACTATTTGTTCATATTAATTCATCTATAATATTGCCTTTAAGAAAAATATCCAAGTTGTGTAGTCAACACCACCAACCGGACAATTAGCTTGGCCCAAGAGATAGCATTGTATAAGATAATTGGCATTATATCAACAAATTATGAAGAAAACAGAAGAATAAGGACACTAAGCTAACATTGTTTACATACAAATTAGAATCAAGACCATGGAAATCCAGAAGATTAGAAACTTCACTAAAAAATTTAGCAATTATACATCACAGGGTGTCTGCTGAGTGAACTTGTAACATCACTATAACCATTTTGCTATTTTCACGAGGAGCATACATTTTAAATGAAAAATCCAACGAGTAGGTGCACCTTGTTTGAGATCTCCTGCAAAGTTGTTCAGATCCTCATCTAGACGCTTTATGTGACTGTCAATCTGGAGGAAAGTAGCAAAGAAGCGACACATAGTGATAAAAGTGTGTATTCCATGTTTATCAAGTAGCTAAATTAACAAATAAGTGGGTGGTGCTATTAATAAACGTTTCCAAGAGGACATAAAAGACTTAGGAGTCCTCTCCATCTCCATCCCACAGACACACGAAAAGGCAACAAGTAGCAATGAAAGCATCTCAGTTTCAGTATTTCAAGCCTAGGAATCAGATCAAAAATAGCAAATGTGTTTGTTCAACAGATGCTCACCAGGCCAGCAGTGTTAACCAGAAAACGCCAACAACTTTATCAGATACTAGAAACACAGTTGATTCATAGGCAAATTGGCAACTCAGAAGCGCTCCATGGAATGCTCTTTCTACAATCATGTCTTCTTACATCCCAAATAAATAGCATTACAACTGGAACGCTACATACATGACTCAAAGGAACAGAACCACGTAAACCCTTTTTCTCAAATCAATACAATCATCCAATATCCAGCTATTTCAACAAGAACAAGCAAACGTTGAATGACCCTCCATAAACACAAAAGACAGGAACATTCATGTTATTGTGGACTTAAAAGATCATGAGCTTGTCGTGCAAGTAGAACCTTCTCAGTGCACAGGCTGAGGTCATTGTCCTGGTTTGCCTCAATCTCCTTTCGAAGCTTTTCAAACACCTCCTCCTCCTCGTTTTTCCTAGAGAATGAGCCCCCTTGAGATGCCAAACCCAGACAATATACTTCGTTTGCTACCTTGTCTGGCGTATCATAGCTTCCCATTTAAATCAACCGACAGACGACCCAAATTTTGTCAGAAAAGTTGCACAAAACATAAAAATAAGTCATTAAAATATTTGAATAAATAAATTAGGTGTTAATTTATAAGATGTTCGTAATAGTAATATTGTAATTGGTTTAGTTGAATATTGAAGATACTGGTAGATCTTAAAAAATAAATACTTTTCTAAAATGAGCTTATCAACTCCTAAACATCTTATTTTTGGAACTTATAAGCTTATTTCCTTAAAATTTAACCAAGCACTCTACTACATTTTATGACCTCCAAAACATCTTATAAGATATTTTGAGGAGCTTATAAGCTTAGCCAAATACTCTCTAAATATCCTATGAAACCCTTATAATTTTCTTAAAACGCGAGAAAAAATAACAGCATTATTCCAATTCCCCATCCCCCAAATCCGGTAATCAATTTCTATATCTGTACTTTTAATTAATAAACAAGAATGATTTAGAGTAATTATAAATTACCAAAATTATTCCAATGTCGAAGAAACATTTTCTCCAAATATTATTTTCTTTTTTATCCAACAAGTGTTTTATTTTCTATTCTAATTGGAACAACGGAAAACCTAAATTCAAATTCAAAATTTCTTTCTAAATAAAAGAAACGTGATGTTATTTTGCCCTAACAATGGCCACTTTTTTTTTCAAAATATTTTTTTCTCTGTTTATCTTTTTTTCTTTTTTTTTTAAGTTATGTGACCTGACATTTTTTGGAATAGCTTTTTTTTAAAAAAAAATATTATGGAATTAAACAAAATAAGTGAAAATATTGACAATAAATTATCATATAGAGCAAATTAATAAAATTTTATTGAGTAAAAAATCTAAGCACATAAACCAATAGGTTGCAATCAGTAGTTGTATAGAATTTCAAAAAAGTTAAAATGTTGTATTAAAATATACTAAAATTTAAGTCCGTCTTATTCATCGAAGCATGACCATAGACAATATATGTTATGTTGGATGCCATACAATTTGTTCGATATTTAAAAACAATATATTTCATGTTGCATACCATACACTTTATTCGATGTTTAAAAATAATATTACAATTTTAACAAATTGAATGAAAACATATATAAAAAAAATAAATTAAACAAACACATGACACCCATATAATTAAGAAATACATTTAACGAAGCACAACACCTACAAAATCAGCAATGAACATGGACTTTAAATTTCAATTTTCACTATTTTGTTTATGTTATTTTACATTTTATTCAAAGATATATGAATTTAATTGTAGAATAGGAAAGTGAAATAAATGGAAAAACAAAATAGATTATATAAACTAGTGAAACTTGGAAATGGAGACTGTTCACACAAAATTTCGAGCCTGTAAAACAGACAAGTTCAAGACAGGAAAAAAATATATGAAAAATATTTTAAAGAAAAAAGAATATAATTTAGTGGAAAATAATCTTCAAAAAAATTAATCCCCTAATTCATTCTCCGAATTTGACTTGACCCTCTAATAACGTGATTCATAGGCTTTGTAATTTGATTACGAATCAAACATCGGAAATTTTGATGAAAACCGTGAGGAACGCCATAAACACCATGAATTTGACTTGGGAAAAATGCCAATTTGCTGGTTTGATACCTTGACTACAAATCAAACGCCTTATTTGGATGATTTCCGCGAAGAACGCCTTGAACGTCGCTTTAATCACCGTGAATTTGATGTGGAAGAAACACCAAAACACAAGGCTAACACCTTGATCACGGATTGAACGCTTTGATTTAATGACTTTCGCAAAGATCACCCAAAATTTGGCCTAGATCTTCACGAACCTTCTTGAGCTTGATTTGAGAGAACTTTGAGATCTTGTTTGCTTCTCTTGCTCTGGAAGACTTCTTGATGTCTCTGGCTTTTGAATACTTCTTGAGAATTTTTTTTGAGAGCCAAATGACCCCTGTTTTATAGGTTTTTATGCAGGGTTTTCGGGTTACTACCGACTTCTTTGGTATTTATCTCTTCAATATAAATTATTATTAAAGGAAAAATATCATTTACATGCCATTATTTGATTAGTCCACACGATCAAATGCGCCACTTGTCACCAATTGATTGGTTTTAGACTTTCAGACTGCAAGACTTGATTTGATTGGCCGAGGCATTTCATATTGACGCTCGGCAATGTCTCATTCGCCAGTAAAACAAATATTAAAATATCAATTTAAATCAATTATTTATTATTGTAATTAAATTTAGAAAATTTCCAAATATAAATAGAACATTCAATTAATATTTTATATTTTAATTTACACTTGTCAATTTTCTATTCGACGAAATTTAATCGCCAACAGAGTCCATTCACATTTCATCACGCGGAAAAAAAAAAGAGAAAAGAGAGAAGAAAAGAAAAAATTATTGGGGTAGATTTGTCATTTAGTGGGAGATTTTCATAATGCCAAGTCAGGAAACAAGTGGCGACAGATTTTTACGTGAACAAATACATAGAGAGAGAGAGAGAGAGAGCCATCCCCTTGATCATTTGTCTTAAACGTACGCTGACATTGTAGTATAATTCTGGTATATACGGTACTGTATAGAATTTTGATCTCGTGTACGCAAAGGGGAATCTGAGTATTGTACCTATAACTTGTACATAGACTTAAATTGTGTGCAATTCTGCGATTTCCGATGAAATTGATGGCACAATTTATCGCCGGAGGCTGCCTGAAGCCCCTCTTCAACGGCGACGGGCTGTCCGTTGGGTTCGATGCATTTCACCGCCGCCAGTGAAAATTGAAAGCTTTCGGCGGTGGCAGTTTAAGATTTGCCTACTCCCCTTCAGTTCCACAAGGGGATCGCAGGCGCAGCGCCACAGCGAGATTAGCAATGTCGTCGGCGTCATCGTTTGCTAGGAATAGTTCCGGTGGCGTTTCTGATGAAATAGTGGAGGATGATTGATGCGGATCAAAGGAGCTCCAATGGTGTGAAGGCCGAAGCAAGAGGCAACAAGAAGGATCCATTGGCTCTTCCCAGTGGGCCAATTACAAGGGCACGAGCTAAGGCTTTTGGGATAGCCATGAACTCATATGAACAAGACCAAGTCACGCTTGAGTTGCAAGAGCATGAATTCACTAAGTGTGCAATTGGGCTTGGAGGCACACCTAAGCTACTCCATATGTTTGAGGCGTGTTCTATTGATGAAAGGGTTTCCTAGCCTTGTTTAATTGGGATTAAGCTTATTTGGGCTTTAATTATTTGTAATAGCTTGTGTTTGGGTATTAAACACATGGCTTAATAGACTTTAATAAGCCCCTGTAAGGTTGGCGCATTGGGCTTCACTTAAAGCCCATTTTTTATGGGATTCGGCCTAATGGGTTTAGTATAGGGTTTGGCTTTGTCTAAGGTATAAATACCTTTTTTAAACTTTCGGAAATCAGATTTCTTTGATTGAATAAGATTAAAAAAACGTGATTCTCATGTTGTTAATGAAAACGTGTCTATGAACCCTAGTTTAGGAATTGCGAGCTCTACAATCTCCATTGCAACAAGAATCTGATTTATGCTTCAAGAGTATTTGTAAGTGTTAATCTTTTCTTGATTAAATCCTTTTAAATCTTCTTCTTGAGTACAAGGGGTTGTGGGTTTAAAGGGTAGAATTTGTCTTGTTCTTTGCTTTATGCTGAATTGCCATAATCTTCGCATGAGTACATGTTTTTGATTAGGGTTGTCGTATCAATCATCCACAAGTTGAGAATTGAGATTGATGAGCTTGCTGGTTTCAGAGGCTTGGTTTTGGATATTTCGTACAAGTCTGGTCTCCGATCTTATTTTTAACTTAAAAATTACTCATTTTTGGTTAAAGTTCTCTTTCTCCACTTTTTGCTTGGTTAAAGTTGAGATTGATGTTTTGCTTCTTTCAGTTAGCTTATCTTCCTGAATAAACAGTTAATAATGCTCGTCTGCTATGTGCTTATGTGATGTTCAGTTGTGTAAGAATCCAAAAATATATATATATATATATATATATGAATTGGTAATGCTTTTGGATTTCCCATGCTTAATGTATTCCAAGTGCAGCCCCAGGCAATATCTAATTAAACAATCATTTTCAATGGATTCTTTCTTGTTTCCCCTGCAGGAATGCGAATTTGTCCGCATTCTTTCAAGGTATTTATTTATTTCAGGTTCTTTTTTCTCGTTCGTTTATGTGTTTCCTCTACCATGCACTACTTTCAAATTGGAATCATTTGTATTGGCCATGTTGGATGAAAATGAATTATGCGTGGGTGGATTAATATATGTTTTTAAGGAATTGACATGGAAATAATGTTAAATGAATTGTTTGTCATGCTAGGCCTGTTAATGTTGTCTGCTGGAAATGCGCGCCATATGTTTGGAATTCATGGATAAGTTAGATTCTTGTTCCATTTCTTATTGTCTAGTACCCACTAGTTTCTTTTTCCCTAAGACATTTTAACTTGTCCCATATTTTCTATGAGATATCATAAGAAAGATGAAAGCTAAATATCAGAGGAACTAGTATTCTCATTCAACTCTTAGATTTTTCTAGTTTGTGATCGAGCGTTTTTCCTTTTCATCGACTACAATTGCAAATTTAAATTAGTGTTCATTGTTGTTTCACATATATATGTTTTCCTTCCATTTATAAATGATAAACGCAATAGTCTTGTAGAATCTTAAGTTTTTGATTTCATTCTGTTCTTCTAAATTGCAGGCTGATGTTTTAGAATATTATGACCAAACTATAAACTCTCCTAGCTGTTCGTTCTATGTTCCTGCTGTGTTGAGGGAATGATGCCATCAGGGAGTGCTGTAATGATGTCTTTACTTATTATTTGCTATTTCCAATTCAAGCTGCATATTTACTAATCAGTGATAATTGTGTGTCAACTCTCCTAGGTTCCTCACTTACTACAAGTTGTCAAACGAAGGAAAGCGAAAAGAGACCTCAGTCGTAAAAATATTTTTCGTCGTGGCAATTTTACGTGCCAGTGAGTTCTTAAAAACAGGACCTCAGCATGCTTTTTGGGGATTTCGTATTGTTGTTTTCCAAATGAGATGCATTGATTCTGAAACATTTTTATCTAACTAAAAAAAAGGGTTATTTATAAGCAACACCAGCCATTCATGTATGATGGTGTTATTTTAGACAGAACTAGAGCCTATTTTACAAAGTAGACTATAGTTTGACGTATTTGTATCTTATTTTGATCAGGAAAGTTAATTTCATATTTTTCATGGAGAAACCTGTATTGAATAATTTTTTTTTTCATTTTTTTTCCTTTTCTTTCCTTATAGCAGTAATTTTCTTGATTTCTATCGGCCTAGCTAGTCCGTCATTGGTACTCTGCATTAGGGAATTGTTTACTAACATGTATGTGAGTGTTGATTCGTTTACAGTTGCTAGAGTGACATCTGATGATAATACACTATGGGGTCCTCCTCTGCCTCTTGAGCTCGAATAGTTGTTGCATGGTTGAAAATTTTCTACCTTTTTGTATAGTGTGCTAACTCATATTATAGCTTGGAAATCTTGTGATCACTTTCTCATGCTCCTGTAATTTGACTTGTTATCTGCATGCTTGACAGATACTGTTCTTCCAGTGAGAACTTGACTGTTGATCATGTTCTGCCAATTGCACGAGGAGGCGAGTAGACCTGGGAAAATCTGGTGAGATAACCCTCTGTAATTCATATTTAACTATCGATGAATACTTCATTAAGCTGTTATAGTTGATCAAAAATTCAAAAGTTTGTAAACAGTCGAGTAGTAGAAGCCAAGTAGGGGTCGGCCTTCGTGTAAGAGTGTTAATGTTTTCTCAGGGAGCTGCCTGATGGAGCCAAGAATTTAACTATTTGTCAAGCCGTCTACAAATTTTCGGCCTAATGCGTTTATTCTTGATGGATTATAGTCTTGGAAAAAAGTGAATGATGGAGCTCTTCGAGATTGAAAAATTCTATCGTAATGAATGCACTAGTCAAGAGAAGTTACACATAAAGGATTAGTTAGAGCTATTCAAGATTGATATTAAATGCAATCCCCAATTTCAAAATTTGTCTATACTTTTAGAATTATGCAAAGTATTGTCAAATATGGAAAGGACATTGAATGAATTGATTAGACTTATTTTGACCTTTTCAATTTCTATTACAACAACAAATAGTGTGTTTTCATCAATAAAGATAGTCAAAACAAGATTGTGGAACAAGAGGAAAAATGACTTTTTGTTTAGTTCATTATTAGTGTATATTTAGAAAGAAATTGTTCAAATATTCAATATTTATTCGATCATGAATGGGTGTGTGATGTCATGAAAAATTGTCTAACACACTTAATTAAATAAGTTGGCTGGAAAGATATAGTACCCTTTTGAATATATTTATATATTCATATCTAATTATACTTCTTTACCATCATTATGTTTATTTTTTGATCAGACCTTCATTATGTGTAGAAGTAAACTTTTTATATTGTAAACGTATAGATATGATGAATGTAGTTATTATATAAGTCAATATTATATATATAATTTATATTTATACTTTTCAAAGACTTATCATGATCTCAAGAGAAATTTCACCACCATAATTAAATTCCTAGTTCCATCCCTGATCCCACAATATTTGTAAGGGCACACTTGTAAGCAATGTTCTTAAAAGTGGACCGAACATTGAACTGGTAGCCTTATTGATTATCTATGCAATCTAACTAGTTTAATCATTGATTTGACTGGTATAACGTTATAAATAAATAATAATTATATTAAATATATATAATATTATAAATGCATAAAAGATTATTCTAGTCATTATATTAAGATAATTATATTAATAATTATATCATACAAGCTTCTTCTCGAAATTCTAGTCATTATTTTGAAATTATTCTTGAAAAATTAATTTTGTAATGAATGAACTAAAGCTTAATTCAACAATGAATAATTACTAAATGTAATATACTATTTAACAAAAATCATAGTGTGACACACGAATTGTCTGTCAATTTTCCCTTGTTTCTCAATCTCTAAATTGCACAAACGAAGATGGAAATGAGATAAATTCAGAAGTAACTTAGATATATGTCTATATGTTAACATATAAACATAATACTAACACACACATACACTCAGTTCCTCACAGTAATATTTTCTTGCCTTTCACACACTGCTTTCAAAAAAGGACCAACCCGACTGTTACGACCAATTCAACGGGTGACAAGCACTTGGTCCGACCCGAATGAGCCATAAAAACCACTTGGCCGGTGGGCCAACTTAGACCGGAAAAGCCTAGTCCTTTTTTGTCGGCTACTACTTCACCCCTTGTTAGAAAAATTTGTTATAGAAGTTGGTAAGTGTCCAACTTGGCCAATGATTTGATGAAGTTCCATTTGTTGTTTTGAAACACAACTTGATTATTCGTAATCTATATCGCGAGTAGATACGAAAAATAGTGTTTAATTACTCAAAACCAATTTAGGGTTAATGAGAAATTAAATGCACAAGATAGCTATGTGAAAGCTAAAAATGGAGTGTTAAGTTGTGAAATGTGGTTGTCCCACATAGGAAAAGTAATACAAGAGCGTCTTGTACTTAAATGGCAACTTGCAAATAAAGGTTGGCCCCTTAGGGGTTCACAAGTGTGTAATGGGGAGAGAACCTACGGGTTAGTAGGTTCAAACCAAACCCACGCGCGCGCCGCCTGAACCGAACGAGTGCAAACCGTGTGTCTGAACTGCACCAGACCGGTTGGGTTCTGCCGAACAGGCGTGAACCGCACCTGAACTGGTTCGGTCTTACCGAACCGGTGCCTACCCCAAAAGTTGCAGCTTGTCATCCATAACTCTTCGGTTATTATAAATAACCCCACAATACTTGTCATTTCATCACATCAAAATCCGATTTTCTCTTTGCATTTCACTCTCTATATTTTCTCTTTGTGCATTCGCTCTCTAAAGTTTTAAGTGAGTTCTAAATACCTTATAAGTTCGCCGTTTTTTGAAAATTAGAGTGCTCCTTTTTTGAGAAGTTAGTTGTTGTATTTTGGGAGATGATTGCCAGTTCCGTTAGCACCAGTACGGGGCAATCTCGTCTTAAAGATAGAGAGTCCAACTCTTGCCTCGACTAAACACCTCGTCATAATATCCACCTCCTGTAATTTTCAATGTATTTTTACTTCATATATAAATTCTTCAATAACTTCATCTTTTCAATGCAACGAATAACTATAAAATGTGACATAATATTTTTGTCCTCATACAGTGGAAGTACTATATATGTCACAAATATCACTATGAATCAGTACAAGTAATTGAGGGCATCAACCAGTTTTAGGAAATAGATCTCTAGTAAATTTTGTAAGAATGTGAATTTTACATTTATCATGATTACGGAAATTAGGATTTTGCTATAAATAAATCATGTCATGCATTTTTGTAAAATTAACATATCCTAAATTAATTCCATGCAAATGAAGAAGATTAAGCAATATAAGAAGAAATTATTTTGGGGGTTAGATTCAAACAAGTCCTCAAACAAATATTCTTTCCCTATAAATTGTCATCCTTTGTTAGTACAAGGTTATCAAACTCGAATGTCGGTTTGAAACCAAATCTGTTTAGCAAACCACCAAATACAAAATTTTCTTTGCCACTTTAGGTACATAATAAACACAATTAAGACCAAGCTCTTTTATGAAGTGGGCTCAATTTCTATATATCATTCCTTTGCCCTTTACTTCGGCAACAAATTAATTTTCCATGAACATATATAACACCTTCAATATTCATAGGCTCAAGAGTGTTGAGGAAATTCTTATTTTTGAGAGCATGTTTGGTTGTACTAAAATCAACCCCCCATGCACCATGATCTTGGACCAACTTCACCTCTGAGAGCACAACCACAAAATTATTATTATGATCAATATCGTTGTTATTTTGGTTTTGCTTCAAGTTTTGAACCTCTTTCAAAATTAAAGAAGACATTTAGATTTGATGTGCCCATTTTTCCACAACTATAGTGAGGACCTTTCTTCTTTTTCTTCTTGAATTTTTTCCCGTTTGGTTTCATAGATAGCGATAAAGTAGAGGAAACAATATAGTGGAAGACAAAAAGAGTTCATGCTCTTCTTCTCATTGATAGTAGTCAATATATGCAAGAGCAAAGGAAATTCTATCTTCCTAAATAAGTTCCTAAAATTTTTTTTGCAGATACACACTAAATGTTATTTTACTATATTTACATTGCAAATATACATTAAAAATTGAATTGCCTAATATTACATTAAAATATACATTAAAATTGAATTGCCTAATATTACATTAAAATATACATTAAATATTGTCTTGCCTAACACCCTCCCTCAAGTTGGTGCATAAAGATTTCAAATCCCCAACTTGCGAAGAGAGAAACCATATTGTTGTTTTCCCAATGCTTTTGTAAGAATATCAACGAGCTATGCATGAGAGGGAAGAAAATAAGGACGTATGTTTCCATTGACTATCTCGTCATGAACAAAATGATAGTCTACTTCGATATGTTTTGTACATTCATGAAAAATTAGATTTTTGGCTATGTGCAACGCTGATTGACTATCACAGTAAAGTTGCATTGGTGAATTATGTATTATACCAAGAGTAGTCAAAATTCTTTTCAACCATTTAAGCTCAAACGTTGTCATAAACATGGATGTATACTCTACTTCTACAGAAGACTTGGACACAATATGTTGTTTCTTTGCCTTCCAAGATATGGGAGAATTACCAAAAACACAAACCATCCTATGAGTGGTCGTTTGGCCAGAGGACACACTGCTCGGTCAGCATCACACCATCTATACAAGCACAAATCACACTTACTATGTAATAAAATACATTGTCCTAGATTCCTTTTTAAATATCATACTACTCAAAGTACTGCTTCCCAATGCTCTTTCCTAGGTTGTTGCATGAACTAAAAGAGAACATGAACACAATAAGATAATTCTGGTAGAGTGAAATGAAGAACTATGAGATGGCCCACCAAGCAACGATAATGTTCAGGGTCATCAAGACATCATCTATCAACTAATGCCAATCAATGATTTTGTTCCGAATGAACACTTGCAGGTTTAGCCCCTAATAATCTCACCTCATAAATAATGTCCAAGGTGTACTTACGCTGGCGCAAGAAAATCCCTTTAGGGCTCCTTGGAAGTTCAACACCTAAGAAATATTTCAAATTTCCCAAATCCTTCATGTGAAAATAGTTACTAAGATAATTCTTGAACTGTTTGATAGCCTCATGATTGTTTCCTAAAGTAATAAATCATCGACATAGACTATAACATTGATCCGAGCACCTCCTTGTTGAAAAGTAAAAAAGGAACAATCAAAATACGATTGCTGAAAACTATAATTTTTCGAGGTAACAGATAACTTGGCGAACCAACAACATGGTGCCTGTTTCAACCCATAAAGAGATTTTTAAAGTCGACATACATTTCTTGGACTTTCAACTTGATATCCTAGAGCAATTTCATGTACACCTTATCTTGAAGATCCTCATGAAGGAATGCATTATGGAAATCTATCTGAAGTAATTCCCAGTGTTTTGCAGCTGCAACAACCAAAAATGTTCATAGGTAACCATCTTGGCAACATGAGAGAAAGTTTTAGTGTAATCAATCCTCTCAACCTGATGATTAGTAAAAATCACTAAACGTACCTTGTAGCATTCAACAGTTTCATCTGAGTTGTACTTTATCTTGTACAGCCACTTGCACCCAAGAGCCTTCTTATTAGGAGGTAAATCCTCTATCCATGTCCCATTATTTTCCAATGCATGCATTTCACATTGCATTGCCTCACGCCATTGCTCATCCTTCACAGCTTCTGAGAATGTCACCGGTTCATGCTCTACAGTAATAGCTGCAACGAATTTCTATGTCGCGTAATAAATTTATCACAACTCGCGTAATGTGCTATAGGATAGGGCATACATAGGAGATGCTGTGGTGTAGGGGAATGATGAGATGGACTCAAATTTTGGATTGTATGGGTGACTTAATCGCCAAAAGAACCAAAGATTGCTTCTAACAATGTCCATGACCCAATTGTTCCTCCTCATTATGTTTACCTTCGGCACTTACTTCCTATTGGAGTTGTTCAACCTGATTTCCTTGTAATACATTTTTATCTCCACTAAATTGAGTGCTTGGGCTAATTTTTCATCTTCATCCCCTATACCTTCCCGTGCTAGAAGATCTCCAAAACTTCCAAATTCATTGTCATCTTCTACTTTAGTAAAGATTGGTTGTACTTCAGTATCATTTGATTCAAGAACCAATGAGGCACAAGGAAATTCACCCTCATATAAATCAAAGTCACGAGAAACGAAATATGCTTTTGTCTCTAAATAATACAACTTCCATCTCTTCTTTCCATAATGATACCTAACAAATATACACCTACAATTTTTACTAGTGAACTTATCCCCTCTCATTCCTTGATTACGAGCATAACATAAAGAGCCAAACACCCTCAAATTAATGTTCATACGATGGCATTTTCCAAATAAAATTTCATAGGGGGTTTTTTCATTCAAAACTTTGGATGGAATTTGATTGATCAATTATCCGGCAATTAACACACATTCTCCCCAGAAATCAAGGGGAAGATGACCTTGAAAATGCTAAGCTCGGGCTACATTCAATATGTGACGATATTTTCTTTTTACTCTTCTATTTTGTTGAGGTGTATCAATACACGAAGTTTGGAAAATAATTTCATGCTCCAGAAAATACTTTTTCATGCAGGTAAATTCTATTCTATTATCACTTCAAATAATTTTTACATTCTTATTAAATTGCCTTCCAACCATAGCAAAATAATTATTCGTAGTTTGAGACATATCTTTCTTATCAATCAGAAAAAATATCCATACAACAAGGGAATAATTATCAACAACAGTCAAAAAATATGAAGCACCACATGAAGGAGTTCTATTATGACCCCATAAATCACAATGAAGCAGCTCCAAAATATCAGAAGCTTATGGTCACTCGAAGAAAATTTACTCTTGATTTATTTGGCCCGTTGACATACTTAGCAACTTTTATTCAAAAAAATATTATTTTTCCTAGGATCTACAAAAGGAACTAACTTGGCAACTTCCCAAGAAGGATGTCCCAACCGCTTGTGCCAAAGATTGAGTGAGTCTACATCATTTACTTTAATAGCCTTTATGCGCGACATGCTCCCAAAATAACAGAGTCCATCTCCACGTTCAACCCAAACCAATCAACATCCTTGAAGTGCAGTCATGTACAACACGCAAATTGTTAGTGAATTGGACTATACAATTTGAGTGATCTATCAATTGCGACACAGAACTTAAGTTGCAATTTAACCTCATCAAATATAAAACATTTTTAGAGACAAATTCCCTTCAAGTTTGATTGAGCCCTCTTTTGTTGTGACTGCATGATTTCCATCTAGCAAGCCAATAGGACAACTTGAAATTTCTTGCAAATCACATAAGCTCTTCAAGTTGCTTGTCATATGATTGGATACCTCTGCGTCAATTATCCAATGATTATTATCATACATACCAGTCATTTTCTAATTCATATTTGATTTTTGTTTATTCAACACTTCAATCAAGGTTTGCCACTGATTGTTGCTTAGTCTATGAAGGCTCAATTTATCTGTATCGATTGCAAAATCAGGAACCTGAAAGATAACATTACCTTAGTTATCACCAGAATTCAAACATACGGTGGTGGAGTTTTTTTCACATGGTGAAATTTTGATATTTTTGATTTTTTGCCATAACTCTAATACCCTGATAAAGCAAAGGAAACAATATGATGAAAGACGGAAAAAGCTCACGTTCTTCTCATAGATAGTAGTCAATATATATAAGAGCAAAGGAAACTCTACTTTCTTAAACAAGTTTCTAAAAATCTGTTTGCAAATATACACTAAATATTACATAACTATATTTACATTGCAAAATATACACTAAATATTGTCTTGCCTAATATCAGATTAAACTATGGTTTAAATATTGTCTTGCCTAATAGATAGCTTGCCCTTCTTCTTGTTGATGTTTGTTGTGCTGCTTTGTCCATCAATTGGTATGCGATGAGGATTATGAATAGCCTCTACACAATACAACCAAACTTTGTTTTATTATTATTATTATTATTATTATTTTTAGTTTTTTGCAGTGGAAAAAAAGCCAAATCCTCTCAAGGGCATTGCTGAATAAGACTTAGGAAAGAAAATGTGAAGAATGTTGGTAGAATAAGACTTAGGAAAGAAAACGTGAAGAATGTTGGCAGAATAAGATTTAGGAAAGAAAATGTGAAGAATGTTTTGTCATTTATTTCAAATGGCAGACCTACTTATAAGTAAGCCGGTGCATGTTCATGAAAAGGACACAACCTTCACGAAATAATATTCATAAATTGTTACAATCTTTAAGAAATAAGTTTTCATAAATGGTCACAACTTTTAGGAAAAACTTGTATTTAATTTAAATTTCAAAATTTTGAATAAACTAACGTGTCTGTTTTTTGAAAGATAACAAATATAAGAACATGATTACAAATATCAATATTTTAGAAAAATACTACAACAATTAGATCTCTCATTCTGTGGATACTAGTCTTGTACGCTAGAGCACTCACGATGGGCAATTTTTTTAAGGGAGATAATTAATTGAATGACCCTACTTGAAAATTCATGATTGGAAGCAGCCGCTTTTGCACCTGAAATTTAGGATCGGTTTGGATGGATTTAAAAGAAAAAAATACTTTTCGAGCGATGTTTTTATAGTATTGTTTTTTTTTTCAACTAAACAATTTTGTTGTTGGGTACAGTAATTAAAAGTGTTTAGAAATGTGCTTCAATTTTGTTGTTGGGTATAGTAATTAAAAGTGCTTTGAAATGTATTTTTATTTTAAGCTATTTTGAGTAGCTTCTAATAAAATTTCTGTTTTGGCCTTTTCTTTTTTCTGGCTTCTATTTTTTTTTTCTTCTAAAAATCCATCCAAAGACATTGTTTTTAAATTCTAAAGTGCTTTTTTTAAAAAAAAAATAAGTGTTTCTTCTTTGAAAAAAGCCCATCCAAATTGGCTTTTATTCATTATGATAATGCAAGATTAATCCTTAGACTAGAGGCACAAGTGTAGCCTTATACATGATTGGTTGAACACTGATTTATCTTTTAATTACAAAAAAATTGCAAACAAAACATTTTCAGTATGTTTTGATTGGAGGTTAATGAGTGTCTAGTATGACTCATGACCCATTTATATGAACATGAGATCTCATATATATTCCTTTTTTCTTGAATTAGAAGTATTTCGTGGCCAATACTATAATAGAAATTAAAGTATGTATTCTTTTATTTAGTTTCTTTATTAAGTTTAGTAACTATAAATAGTTGGAGAGTATTAGGCTATTTATGTTTCAATTAATAATTCATTTCCTAGGCTCAGCATAGAGATAATATGATTAAGGGTCCTTTCTTGTACAATATTCATGAACGAAGTGATTGTATATCATCTACGCCTGGATATTCATTGTGTGCTGCTAAACCCAATAATGTAACGGTGATTCTTATAACCAAAGAGTTAATGTTAAAGTGTTAGCTAATTTAGTTACTTGATTTGAACAATCACAATTTTCTAATAAGTAATTAAACTACAAAAATGCATACATTTTAGTGACGAATTAATACAAGATAAATCCACTTTTCATCCCATAGGACTGAAGTCGTGCCACATTTAGTCCCATAGAATTTTTAATTCCAAAATTAGTCCTATAGGATTCGAATTTGGGACAATTTTAGTTCCATTGATGACTGAATTCAATTTTCAAGCAGAAAAAGTTGACATGGCAGGTGAGATTGATGACCCGCATGAGTTGGCAATGGGTTCATTCTTATGTGGCGGCTATGTTGGTTTTTGTTGTATGAATCATGACATAGTTAGTGTTTTTTTATATGACATGTAAATTAATAAAATGAATTGGTATTTTTTGTTATGATGTATTAGATAAATAAAATGAATTGTTAGTCTTATTAATGACACGTTATAAACAAAAATATTAAAAATATAAATAAAAAATTGATATATGAAAAAGTAAAATAAAAACTTTTATGTATAAATATAAAAAATAAAATACATATTAATGATAAAATATCTAAATTAAAAATTATTATATAATAAAATTAATATATAAAAAAATTGGATAAAATGCAAATTACATTATTTATATAAAAATTATTTAAGTTATTTTATTTTTTGGTTTTTCATTTAAAAATTAAAAAAAAACCTCCAACCCCCATCTTCTTCCCCAACCCACAATTAAGCACATGACCTCGATCTTTTCGGCCACATCATAATGTTACGCTAAAAATTTTAAATTCCTCGTCGATGGGACTAAAATTGTCCCAAAATCGAATCATATAGGACTAATTTTGGAATTAAAAATCCTATAGGACTAAATGTGATCTGACCTCATTACTATGGGACTAAAAATGGATTTATCTCAATTAATACACTATAAGTTTATTCTCTGTGACGGATTTAGTTTATGACAATTCCGTTACTGAATGCTTTGTCATTGATTGTTTTTTTCAGTTTTATTTACATTGAATTCTGTCACAAATATCTTAAATTTGTGACAAAATCTCTTCATGATAAAATTTTTGTTAGTGAAGGGGAAGCTTTCTTGTAGTGTACAAGATAAATTGCGAGCCTAAGGTTATTACCGAATCTAAAAATCATAGGCTTATTGAGACAAGTTTATTTCTTTCTAAGGATTTCATTTTTTGGACTAGAACAATTAACTTATTAGATCAATTACTTTATAAGATTTTATTGATTCATGTGATGGATCAATTTAATTATCTGATAGGACCAATTAATTATTTGTTTGCATGGAACACTTTAATGATTTGGTGGATTAGAAAAATTAATAAATCAAATTGATTCGTTATTTGGAACGAAGTTGGAACTAGACAGATATGCTTGTGTTTCGGGACAAGAGATTAATCAGCACAGGTCATCTATAATTTTTAGTCGAAATATGGATCCTACAGCAAGACAACAACTGGTTGATTCTTTGGGTGTTCGGATGGCGCCTTGGCTCGATCTCTACCTTGGCCTTCCTTCTGTAGTTGGTCAGACAAAGAAAGCTATATTTGCCTCAATCCATGATAGAGTGTGGAAGCAAATAAAAGGATGGTCGGATAAGAAGATATTTGCAGTTGGGAGAGAAGTCCTGACTAAAGCAGTTCCATAGGATATCCCGACCTATGCGATGGGTTGTTTTCAGCTACCGGAAATGCTACTTACTGAGCTAGAGTCAATGATGAGTTGGTTTTGGTGGTTACTGAGGGCAGGCAAAGGAATTCGATGGATATCTTGGAAAGAGTAGTGCAAAAATAAGGAGGGAGGGCTAGGCCTCTGGAGCTTGCGAGATTTTTACTTGGCACTCTTAGCCAAACAAGTATGGAGAATAATGGCCTCTCCAAAATAACCTTGCTAGTCCGGTGTTGAAGCATAAGTATTTTCTTCGATGCGATTTTGAGCATGCCCAACTAGGCTTCCGACCTTCATAACTCTCTACCCAATAGTTTATCATGAAGGGCTCATGTTGGAGGATAGGTTCAGGCTGGTGCGTGCGTATTTGGGTGAGTCGATGGATTCCAAAACCAAACTCTTTCAAACTTATCACAATGGCAAATCTAAAGAGTGGGCTTGAGTGGGTGAGCCAGCTCAATAATCCAAACTCACGGCAATGGGATGAGGATTGATTGAGGGGTGTTTTTTGGGAAGTCGACATCGATGATATCTGTGGATCTTGTTAAGCCGTTATCACTATGAAGATACCCGAGTTTGGCGCTATACGAGGAATGGACAATTTAGTGTACGATTAGCTTATCATTTGGTACGGACGGGACTCGATTCGGCTTCTTCAAGCAATTAAGCGAGCATGGCGTGGTCTGTTCTTTCGCAGGCTCCTGTGCCATTGAAGGTCCAAACTTTTGCCTAACGTGCTTGCAAGCACTCTCTATCTACAGCTTGCAATCTGCAGTGCAGGGGCTATGGGAATAGCACAAACTGCTCGGTGTGCGACGAGGTGAATGAAGATGAAATACCCGTGCTGTTAGCGTATCCCTATGCTTAGCAAGTATGGGCTATTTCAAATCTGCCGCACCGAGTGATATCCAACCTGGGGAACAATATACAGGTCTGGGTGATGCGAGTCCATATCTCTCGCAATAGCAGGGAGTTTGCCTTCTTTTTGGTGCTTATATGGAGTTTATGGTGGAATCATAACAGGAAACATGCTGAAGGAGAGATGCTAGAGGCAATGAGTTGGTTGCATTTGCGACAAGCTTCCTCGATTGTTTCCATGGTGCGCCTATAGCCAATTCGCAGAGGAATAGTTTAGTAGCAGAACCATTGCAATGGAGTCCAACCCCACATGGGTTTGTTAAACAAAATTTTGATGGTGCCGTTTTCAAAGATACCAAGGACATTGTCGTGGGAGTTGTAGACCGAAACCATGAGGGTGCATGATGGGGCTGCGCAAATGCACGCAATGGTATAAGTAATATAAGATGAGTAGAGTGTCGAATCCCACAGAGATTGTGATTTGACAAGCGAAAGTTAATTGATTTAATTAGCCAAATTAATCGAAATGGAGTAGTTTGTTTCCTGACTTAAAACTAAATTAAATCAAGCACTAAACACATGAATTAACTCTAACAAATTTAAAAGTCAAGAAAATATCCAATATGGCGAAATTCAAGTGTAAGGTAGGTTCATCAATCCAATTCCTATTCCAATCCAATCCCTAGACTAAATGGTTCTGTGGTTGTGTGAAGTCGGGAACTAATATATTTACAATCTCTCTTGAGCATCATAGAATCATCTTATACAGTTCTTTTTAGGCTTAAAACTAATCAGTTCTCACTCAATTAATCAAAGCACTAACAAGTATTTATTTAAGATTTAACACCGCCCTATGGCTCAATTAACATTAAACTCATTCTCGTGCAATTTAACATCAATTGATTTTGTTTAATTAGAGCAGTAATCGTGAATCGTATCTCTACCTCATTGATGATTCTCAAAATCAAAATTAGAGGCGATCAAACCCTAGTCAAGCATTATAAACATTAAACAAATTTACACATCAAGCACACGAAATCATTCAAATCCAAAGGGTTTTCATAGAATAGGAAATATGAAGAATTATACCATCCCTTACACTTGACAATTTATCTAGTTCATGATGGATTTACAAACAAGAATGAAATCTGGAAAAAAATGCAGAAAGCAGAAGAGACAAAAAAAAAATCATTTGGAGAATCCGAATGTGCACTTCCCACCCAAGGTTGTTCTTCTTTTGCCTTTCGATTCCCTTCCGTCTTCTTCCTTCCCAATCCAAAACTAAATGAAAAGTAGGTAGAAATTGCAAGAGTTGTTTTTCTGATCTCAAAACCCTAGCTAAAAAAACGTTCCCTATTTTGTGCCTGAATCTGGACTTAAAAAGGGCAAAAATCCGCCTAGAAACATCTTTCCTAATCAGAGTCCTAATGGAACAAGGAAAGTTTTAAATTGTTGTCGCAGACTTTTCATACGTACCCAAAATATTTTGGGTACGTACCTAAACTTCCAGATTCGCTTATCTCCCTGATGACTAAAATTGGGTACAAACTCGAAATATCTTGCGCATGTATTCATTCATACATACTCATTTCTTCTCTAAATGGCTTGAATTGGATTGATACTCAAAATATCTTGTGCAAATACCTAACTCTTGACTTCAAATTTTCGTGTCTTGATAGTATTTTCCCTTCTAACCTGCAAAACAACGGCGTAACTCAAATTTGCGCATAATAAGGCTCAAATAAAGAAAAATACATGATAAGTTCTACAAAATAAACATAAAAATCAAGTAGAATTATAGACTTATCAAACTTCCCCAAACTTAAATGTTGCTCGCCTTCGCGCAACTCAAAATTGACAACACAAGGAATTGGACACAATCGAAGCTCATTCTTGGAAGACCACACACCAAGCAAAACTCCATTTTATTTCTCAAAAACTATTAACTACTATGTCAATGGTTTACTGTGCAAGCAATCAAACTTTTATGTACACTCTACAAACAATTATCATTATCAAGCATCCCTAGTGTTATTGTCTGTGTTATGATCAAGAGCAATAATCACCAACAATCCGGATCAATTTATATTTATGCAATAGGTGCAAAAAGTGGACTCCATAAGTCGGTTATTCATTATTATCTCCACTAATGTAAACGATGATAAATCGGGGATCGATAGGGCTTCATTAAGCTTGTAATGTAGGGCTAGGGTGAAGGGTAGGAAAATATGGAAGAGAAATTGGCTCATGCACGCGAGTTACTTAAATTGAACAACTTGGAGTTCTTTTTCTTCAGAGCATTGTTCATGCCTTCAATCCCCCCATACTTATTCAAAAACCATCACTCTCAAAGCATTTTTTTCCCTTCTCATTATGTGTTTGAGAGTGCTAGCTTGCCCTTTCTTTCATTTCCTCTTTTTTTTTTGCATTTTTTTTCAACATTTTTTTTCTTCTGTTTTTTTCGACATTTTTTTTTCTTCTAAAGCGAGCTAGTATATCCTGAACTCAAGTACAACATATAACCCTCCACCTTTTATCATCCCCTCATAATTTCACATATCTACTACATAACTCCAATAAATATCACAATTCAAGAATAGTGCATAGAAAGGGTAGGGATGTGTAGACATTGTACTTTTAGGCTTGTAATGTGGCTATCAAGAGAACTAAGCACAGTGTAGGCTTAAAGGGGACTCAAGGGCTACGTTTAATAAAAAAGTAGGCAATTATGGCTCAAGAATTTTCAAAAATAGCCTAAGTCATCTCCCCAATTTAACATAGTCTAGGATTTCGCTCGATAAGAAATCAAATTGATTCAAGTGTCCTAATGCATTAAAGCACATGCGAAACCTTCTCACAAAAATATAATTTTTCTCTAAATCATTTAGCAATCATTGCTCCAACCATGTGCTCAAAGCAATTAGGGGATAGCAAAACAACAATAATCATTTTTCAAGTGTACACAAAATACTTCATGCATACTCATCATTCCAAACATAGCGTTTCATAGTATAAAATAATCACAGAATAAGGAATTTCACCAAAGCACGGATATTCCAAGAATGTACAAAACAAACAGCACAACACAAAATTAGTTTCCAACAAATTATAAAGCCATAATCAACAGAATTGAACTTGAACTATACATGTGACGATCGGAAACTTCTAGCTAATTCATGCTAACATAAAATCAAATAGTTTTAAGAAAACAACCAAACTTGATCTTGAAAGCATACAACTTAAGATTTTATTACAAAAACCCAAACTTTACATATCAGTTATTTATTACATATCCGTAGATACAAAGCCCGATTACATGAATAACTAAAAGCCTCGAACTCCTCTTTTCGATTTCCTCGCTCGTAAGTTCCTACTCGTTCCCAGCTAAAACATAATATAAATATAACATCAACAAACATTTTAGTAGAAATTTTGCATAATAACATGAGGTGCGTGTCTGATACTCGTGCACATTTTCACATAATCACTCGAGCATATAATCACATAATCCATCGAGCAAGTAATCACATCTTTCACACTATCCACCCTTTTTCCATATCAACATGTGGCTACTATATCTCGTTGTGCCGTCACTCACAATTTCCAACCAAAATTATGCCAAAATCCACCAATCCCAACTAATATCACGCCGGTGGTCATATCCTGGGTATATGCCGAATTTGCTACGACCCACTTCAGTACATGGAACACTCCGTCCATGCAAGGTGGGATTAGGCAATGATGGAAGGTCAAGAACTATTTTAGGACTGGCAAACTCAATAGCTTGTCCTGACCGAACTCAACCACATCCACCCCTATCACGATTGGGCCCATCAAGCACACGAAATTTCATATATCTTGCAAGATATCTCATGTAAACAGGATTTCCAGCTTTCATAAAACAGAAATTTCAGCTCAAGTAAACAAAATTTCCAGCTTGCACAAAACATAATTTTCAGCTAATATACACTGAATTTCCGAATTTCCAGCCTATATACACTGAATTTCCAGCTAAAAAAAGATAGAGTTTACAGCTTAGGAAAACAGAAATTTCAGCATGTTCTCCCCTCCATGATACATGATAAAGCATATTAGCAACTACTACCAACATGCTTCCTATGAACATAAAGCATATCACAACCACAAAGCACAACTTCATATAGAAACAAGCTTTCTATCACTTTGTAGGGACTTAATAGATCATAATGAACCATAATGCAAACTAACTCATGTACTTAAAGATATCCTTTCCTTACTTAAAGACATCCCTACCATCCTAAACATGAAATCTCATAACTACACCAATATGTATGCAGCTAGTTCAATATGTGTACTATTAGAACCAAGACGGTAACTAACTTGTTGTTACATCCTATGTTCTAGTATGAAAATATAAAGAACAAGATCACTAACTATCTCAAGTACTAAGCAAGATTTCTACCTTTCTACTTTGTTCCGCTTTCTTTTCTTTCTGTCTTTGAAGTGGTGAGAGTGTGAAGCAGTGTTAGGAAATTATAGGGAAAATGAAACAAAACAAGTGCAAGAGTGGTGTGTGTGTATGCCGTGAGTTTCCTTGTGTGTGTGTGTGGTGTTCTTGTATTTTGTAATGTAATACATACTTAGAGTTAGCAACAGATAGAGATAGGATTATAATATACTTAGGTCTCTTTCTAATTATTACCTTCTTTACAACTCAATGGCCATGTATTAAGTCTAGTTAGATTAAGTGTTAGTCTACGTTAATCTTGGCCTAACATGTATATATACATACTTAAATATATCCCTTCCTCACGTAAAGATATCCCTACCCTCCTAAACATGAAATCTCATAACTATACCAATAAGTATGCAACTAGTTCAATATGTGTACTACTAGAACCAAGATGGTAACTAACTTGTTGTTACATCCTATGTTCTAGTATGAAAATATAAAGAACAAGATCACTAACTATCTCAAGTACTAAGCAAGATTTCTACCTTTCTACTTTGTTCCGCTTTCTTTTCTTTCTGTCTTTGAAGGGGTGAGAGTGTGAAGGAGTGTTAGGGAATTATAGGGAAAATGAAACAAAACAAGTGCAAGAGTGGTGTGTGT
Organism: Petrea volubilis; assembly: GCA_026212405.1. Taxonomy (NCBI): domain Eukaryota; kingdom Viridiplantae; phylum Streptophyta; class Magnoliopsida; order Lamiales; family Verbenaceae; genus Petrea; species Petrea volubilis. The sequence continues at coordinate 13,519,360 of CM047878.1, forward strand.
GTGTGTGTCGTGAGTTTCCTTGTGTGTGTGTGTGGTGTTCTTGTATTTTGTAATGTAATACATACTTAGAGTTAGCAAGTGATAGAGATAGGATTATAATATACTTAGGTCTCTTTCTAATTATTACCTTCTTTACAACTCAATGCCCATGTATTAAGTCTAGTTAGCTTAAGTGTTAGTCTAGGTTAATCTTGGCCTAACATGTATATATACATACGTAAATATATCCCTTCCTTACTTAAAGACATCCCTACCATCCTAAACATGAAATCTCATAAATAGACCAATAAGTATGCAACTAGTTCAATATGTGTACTACTAGAACCAAGATAGTAACTAACTTGTTGTTACATCCTATGTTCTAGTATGAAAATATAAAGAACAAGATCACTAACTATCTCAAGTACTAAGCAAGATTTCTACCTTTCTACTTTGTTCCGCTTTCTTTTCTTTCTGTCTTTGAAGTGGTGAGAGTGTGAAGGAGTGTTAGGGAATTGTAGGGAAAATGAAACAAAACAAGTGTAAGAGTGGTGTGTGTGTGTGGTGTTGTATGCATTGAATGTGGGAAAATTAGTGAGCAAGAAATAATATACACCAAGTATTTAATATATATATATGTATACATATATACACACAAAACCGTCCCCCTCTCTCTTCTCTAAATAAATAGGATTTTTTTATCATATTGTATATTCATTCCAACTTTTAGTGTAAATAAGTCTTAAAGAAATAAAAAACCTGATTTTCCTATATATACAAATATATTTTGTGTAGGTATATATATACATATATATATATATATATAATAATAATAGAATTCTTGTATGTATGTCATAGTCTGAAGACTTAGTTGTGAGAAATAAGTTTTATAGTGTGAAAATGCTATTAACAAGATATTCTTATGGAAAATAAACTAATCCTAACTCTATGCATATATATGTGATCATACATATAGGCATGTATAGATATGTATGTTTGATTTTTTTGAGGGTTTTATGTTAACTAAATGCAATAAGAAAATAATTCCAATAACTAGGCATGTTGTAATGCATATTTTACAAAGCGTTTTACAAAGTGTTTGCTGCAAGAAAACGTTACATAATCAGCATAAATTAATCATGTAAAAATTTAAGTAACAGATATTTAATCATCGTTTAATATATAAATCGTATTGGAAAAGCAAGGGGAAAAATCGGGTCCTTACAGTACGTGTCATTGTTATACGAAGAGACGAATCATTAGAGATAACTCTTTTCGTCTGGCCGTCCTGGTTTCCAGTCGATATATAGTTCTTGTTCGAATTCCACAAATTCTGCTAACAAAAACAAACCTCGTAAGTATTGTCCTAAGCAACTGAAATCCCCCTCACACTTAGAGGTTACTTTGTCCCCAAAGTACAAAAAATAAGTTCAGACAAGAGGCAAAACTAAGACTTTAACTACTACGATTACAGAAATGAAAACATTATGAAAAGTAAAGAAAATGATAGAAAACACATGAGGTCTGAGGGTGTCATAGAACCCCGTTTCATCCTCCTATACAAACAAAAGTCATATCAAAACCTCAAGTGGTCTACCCAAAAATACACATGACAAAACTTAAAGAAATTCAATAACATAAAAATATAAAAGTTTGGGTTGTCTTCCAAAAAGCACTTATTTAAAGTATTTAGCTCGACTCCTTTTAACGCTTCTAACGAACGAGGTCAATGTATGATGTTGACCTTGCTCGATCCACGTCTCCTTCCATGTAAGCCTTCAAACACTACCCATTCACTAGGACGTCGAGCACCACAAAATCAATCAAAAAAATAAACTTCTCAACTTTCACCAGGACGTCCTTCACTAGACCTATAGGCTTTTTGAGTGATTGATCAGCAAGTTGCAAGAAAATGGTAGTAGGGGACAAATCGCCAACTCCTAATTTCCTGAAAACAGTAAGAGGCGTCAAGTTAATACCAGAACCTAAATCACATAAACAATTAGAAAACTCAAACTTGCCAATCACGCAAGGGATGGTAAACTCCCTGGATCTTTTAATTTCAAAGGTAGCTTTTGAGAAATGATGCTGCTATACTTGTAACGACCCCGATATTCCTTTATATTTTATTAAAATAAAGAATAAATGTTTTTTTTCATAAAACATAGAAAATAAGAGAGTTACAATTTTCAAAAAGAATACAAAGTAACTTTTTCATGTAAAACGCTTCCAAATTCTTCCGCTGCGCTACTTTGATCTGCTCTCTCATTTCTGTCTAGAAATATTCTTGTAAAGAAGAATCAACGCGACGGTTGAGTAGAAATTTCACTTAATCACATAAGGTGCTCGTGTGTATAATGTGTGCACATAGTCATAATATCTCACATAATATTTCATATAATTTTACCTTTCGAGTCACTTATTAGTGACTCCCTTATATCTCCCACAGTACAATATTCCAACCGTTCACATCATTAATCCCCATATTCTATCCGTCCACATCGATTCCATCCGTTCACATCGATGGCTATATCTCGAGATTATGCCAATTCCCCACAACCAATACCAATACATGGAACACTCCGTCCATGCAAGATGGGATGGATGATGAGAACTATTTTAAGACCGGCAAGCCCATTGCTGCCCGGCCGAACTCAGCCCCATCCACACCGATAACACATTTGGGCCCGGCATGCACAAATAAAGATTGTCACATAAACATATTCTCACATAATTTCAGATAAGGAACATACTTCCATACTTATAACTTTAAATATAAAAGCATACAAATAACATATTTTGGAATAATAAACATACATGAACATAAGATATGAATATAACTAGAAACATAATTTCTAATAACTTGTAGTAGTATAATGAAGCATAATATCATAATAGTAAAATAATAAATTAGCACTAGAAAGTAACTTATGTTATTAAGTGAAAATTCCTACTCAACGTGTATGTTGATCATTTCTCTATATGATAATTTTAGCCGAAAAGGAGGTGGGAGTTACTAAGGATGATAGCGAGGAACGGTTCGGCGCCTTTTGCTAGTCGGAATTAAGCTTGATATTTTGTATTTTTGAGAGGCCGTGAGGTTATAAACTTTTGTATTACTATGTATTTTGCGCACTACTCTGATATATTTTCAATAAAATAAGTATAGTTTTCATGTTTTAGTTGGCTATGTTTTAAATACTCCTCTGTCAATGCCATAGTCTGGTATTCCTCTAACTTTCTCTTATTCGAGATGATCTCTGTGATGACCCGAAACTCTTGGCTAGTTATAGAAATATGCTGCGAATACTTTTATTATAGAAAGTTAAAAATTTTCATAAACGTTATTTATTACATAGCAACCACCAAGGACATAATAAGAGTCCTAAATACATGATACAACTACAAAGACTCGTCTATGACATCTTCTAGCCAAAAGCTCCAAATCGCCTCTCGCTATCCTCCTCGTTGATAACTTCGTTCTCATTTTCAGCTAAAATATTAAATATTAACAACATCAACAATCACGTTGAGTAGCAATTTCACTTAACACATAAGGTGCGCGTGTGTGACTTGAACATGCATATGTTCACATACTTGCATCAATATAAACCATATAAAATTTCAGATTCATAAGAATCATAAATTGCATACCTTTCTACCGTTTTCCACCTCGACGGGCGGCTACCTTATCTCGCCGTGCCGTAATTCAATTCCAACCAATACTCCCACCCAACCAAACACTCCAGTGGTCATATCCCGGGCATATGCCGAATTTCCTATGACCCAAAACCAATACATGGAACACTCCGTCTATGCAAGATGGGAATAGGCATGGATGGCGAGAACTGTTTTAAGACCGGCAAGCCCATTGCCGCCCGGCCGAACTCTAGCCCCATCCATACCGAACACATATAGGGCCCTTTAACACATAATTCCAACACAGACAAATCACAATTTCATCATAATACAAACTGTTTTCAGCTCAAAATCAGCATAGAGTACCAAATTTCCAGCATATAAAGCATAACTTGGCAGGCTGCGACAGCAAATTTCCGGCGTGCAAAATTCTGAAATTTCAGCTTGTAATATACTGAGATTACACGCTGCAATTCCAGTTTTGTAAAATAGGTTTTCAGCTTTGTAAAATTCTAATTTTCAGCCTTGAAAATAGGATTTTTGTGATGTTGAACAGTAATTCCAGTTTTACAAACAGAATTTTCAGTTTTGAAAACAACTATAATTTTCAGCTTTAAACACTGAATTTTCGACTTCTAATACATAAATCAAGCCCTAAACACATAAATAAACCATAAGCAAGCATAAACCCTAATTTTCAGCAACATAAATCCAGCAGAAACGCTCAAATTTCCAACACAATTGTTCATGAACATACAACATGCGTTTAGCTAAATTGTCATGAAATCCTTTCGGACTAAGATAGTAACCAACTTGAGGTTACATCCCATGTCCTAATAGGAGAATAATATGCTAACACTATAAGAAAACTAGCTCATGTATTAAGAGAAATCATTACCTTGTATTAAATATGAAGCATTCACTTCTATAAGGTATAATATCTATGAATTAAATTAGAACCCTTACTTATGAAATTAAGTAAGGTCCCTACTTTAATTAAATATCCTTCTACCCTTTTCAAGGGTGTTTTATGGAGTTATAAGTATGTAAAATGAAGGGTTTATGTATATATATATGTGGGTGGAAGATTTACTATAAATATAAAGTGTTTTGTGTGTTTAGGGTAAGATGAGTGTGAGTTGGGTGTTTTAGGCGGGATTTAGTGTGTGTGTGTGGATGTGTGTGTGTTATGTGATGAAAAATGAAGTGATAAATCCCCAATTTATCCCCTATTTATGGTAGTTGTGCTTAAGAAATAAGATTAGTAAATAATTAAGTCATTTTCTAATTACTGTCATCTTTCCACCTAAGGTTACAACTAAGGGTTATAATAAATGAAATCTTCCAACTCAATACCTAATTATAGCTCAAGTGTGAGTCTAAATGCACACTTCATAATCTAGTTTAATCTAAGCCTTACATGTATAAACATATCTAGAAGAATTCTTACATGTGTGAGTATTCATTTAATGTAAGGAGAATTGGGGAGCAAGTAATAATATACACCATATATTTATATTATACATATATATACATAAATTTTCGTTCCCCCCCTCCTCTTTTTATATTTTTAAGATATTTTTTCACATAATATAATTATTCCAATGTGTATGATGAAAAAAAATGCCTAAAGAAATGAAAATATGATGTTATACATTTATGTATATAAATTTTCTTTAAAATATATACATATATAGTGTAAGATATTCATATATATATGAATCATAGTCTTATGACCTAGCATTTAAAAATAATTTTCAAAATAACTATTATAGTGTGAAATGACACATTTTAGTGAAAATGGCAGTGTCAAGAAAATAATCTAACCCTTATTTATATAAATATATAAATTCGTGTATATGTGCATATATATATATATATATATGTATATGTGTGTGTGTGTGTGTTGAATTTTATGCATTTTATAATTACTAAATGAAGTAGAAAATAATTCCAATAATTATGCGTATTGTAAATAAAAATAGGTACATGTTGCAAAGTATTTATTGCAATAGAAATTAATCACATAGCATTTAAATAATATATTTTTAAGCATCAATTAGTATATATATATCTACATCATCTAAATATAAAAATGACCTAGGATATATATATATATATTCGAAAATATACAAATTTATTTATATATACTTCAACATATTAAAATACTATATATGACTTTGTTACAAATAATTCCTATCATTATAATTTTGAAAAATGTATGTGTAGAATTATACATGTATATATTGATTTATGTGCATATATGTCGAATCCAATGGTTGGTATGCAAACATAATTGTTATTATACATTGCATATAAGATAATAAAACACTAAACAATTTAATCACATAGTTCACATATAAACTAATAATCACATAAAAACTAAATGATTTTATCATATAATTAACGTTTAAAATACCTAGAAATACTGGGTCATTTCATCCTCCCCTCCTTAAAAGGAATTTCGTCCTCGAACTTCATTCTTAAGTATTGGAACATGGAAGACATTATGAACTTTCTGTAGGTAGAGGGTAATGCCAACTTATATATTAATTTTTCTATTCTTCCCAATATTTTAAAAGGTCCGTCATATCTTGAATTAAGCGTGTCATTTGTTTCGCAATCTTAAGACTCCTTCGTCTAATTCCAATTCCAAATATTTTCGTCTCTTATCTACGTAACTCTTTTAGTAACTTTGTGTTTTTGTCATTCATTTTCGAACTACTTTAATGACTTTGGTGATTTCCCATACTAACTTTGGGCTTTACTTTTGCCAACTTCATTCCAAAATACTGGGAACCCATACTTTGTTCGTAAGTGTTTTGATGTCAACTATAGGTTGATGGTTATTGTTATAGGCAAATTTGGCTAGTGAGACGTGTCGATCTCAACTTCCTTCAAAATCGAAGTATACCTTCATGGGTTTGTATGATTCTTTCTATTTGTCTACTAGTTTGAAGTGGAAAGGAGGTACTAATGCTCAATCTTAGTGGTCAACACATTTTGTAATCCTTGTCAAAATTTAGAGCAAACCGTGGGTTTTTATGGAAGACTATACTAACTGAGGCACCATGAAATCCAACTATGTTGTGTTTATAATTTTTGCCATTCTAAATCACACAATGAAGTGGGAACTTTTTATAAATCTATCCACAACTATCCTTTTTACATCGTTGCCTTGCTAAGTTCAAAGTAGTCTTATAACGAATCCTTGGTGATATGTTCAAGTTTTACTCAAAGGTTAGTAAGGGTTGTGATAGTCCGGATGGATACACAATTAAATCAAATTATGTATACGGCAAAACTGAAAACAATTTCTATGCAATTAATATGAACAGAGAATCGAAAATTGGAAGAAGTGAGCTATAAGTGTAGCGGGATTTGCAAAATAGTTGTCAACACTTTCATATAAAATACTATTTAGAAATATACATGAAGAATTTTACTAGAGATTAAAAATAACTCATCAATCCTCAATACTTGCTTCGAAAGATTTTCATGTTTGGAGTTTAGAAGTGAGAATGGAATAAAAGACTGTTAATAGATTATTATTATTATTATTATTATTATTATTATTATTATTATTATTATTATTAATACAAATGTGTAAAAGCTGGAATAAAATTTTTGTCAATTAAAGTATCAAATAAGGAAAATTTGATTGGCATAAATTGCAAAGATTTTAAGCATTTACTAAGACGCAAAGTAATTTGGAAATTTTCTATATCACAAACTTTTCAAGAAAGAGGTGAAAGAGTTGTCGATTGAGAAATCTTTCAAGAGTGCCTCAAAAGAGAATGATTACGAAGACAATAGCCGCCATTGAAGTTGTTGTTTTCAAAAGGAAGTCAATGGCAACATTGGCTTTTTCTTTCTTTTAAATCAAACAACGAATATTGGTGGTAAAAGATATCCTGAATAAATATCGATATTGTGAATATATATATCGGGGTAAAATAGTATGTAACAATCAAACTTCTAGTTTTAGAGACAATTCACAAAGAGAATATAGGTCTCAAGGGTTCGATTAACAAGTAAAAAGGGGTTTCCGAACAAAATGAATGTAGAGATCTTTTGAATAAGTGATAATGAGAACATACGAAAAGAATTAGTTAAGAAACAAAACTTATCATAAGAGAATTGTCATTTAACTATTACACACTTCGCCTAAAATAGAAACTATACTTAAGTAAAAGTTCATCATTCCTAGTAGCTCTACTATATATCTTTATTCTATTCCACAATTGTTCTTATTTTCCCATAACGACTAAAATTTCCCTTCGTATTCTCCCTTGGTAATAACCTAATTTCAAATCCAATTTATACTAAAACTCTGTGTACATAATCAAATAACTACTCAATACCGGGTAGTGGTTGCTTCTAAATCATATGACAAATATCAGGTTGAACCTCTAGTCTAGAAAAAAAAAATAGATAATACAGAGCTAAGATCGATTAATATTCTAACTAAATGATGGCAAACTGAAAGCGTACCTTTAACGACTGTAAGTTTATTTTGTTACCTCGCACATCTATCCGGCAAAGCACTTTGATGAATCCTCCAGAGTTCCTTTTGCTTTGGCTGCCCTAGGATTGTGGTGTCACAAAGTGTCTTAATTTATCATTGCTCCATTGTATTTTTCAATTCTCAATACAATTTCTACTACCTATCTTATATTTCGAGCCTCAGATCACCATGAACTTCCGAATCGTTTTTCCTCAATTTCAATAAAGTACCTAGCTTCTACATTTCCCAAATATCAAGGTCCCTATTTTTGTACTAACTATCCCTCTCTCAGTACTCATTTTATCAAAAGATACATTTTCGCAAAATATAATTCAACTTAATACGAAATTCAATAGATGCACTAGAGGTTTTAGCAAACTTACATATACTAATATCGATTGTTGGGCGTTGTGACTCTAAAGATGATTCCTATAGGTGCAATAGGTGGATTTCACACACATAGAACTCAAGTCACATAATTTCATCCGTAGTCATTTGAAGCTATTACCTAAGAAAATTTCCCTTATTCTCAAATTGGTCAAGTATTTTCCATCTAGGGGAACAAAGTATGGACTGGTCGGCCGCCCCAGCCACACTCGCCACCCTGCATGTCAAATACCACTCGCAGAAATTCATCCTTAATTAACCTTCTCGGACGTAGCCCATCTCCAATCTAATCCGAAATCTGACGCCGAGGATCCTTACCCTGCATAGCTTAGGCTTAAACCCAAGCTCTGATACCACCTGTGACGACCCGAAACTCTTGGCTAGTTATGGAAATATGCTGCGAATACTTTTATTATAGAAAGTTAAAAATTTTCATAAACGTCATTTATTACATAGCAACCACCAAGGACATAATAAGAGTCCTAAATACATGATACAACTACAAAGACTCGTCTATGAAATCTTCTAGCCAAAAGCTCCAAATCGCCTCTCGCTATCCTCCTCGTTGATAACTTCGTTCTCATGTTCGGCTAAAATATTAAATATTAACAACATCAACAATCACGTTGAGTAGCAATTTCACTTAACACATAAGGTGCGTGTGTGTGACTTGAACATGCATATGTTCACATACTTGCATCAATATAAACCATATAAAATTTCAGACTCATAAGAATCATAAATTGCACACTTTTCTACCGTTTTCCACCTCGACGGGCGGCTACCTTATCTCGCCGTACCGTAATTCAATTCCAACCAATACTCCCACCCAACCAAAAACTCCAGTGGTCATATCCCGGGCATATACCGAGTTTCCTACGACCCACAACCAATACATGGAACGCTCCGTCCATGCAAGATGGGAATAGGCATGGATGGCGAGAACTGTTTTAAGACCGGCAAGCCCATTGCCGCCCGGCCGAACTCTAGCCCCATCCATACCGAACACATATAGGGCCATTTAACACATAATTTCAACACATACAAATCACAATTTCATCATAATACAAGCTGTTTTCAGCTCAAAATCAGCATAGAGTACCAAATTTCCAGCATATAAAGCATAACTTGGCAGGCTGCGATAGCAGATTTTCAGCGTGCAAAATTCTGAAATTTCAGCTTGTAATATACTGAGATTACACGCTGCAATTTCCAGTTTTGTAAAATAGGTTTTCAGCTTTGTAAAATTCTAATTTTCTGCCTTGAAAATAGGATTTTTGTGATGTTGAACAGTAATTCCAATTTTAAAAACAGAATTTTCAGTTTTGAAAACAACTATAATTTTCAGCTTTAAACACTGAATTCTCGACTTCTAATACATAAATCAAGCCCTAAACACATAAATAAACCATAAGCAAGCATAAACCCTAATTTTCAGCAACATAAATCCAGCAGAAACGCTCAAATTTCCAACACAATTGTTCATGAACATACAACATGCGTTTAGCTAAATTGTCATGAAATCCTTTCGGACTAAGATAGTAACCAACTTGAGGTTACATCCCATGTCCTAATAGGAGAATAATATGCTAACACTATAAGAAAACTAGCTCATGTATTAAGAGAAATCATTACCTTGTATTAAATATGAAGCATTCACTTCTATAAGGTATAATATCTATGAATTAAAGTAGAACCCTTACTTATGAAATTAAGTAAGGTCCCTACTTTAATTAAATATCCTTCTACCCTTTTCAAGGGTGTTTTATGGAGTTATAAGTATGTAAAATGAAGGGTTTATGTATATATATATATATATATATATATGTGGGTGGAAGATTTACTATAAATATGAAGTGTTTTGTGTGTTTAGGGTAAGATGAGTGTGAGTGGGGTGTTTTAGGCGGGATTTAGTGTGTGTGTGTGGATGTGTGTGTGTTATGTGATGAAAAATGAAGTGATAAATCCCCAATTTATCCCCTATTTATGGTAGTTGTGCTTAAGAAATAAGATTAGTAAATAATTAAGTCATTTTCTAATTACTGTCATCTTTCCACCTAAGGTTACAACTAAGGGTTATAATAAATGAAATCTTCCAACTCAATACCTAATTATAGCTCAAGTGTGAGTCTAAATGCACACTTCATAATCTAGTTTAATCTAAGCCTTACATGTATAAACATATCTAGAAGAATTCTTACATGTGTGAGTATTCATTTAATGTAAGGAGAATTGGGGAGCAAGTAATAATATACACCATATATTTATATTATACATATATATACATAAATTTTCGTTCCCCCCCTCCTCTTTTTATATTTTTAAGATATTTTTTCACATAATATAATTATTCCAATGTGTATGATGAAAAAAAATGCCTAAAGAAATGAAAATATGATGTTATACATTTATGTATATAAATTTTCTTTAAAATATATACATATATAGTGTAAGATATTCATATATATATGAATCATAGTCTTATGACCTAGCATTTAAAAATAATTTTCAAAATAACTATTATAGTGTGAAATGACACATTTTAGTGAAAATGGCAGTGTCAAGAAAATAATCTAACCCTTATTTATATAAATATATAAATTCGTGTATATGTGCATATATATATATATATATGTATATGTGTGTGTGTGTGTGTGTTGAATTTTATGCATTTTATAATTACTAAATGAAGTAGAAAATAATTCCAATAATTATGCGTATTGTAAATAAAAATAGGTACATGTTGCAAAGTATTTATTACAATAGAAATTAATCATATAGCATTTAAATAAAATATTTTTAAGCATCAATTAGTATATATATATCTACATCATCTAAAATATAAAAATGACCTAGGATATATATATATATTCGAAAATATACAAATTTATTTATATATACTTCAACATATTAAAATACTATATATATGACTTTGTTACAAATAATTCCTATCATTATAATTTTGAAAAATGTATGTGTAGAATTATACATGTATATATTGATTTATATGCATATATGTCGAATCCAATGGTTGGTATGCAAACATAATTGTTATTACACATTGCATATAAGATAATAAAACACTAAACAATTTAATCACATAGTTCACATATAAACTAAGAATCACATAAAAACTAAATGATTTTATCATATAATTAACGTTTAAAATACCTAGAAATACTGGGTCATTACAATCTCCTTCAAGAACTTGGTGTAATGTGGCATGTTCGCCAATGCATTGGCCAACGGGATATTGATGTGCAGCTTCTTGAAAATGTCTAGGAACTTGTTCCTTTGGTGTTCCTATTGAGCTTGTCTTAAACGTTGTGGAAAAGGCACCTTAGTCTCATAAGGATTTGTTTTTTGTGCCATAGGAACTTGCTCATCCTGCTTCCCAACTTTTTCTTCTTCACTACCCTTTGCATCCTCATGTTCTTTAACATCTTCCTCTTTCTTGCTTTCAGATTTTGACCCTCTCAGTGACTCCAACTACTTCCCACGCCTTAGCGTAATTGCATTGCATTGTTCCTTAGGGTTAGTTTCTATGTTACTTGAAAAATTTCCCTGGACCCTGTTGGTCAATACATTGGCCAATTAGCCCAATTGAACTTCCAAATTGTAAATGGATGATGAGTGGTTCTTAGTAATTTGATTGAACTTCCTTTGGATCCTTTTCAAGCTCTCATCTTGCGAAGCCAATTTTATCCCCAGAGCATCAATGAACTTGTCCATCTTTGTCTCCAAGGAGCTTGCCTTCTCTTGTTGGGATGGATACTTCTGTTGGAATCCAGGTGAAACTTGTAGCCTGTTTGCATTATAACCACCCCACGAGAAGTTAGTGTGATTCCTCCATCCCGAATCGTACGTGTTGGAGTAGGGGTTATTGGCTTGTCTCCTCTGAACATTTCCATGAATGTTCACTCTTACAAAGTTAACTTGTTCATTCGAAACAACACGAAATGGACTCCCTAAGGAGCAATTAGTAGAAACATGATTATAATCGCAACATAATTCACAAGATGATTTATGGCTAGCACTCAAAGCGTTGCTATTCAAAGAGTCGAACTTATGAGTTAGAGCGCTTACCTGAGCTTGTAGTGATACGATGGTATTGAGTTCTAACTTACCCCCTTGGTTCTTTTGATTGGTGGATTCCGCCGACCATTGGTAGTTATTAATTGCCATCTCCTCAATCAAGTTGTAGGAATCGTTCATAGTCTTGGTAACCAAAGAACCTCTAGCTGCTGCATCAATTATACTCTTGGTGTTTGCCCCCAATCCATTGTAAAACATTTGCACTACCATCCACTTAGGTAGTCCATGGTGGGGACACCTTCTTAAAAGCTTTTTGTACCTCTCCAAGTCTCGTATAATGACTCCCAACCATTTTGTGAAAAGGTCGATATGTCATTTATTAGCTTGGCAATCTTGGCCGATGGAAAGTACTTCGTTAAAAATGCATATGACAACCAATTCCAATTTGTAATGGATCCACTAGGCACTGAATTGAGCCAAATTTTAGCTCTGTCCCTCAAATAGAAAGGAAAAATCCTTAATCTTATTACATTTTCTGACGCTCCGTTAATTTTTATAGTGTCGCAAAGCTCTAGAAAGTTATCAAGATGCTGATGAGGGTCTTAGTTCAGTAAGCCATAGAATTGTACATTGTTTGTCACCATGTTCAATAGGGCAGGCTTAATCTCAAAGTTGCTCGCCTCAATGCGTAGTCTTTGTATCCCGATTCTAACTCCTTTAGCTTGGGTTGAAATAAAGTCATGCAATGTTTTACCATCCACTTGACCAATCGGTGGGGCATTTTGAACATTGCCACCGTTAGCCCCGTTGTCAGCCATAATGCATTCCTGAGCTATTCTAGCTCTTCTTACTATATTCCTCTTTCTGTTGGCTTTTTCAATTTTGAGATCGAGAGGCAATAGTTGTGACACCCCTCCCGCTAGGATCTTCCTATACGGTTGGAGGCCACCGACGATCGCATTGAGCACAAATTTTGGAATTCATACCCAATACGAACGCCTAACTTAACAATACGCAGTGGAGGTAGAGTAAAATATGCAATATGGATAATATATATAACTATATTTAGTACAACCAAGTAGCGCAACATCAAAATAGCCAACTAGTGGCATCAAGTAGCAAATTACAGATTATAAAGCAAGACAAAGCAAAATGAAGTTTTAATATACAACTGGAGGAGCGGCTACCATCCTATGTACTCCCATTATTCTGATTCTGAGGCAATGAACAGAAAGAAACGAGGGGTTAAGTCCAAATGACTTAGTGAGGCCACATTTAGATAGATATATAATTGACTGAAAATGAGACTCAAAACAGTTAAATCATAATAAAGTGCACGTAGTGTGAAATGTAACTTGATAATAATAACTGAACTGAGTAATACGGACAGTGAGCCCAAGACGGAGTCTCCAACCTTATGACTACCCAAAACAGATAAATCATAATAGAAACCCTTATGCCTCCCTTGTCGAGAAGCCACCTCGACATTAAACGAGACGGAGATGTATCACGCGTCCGTGCAATACATCGCTCCAATCCCTACTACAGTCATCCTCCGGCTGTACGTAGAAATTGGTTTCACGGAATGGTATCATATAAAAGGTTCCATCGACGGTCCGTTCCGCCCGATAAAATTCCTCTTATAAGTACCTGGGCCCAAACTTCCCAAGGGCGTCCCCAAGGGTAAACGGAAATATAACGAAACAGATATGGCTCACAACTTGTCAACAAAGCAATAACTTATTTTTACACCTGGGATACATAGAAATATAATTAAAATATGATATCCCAAAGGTGTCAAAAATCATTTCGGGACAGATACAACTGGCAATATCAGAGAATGCAATATTTTTGAAAATAACTTGTCTTATATGTATGGAAAACATTTTTCGAAAGATTTGATCGCATAAATTCAATAAGGTAGGCTATACGAATAATATTTATATCATATAGTTCAAAGCCCCAAAAAAGGAATTGACAAAGCACTCACCTTAGGAGTTTATCAAGTTTATAGATTTGTTTCGGCTAGATCAACTTGACTTCCTCCTTCAAAAGTATGTGAGGGAAATAAGGGAGTATATGGAAGGTTATTAGGTATATATGGATGAAAATAGAAGGGCTTGTGTGTACATATATGTGGGTGGAAGATAGGCTATAAATAGGAAGTGTTTTGGGTGTTGAGAGTAGAGTAAGTGAGGGGGTGTGTTTTAGGCGGGATTTGTGTGTTTGTGGAAGAAAATAGAGAGAGTATAGTGTGTGTATGTGTGAGGACGTTTTTGGGGATGGGGAAGTGTGTGGGAGGTCCTATTTATAGTGGAGAATGAGGGTAGAAGGCAAGACTTGGGGACCAAGATTTAATAAATGCAAATCTTTCCATTTAATGCAAATCTCCCAACTAGGCATAGAATTAAATGCCAAATTAAATGAAATCTTCCACCTCCCTCCTCTATTCTAGCCTTGGTGTAACCCTAATCCATGAGTCATGAATCTAGATGAATGGAAGACCACACAAATGCACAATTTCTAGAAGAAATTCATCTTATATTAGTGTAGGATATTTTAATAAAATATTAACACAAAATCAAATAAAATCAAATAAAATCTAATAAAATCTGATTTTGATTGTCCTCATCTTATAAAATCTGAAATCATATCTTTATTTTATTAAAAATTCGAATTTGTATTTATTTATTTTGTAAAAACTGAAAATTAGGGTTTTAGGGCATAAATTAGGGTTTTTGGGCATAAAATCCGAAAATTCATAATTAATTTAGAAAAATTCCAAAATTATGAAATTTAATGTTTATAAATCTGAAATTATATGTATATTTTCCAGAAATTAAAAATGTTTTAGTTATATTTTCGAAAATTGCAATTTAGGACATAAGATTTCGAAAATTGTGTTAGAATATCAAATTCGTTTAAAATTTGGAAAATCATGTAATTATCACCTCACATAATTCATATATAAAAGAAGGATCATACAAAACATGAAATATTAGTAAGCATGCGTGTATATTATAAGAACCGGTTTATATAGTTTTTAGACCAAAAATCGGGATGTCACAACTCTCCCCCCCTTAAAAGAATCTGGTCCCCAGATTCTTACCTGATTGAATAGCTCCGGATAATATTTACGTATTTTCTCTTCAGGTTCCCAAGTTGCCTCTTCGACTTGATGGTTTTGCCATAGTACCTTGACGAGTGGAATTTTCCGATTTCTTAACTCTTGGAACTTTCGATCTAAAATGCGAATAGGTTTTTCTGTATAGGTAAGGTTAGGTTCAAGGGGTATGTTTTCAGGTGGAACGATATGGGTTTCATCAGGGTAGTATTTTCGGAGCTGAGATACGTGAAATACGTTATGGATTCCTGTTAGGCTAGGTGGTAAGTCTAGTCGATATGCGACTTCTCCTATTCGCTCTATGATCTCAAATGGTCCAACATACCTGGGATTCAATTTTCCTCCTTTACCAATCCTTGTAAATCCCTTCCTTGGAGAGACTTTAAGGAATACTCGATCCCCGACTTCAAACTCCAGTTTTCTTCGTCGCTTGTCTGCATAACTCTTTTGTCGATCTTGGGCAGCCTTCATCTTTTGTTTGATAATTTGCACTTTGTCAATTGCATCTTGGATGAGTTCAGGTCGTACTGCTCTATGTATTCCATCCTTTGTCCATCTCCATTCATCTAAGTCCCAATATAGCGGTGATCGACACTTTCTTCCATACAAAGCTTCATATGGTGCCATCTGTATTGAAGCTTGATAGCTATTGTTATAAGCAAATTCAATCAAGGGCAAGTGCTTATTCCAGCTATCACCAAATTCCAATACGCACATTCTCAACATGTCCTCCAAATAGGCTATCAATCTTTCTGTCTGCCCATCCGTTTGTGGATGTGAAGCTGTACTGAATTGCAATTTAGTGCCCATATGCCTTTGTATGCTTTGCCATAATCTAGATGTGAACTTAGGATCCCTGTCTGAGATGATACATGTAGGAATGCCGTGGAGTCTCGTGATCTCACGGTGGTAAAGTTCTGCTAAAGTTTCCACTCGATCAGTTGTTTTAACAGGCAGAAAATGTGCTGACTTGGTTAACCTATCCACGATTACCCATATGCTATCATATCCACCTCTTACCTTAGGTAATCCTACTAGAAAATCCATAGTAACTTGATCCCATTTCCATGTTGGAATCGGTAATGGTTGTAACATTCCTCCCGGCTTTTGGTGTTCTCCTTTGATCTTTTGACACGTCAAACATCTTCTTACAAAGTCTGAGATGTCTCTCTTCATACCATTCCACCAATAATACTGTTTAAGATCTCGATACATTTTTGTTCCTCCTGGATGAACGGTATATGGTGTCTTATGAGCTTCTTCTAAAATCTGTTTCTTCATTTCTTCAGTTATACATATTCTGCCCTTGTAACGTAAAATCCCCATATCATCAATCCCATATTTCTCATTTGTACTTTCCCCTACCTGGGCAATTTGCTTCTGACTCCACTTATCCTTTGCTTGCTTTTCCCGAATCTTGGTGACTAGTTCTGATTGAACAGTTAGATCTGCTATTTGAGCATGAGTCTTTATGATAAAGTTACTTTTAGAGACCCCAATTCCACTGCTTAATCGTGCTAATCCGGCTTTTCTACTAAGAGCATCGGCAACTAAGTTGGCTTTCCCGGGGTGATATTGGATCTTACAATCATAGTCCTCCAAGAATTCCAGCCATCTTCTTTGTCTCATGTTGAGGTCCTTCTGAGTGGGTAAGTACTTTAAGCTTTTGTGATCTGTATACACCTCAAAGGTTGTCCCATACAGATAATGTCTCCACTTGGCCAAAGCAAATATAATTGCTGCTAACTCCAAATCATGGGTCGGATAATTACACTCATGAGAACGAAGCTTTCTTGATGCGTAAGCAACCACTTTCCCATTTTGCATTAACACACATCCCAAACCTTCTCTAGATGCATCAGTGTAGACAGCAAAATTTTCATTTCCTTCAGGTAGTGTCAGCACTGGGGCAGTGGTTAAACGTCTTTTTAATTCTTGAAAACTAACTTCACACTTTTCATTCCATTGGCAAGGAGAATTCTTGCGAGTAAGTTGAGTTAAGGGCTCTGCAATTTTTGAAAAATTTTGTATGAACCGCCGATAGTAACCTGCTAAACCCAGAAAACTTCTTACTTCAGTTGGAGTCTTCGGGCGCTTCCAATTATTAACAGCTTCCACCTTGGAGGGATCGACTTCAATTCCGGTCTTGGAAATTATATGCCCTAAAAATGTAACTTTTTCTAACCAAAAGTCACACTTACTAAATTTCGCATATAATTTGTTTTCTCGTAATGTTTGTAGAACAATTCGCAAATGTTCCGCATGCAGTTCTGGAGTCCTTGAGTATACCAGGATGTCATCAATGAAAATAACCACAAATTGATCCAAATATGGTCGGAAGACCCGGTGCATCATATCCATAAAAGCTGCTGGTGCATTGATCAATCCAAAAGGCATAACAACAAATTCAAAGTGCCCATATCGAGTATTAAATGATGTTTTAGGAATATCTTCCTCTTTAACTCTAAGCTGATAATATCCTTGTCTCAAATCCAATTTAGAATATACTTGTGATCCTTGTAGAAGGTCAAATAGTTCTTCTATGTGTGGGAGTGGATATTTATTCTTGATAGTCATCCGATTTAACTCCCGATAATCAATACACATCCGAAGTGACCCATCCTTCTTTTTAACAAATAGCACTGGCGCTCCCCATGGTGATGTACTTGGCCGAATATATCCGCTTTCTATTAATTCTTCAAGTTGCTTCTTCAACTCCTTCAATTCAGCTGGGGCCATTCGGTATGGTGTTTTTGAATAAGGTTCAGCTGCTGGTATGGTGTCGATCACAAATTCTATTTCTCTCTGAGGGGGTAATGAATTCAATTTTTCTGGAAACGCATCTTGGAATTCATTTACAACGGGAACTTCCTCTATCTTTATTTGGTCCTTCGGTTTGTTGAGCAAATAGGCAATGAATCCTAATGCTCCCTCCTTGATACACTCCTTTGCTTCAACGAAGGAGATAAGAGAAATGGTTTTGGATGAACTAATGGGGATTATTGGCCCAGGTGAGTTATCCTTTCCTAAAATAATCCTCTTAGCAAAACAATCTAGTTGGGCCTGATGTTGATACAACCAATCCATCCCAAGGATTATATCGTAGTTGTGAATAGGAAGCTCTATTAAGTCAGCGGGATATGTTTTTCCTTCAATTCTTATTGGACATCCTTTCAGAACCCGATCAGTAAGATAACTAGATCCTAAGGGGGTGCTGACTTCAAAGTTATAAGATAAAGATTCTAGCAATAACCCCAATCGATTCACAGATTCCACAGATATGAAAGAATGAGTAGCTCCAGGATCATATAGTATTTTCATAGAAGTGTTTAAAATTTGAGTTGTACCTTCCACTACTGCAGTTGGATCGGGTCCTTCATCCGCCTCTAGAGCGTAAGCTCTAGCTTTTACTTTTGGCCTTCCGACAGGTGGAACTTGGGTCCTTCCTTCTTGAGTTGGGCCAAGGATATTAGGGTTTCGGGCTTTCGGGCACTCTTTAATCATGTGTTGATCACTACCGCATGCTACACATTTTCCATTCTTTTTCCAACAGTTTGCCTCTACGTGGCTAGGATGTCCACAGTAGTTGCATCCAATTCTTTCCCTGCTTCCAAGTTGGTTAACATTTTGATTTCCTTCAATGCGAGGGCGCTTATTGTTCCTTGTATTGGTTTGTCTGAGTTGTCCTCCACCCTCTGGACTAGATACCTTATTCTTGCTCACTTTGTTAGTTATTTGTTTGATTTCCCGAATTTCTGCCTCAACAACCATGGACTTACTGACAGCCTGTGTATATTCCTCAATGTCGGTCGCCATTAACGCCCATCGGACTTCAGGCCGCAAACCTTGGATGAATCGTTTGGTTTTTCTCCTTTCATCATTCATTATATGTGGCGCATACTGTACCAAACGAGCGAATTTGGCCTCATATTCTGCAATAGTAAGGATCCCTTGAATCAAATCCATAAATTCTTTTTCTCTTGCATCCCGAACTACTTGTTGTATAAATTTATCAGAAAACTCCTTTAGAAAATTTTCCCAAGTTACAGGTGTTTGATTGGCATTCCATCTTTGTTCCACGAGCTTCCACCAGTTGTGGGCTGCTCCTTCCATCAAGAATACGGTGAACTCCACTTGTTCCTTTTCATTACATCGCAAAACCTTAAAGATCTTGGTAATTGCCGCTACCCAGGATTCAGCCTTTTGATCGTTAGGCTCCCCATAGAATTTTGGTGGGTTGAAGCGCAGGAAGCGATCTAGCATCCTATCATCCGACTGGTGATTTTGATTTTGTTGGGTAATTTCTCTCCAAACTCCAACCATTTGGCTCAGAATATCATTATTATTTCCTTGGTTTGGAACATGATTTTCTTCTGGGTCCAACCTCGTCGTGGGTCCTTGATGACGGTTTCCTTGGGGTTGTGTTACAGTAGGGTGAGTTGGTTCTGGGGTCGATTGGGAGTGTAAGCGCGTACGTGTAGCTCCTTTTCGTGGCGCCATCAAAATTCTAAGTGTTACGGATTCAAATCTAGGGAATAATTATCAAAACATGATTATCACATAAAGTAATGCAGAAGACTTCACGACATCATGTATATAATATGGGATAGCATATTCGATAATCACAAACAGAGCACATATACACATAGTGATTTGGTCAAAACAAAGACTATATGTATGCATGCTTACCTATATATAACACATGGTTATAACCTAAACCTAGGCTCTGATACCACCGCTGTGGCACCCCTCCCGCTAGGATCTTCCTATACGGTTGGAGGCCACCGACGATCGCATTGAGCACAAATTTTGGAATTCATACCCAATACGAACGCCTAACTTAACAATACGCAGTGGAGGTAGAGTAAAATATGCAATATGGATAATATATATAACTATATTTAGTACAACCAAGTAGCGCAACATCAAAATAGCCAACTAGTGGCATCAAGTAGCAAATTACAGATTATAAAGCAAGACAAAGCAAAATGAAGTTTTAATATACAACTGGAGGAGCGGCTACCATCCTATGTACTCCCATTATTCTGATTCTGAGGCAATGAACAGAAAGAAACGAGGGGTTAAGTCCAAATGACTTAGTGAGGCCACATTTAGATAGATATATAATTGACTGAAAATGAGACTCAAAACAGTTAAATCATAATAAAGTGCACGTAGTGTGAAATGTAACTTGATAATAATAACTGAACTGAGTAATACGGACAGTGAGCCCAAGACGGAGTCTCCAACCTTATGACTACCCAAAACAGATAAATCATAATAGAAACCCTTATGCCTCCCTTGTCGAGAAGCCACCTCGACATTAAACGAGACGGAGATGTATCACGCGTCCGTGCAATACATCGCTCCAATCCCTACTACAGTCATCCTCCGGCTGTACGTAGAAATTGGTTTCACGGAATGGTATCATATAAAAGGTTCCATCGACGGTCCGTTCCGCCCGATAAAATTCCTCTTATAAGTACCTGGGCCCAAACTTCCCAAGGGCGTCCCCAAGGGTAAACGGAAATATAACGAAACAGATATGGCTCACAACTTGTCAACAAAGCAATAACTTATTTTTACACCTGGGATACATAGAAATATAATTAAAATATGATATCCCAAAGGTGTCAAAAATCATTTCGGGACAGATACAACTGGCAATATCAGAGAATGCAATATTTTTGAAAATAACTTGTCTTATATGTATGGAAAACATTTTTCGAAAGATTTGATCGCATAAATTCAATAAGGTAGGCTATACGAATAATATTTATATCATATAGTTCAAAGCCCCAAAAAAGGAATTGACAAAGCACTCACCTTAGGAGTTTATCAAGTTTATAGATTTGTTTCGGCTAGATCAACTTGACTTCCTCCTTCAAAAGTATGTGAGGGAAATAAGGGAGTATATGGAAGGTTATTAGGTATATATGGATGAAAATAGAAGGGCTTGTGTGTACATATATGTGGGTGGAAGATAGGCTATAAATAGGAAGTGTTTTGGGTGTTGAGAGTAGAGTAAGTGAGGGGGTGTGTTTTTAGGCGGGATTTGTGTGTTTGTGGAAGAAAATAGAGAGAGTATAGTGTGTGTATGTGTGAGGACGTTTTTGGGGATGGGGAAGTGTGTGGGAGGTCCTATTTATAGTGGAGAATGAGGGTAGAAGGCAAGACTTGGGGACCAAGATTTAATAAATGCAAATCTTTCCATTTAATGCAAATCTCCCAACTAGGCATAGAATTAAATGCCAAATTAAATGAAATCTTCCACCTCCCTCCTCTATTCTAGCCTTGGTGTAACCCTAATCCATGAGTCATGAATCTAGATGAATGGAAGACCACACAAATGCACAATTTCTAGAAGAAATTCATCTTATATTAGTGTAGGATATTTTAATAAAATATTAACACAAAATCAAATAAAATCAAATAAAATCTAATAAAATCTGATTTTGATTGTCCTCATCTTATAAAATCTGAAATCATATCTTTATTTTATTAAAAATTCGAATTTGTATTTATTTATTTTGTAAAAACTGAAAATTAGGGTTTTAGGGCATAAATTAGGGTTTTTGGGCATAAAATCCGAAAATTCATAATTAATTTAGAAAAATTCCAAAATTATGAAATTTAATGTTTATAAATCTGAAATTATATGTATATTTTCCAGAAATTAAAAATGTTTTAGTTATATTTTCGAAAATTGCAATTTAGGACATAAGATTTCGAAAATTGTGTTAGAATATCAAATTCGTTTAAAATTTGGAAAATCATGTAATTATCACCTCACATAATTCATATATAAAAGAAGGATCATACAAAACATGAAATATTAGTAAGCATGCGTGTATATTATAAGAACCGGTTTATATAGTTTTTAGACCAAAAATCGGGATGTCACAATAGTTCAGCTTGTGAACTTGCACGTCTCGTGATCATACACCAAAAGGAACCTACAAAAGAAAAGAGAAAAATTCAGCAGCAATAAAAATAAAAATAAATAGAAATAAAAAAGAAATAGATTTAGTCTAAATAAACAAGCTAATATCATAGTCAAATGCGCTAATCCCCGACAAAGGCACCAAAAACTTGATGGGGCTGTGCAAGTGCATGCAGTCGTACAAGTAATATAAGATGAGTAGAGTGTCGAATCCCACAGAGATTGTGATTTGACCAGCGAAAGTTACTTGATTTAATTAGCCAAATTAATCGAAATGGAGTAGTTTGTTTTCTGACTTAAAACTAAATTAAATCAAGCACTAAACACATGAATTAACTCTAACAAAATTAAAAGTCAAGAAAATATCCAATATGGCGAAATTCAAGTGTAAGGTAGGTTCATTAATCCAATTCCTATTCCAATCCAATCCCTAGACTAAATGGTTTCGTGTTTGTGTGAAGTCGGGAACTAATATATCTACAATCTCTCTCGAGCATCATAGAATCATCTTATACAATTCTTTTTAAGCTTAAAACTAATCAGTTCTCACTCAATTAATCCAAGCACTAACAAGTATTTATTTAAGATTTAACACCGCCCTGTGGCTCAATTAACATGAAACTCATTCTCGTGCAATTTAACATCAATTGATTTCATTTAATTAGAGCAGGAATCATGAATCGTCTTTTGACCTCATCGAAAATTCTCAAAATCAATAATCAAGGGCAATCAATGATCACACATTATAAACATTAAACAAAATTTACACACCAAGCACACGAAATCATTCAAATCCAAAGGGTTTTCATAGAATAGGAAATAGGAAGAATTATACCATCCCTTACACTTGACAAATTATCTAGTTCATGATGGATTTACAAACAAGAACGAAATCTGGAAAAAAAATTGGACAAAGGAGAAGAGAGAAAAAAAAAACTCATTTGGAGAATCCGAATGTGCACTTGTTTGAAGCAACGCAACTTGCGGCTAGACATGGAAGGTCATGCATTGAGGTTCGAGGGGATTGCTTTGGTATCATTCAAAGCTATAACACGCGCCTGGAGGATCACTTAACAGCTGGCATCATTATTTCGGACATACACAGCCTGCTGTCAAATTGTGATGAAGTATGAGTTAAATTTGCACATTAAGATTGTAACTAAGTAGCTCATGAACTAGCTAGGAACACCTTGCGTTTTGTTGAGGGCTTGTCGAATATTCCTTCTTGTGCTAGCGAACCATTGTACTTGGATTTGTTTTCTTGAGTTATAAGAAGTTATTTTGGCTGTCAAAAAAAAAAAAAAAGAAAAAGAAAAAGAAAAAGAAAAAGAAATAAGCAAGTTAAAGCATAGGTCTTCAGCAATATATTAAACGGAAAATTACCATTTTCGTCAGCTAACTTTAATGATTTTCAATTTTGGTCCATTAAGTAATCAAATTTCAATTCTAGACCTTTATTTTAAAAGTTATCAATTTTGGTCCAAAATGGCCGGATTCCAGCAATTTACGCTAACATGGGTATTTACTCCTGCCAAAGTTGTTGACATGGCAGTCAAATTAGCTAAAATCCGACAAACAATGCTGACGTGGCATATAAATTTGAGGAATTTGTAATTTTCCTCCCGAAATTGCTCATGTAAAAGCCTTATTAGCATTACTTTACTAAAATTACTTTTTTACCCTTATAATTTAACTTAATTTTTTTAATTTTCTATTTAAAAAAATAAAAAATAAACCCCTTGAAAAAGAAATCATCTTCTTCTTTCAACAAAACCCTAACCTACCCACCCCCCACCACGGTGCCTCCACCCTCCTCCTTCCTCCACCACTACCATGCCACCGCTGGTCCCACACCCTTCTTTCTCCCTCGCCCTCTCAATCTCTCTTTCCCCCCTTCTCTGTCTCGATTTTTGCCTTCTCTCAACCCCCCCCCCCTCTCTCTCAATCTCTCCCTCCTCTCTCTCTCTCTCTCTCTCTCTCTCGATCTCTCTCTCTTGATCTCTCTCGATTTTTGCAAACTAAAATTGATAATTTTTTTAAAAATAAAGGATTAAAATTGCGTAGAAAAGAAATATTTGGAGACCTTAGGCGAATTTGCTTTCAATGTATGAAACAAAAATAAATTTATTGACCAAGTTTGATGAAATTTTAATGGATGCAATTCGTGGAGCTACAAGAAGTATTGGACTCATCGTAAATTATTGAAAACTTTAAATTATGAACTCTATCTCGAGCTAACATAATATTTACATGATCAATCCAATTGCGATAAGCAATGATAATTATAACCATAAAGGATCCTTTTCTTTAGATGTTTTTAAACTTTTGTAATGCCGTCTATCTCGAGACCTATGCAAATGCAATAGTTTTATTGGACTCCAAATTGTACAATTATAAGTCCTAACACAATTATGCATGCCTCGATTTATATGAAATCGAATTTAAATCATAATGAGACATTTTTCATCTTGATATGGTCAGATTTCTGTTTTACTTGATTTTATATTAATATTTTTTTTTTCATATAATCGTTAAACTAAAATTTAGCAAATTAAAAGCCCATGATCAAGGCTATGTAGTCGATAAAATCAAATCAGAAGGAACCAAAATTTTGGTAGATTAAAAGTTATTTTAAATACATATTTTCAAATATTTTACAGTATATATTTTTTATAGTAAGGAGAAATCAACAATTTAAGTTAATTTTGCTTTTTTTTTTTTTACCTCAATTCAATGATAAATGTCAAACAATATCCTTCTGCATATGTGATCTAATATGAAATTCAAATATTCTGTAATGGGGTGATATATTCTCGTAGTGAATTAAGTAAAGGTAATTGAAATTATTTTTATGCCAAAGTTATTATAACTCAGTTTGAAAATTGTGCTAAAACTTGGGAAAAAATGATCAAGTATGTAAGTTTTCTTGTTTTTTAATTCGTTAAAAGTGAAATTTCAAGTAAAATAACTATGATATTACTTTTTTAGTACTTGCTATGATTTAAATTTCTGTAGTAAACTAAATAACTATTTTTTTACTTATATATTTGCTACGACCTTAATTTTGTAGTGAATAACTATCTTTTACTTGATCATTTGCTATAATCTAAATTTCATACTAAATTACTATCTTCTGCTATGTTTTAAATGACATAGAAAAAATATCGTAACAACAAGCTATTTTTTCATGTAGTGGTTCACTTGCTAAATTAGGGTTTCACGGATTTGTTATGGGACACTGATCATGAAAGATTGGCTCAATAGAATTAAAAGGGATTTCAATTCATGATAATTAATTGTAGGAGCTTAATTAATCATTGATTATCAATTTGTCTAAAGTAGAGCAATGAATATGTAGGCCAATTGCTACTCAATTGATGAACCTAAGGTGACACTCACAATAAGTTTGATTAGCTCCAAAGTAAGTATCAAATTTATTCATTTAATCTATTATTCTATTTGATAAGTTTAATTCAGTCAAATAGTTAATTAATTCAATCCGGCTGAATCAAGCAATTAAACTAAGCTATTAATGTATGTGGCTTAAATCAAAGAGTTGGTTTAATCAATTGAGATAGTCATTATGCAATAAGTTCACTTTATTAATTGATGAGTTCAATTGAATTAAAGAGTTGATTTAAGTGTATTAAGTTAAAAGAGTTAATTTAATTGGGCCGATGACTTCAATCAATTAATTGTTTACAGATTAATTTATCAATTAAATTAATTAAGCTAATTGATGGACTCTATTATTAAACTAAAATATTAATTTAATTGAATCAAATTAATCCCAAAATTTAAAAGGATTCTAATTGAATGCTAATTAATCAAAATAGTTTGATGTTTCCCGGATATTGATCATCTAAAATATTGGAAAAGTCGCAAGCATAAGGGTCGCAAACATTAGTTGAATAAACTCCAAAAGTAAATACAATTGATTAATAGAGACTAATCATGTTTATGAGATTAGTTATATTGAGGAGTAAATATAAACTTGATCAAACTAAAGAATAAGTTGAGGTGCTTAATT
Source organism: Petrea volubilis (assembly GCA_026212405.1). Taxonomy (NCBI): domain Eukaryota; kingdom Viridiplantae; phylum Streptophyta; class Magnoliopsida; order Lamiales; family Verbenaceae; genus Petrea; species Petrea volubilis. The sequence goes on from CM047878.1 coordinate 13,546,004, forward strand.
CAATTGAATCAAATCAAAGAGTTAATTCAATCAATTGAGTTTGAATTTATTCAATTAATTCGGCAAAATCAAGGAGTTTAATTGAACCGAGTTAAAGGCATTCCTCGAATGCAGAAGTCGTTTTTGGTTAATTAACTAGTTGAAAATTAATTAATCTAGTTGAATGAATTAAATTTATTGATTGGAGGCTCAATTTAATCACAACGTTAACTTAATCCAATAAAATTGAAGAGTTAGTTTAAGTGGACCTAAAAGGCCAAGACCATTAAATAATTTGGCGAATAAATCAATTAGATGTAATAGATAGACAAATCAATGGATCAGGAATTAATTAGTTAATTCAATTGAATAGAGATTTAAATGAACTAGAACTAAAGTTGGATAAAAGTAGAGATTTTTATTCAGTCAAAGTGGAAAATTCCTTAAGGAGTTGATATTAAAGTCATAATAGGACTTCAAGCCTTAAGGAGTTGGAGTCATTCAACTTGAGAGGTCCAGGCAAGCCGCTAGCCACCCAATAGGAGAGAATTTTTGACTACGCCTTTTTTCTTTTTGGTGCACGACTTGATTTTGATTAATTAATATCTTATATTCAATTGTTGATGAAAAGTAATATCCAAAATCTCGATCAACTTAATCTAAAAAAGTGTAAATCAGAATCAACTTTTATATGAAGTTTTTTTTTTTTTCCTTCGACTTTAGCATAAAGTCAAAAACTCAAAGATCTGACTATGTAGGATGGACACTCCACAGTATTCCAAAGATCTCGTATCTAATTCCTCCTATCTCTTCTCACATTATAGGCTAGACTTTGGTGGTACTCTAGCATGTGCCTCGGTCTCCCTTGCCTAATGTTGTCACATTTGCAGAAGGTTTGCATTAGTCTCGTCCTGTGTAGAGCATTCTTGAGTAGGGTGATTATAAGGAGTTTGGAGACAAGAGGAGTTCGGTTTCCACAAGAGTAGGGATGTGCCTACAGTGAAGAGGTTTGGATCCGATTTTGACGCTTTAAGGTGTGGATCAAGCTTTATAATTCTTAGATTTTTTGAGACCTAAAGGTAATCTTGTAATGACCCCTTAGAGAGCTTGGGTAAGACCACTGGATGTATGGAATTTCAAAATATATGCAAAAGTATTTGTAATAGTGCTTTTATACTAATTGCAAATAACTGAATTCTGTTGCACTTGATTGTTTATTATCTCCATAGATCCTACATTTTTAGTGTCACACAACCTCTGGAAAAAGGCCCTTATGATGACTCCGTTCCTCTTTATTGTTGAGGAAAAAGGCTCTTGTGATGACTCCGTTCCTCTTTATCGTTGATAGTGAGCCGAAGAAAATCCCCAATCCTCAACAACTCGTAGTACCATGAGTACAATTTCTTACTTGCTCCTCTTGGGTTTCACTCTAACCTTCAGCACCTACCATGTGTGCTTCATTGTATACCTTGGGTTACTATACATATGTACATATGCATTTCTAGCCTAAGGTAAGAAAATTGTAGCTCGTGTATCATCTCATACACCACATTCATGATTTCCAATTTTTTCTAGAAAAATCAGAAAAATTCTATACAAGCCCATTGAATTCTTTCAAGTGTGTCTTTTATCAAGCTCTCGTGCATGTATTTTTGTTGAGCCTGAGCCATCCTAGTAGCCAAGAAGGAGTAGTGGTGTCCCAAAGAAGAATCCATTTTATGCAGACTAAACATTAATCATTGTTTATTCTATTTCTATTTTCTAGTATATAGTTTCCTTAATTGCAGCATAGCATTTAAAATCAAGACGCGGAGGATTTAGGCTGAAAATCCCTACACTCAATGGAAAAGACTTATGGTCATCATCGTTGGCGTGCTTGAATTTGAGTAGTGAGTTTGGTGATAGCGATGCACAATCAAATTCTGATTCTTTGGTTCCAAGTAGACATTCGGGCAAAAGTAAGGATGGTAAGAACAAGAACTGGAAACTGATGGGAATGGAGTTCTCACATTTCGGTGGGGACAAACCTAGGGTATGGTTAGGAGATAAACAATACTTGGAAGGGGAAACAAAAAATTCATGGGGCTAGGAAAATTAAACTAACATCATTCTACTTGGAAGGGGAAGCAAATTGATGAGATGCTAAAATCAGGGTTAATCAAACCTAGTCAAAGTTTGTTTTCTTCACTTGTCCTGCTAGTTAAGACGCAGGTTAGGATGTGGTAATTTTGTATAGATTATCGAGCTTTAAATGAGGCTACTGTTAAGGATCGATTTCTTGTTCCGACAGTTGAGGAAATGCTGGATGAACTATATGGGTGAAAATATTTTAGTATGCCAGACTTGAGGTTAGGTTATCATCAAATCCGAGTTCATCCTGATGATATACATAAGACGACTTTAGTTTCAATCTCATAATGGACATTATGAGCTCATAATGACTATTTGGGTTGTGTAAAGCATCATCAACGTTTTCAGGTTGCAGTGAATGAGATTTCCAGGCCTTATCTTTGAAATTTTGTCTTGGTGTTTTTTGATAACATACTAGTTTATAGTGCTAGTTGGGTCGAGCACTTGCAACACTTGAGAATTGTTCTTGTGGCACTGCAATAGAATACTTTCTTTGTTAAACTATCAAAATGTTTCTTTGTCCAAGAAGAGGTGGAATATTTGGGGCACTTAATTTCTAAAGATGGGCCTAAGATAGACTCTAAGAAGATTGATGCAATGATCAATTGGCTAGTTCCTAAAATAGTGACAAAGTAATGTTGGTTTCTTGGTTTAACTAGGCATTATCAAAAGTTAGTACAATGATATAGAGAGATAGCACGACTGCTAATACAATTGCTTAAGAAGGGATAGTTTATGTGGAGTGTCGAGATAACCTTGGCATTTGAGGGGTTGGAAAGAGCCATATCTTCCGCTCCGATACTCCCCTTGCCAGACTTTCAAAAGAGTTCGCAATTGAGACAGATTCTTCAGGTTATGGCATTGTAGCAATTCTTTCATGTAAGGGACGTCCAATTGCGTTCCTTAGCAAGAGATTGAGCCAAACATAATAGGTATGGCCAACATAAGGAAAAGGAATGCTAAAAATCCTTGATGCTATTCAATGTTGGCCACTATTTTTATTGGGGAGGCAGTTTAGAATTTGCCCTAACTAGAAAATTCTTTGCCACTATTAGAGTAGAAAATCTCCACACCGGAGCAACAGAAGTGGATGGCTAAATTGCTCGATTTTGATTATGAAATTATGTACGAGCCGGGCAAGGACAAGAATGCAGGGAAACCCAAGGACAAGATTTTAGCTATCTCTTTGCCACAGTCAAGTATTTGGGATGAGACGCATTAGGCCAAAACTACTAACTCTTCACTTGGAAAGATGATTGTACAACTACAAAGAGATCCTAAGAGTATTCTAGGGATGGAGTTGCGAAATGGTTTAGTACTATGGGAAGTCGAGTTGCGATTCCTGATGATAAAAAATCACAAAACCAACTCTTGCATGAGTTTCATGATGCAACAAGGAGGTGGACATTTAGGAATTTGTGCACATATACGAGGCTCTCTCACATGTTTACATGGCTCAACATGAGGAGGGATGTCAAAGCTTGTAATATGTGCTAGTGAAATACGATTAATGATTGGGCTCCCGCTGGTTTTCTTGACCCAATCCCTATTCTAGACCAAATTTGGTGTGATTTAACCATGGATTTTATTGGAGATTCGCCATGATCAAAGTGTAAAAATGCAACAATGGTAGTGGTTGATAGACTCTCAAAGTATGCTGCTCATTTCATGGTGTTGGCTCACCCTTATTCAACCAAGGATGTCGTAAAAGTCTTTATTCGAGGTGTCATTTGTTTATATGGTGTACCCAAATCCATTGTTCCTGACCGAGATAAGATTTTCATAAGTTATTTTTGGCATGAAATTTTTAGATTCCAAGGCACTCACCTAAAAACTAGTTCAACATATCATCCCAAGATAGATGGCCAAACTAAGTTAGTTAATTGTCTCCTTGAATAGTACCTACAATGTTATGTGTATTACAAGCCCCATCAGTGGGAAACATATCTTGCGTGGGTCAAATATTGGTACAAGCATGAGCTATCATTGTTCTATCAACATAACTCTATTTGAGAAGGTGTATGGCAGGCAACTGCCTATCTTACCGTGTTACAAGATAGGATCGACAGTAGTTCAGGAGGTTGAGATGGCTCTACAGAGTTAGTATGAAATATTTCATGAGCTAAAGGTGAACCTTGTTATGATGCGTAGCTATATGAAACAGTTTATTGATCAACACCGTCCCTTGTTATGAGAGAAAAAAATTGTGGTTGGTGATTGGGTCTATCTAAAGTTACAACCTACTAGTAACATTAAGTTTTCAAGCGGGTGTATAAAAAATTGGCTAGCAACTTCTATAGATCGTATCAAGTGGAAGAGAAAATTAGTGTTGTTTCTTATCGCCTTCTTTTGCCTATAACAACTAAAATTCACCTATTATTTTCTGTGTCGTTGTTGCAGAGGAAGAGGGGATAATCACACCACGGTTTCTATCTTGCCACACATATAAAGATGATGGTATTATTTGGATGGAACTGTACAAGCTTTTGGATATTAGTTGGGTAGCTGACTGAAATGGAGAAAAGACACATCAGGCCCCAATGCAATGGAGCTCTTTGCCGTTGGATGATGTAACTTGGGAACTTGTCATTACGCTCTAGCAATAGTTTTCTAATATGACCCTTGAGGACAAGGTTCGTCTTGAAGGAGGGAGGGATGTTGAGCCCGAGTCTAAGCCGTCCTAGTAGCCAAGAAGTAGTAGTCATGTTCCAAAAAAGAACCAATTTTATGCAGACTAGATATTAATTATTATTTATTTGATCTTTATTTTCTATTATTTAATTTCCTTAATTGCTTATTTCTTATCGGTCGAGAATTAGGGTAGACTTTTAGTTTAAGTATCCTTTTGTGATTGAACTAAATTATTATGTTTTGATAATAAAATTCTGGTCTCTCTTGTGTCCACCGAAAACTAGAACCTTATTGGTACTTTGTGATCACATCAGTTTTGTCACAAAAGTCCCCCAAAATTGCATGAACAAATTCATAAAAGTTTTAGAAAAAAAATACTTGGTTGTGAAATTACCTTGTAATTGAGGAACACTTTATGCAATTACATAGTACCCTACTTCAAGGAATCAAAAGTCACATATCTTTTGTTGCTCATGTTACACTCTTGATTGATTGACTTTTTGGTTTATTTGATTCCCTCCATGTTTTATTAATTCGAGGCTTGAAAGTCTTTTGTGATTTTAATGTGTAATTTTTTGATATTTCTCAAATGGCTAGATAACATTCTAAAATAAAATATCAAATTTAAAAGAAAATGTGTGTGAACAAAGTGTAAAGGCCATTAAAGGCCTCCCAACTAAATTCTATGAACATAAAACCACCCAGTTGGCCGAGGTGGCGACTTGGTGATTGTATAGTGGCAAGCGTGAAAGGTTATTCATGGGACAGCACCGCACGCCAGCGCGCGACCATGCTCAGCTAGCATTATACGACTTCACGCAGGACAACGTCATAGCTAGTCGCACAACTAGTGCGACAAGCACGCTGTGGCTAGGCTATCTACAGTGTGTGGTAAGTAGGCTAGGTCGAGACTATGTGTACGTGGATTATATTAGAATTAATAGTTAGAACCTAATGCAAATACGTGACAACGTGGATTTTATCTTTATATGTGTATGTGAAAAGTTTTGTTATTACATTATGTGGCTTTTTTGAAAGGAGGATGACAAATAAGCTAAATATGAATGTTCCAAAAGTATCTATTTATTTTAAAAGCTCACAAGGGTGCGATCTGTAAGTTTTGTTGTTCAGTAAGCTTGTGAGTCAATGTGAGTCTAGTGTGTTTGAAATTTAGAAAAGCTTATGATAGGTGTCAAATCCATCAAAAATAATTTCCACTTTCCTAAATAGGGTAAGTAGGGTTGGTCCCATTGAGAATAACTATTGATGAATTCCCAAGATAACCAGGTGTTCAAAATAAAGTAAATGGGGGGATTTCGAATAAAAAGTTAACAAAATAAAATAAAAGCAAGGGACTAATGAAAAAACAAATCTATATGAATAAAAACTCAGCCAAGGGTAATTCTTCGCACAACATTCTTGGGATTTATCATCGATTCAAAGATAGCCTTTTGATTCGTTCAATAAATTAGTTATGGTTTTCAGAGAACTCATCCAACCTCATTTTTCCTTAATAATAGACTAAAGATGCACACGTAATGAATATCCCTAATTAATTAATAATCTCAATGAAACAATAGGATTTAACTTGTTAACAACTGTGCGAACTATAAAGACTCAATCCTACCCAACAAACCTACAAATGTGGTTCTTCGGAACTATATTGTATATTTTCCATAGTATAATCTAAAAGCTTCAGCCCAATCAAATTATACTACTTTCCACTTGTATTGGTTCAATTAAACAATTACAAATTTAATCTTACCAACTGGATATATGCTATTTAATCAACTGAACAACAGACATGAATTACACAAATAATAAAATAGCATAACCCTTGACTGATATAAGAAGTTTAGCCACGAAAGGCCATAGACAAAATTTGAAAGAAAATAAATGCTAAAAATTTAAAGTTAAAACTAAGACTAGAATAAAAATATCCACGACAAGGTCTTAGAACATGTGTATATAGCCTGCTAACCCTCAATCTACTTCCTAATAAGACTAGAAAAATTCTTTGGAAAGCCTAAAAAATTATAGGCAAGGAGAGAGTTTGTTTCCAAATAGAAATCTTGCAATAACTCGACAATTACCTTTAATCCTCACACAGGAAATTATGGTCATGCCTTATGCAACAAACATGACTGTTTCTATGTTTAGCCTTGCAACTTCTTGTATGACATCCTCATGCACTGTTTACCATCTTTAGGCCCTATTTGTGCTACTTTCCATCAATTTCAACCTACAACAAATAAAAAAATCCATTCGGTAAAATTCTAATCAATTTATAACCTAATATTAATCAAAAAAATGCAAATATGACCCAAAACTTAAAAATAGCATGTTATCCAATTCCCCCACACTTTGTCCATGCTTGTCCTCAAGCATGCTAAAAATCCAAGTAATCAATTTTCCTCAAAAAGAAAAATAATTCTTTTAGGTAATGTTAAACTAATGAAGTCACAGAGTATATCTAGGCACACCTAGAAAGGGGGCAATCTACATAATACATCCACCAAAATTCCCACACTTAGGCATTGGTTCAAACTATGGTCTTTACGTACATAATATAATGGGATCAAAACTCTTTACTCCGATCCTTAACAAGCAAATTCGGTTTGCAAATTAACTCAAAGAGGAAATAACCATAGTGACAAAAGGCATTTCATATCCTTCATCAGAAGAGGAATAAAGTGGGGAGTTCTTTCTTCTATTGATTTTTTCATTTTTCTCTTTTTTTCCTCGTTTTTTTTTCTTTCCCACAACCAACCTTTTGACGCAAAAAAAAAAAATACTAGTGATGAACCTGCCCGGTTACTCAGTTGGTAACAACCTCTAGATGGCTACTACCTCTACTCATAATCACTTTTTGCATGATTAGCGGAGTAAATTGGCTTTCTTCTCCCTTTTGTTTTTTTTTTTCGTGTCTTTTGAATTCAAATAAGCATCAAGAAAAATATGACAATTTCCTACAAAGAGTGACTGCTATCCAAACTTACTCATTAATTTACGTAGCATCAAGTATTTTTCCTCATATTTCATACTCACGACCAATGTTTCAAACAAATACGTTATGGTGAGAAAAATTGTGGGCTCTCCTATAAATGATCATTTCTATAGTGTAACCCCCACTGGATCATTGAATCCCTATTTGACATTGTTTCCAAGAAAATAGCATAGCATTCAAAAAAAAAAATAAATTAACAACTCATGACTTGAGCCTAAGTGAGCAAAGCATGTCTAAGTGGGAGTAACATTGAAAAGCACAATGAAATATACAAAGGACCTAAAAACTAAGCACAATAGACCATCCATATCATCAATCAGCAATAAATTTCAAAGAAAAGGAAGCAAGATAAAGCAATTCAAGGCATTAGGAATCAAGCAAACATTAAAACCTATCACAGTTATCTCTCAAGCAAGTATCTCTCTCACATTTGAATTGCACATTGTCTTCAATGTGTAAATGTAGCAAAGATAAAGCAAGAATGACAACGAAACTTCCCTAAGAAAGGACTTTTGAGGTGGGTGCGGGGGTTTCCTCTTGTTTTAGGCTGTGGTAGAGAAAGAAAAGGATGGTGACCCTTTTTAATTTTGTGCTTGGGATATGAGTACTCATGATTTTGGGCATGATCACGCCCTATTAGAAGTGCACCATTTACAAACTTCTAATCCAATTTCTGCCATTTTAATGATCTATAAACAATAAAAAAATCAAATTAAAATTGCAAAAAGTGGGAAATAACTAAATAGAATTTTTATTTTTTATTTTGATTTTTTTTAAAAAAAGAACTACTTAAAAAAAAACATAAATAAGTTTGGGTTGCCTCCCAAAAAGTGCTCTTGTTTAACATCCTAGGCTAGACGTTGAGAGGGTTCAAATAATTGGAGGTGAAAAATGAAGTTTGCCAAGCCTCCACATCAACTTTTCATTAGGGTTCTCAACCGTGATAGCACTTCATTTCTTAGTCACAATCTTTACTGCACTTCCCCTTTTTATATCCAAGTTTGGAGAGATTGAAATCTCTGAAGCCTCTTTGTTTATTGTTTTTATCATTGGTCGAATGCAAGTGTCGTACAAATCATATACTTTACTTAATGGATTAATCGCTTCCGTGCTAAAAATAGAACGCACTTTATTTGAATATTGCATGGTATCATAGACTTTAAATTCAATTACTTCACCATCAAATTCCCTGGAGATTGTGCCACTATGCACATCAATCTTTGTTGTAGATGCACTAAAAAAAGGTCTCCCTAGTAAAACATCAAATAGCTAGTGTGGATTTATTCTCCATATTTAGAACAAAAAAGTCAACAGGAAAAACCAAACCATTATTTTGCACTAACATATCTTCCAAAACCCTTTGGGATGAATTATTGATCCATCGACAAGTTGGAGCACTATGGCTGTTTCTTTTAAAGATTGGACATTCGAAGATGAGAAAACAGTTGTAGGCATGAGATTAACTGAAGATTCTAAATCATACAAAGCTTTTTTTATACCAACAGTACCAATTGTACATGGCATAGATAACATATCTTAATCCTTGTATTTTAGGAATGGTTTCTTTTGTATTATAGCTGATATGTTCTCTCCCACACTTACCTTTTGCAAGCCCTCTAATATTTTCTTTTCTGTGCATAATTTCTCAAGAGATTTGGAATATTGAGGTAATTTATTAATTGCATCAAGTAAAGGAACATTTACCTCAATCTTATGAAAAGTGTTAAGAACCACCTTTTCATCTATTTCCTTTCTATCTCTTGTGAATTTTCCTTTTGAGCTCCTAGTCAAGAGGTGTGCCTGCGGCTTGTCCTTGTAGGTTCTTAAAACTCCTCGCCACTTTTCAAGGTGATTGCACTCACATTTTGTCTTGAGTTAACTATTGTTTGTGAGGGTAATGTCCCTTGAGATTCCAATTTAGCCATGGATGTAGTTAGCTGATCTACATTGCTCTCCAATTGTTGCATGCTATCTCCCAACTTGCTTTTCAAGTCTCCCATTTTACTTTCCAAGTTTTGAATACTACCCTCCCCCCCTACTTTCCAAGTCTACCATCTTGCTTTCCGAGTTTTGAAGGAAGGACCTGGTCTCTTGTTGAAATTGCAGAGTGTTAATTGTCAATGATCTCACAATATTTTCGAGAGGCGTACCTAGAATGGATTGCGGTTGCTACGGTGGGGCCTATGGCCTTAGTTCGTATCGATGGAAATCATGTTGCATAACTACATAACTACAATTGAAATTATCTCTCCATCCCAGATCATAGGTATCAAAAAAGAGATCGTGCTTCCTATTGGGTGGCCCAAGAAATCCTCCAACTGTAATTGTCTATTCAAGATCATCAACTAAAAACATGGGGCACATCTCAGTCGTATAGTTTTTGGGAAGGCAATTACACATGCTTTGGGTTGAGGGTAGGGCTGTCAATGGAGCGGATTTTAATCCGAATCCGATCCGAGTCCGATCCGAATTTTAGCATATTCGACCGATTAAAATATTCGATGGGTCAGATCCGATAGTAAATATCCGTAATCCGAAATAAATGGGTTGGATTTGGATTCAATGAGTCCGATCCGTTAAAGATCCGAATCCGAATTTTTATATTATATTTTATTAAATTTATACATTATATATAATACAATAGTAATAAAGATACTTCAATGTAATATAAATATCATTATAATTAATAATATATTATTTATTAATTTTTAAGGTACTTTTTTTTAACAAAACATTATATAGTTTTATACATATTCTAAAATATTTTTCTACATTATTTAATTTTATTTTTAACATAAAGAGGCATTTTTTTATAGAATACTAATTAATTAGTCTATATATTAAAGATCTCTATTACATACACCATATATATACACATATAGGATATGTTATTAGAGATATCTATTATATACTATCATTAAATGAACAACTAATAATCTCTATAGTTATTAGAGATCTTTACTAAATATATTATACATAAACGTATTTATATATAATTCTAATTATATATTGTCATTAAATGAAAGATTAAATATGGTGCATAATTATTAAAGATCTCTTATATATATAATATAGTTTTACACATTTATATATTTATATATTAAAGAATTTTTTATTATTTATTTTTTGGTCCAACCATAAAAAAATTTTGTCATATCGGATCGGATCGGATTTTTTTATCGGATCTCGGATTTATTCCGGATTCGGATTCGGAATAAAGACTAAAAATCCTATAGGATTTCGGGTCGGATTCGGTAGCCGGTCCTTGTAATCGGATTCGGATCCAGATTGCACTGATTTGCTCCAGATCCGATCCATTGACAGCCCTAGTTGAGGGGACTTGGCCATCCCTTTAACGATTAATCTAATTAAGGACCCCCTTCTTTTTAAAAAAATGATTATCAAAGAAAATAAATTAAGTTAACAAAATAAAATAAAAGCAAGGAATTAATTAAAACAAAATCTATATAAATAAAAACTCAACCAAGGGTAATTCTTCTCATAACGTTATTGGGATTAATCATCTATTCAGTTATACCAATTAAATTCATGCAATAAATTAGTTATAGTCTTCAGAGAACTCATCCAATCTAATTTTCCTTAAGAATAGACTAAATGTATAAACACAATGAATAATCCCGAATTAATGAATAATCCTAGTGAAAGGATAGGACTTAACTTGTTAAAGCTTTACCAACTAGAAAGACCTGATCTTAACCAACAAGCCTACAAACATGGTTCTTCGAAACTATATTGTATATTTTCCATAGTATAATCCAAAAGTTTTGACTCAATCAAATTATACTACTTTCCACTTGTATTGGTTCAATTAAACAATTACGGATCTAATCTTACCAATTGGATATATGCTATTCTATCAACTGAACAACATACCTTAATTGCACATATAATAAAATAGCATTTAGGTATGGCGTTTTCCTCAAAGAGTACAGAAACATATACAAATACCACATAAAATAAAGAAACAAATAAATCGTTTGGATCTCAGAAACCCATGCGAAGAACGTGAACTTGAATTAACCCTTGACTGATAAAAGAAGTTTAGCCATGGAAGGCCATAGACAAAACTTGAAAGAAAATAAGTGCTGAAAATTCAAAACTAAAACTAAGACTAGAATAAAAATGTCCAAGACAAGGTCTTAGAACATGTGTATATAGCTTTCTAACCATCTGTCTACTTCCTAATAGGACTAGAAAAATTCTTTGGAAAAGTCTAAAAATCATAGACAAAAAGAGAGTTTGTTTCGAAGTAGAACTCTTGCCATAACTTGACAACTGCCTTAAATTCTCGCGCAAAAAATTCTAATCATAAGGCGTGGTCACGCCTTATGGAACAAGCATGAATGTTTCTATTTTTAGCCTTCCAGCTTTTTATATGAAATCCTCATGCATTGTTTGCCATCTTTAGGCGTGCTCTATTTGTGCTAATTTCTATCATTTTCCACCTATAACAAGTAAAAAATTAATTTGGTAAAATTCTAATCAATTTATAATCCAAAATTAATCAAAACAAGTGCAAACATGACCCAAAACTTAGTAAAAATGCCATGTTGTCAGCTTAGCAGTATGGAACCATTCTGGCAAAGTATCCATCCAACAGGGGTTAAATGTTGAAACTCTGCATCTTCCTAATTAGGGTTAAATTAAGATTAAGTCCACTATAGGGTTAAATAGTATTTGCATCCTCCTAATCTAGGTTAAAGGTTAGGGTTTGATTAGGTCTCCCGTTAGGGATTTCTAGGGTCTGAGCATGCAGAAGAAAATTACTTTCAAAAGGAAAACGTATTTATCAGTCATGCTTCGAAATTTAGAGATTTTAGCGGTTCAGGACCATTCTGAAACTTAAAGTAATCAACGTTGTTAAGTACCCACATCCTCCTAACGGGGATTAAAGATTAGACCTACTACTGGGTAGAGTAGTATTTGGACCCATCCTAACCGGGGTCAAATGTTGGGGAGCTTGATCAAGTTAGCCTTTAGAAGGTTTCCAAATTTCGAACATACTATTTGATTTTTGTACGATTGAAAGCATGCTATTTAGTCATGTCGCTACACTTGTCTGTGATTAAGTGCCTGCACTATCTACTTCACGTGATATTTTATTTTAGTAAGGGCAATAAAGCTCTTTACTGAGCGAAGTGTTGCTCACCCCTTTCCCCAATTTCATTACTTTGCAGAGTTTTGGGAATGATGAAGGAAGACCCTAGTCTAGTTATTTAGTTATCACTATGTTCAAGGCTTTTCATAGTAGTATGTGTACTTTTGGGACAAACAATGTATTAGGGTTTTTTGATGGTTAATGTATGAAGTGTTTTGTGATATCATTGCATTTAGTGAATGTCTTTTTCTGAAGTCCCAAGGCTTGTTGTCTCCGAACCATTTGGTTAAGGGTAGAGCTGGTTGGACCGCCCCGTGTTTAGGGCTTGGGCATGACATGGACCCTTCTATCTAATCCTAATCTTGCTTGGATGAACTAAATTCGAATAAGAATAGAAAAATTGTTACCATGGCCAGTGAATTCTTTCAAGTGCATCTTTAATCGAACTCGTGTGCATGAGTTTTCTCACAAAAATCCCTCAAAATTGCATAACTTTACAATAAATTTGAACAACTTCATAAAATTTTAGAATAATTGTGATTACCTTGTAATTGAGGAAAGTTTCATGTAATTGCGAAGTAGTCTCCTTCAAGGGATCAAACTTTGTATAACTTTTTATGCTTGCGTTGCTCTCTTGATTGATTGTGATTTTAAGACTTTGATTTTTATTCTCTTGATTGATTGGTTTTGTGGTTTACTTGATTCCCTCTCCATGTTTCATTAATTTGATCCTTGGAAGTCTTTTGAGATTTTAATGCGTTACTTTTCCATATTTTCTCAAATGACTGGAGAACATTTTGATCGATAAATATGAAATTTAAAAGAAAATAATGTATGCGTGAAAGAAGCGCGAAGGCCATATTAAAGCCTTCCAACAGTAGAGTCTGCGATATTTGCTTTACTTGATCTGTCTTATTTTAGCGGTGTCAACCCGGTCCAACCTGGTTGGCTGCTTTCCCCGTCACCGGTCCCCGGTCCAACAGGCCAATGAGAACCAACTCGGATAACACGTGTAATCACGCGCGAACTGTGCGAGTAAAATACGACGTACAACAACTACACCAAAATCAAGCATCATTCAAAGTTGAGACGCTCTGCACATGACTGAAATTCCACACATGAATTTCTCCGCGCAAAGTCCATTACCAGCCCGCCATTCACACACACGCACACAGTCCTAAGCATAAATACATACATACATACATACATACCCACCCACCCACACACGCACATTACGCTTCAACTAATCGGCAAAGCGATCTATTCAAAGAAACAACAGAGCAGCATGGAGGTCAGAGCCAGAGCGCCCGGAAAAATCATACTCGCCGGTGAACATGCGGTGGTTCACGGATCCACCGCCGTCGCCGCCGCCATCGATCTCTACACCTATGTCTCTCTTTGCTTCCCTGCTCCTGGTGGTACAGTAACGAAATTTCTCCCTCGCTTCTCAATTTTTTTCCCCTAAAAATATTTATTGCATCCGATTTTGGTTTATGATTGATTAAATATAGATTCCCTAATTAGGTTTCTTACGTTTCGGTTTAAATACGTTTCTCACCTGACCTGTAATTATTATCGCGGAAATTAATTTGTGTTGGTTTAATTGGGGGAATTTTTTTGTTCCTATAGCCACATATAATAAATCCCATATCTATGTCAAGCATGATTGGAGCTTGTTCAAGTTTTCAAGAATGATCAAATTCAAACATAGCTTTTTCGTGACCGGGTGTCCGTAAACAGTCTTTGTAAAAGAGATATTAGTTTCAATTTTAATTTTCTTTCAATTCATCAGAATTACAGTACATATAGATTAGATGATCATAAGCTAATGATTGTAATATGCTGTGATTCCTGGCTGAAATAGTGTACGAGCAACTAGTTGTACTGCATGCTAGCAATGGGAGGGCTGAAAAACATGTTATTATGTTTAATAAACCAGAAAAGCTTAGACACTTTCTGGTTTGTTTTAATTGTGCTCCTTTGTATCCTGTTTTTGATCTGGGGTGAAATTATTGTTGTTCATGCAAAAGTTTTTGAATCTTGGTTTATGATTAGTCTTTACTCCTTTTCGGAAGCTGTTATGCAAAAAAAATGGGACAAAAGATTAGACAAAAAGTTACACAGATTTCTTGATACCTGAACTGGTCAGATAAGAAAATGAGTTTTGTGATGGTACTTTTAACATTGCAAATCATGTCTCTGTTACATGAGAAACTGTATTGAGTTCTGCGATAGTATCTTTAACATGGAAAATTATGTCTTTGTTAAATGGCATGGTGGGGGAATGATCAGTGTGAGCCTCATATTAGTTTCTTTTCTTATTTTTTTCTTTTTTGTGTCATTTCTTGCAATTTGTTCACCGGAAGCAATTGCTGACTTTTAAGGATATATTTGCAAGCATACAAATTGTCACTTGGAATTGGAAATGCTAATAATATTTCTATACTAGTTTTAATTCCAATAAGGCATGGTATTTTCGTGTTCAACTCTGAATTGATTCTGATTAGGAATTTAGAACTTGAGTAAAGAAGTAGAACTGTTGTTTATATTATGTGACTGAACATCCTTCCTTGAAAGAAAGTATGATGTTTAAATTTACTTATTTTTTTATTTAATGGAAAAAGATAGAGAATGTACACGAGATACTTGTAAGATAGCCACTTATAACACGTTTCTTCAACCATTTTGACAAAAAATAAACTGTGGATTATATTTCAAAATTTCTGAGTTGTCCATCTGTATCACGAGAAGAGGAAAATGGGCCTTAAATCCTTTATGCGCAGTGCGGAACATATTAACTTATGAATATATAATATGTGTTTATATATATTTGTATATACACCTGATTGTAATACACTTAAGTCTAGTCTAAACTAGTGAACCTGAAGAGCTGTGGGTTAATTGGTATTTCAATGATTTTTCTTAAATCAGTTCATACAGTAGCATTGGCATTCTTTTTAGACAAACAGTGACTTCATGCGCTTTCCTTTTTTTGGTGGAAGGGAGAATTGAAGCATCTGAGTGGTGATTGTTCTGTACTTACGGATTGGTTCGAGAATGAAGAACCAGTCCAAGATATACTATAGTTTTCCATCAGAGGACGTCAATACCAGTTGATGGTTTTCTGTAAAATCGAATTATATTATCAGCTCATCATACTTGAATGATGGAAAATTACATGCTATATTTTATGTTGTTGTTCTCTGCTAAATAGATAAAGAGGATGCACTGATACTCCACCTCAAGGATATGGATTTGGAGTTTTCTTGGCCAGTTGGAAAACTGAAGGAAGTTCTGCCTGTACTGGGCAACAATGCTGCTTCCTCTCCTCCATCATGTTCTTTAGAGACTACAAAAGCAATTGCTACTCTAGTTGATGAACAAAATATTCCTGAGGCTAATATTGGACTTGCTTCGGGTGTCTCGGCTTTTCTTTGGCTGTATACTTCCATTCATGGGTATGTAATATAAGCTCTACTGATCTGTTGTTGTTTTGACTTCAATTACGAATGTCACTGCATCGGATTGAGTTGCTTTTTTTGCTTTTATCAGTAATAAGCCAGCTAAAGCTGTTGTGACCTCTGAGTTGCCACTAGGCGCTGGCTTGGGTTCATCTGCTGCCTTTTGTGTGGCGCTCTCTGCTGCTCTCTTTGCTCTATCTGATTCTACAACATTGGATTTTGGTATTCAAGGTTGGCAAATATTAGGAGATAACGAGCTGGAACGGATAAACAAATGGGCTTTCGAAGGTGAAAAGATAATCCATGGCAAGCCGTCTGGGATAGACAACACTGTAAGCACCTATGGTACGTAAACCCTTAAACTATATTCTCCATATGGGACAAGTAGATAGCGTGGCGTAAGTTTCTGCACCTGTGATTAAATCGGTTGTGGGTTCGAGTCCCAAAGGCTGTACGTAGTTGAAGAATGTGCTCGTGGGTTGCAGAAAAGACCAAAATTTCTTGTAAAGATACTCCAGAAATTCTTTTTCGAGATCATAGTTCATAGTTAATAGTTATAGCCCCCATATGGTTCCTTTCTTAGGGATGAGGTATCATGATGACATTTTGAATAAGTTGATCTCTGGAGGAATCAAATTTTGGTGAAGTTGATTAACTTCTACTGAACAGAAGTTTGTATTTCAAATTTAACGCACATGAATAGATCGGTCTATGTGTTACTATGTTACCGAGGCAGACATAATGGGAACAGAATGAGGAATTTATAAAACTTTGGTGCCAACCTAATCTCTTAGATTGTGTTTGATAAGTCCTTCCAAATGTTACCATGTCATTTATTTGAAATTGCTCCTTACAGATTATGTCTAACTTTACAAACACAGTGGAATCTATCAGCTACACTTTTTGTAATGAACCTGATGGTACTGACAAATCACATGAAAGAATTTACTTTTTTGAGTTCCCACACATAATGGTAGGGAAACTTTGACGGCTCTTTAGCTAACGGATTTCTGTTTCCAGGAAACATGATAAAATTTAAGTCTGGTGAACTCAAACGCATCAAGACAAATATGCCTCTTAAAATGCTCATAACTAACACGAAAGTTGGAAGAAATACAAAAGCACTGGTAGCCAGTGTGTCAGAGAGGACAATAAGACATTCTAGTGCTATGGCTTCAGTATTTAATGCTGTTGATTCCATCAGCAATGAATTGGCTTCCATCATCCAAGCTCCGGTTTCTGATGATCTTGCTATAACTGAGAAAGAGGAAAAACTAGGAGAGCTGATGGAGATGAATCAAGGCTTACTCCAGTGCATGGGGGTCAGCCACGTTGCTATCGAAACCGTGATCCGAGCTACATTGAAATACAAGCTATCCACTAAACTAACAGGAGCTGGCGGAGGAGGCTGCGTTTTGACACTACTTCCATCCTGTATCCTTTTATTTTTAACTTCTCTTACTTTTGTTACCAAATGTATGTCCAGCTTATTTCTTTGTAGCTCGATCTTTTGGTTTGCTGACAGTGTTATCCTGCTAAGTGATTCACTTGATATTTGATACTTTCATGGTTATTATAAAAAGAAGGGGGGGCGGGGGGGGGGGGGATAGGCCTGGCCTTTTCTTACAAAACCTTCCGTAGTATGAAAATTTACAAGTACCCCTCCCACCACGTCTGGTTTTGTGTCATAGGCTGTATTTTGTAATTTTTCATACCACATGCGTTTTGTGTGAACGGTCCAAACTTCATGGGGCTTTTCGGTGAGTAACCCTATTTATATACTTTTTAAGAATGTATTCTCCTTAACCGCACGACTCAGTATTATCAGGAACAGTTGTTGATAAAGTAATCAAAGAGCTCGAATCAAGCGGGTTCCAATGTTTGATTGCAGGAATTGGTGGAAGAGGAATGGAAGTTAGCTTCAGCTCTTCTTCCTAGCTTATTAGTCCAGAAGTACAACCCAAGTGTAAGATTTGTACCCGAATAATAATTTGCAGATTTAAGCCCTTTATCCCGGCCTTTTGATATATATATATATATATATATGTGCTATTATATCCTTCATACTGTTTATTTTCAGTTGTATGAACTGCTACATCCTTGTTAAGATTATTAAATCACATATTTGTCCGTTTCACTTGACAAAACTGCAAGAAACCTTCATTGTTTAAATTGTTACAATTTGTTTTCTGGAATTGAAAATCAGCCATGTTCATAGGGTGCATCGGGGTAACCTGACCTGTCTCGAATGTGCTCGCCTTAAGTGGGTTTTAAAATTATAAGCTCGTATTGAGTCGTATTATTTTCGTATGTAGACCTCCCCTAGGAATCAGTGAAATTACAGACTGAAGTCTCATCTTGCAGTTACAAAAAAACGTCTTGTTTAAGCTTGCAAAATGTACATCCAATCAACAAAAAATCTGGATGATTTCTAATCGCAATCAAGTGTTAATATGTGGGTGTAAAAGATACAGTAAGATACTATGGGAAGGAGGTTTTATTATGTCATTTTTGTGCGCACATTAGCAAGTTCATTCAAAATGACAACATATGTAAACTATGTAAATTAGAGGATAAATTTGATAATCCAAAAAAAAAAAAGAGAGGACAATGAACAATTTTACTAGGGGTTAATATTCTTTCTTTTTTTTTTTGTTTTTTTTATCTCCTTTTGAAATGCCTGTGATTAATCCTTTTAAAAATTATAAAAGGGGATTTATGAGTTCGATGAACCAGGTCCTCACTCCTCAGTGCGAGGAGGGGCAGGTCCTGGGGTTATTAGAATTTTGATGGACCGAGCCTTCAACTTTTTCTCCTTTTTGATAGAAGTGCCATAGTGTATATTAATCAATTATATTAATTTCGCAAATTATGAATGACTTATATCATATATAACATATAAATATGATATTCTTGTACATTATCATAATTTTTTTTGGACACAATTAACTCGAAACACCCTACAAATATCAAACAAAATGCCACACACGCACACATTCACCGCAAGGAAAATGAAAGAGAACAAGAGGGTTCAAACTTAAAATTTCAATGGTACCAAGTTCAAACCCCATCATTGGATTATAACCTCAATGGCACATTACCATAATTATAATACATAAGTATATGAGTTATGCTTTAAATATATATATCTATCTATCTATACTATAAAAGTACGAATAACTCATCAGTGATTTCAATTTATTTTCTTTTTTTTTTTTTGGTAAAAACTAAAATAACCTTATATAAGTAATAGTAAATAACATTTATTTATGTTCTTTTGGTAGTTTAGAAATTAAGAGTTAGACTTCAAATTGAACACTAGATGAAATAAATACCATAACTATGAATAAAGAGTTGGACTTTTTATTGGATTCTATAATATTAAATTTTAGTCATACAAATAAATAAATAAGAGTTGGCGAACTCTTTTATCCATTCAGTAAAATAATACTCTTGGCTATCAATTGTAAAATAATTTCTACCTTTAATTCTATTAGACCAATTATATTGTCTTCTCATTGTGATTAGTGGAAAAGTTCATACAAAAGAAGAAATATAAAGTTTGTAGATTATATAAAATTAAAAAAAAAATGCAAAACACAACTAAACTTATTGAGTATTGTGTTACCATTTATCAAAATATATTGTATCAAGATGCAAGTAAATAATTGAAATATGCAATTAATAGAGTTGGAAATAATCTACATGTACCCTGTGTGAATGTAAATAAAAAATGACTTATAAGTAGAAAATTATAATTATTTTTAACTAATTACTTCGATTTGGAAAAAGGAAAGTTAAATTATATCATATTTTAGTGAAAAAATGATAATGTAGAAATAGAAAGGTTAAAAACTATGTGAATGAAAAAATAAATATAAAAAAACCATACGTGGAGAAACTATATTCCACAAACTTCGCATTGAATGAGGAATCAATTACAAAAAAAGAAAAAAACTAAATAAAAAATAGCAAGTCTCATAAGGAAAAAATACATATGCCAAAAAAAAGAAGTAAAAATAATAACACCAAAAGAATGTCATGGATACGATGGAATTCTAAATAAAGAGAAAGCTATCAAATTCTAAAAAAATATATTAAAAAAATATACGGCAAAGAATCTCACAATTTCTACATTAATTTTATAAAAATTAATTAGAAAGAATTTACATCGCCTTTTCCATTTATTGCATACAATGCTTATTCAAAAATTTGTATAGACCAACAAAAATTCAACACACTAATACGAATGTCACACAAGTACAAATTTTAACTCAGGTAATCTTAACAAGTTAAATTTAATAATTTGCAAATGAATATGCTTTATTTTTCTTTTTCTTTTTTTTTTATAAAGGTGTTTTAATGTGGGAGTGATCCGGTGTAGGAGTTGCTATATGAGGCAAAGGAGAGGAGGAGGCAATGGAGGTGGCAGTGGAGGTTGATGTTAAAATTAGCAACTATAATATGAGAGGTGGATTTAATAACAATGATGAAAGAGAGAACAATAGCGGTGAAGACATAAAGGTAATGATGCAGAGATAAATGAAAATAATAAAGGATTTGAAAAAAAACACATAGGCATAATTGCAGTGGTGCATATGGTGGAATAATATGATTAACATAGATTTTGGGTTTATTAAAATTAGTGATAGTGGCAGTGGCAGTGATAGTGGTAGTGGTGCTATGATGTAAAATACAGGTATGAAAAAGTGAAACCATAGACCTTTTAAATATTAAATGTGAATTATTCTAATATTTCATTCACTGAAGAGTAGGAATGATAGTTATACTATTCAATAGTTATTACTTAACGAATACAATACCAACATATAGTACAATTAAAAATTAATTCAATCAAATTTTATTAGAAAAAATATATGTGAGCGGACTTTTGACAGTGATATAAAAATTTGTAGTAATTCAATATCACCTAATATATGTGCAGATGAAAGAAAGAATTTTAAACATTATGTTAACATATTTAATTTCAATATGATTGATTTTATTTAAAGTATACACATACTTAAAGTTTTAATATATTTTTTTGGCAGACATTTAAAAGATATTTTAAACATACTTAAATTTAGTAGTGAAGGAAATAACTATTAGAAATGCTTTAACAAAGAAATTTGACAAATAGTTATCTTTAATTAAATATAGAAGTTAAATAATTGTATATGTTAATAATAGTATATATGCTCATCTCTTTATTTGCAAATATTGAAAGCAAGTAAAATCTAATATGAAACATTGATAATTTTTTTTCTAAAAAAAATTAAGATATATACTTGATCTTGTAAAAACTTTCAATTACAATATCTTGAGCCTTTCATAAATTAATATTAGCAACTTACTCATAAAAAATGCTACTATCAAGAAAAATTTATAAAGAATCAAAATAACCTTAAAAACTATTAGTGTGATATATTTAATAATAATATAATACACTTATCAATTTCGTTAGTTTTTATTCATTCATAATATTTCTTTAAAAAACTAAAATATTCTTAATGTATTTATGTTCTAACGTAATGAATACTTTTCTGAAAAAAAAAAAGACAGATATTGATGGTCACGCGTGAAGCGCGTGTTCCTTACTAATATATATATATATATATATATATATGTTTAAAATTTTTAACTTCTTAAAATTTTAAATGTGCTCATAAAGTTTAGTAACCAATTAGTTCATCATTGATATATTATATATATTTTTTTAGTTTTTAAAAGTTACGGTGGTTTTTTTATATTTATAAAAGTATATTTTAGAAACTTTTCAAATTTAATGTAACAAGTCTAGTGGGTCCAACCTGTTAGATCCGAAGTCGAATTCAAGATGGGTATTGGGTCCAATAAAATCTTAGTGGGGTGGGTCTCGAATTCTGTCAACCCGCTTCATTGGCATATCCATTGTTGGATTGAAACTAAAGATCCCACGCTTCAAGAGTCTAGGGGACCTCAATAAATGTGTAGTGTTTTACCCTAGTTAGCCCAGATAAAACAATATTCATTCATGAGACTATACTAGACCCAAATAAAATGCAGACCTAGATCTATTAAGTATATGGAGTGTGTCCAATAATAAGACTCAGTTCCTTTGGGTTGACAATGGGTCCAAATCCCCCCTTTTGAATAATCATACATTTGAAACAATACCAAAAGGAAAAAAAAAAATAATAAGAAAGTTAATGGATATGTACCGTTTCAAGCATTTTAAATTAAAAATATGAATATAGTAGAGTAAGAGAATTGTGTTCACTTCCAACCTTTGGACCATCTAGCGTTTTGTCTTCCTAACATTTGCATCGTAGCACAGGCACCCCATAACTTATTTTAAATGTGCATATAACTCCCTAAACTATTTTGTGACTTATTTTGGGAATATTCCATTCAAATGAGCCACATGTGTAATGCTTGTGACTCGGATAAGGTCATTTTTGTCGATTTGGTTGGATACGAAATTGGTTGGGGGTAAAGTGCAACATGCCCAAATGTTGGGGGCCAAAGTGCTAAAAGCCCATAGGTTAGGGGGTTTGCTGCAATTGACCCAAAAAAGGATGAAGGCATTTTTTTTTCTTTGGTATTTACACAACAACGAACTTGAGAGTCCTTGCCTTTGCAGCCTTAGTTTCTCTATTTGGGCTTAATACTTGTGGGTTCCAATGGTGGCGCTGAGTTTGTGAGATGATAATCTTGAAAAATATCGAAAAAGGTGTTAAAATTTATCAAAATTTGATCTTGATTTGTAAGTTTGACAAACGGGATCTCTTGAGGATGAAGATGAGATGTCATGATTGAAATTGAGGTTCAATTTTCATATCTGTGATTTTGAGTCCTATTCACAAGATTTGGATTTAGAAAAGAATTATTAATGAGGCATCTCTATTGGATTGTCGTGAGTGAGATTAGATGGTGGAGGAAGATTTTGCCTTTGCCTTTTTGTAGATTAATTGCTACAAATCCCCCAACCTATGATCGTTTAGCACTTTGCTCCCCAATCTTTGGGGCATTTGGCACTTTACCCCCTAACCAAATGTAATGAACTAAATGGATGAAATTGACCTTGCCCAAGCCATGTACATTGCATATGCGACTCACATGAACGGGATAATCATAGAATATGTGTCGGTAAATAATTTAGGGGTTATCTGCACATTTATAAAGGCTGGGGGCAGAATACTAAATGGCCCAAAAGTTGAGAGCCACAGCGATTATTGTCTACAATAAATATATTTTGCAATCCAAATCTCATTCTTGATTTGTTATATACAGTTTAATCCTATGATGAGTTTGTGTTGTCAGTAATCCTGTTATTTTAATCCCACAATGTTAGATAATGTGGAAAATTTTAAATTTTAATTTGCAGGTGTATCCCCAAAAATAGTGAATTAAATAATATAATTACTTAAACTATTACAAACGTTAAAAATGAAATCAAAGAATTAAAATAAATTATTAAAATAGAATGCATATATTGTGACTACCTTCATAGTTGACCAAGTGTATCTCCCATCCCCCCCCCTCCCCTTTTTTTTTTTTTTTTTTTTTTGATAATTATCCCAACATAAAAGACCATTTGTACCGAGCACTTTTAAATCCATTTCCAGCCCCTAGATTTTTTGGAATATATCCATTTTAGGAAATCTATTTTGAGCAAAATATACACCTCTTACATTCCAAATCTATCGAGTGTGCATCTTTCGTCTATTTCAACTTCTCTTCTTTTCCTTTCAATGCCATTGCTAGGCCCTCTCTATTTGGGTCCAAAAATAATTTTTTGTATAAATTTGGAACGAGCCAATCCTAACCTTGCCGAAAATAAAAGAAAAATTGGCCCAATTCATTCTGAAGCAAAATGAGGCCAGCTTATGTCAAGGTCATGGCCAAAATAAAAGGCCTATAGCCCAGGTAGCCAAAAAAAGAAAATAAAAATAAAAATAAGTAGAAATAAACCAATTCAAAATTAACACTTTAATCTTAGGGGTTGTTATGATAGAAAATAACAAATGGCTAAAAATAGGCAATGATATAACTAAAGATGCTAAACATAATGGCCATATGAGTTTAAAGAGTCCAAATTCCAAATAAATGTCATAACTGCCATGTCCAAAAAATAAAGGGCGCCACAATTTTGAATGATCAAGTTGAATGAGTCATCCAACTCCAATAATAAAGGAGAAGTGGTTGCAACTTCAAGTCTATAAAAGAGAGTTGGATTCACCAACAATTAAACAAGTCAACACTTCAATCAACAACAACAATTCAATCAAGAAGTCTACACTTCTTTGATTTTTAAGTCTAAATGAATAGCTTAGTTCATTAGGTAGAAAACCGCTATGCGAGTGTTCATAGCCATTCCCATTTGACTCATGTTAAAGTTATCAATGCATCTACTCCGTAACGTTACGAGCTCATAGCCATCACTCACTCCGTTTTGGGCCTAATTTGGGATGAAATATCAATGCGACTGAGTGGTATCCTACATTCATGTTAAGTGTATGCATGAGGAGTTGTAGCCAAAGTCATCAATGCTCGTAGGAAAGTGCAATTCTTTCAATGCAACCACGTGTAACTATTGTATGGAGTCATCAATATCAATGCATCTTTCTTGTAGTCAAGTCCCTGGTTGTCTTTCAATGTATTTGAATTGTAGATATGGCCCATGTCATCAACGCACGTGTTTGTAGATACAGTGTGACGACCCGAAACCCTTGGCTAGTTATAGAGAAATGCTACAAATACTTGTAATATAGTAAGCTGAAAATTTTTGTAGAAGTCATTTATTAAACATAGCAAAACACCAATTACATGATAATAGTCCTAAATACATAACACGACTACAAAAACTCGTCTAAGACTTCTTCTAGCCAAAAGCTCCAAATCGCCTTTCGCTATCCTCTTCGTTGATAACCTCATGCTCATGTCCGGCTAAAACATTAGATATTTAACAACGTCAACAATCATGTTAAGTAGTAATCTCACTTAACACATAAGGTGCGCGTGTGTGACTTGAACATACATATTTTCACGTTTTTGTGTCAACATAAAACATGCAAAATTTCAGATAATAAGAATCATAAATTGCACACTTTTCTACCGTTTTCCGCCTCGGCGGGCGGCTACCTTATCTCGCCGTGCCGTAATTCAATTCCAACCATTACTCCATGTAAGGACCCGATCTTTCACTCATACGTTCTATTATATATGCTTAAATGTATGTGACTTACATGACTTGCATGTTATATGCATCATTTACGAAACAATATTGTTTTGCAAAATGTGCTCGTTTTATTTACAACATGCATCAATATAGGATTATTTTCTCATCGATGGTTAACCATCCTTCCATGCATAAAAATTCAAGAAAAATATAGTATGTGTATATATATACTTAACCACGTTTATATATATATAGATGTACACACAATAGATTAGGAATTTTCTCTATACTTCTTATAAATGCCATTTCACCAAAATGTGTCACTTTCACAAAATAATCTTGAGAATAATTATTTAAATTTCTAACACATAAAACCATATATATGTATATATAGATATATATTTAGTTTTCATATATATATATTTTAGGAAAAGCCCTAAAGGATGCATAAATTGCATTTGTCTCCCCTAAAGACTATTTTCTTCCATACTTTCAATAAAATATCCAAAATACATGAAATAACTCACAATTTCAGAAAATTAAAGGGGGAGGACGTTTTTTCAGCATACATATATGCATAAATTCAATACATGGTGGATATTAACCCTTAGGTCTCAATCTTCTACCAATCACTATCCATGTACACTTGTAGAGACACTTGTATATACTTCTCTAGAAGTATACCTACATGTATGGTCAAGGATTACTTAGACTACCACTAAGCACTTATAGACCACCACTAAGCACCCTTAGACTTCTTAGTTGGGTATTGAGTTGGAAAGAAGGTATCATTAGATTAAGACTTAACCTTATTTTAATCCTATTTCTTCTATTTCTTCTAACATTAGTTATAAGTAGTCAAAGGTGCAAGAAAATACAAAAACACCACACACTCACACACACAAGCAGCCGGCCAAACACACTCCCATATCTCCCTCTTTTTGGTTCATTTTACCCCACAAACTCACCTTTTCTCCTTCTTGCACTACTTTATTTCAAAACCTAGAAAGAAAAGAAGAAAACCCTTTAGAAGAAGGTAGTGATTTCTCTTGATACATGAGCTAGTTTTCTTATAGTGTTAGCATATTATTCTCCTATTAGGACATGGGGTGTAACCACAAGTTGGTTACTATCTTAGTCCGAAAGGATTTCACGATAATTTAGCTAAACGCATGTTGTATGCTCATGAACAATTGCGCTGGAAATTTGAACGTTTCTGTTGGATCTATGTTGCTAAAAATTAGATTTCATGCTTGTTTAGGGTTTATCTATGTGTTTAGGGTTTGATTTATGTTTTAGGATTCGAAAATTCAGTGTTAAAAGCTAAGAATTGTAATTGTTGTCAAAGCTGGAAATTCTGCTTTCAAACTGGAATTACTGTTCCGCAGCTGAAAATCTTGTTTTTCAAGGCTGGAATTTCGAATTTTATAAGCTGAAAATCTATTTTTGAAAAGCTGGAAATTCCAAGGTGTAATTTCAATATGTTTTAAACTGAAATTCAAGTATTTCGCAAACTGAAAATCTTGATCGCAATCTGAAACGTGTAAGCTGGAAATTGTGTTCTATGCTGAAATTTTCTTCTTTTTGCACAACTGAAAATTCGATTTTTCCAAACTCAAAACCTGTTTTACAAGCTGTAATTCCAGTGTATATTAAGCTGGAAAAACAGTATTTTTAAAGCTGCAAAGTTCGGCTTCAAGGGCTGGAAATTTCAGCAGTCGCGCACTTAAGCGTTTTACGCCGCAAATCTGAAAATTCCAAGTCTTATAAGCTGAAAACTCGAAATTTTACCCACAAATACTTTATTGTTCCACATTATAAACATATTTATAAAATCCCAGCAGGTTTTAGACTGGAATTTCGTGCTCACAAACTGAAAATTTCTGCTCGCCTTAAGTGTTCGCAGACTGTGAAGTTTCGGTTCGTAAAGGTTGAAAAATGTGTTCGTTTATGTGAGATCAGTGTAAAAGCATACTGAAATTTTGTACAACTATGTGTTATACATGAATTTTATGTGTGCATGTTGGGCCCCAATGTGAATAGGGGTGGATGTGGCTGAGTTCGGCCGGGCGGCAACGGGCTTGCCGGTCTTAAACGTTCTCGCCATCCATCGTTGCCTAATCCCACCTTGCATGGACGGAGTGTTTCATGTACTGAAGTGGGTCGTAGGAAATTCGGTATATGCCCGGGATATGACCACTGGAGTGTTTGGTTGGGTGGGAGTAATGGTTGGAATTGAATTACGGCACGGCGAGATAAGGTAGCCGCCCGCCGAGGCGGAAAACGGTAGAAAAGTGTGCAATTTATGATTCTTATTATCTGAAATTTTGCATGTTTTATGTTGACACAAAAACGTGAAAATATGTATGTTCAAGTCACACACGCGCACCTTATGTGTTAAGTGAGATTACTACTCAACATGATTGTTGACGTTGTTAAATATCTAATGTTTTAGCCGGACATGAGCATGAGGTTATCAACGAAGAGGATAGCGAAAGGCGATTTGGAGCTTTTGGCTAGAAGAAGTCTTAGACGAGTTTTTGTAGTCGTGTTATGTATTTAGGACTATTATCATGTAATTGGTGTTTTGCTATGTTTAATAAATGACTTCTACAAAAATTTTCAGCTTACTATATTACAAGTATTTGTAGCATTTCTCTATAACTAGCCAAGGGTTTCGGGTCGTCACATACAGTCTATATTATCCATAGCAAGTAGCTATCGTCCTTCAATGAATCGTTTCATTTTGTATCTTTAGATTCTTTTCGATCCTTTGAGCACTAAATTTTAAGTCCTACATTGAATTGTAGGCACATAAAACCTTTGGGATGGTGTTTGCCTACTCCACTGTATTCGTTTTTTGGATTAGAAGTCAAGGTGCAATCGATCCAGTCCAAATCAAAAAGACTTCGTTTTATGTCCACATTGTACATTGCCACGCCCTTCATTCAACACAAACTCACTTTGAAGTTACTATTTTCATATCGAATCTAGTGATTTCAAGTAATGAGTAAATATACCGAATCGGGACAGTATCAATTCAACGCATAAAGATGGGAATTGCTAATTTATATGCAAACACTATCAAATTAAGAGGTCCTCCACCCTTATTTGGCAAAGATTGAAATCTCCTTTGACGTCATACTGTTGCATCTTGAACGGATTTGTTATCGCCATGTTTTTCATCTTAATAAAATAAATCTCAAAGTTTACCCTCAACTAGATTGCTCTAATACCACTTGGCGGGATGAAGTGAAAGCAATAGTGATTTTCGGGCCAAGATTTATTTTATTAGGAATTATGACAAATCGCACCACCAATATTGACCGCAAAAATAATGGATTAAGATAGTACAATCTTGCATTATTGCCCCATACTTTTAGCCCTCATAGAGTGGAGGAGATAAATGATACTATATACCCAATAATTTTTTGGGCAAGATTATATTTCTATAAATATTTATAATATTTTTTTTATTGTAAGGATCAAATTTTAAACTTTAATAAAAATATGTAAAAATTATTACCTTTGTATGGATTTAAAGAAAAATGGATGTCACGTGTGTTTATGAGTGTTTGTGTACACGGAGAGAGAGAGAGAGAGAGAGAGAGAGAGAGAGAGGATTATAAGTGAGGTGAATTGAGCTCAACTCATTTTCAGGTTTGAGTTCGAGCTCAATGAACTTTGTTTTTTAGAGCTCGAGTTCAAGCTCAAAGG
The DNA here is from genome assembly GCA_026212405.1 of Petrea volubilis. NCBI lineage: Eukaryota > Viridiplantae > Streptophyta > Magnoliopsida > Lamiales > Verbenaceae > Petrea > Petrea volubilis. The sequence continues at coordinate 13,575,208 of CM047878.1, forward strand.
AAATGATCAATTATTTCCTCACAAGCTCGATTCGACTTGTGAGCTTTCGAACATATATGAATGAGTTCGAGCTTGACTTGCATAATAGCTTGAGCTCCTGAAACTCGACTTAAAGTTGAAAAGCTCAAACTCGAATTGAAGTCGAATCCAGCCAATTTACGAAATGTGTAAGTTGGCTCAACTTAACTTACACCATTTGGAGAATGAGATAAAGTAGCATAATTCACAAAATGTATTAGGCAAGACAATATTTAGTGAATGTTTTGTAATGTAAATATAGCAAGACACTATTCATTGTATATCTTGACAATCCTATAATATTTGTAGGCAGCTTTTCAGGAGCCTATTTAGGAAAGTATGGTTTCTTTACTCTTGTATCTATTGATTATTATCAATGAGAAGAATGTGACCTTTTTTTTTCTTTTACCCTATTGTTTCTTTTGCTTTGTTATGGTACCGGAGCCATGCCTGAAAAATCAGAAATACCAAAACCTAAATATGTGAAAAAGGCTTCATCATCATATGATTTGAATTTTTGTGATAACCTAGGCAATGTTATCACTCAAGTTGAATTACGAGGAAAAAATTATGAGGAATGGCTCGCGCTCTACGTACCTCATTACAGCATAGACGGAAATTGAATTTTATCAATGGAGCTATAAATGGAAAACTATGATCTTGTGACGACCTGGTAATTCTTATTATTTAAATAATTGATATAAAACCTTATGCTTCTTGAAAATGTTCTTGTTACTTTTTGTTTTCAAATTTTAGTCTGATTTTGAGAGTAATTTACAATTTGAACGGTAAAGTGCTAATTTTTGAACTTTGATTACTATTCTTTGAAAATTCATCTATTAAATACTTATGAATTTTCAAAAATAATATAAATAAGTATTTTAGACTTTTATGCATGGAGAAGATGAAATTTTTAATAAATTACATGATTTTCCAAAATGTTAGACGAATTTGACATTCGAACACAATTTTCGAAATTCTATGTCCTAAATTGCAATTTTCAAAAGTATAACTAAAACATTTTTAATCTGGAAAAAATTTCAGATTTATAAAGATTAAATTTCATAATTTTGGATTTTTTCTTAATTAATTATGGATTTTCGGATTTTATGCCCTAAAACCCTAAATAAATAAATACAAATTCAATTTTTTAATTAAATAAAGATATGATTTCAGATTTTATAAGATTAGGAAAATAAAAATCAGATTTTATTTGATTTTGTGTTACTATTTTATTAAAATATCTTAGACTAATACAAGATATTTTTCTAAGATTATTCTTCAACTTGTACACTTGCATGGTTCTTGTTAATTCTAGTAGCAATATTTCTAGAAAATGTGCACTTGCATGGCTCATATTTACTTAGGGGATGATTCATACAATTTAGGGCACATCTAAGTATATTTAGGGTGACACTTAAGTGCATGAATTGGACTATTTCAGCAATTGCCCAACATAGGTGTAAAAAATGCATTAAATGAAAATTGACCTTAATATTAAATAAATCTATTTCACATGCTCAACACTATAAATAGGGGATGTATGTTTTCATATTTTTCACACACACAACACAAATCCCGCCTATGGTCCACACGCCCACAAAATCTTGCACTTTCAATATACATATCACACTATACCATTAGTATACCTTCCTATATACATATATATATGTATAATTACCCCTCTTCTAAACATATATATACATATTAACCTTTCTATATATCTACATATACACTCTACACTTTATACTTATATAGAAGAAGGTATCCCCTTTGAAAGGTAGGAGTATTATTTAACTTCATGAGTAGAATGGGAATTTAAATATCTTATAAGTCTTAGATATTTTATGCTTTTATATCCGTTATAGTATTATGTGAAATTATGTATCTGCGTGCACCTATTAAAACACACACTCACCTTATGGGGTTGAATGATATTTCTACTCAACCGTCGCATTGATTATTCTTTACATTACTATTTTTAGACAGAAATGAGATAGCGTATTAGAGTGGTGCAACAGAAGCGTTTGGAAGCCATTTACGTAGTAAAGTTACTTTTGTGTTAGTGTGAAACTCTTTTATTTTGTACAAATCTTATGTGAAAATTATTATTTATTTTTAATAAAATATGAAGGGTATTTTTCCGGATCGTGACAGATCTGTTCAAATTGTCATTGAACAGGACATTATGCAAAAAATTGCTTCTTCTTATAGGTTTTCTTAATTGGTGCGGATATCATAGTCGTGGCAATGGGAGAATAGGCGGACGCGGTAGAGGGCAACAATAACAATAAAGAGTTGGAGCAAGTGGAGGCCGAGATATGGCATTGTGTTGTGTGCCAATGCAACCCAAACAACAAGAGGTAGCTCCTCAGCAATATTTGTGTAACGACCCGAAAAATACCCTTTTATTTTATTAAAATATATTGGACTGAAACACGCAACGGTAATATTTTCATAGTTGTATAAATAATAATTTTCACATAAAATTTGTACAAATTTTATACAAAAATAATTATTGAATTTTAATAAAATAAAAGGGTATTTTTTTGGGTCTTTAGAATTTGTAGTGGATGCAAATAAAGCAGGCCTTCCCAGACTAAGCAATGATCAATGACGAACCTTGATTGAGATGTTGAATAAATAAAAATCAAATACAAATGAAAAGATGACTAGTATGTATGATTATATTCATTGGATAATTGACACAGGGTCATCCAATCATATGAAAAGCAACTTGAAAATTTTGTGTGATTTGTAGGAAATTTTAAGTTGTCCAATGGCTTGCCAAATGGAAGTCATGTAGTAGCTACAAAAGAATGCTCAATCAAATTTAAGGGAATTTGTCTTCAAAACATGTTTTATATCTGCCAAACTTAACTTGCAATTTAATATTTGTGTCTCAATTGATAGATCACTCAAATTGTAAAATCCAATTCAATAAGAATTTGTGTGTTATACAAGATCCAATTTGAGGATGCTGATTGGTGCGGATGAACATAGAAGTGGACTCTATTATTTTTGGGGCATATCATACATAAATGATATGAAAGTAAATAATGTTGGCTCACTTGCTCTTTGGCACAAGCTGTTGGGACATCCTTCTTAGGAAGTTGCTAAGTTAGTTCCTTTTGTAGATCCTAGAAAAGTAATGATATTTTAAATAAAAGTGGCGATGTATGTCAACAGGCTAAACAAATCAAGACTAAGTTTTCTCTGAGCGACCGTATAGCTTCTGATATATTTAAGCTAATACATTGTGATTTATAGGGTTCTTATGAAACTCCTTCCTGTGATGCTTCATATTTAACTGTTGTTGATGATTATTCTCATACTGTGTGGATAGTTTTGTTGATTGTTAAGAAAGAAGTGTCTCAAACTATGAAGAATTATTTTTTTATGGTTCAAAAGCAATCTAATAAGTAGGTAAAAATTGTCTAGAGTTATACTGGAATGAAATTTACTTGCATGAAAAATGATTTTATTGAACATGGCATTATTTTTCAAACTTCGTACATTGGTACAACTCAACAAAATGAAAGAGTAGAAAGAAAACATTACTACATATTGAATGTAGCCCAAGCTTTGCATTTTCAAGGTCATCTTCCCCTTAACTTTTAGGAAGAATGTGTGTTAACAACCAGATACTTAATCAATCAAACTCCATCCAAGATTTTGATTGGAAAACTCTCTATAAAATTTTGTATGGACAAATGCCTTTGTATGAACATTTGAGGGTGTTTGGATCTTTATGTTATGCCCACAATCAAGGGAAGAAAGGGGATAAGTTTGCTAGTTGAAGTCGTAAGTGCATATTTGTTCACTACCCTTATGGAAAGAACGGATGGAAGTTTTATAATTTAGAGACCAAAGAATATTTTGTTTCTCATGACTTCAATTTCTATAAGGGTGAATTTCCTTTTGCATCGTTGGTGCCCTGATCAAATAACATTGAGGTACAACTAGTCTTTACTAAAGTAGCATATGACGATAAATTTGGAAGCTCCGAAGATCTTGCGGCAAAAGGGGTATAGGGGATGAAGATGAAGAACTGACCCAAACTACTCAAATTGAGATGAAAATGCATCACATGGGAATCAAGTTGAACAACTTCGATAGGAAGTAAGAGCCGAAAATGAGCAAAATGAGGAGAAATAGTTGGGTCGAAGACAGTGTCATAAGCCATCTTCGGTTCTTTTGCGTGATTATGTTACCCATACAATTCAGAAACTAAGTCCTTCTTGTCATTCCCCTACACCACAACATCTTTTTGGTCCTCTCTACCTTATAACATACTATGTGAGTTGTGATAAATTTTCTGTACGACGTAGAAATTTTCTTATGGCTATTACTGTAGAGCATGAACCGACAACATTCTCAGAAGCCGTAAAAGATTAACAATGGCACGAGGCAATACAACATGAAATACATGCATTAAAAAATAGTGGAATATGTGTGATAGAGGATTTACATCCTAATAAGAAGGCTCTTGGATATAAGTGGGTGTACAAGATAAAGTACAACTCAGTGGAACTGTTGAACGCTGTAAAACACATCTAGTATTTTTGGCAATCATTAGGTTGAGAGGATAGATTACACTAAAATGTTTGCTCTCGGGTCTGGATGGTTATTATATGCGCATTTTTGGTTGTTTCAGTTGCAAAATATTGGGAATTGCATCAAATGGATGTTCATAATGCATTCTTTCATGGTGATCTTCAAGAGGAGGTATACATGAAATTGGCTCCAGGGTTTCGAGTTCCAAATCTAGGAAAGGTATGTCGACTTCAAAAATCTCTTTATGGGTTAAAACAAGCACCACGTTTTTGGTTATCCAAGTTATCTGCTACCTTGAAACACTACAATGTTTTAGCAATCATATTCTAATTATTTCCTTTTACTTTGCAACGAGGAAGGTGCTCGAATCAATGTTCTTGGTTGTGTAGATGATTTAATTATTTCAAGGAACAACCATGTGGCTATCTGATGGTTCAAGAATTATTTTATTAATTGTTTTCACATGAAGGTTTTGAGAAATTTGAAATATTTCTTACGTGTCAAAGTTACAAGGAGTTCTGAAGAGATTTTGTTGTGCAAACGTAAGTACACTTTGGACATTATTTATGAGGCTGGATTATTAGGGGCTAAACTTGCAAGTGTTCCTTTGGAAAAACATATTGATTAGCGTTAACTGATGGATGACATCGTGATGACCCTGAACATTATTGCCTGCAAGTGTCTCATATATCTTCATTTTAGTTGAGCAGAATTGTCTTTTTATGTTCATGCTCTCTCCTAGTTCGATAACAAGCGAGAGTAGAACATTGGGAAGCAGCACTTCGAGTAGTCCAAGATTTAAAAAGGAATCCAAGACTAGGTATTCTATTTATAGAGTAAGGGCAATTTGTACTCATATAGTTGGTGTGATTTGGGCTGGGCAGGGTGTCCTCTGACTAGGTGCTCGTTATTTTTGGGTGCCTTCCCCATATCTTGGAAGGTAGAGAAACAACATATTTTGTCCAAGTCTTCTGTAGAAGCAGAGTACAGATCCATGGCTACGACAACGTGTGAGCTTAAATGGTTGAAAAGAATTTTGACTAGTCTTGGTTGGACACATAATTCTCCGATGCAACTTTACTTTGATAGTCAAACAGTGTTGCATATAGCCAAGAAACCAATTTTTGACTAACGTACAAAACATATCAAAGAAAAGTATTTAGTGTATATTTTGACAATCTTGTAATATTTGTAGACATATTTTCAGGAGCTTGTTTAGGAAGGCAGGGTTTCTTTTGCTCTTGTATATATTGACTATTATCAATGAGAAGAAGAACATGAACTTCAAACTACTATTGTCATTCACCTTATTGTTTATTTTGCTTTGTCAAAATGAAATATTGGTAGAATTTTTAGTCATTTTTTTTCGTGAATCGATTGAATTTCCTTTGATACTATAAATTAAAGACCAGATATTGCTCTTCTTCTTCTTCTTTCCCTTTTCCCTTTCCTTATTTCTTCTTTTTTCCTCTTCCTCTCTTTCTCATCGTCAGTTTAACTTGTCTTTCTTCCTCGCTCGTTGTCTCTCTCACCTCCCACCGTTGTTGGTTTTGGATGTGTGCCACCAATTTCTACCGTGAATAAGAGCAGATGAGTTCATAGACAACTCAACCACCCCAACAATCCCCTTTTAACCTCAACCATCAAGAAGGATATGATGATGATGAGTAGCCCAAACTCAATTATCAAGATTGTTTTAAATTACTGAAGAACTTTGAAATGAATTGATTTACTTCAAAATTAAATATTGATAGTAATTTGCTATTTGGTAATATTCAATATTGATTTTTGTTGTTGCAACATATATATAGGTACCCCGAGAACAGAAGAGAATCGGGATAGGTTATTTTAGTGCTACATAATTTATGGATTGTGTTTAGTGGTGTATCCCATATGATGATGATAACATTTCATGCAAATATGTATGATTTGAAACAAAGAACACAATTAATTGAAATGAAGCCACAAGCTAACTCCATGTTCAAGCAAATGAAGTTGCAGGTGCTCCAATGATGCACAAGTTGGTGAAACTTTGGTCTACTAGCTCTCTATTTATTGGCTAAATTACACTTTTAGTCCTGTAACATAGGTATTTTGGCACATTAGTAGGGATGGCAATAAGTCTGTGTTAGACTCGGACCTAGACTCGGACCAGGGCCCGCCTCTAATGGGGCGAGTTTTAAAACCCAAACCCGCACCAAACCCGCCCCGTTAGTAATGTATATATATTTTTTATTTATTATCTTACGTAAATTTATATAATATACATCAATATTTCATATATAAAAGTATATATATTATGTAAATAGTTACTTAAAAAAATAAATATGATATTCTTATATATAAAAATAATTATATAACATTAATAATTAAGTTATGATTTCAAACTATGTACAAATAAATATGTGATAACGATGTTTAATTTTTAAAAAATTAAAATATGTTCATAAAAATTTGTAAATAATTAGTGCTTTGTTAGTACTATTATTTTTTCATGTTTATAAAGTTGTAATAATATCAATTTTTTTAAAAAAATATATTTTTTAATATTTTAAAAATATAAACCAGTTCTACCGGGTCCAACCCGAACCCGACGAGTCTGGGCCCGGGTCTAAAAAATTCCCTGCGGGGCAGGTCCCAGGTTTTGGCCAAACCCACCCTATACCCGGCCCATTGCCATCCCTTACACATTAGGTCATATGATGGCCTCTAGCATATTTCTAATTTTTGACACATTTGGCCCCGACTTGACAAATTTGATCCCAATACCTAACAATTTTTGTCTTGGCTTGACAAATTTGTTCATTTATTTTTACAAAGTTGGTTCACCACCAATTTTTCAGCCAAATTGATAATTTCCGGGGCAAACAAAGAAAAATTGAATTTTTCTTTATCGAGAAATTAAGAAAGCAAAAACAATTCAAGAAAATGTACAAACCTTATAATTTTCACAATAATATAACCTCCTCCCAGAATCATTATCAATCCAAGAGCACTTTAGTTAGCATCTTCTTCCACATTGCAACACAAAACTTTCTCATCATCCATTGAAAAATTGCCTCTTGTTTGATACAAATTCCTAAGCTCTATGTTCAAAAATAGGTGTAATGTTTACTTGTGAGTTCAATTTTAAGCATAATAGCTCCAATTTTCAGAAGTCACCTCATGGGAGTTAGTGTTTCTTGGGGGGAGGGGGGCGGCAGAATAGCACCGAGAATTATAAAATTGGCTCCAAAATTGGGTGAGGAGCAACCTTGCAGAAATAAAGGATTAAATTTCCAAGTCGGGACCAAAATTGTTAGGCTTTAGGACCAAATTTGTTAGGTCTGGACCAAATATGCCAAAAATTGAAAATATACAAGACCAAATGTGCCAGAAGCAAACATATAAGACCAAATGTTCCAAAGTCCTAATTTACATGACTAAAAGTGCAATTTAGCCCTATTTATTTGTCCAAATTGTATTTTTGATTAGAAATAAATTCCAACTCTGTCTATGTTTTTGTTTTTTGTTTTTTTTTTTTTGGGCTAATTACATCCACTACCGCTCAGAAGATTGGAAACTAAAATTAGTCACCCCTCCTTAGTCGATTCCCAATCAGATTTTGGTGATGTAAGAAAATAATAATAATAATAATAATAAAATTCCAAATTTACCCTCACCCTGCTATCCACTCTTTTTTTTAATTCCATTAGATGCTCTCAGCAATAAAGTTAAATTTGTAGGAGGTTTTTTGTAGTATATATTACTTTAAGGGGTGGTAAATATAATTTTGTTTCAAATTTTTGTATTAATAAAGTAGCCGTGGCTATTTAAAAATAGTCGTTGCTCTTTCAATTTTTGTTGTTGCTCACTGATCTCTATATATATGTATTGCTTGCATTTTTTTTAATTACCACACCTCCCATACAGATATCAAATGGTCTCTTCTAGTTGTTCCTCTAGTGTTTTGGGGTTGAGGAATAGGAAAGAAAATTGCAAGCAATTGAATTTTGGTAGAAAAAACAACTATCAAGATTGCAGAAACATGAAAAAATTCCAATGAATTGTTCTATTGGTGTCCAATACATGGCTTCTCAAATCGGTGCCTTCCATACAGGGTGGATCAAGGAATGGAAGACATTCGAGCCCAAAATAGCTAATTTGAGCAAGAAGCAACAAGCCCAATGCCCACAAACGTTGCACATGGTCAAAATGAACATAGAAGTATTGTTTATAAGCTTATAGTTCTGAGTCTTATTTTACTTGTTGTGTATTTGCCATCACAAATTGTGTCTACTTTAGGAATGTGAGAGGCCAACATATGAATTTGTATTCAATTGTGTACTATTTATGAGATTTGAATATTAATCCTTGTAAAACAAATTTTTGTCTTCCCAACATACTCAATTGTGTTGTAAACTTAAAATACCAAAAAAGAAATAAGAGACAGAAAACTGCCAAACATTCCCTGAATCACGAAAACTTGGCAATACATTCCTATGCATAAAAATAAATTCCATAAACCTTACATTACAATCTAAATATCACAAACCATACATAACAAGACATTCCAAAACCCTCACAACACACTCTTGTATTTCTGTTACTAACTAAAGAAAACTTTACAAACATTTTGTCCAAAATTGCCAATACATTCTTGTCATCATTCATGTCATCACATAGCCAAAAACATGTAGCATAATATGTACACCAAACCAAAATACAACATCATTATTCGCCATTGTTTTAAGACTCATAAGTGAATAACATCATGTCTCTATCAAATACAAACAAAAAAGGAATGTTCATTTCCCAAACCATCATTGAACACTTTCCTTATAATGAAGCCTATTAATTCATTGAACTTGAGATGACTGAGTAAGAATATGAGCGGAAGTGGTGGCCTGTGACTAAGTAGGCCATGAGTTGCTCTCAGCTACATCATTGTTTGTGGTTCTCTTCCTATTCTACTTTTAGGATGATTTTGATCGATCCATGTTTGCGATATTTGAGGTTGATGCACTAGTTTTATTTGGTGTCTACAATGAAAAAAACATATAAAATTAGATTAAAACATTGATAACAAAATATAGCAAAATATGTCAACAAATATGAAGGTAATTGGAATTCTTTTACTTGATTTTGAAGAGAGCTCTTACAAGACCCCTTGTTGTGGGCTTTCCCTTGACAAACACTGCACTTTGTGTGGTTTCTACACCTTGATGGGTTGCACCTTAGGTCCTCCCCAGTTTCTCTTCTTTCGTACTTTAAGGGACGACCTGACTGTCTTTTGATTATAGGTGGCAGGATACTTGGTGGTTCAACATTTTCCAAATCGGTCCAGAAATCAAGGTCCAAGACAGGATGAATTTTGTGATTGTAGCAGTTGATAAATGTTCCTTTTGAGAAGTTTTCATGCACATAACTCTCAATAACTTGCCTTTTATAAGCAATGTCAGTAGCTACATTCTTACACGGCATCCCAGTTAGATTCCAAACATGGCAGTCACAATCCCTTATGAGTAAGTTCAAAATGAAGTGCTTGTTCTCATTGTTGTAATGCATCGACAAATTAAAAACTTCGGGCCTCCTCATTTTCACTACGCTTGCAAATTATGAAGAAAATGTGTAAATATGAATAGACTTCTTTACAAATCTTAATTTTCATATTAAGTCAAACAACTCAATAAAAATGTTGAAAATGATAGGATATATGAAAGTGTGTAAATATAGATATACTCACTTATCATGTTATATACCACACTAATTGAACCAATAGTATGCTAGCAGAATAACATTTCAAGTCTCAACCAACAGTTTACTAAATTTCCAGCATGGAATTCTTTCAAAATTCCTCTCAAGTCTCAACCAATTTCCACAAATTTTCAAAATTTAGATGATATCTTCTCATATAAAAGTTATTCAAGGATAAAAATTGTGAAAAATTTATCTTAAGAAAGAGCAATAAAAACCCTACAAAACACAAAATGGTACCAAAGTTTATTCTTAAACCAAAACTACATACTACAACAAAAAAGAAAAACGAAAAACCAACTTCTCCTAAATAAAATTAATAGAAACACAAAAACTTTGTCAAAAAATCATGATTTAACAACAAAACTTCTAAAATACTCATACGAACGCCAAAATAATACAACACAACAACACAATGGTAACAAATTGGGTGACACGCCCCTCACTAGGATCGTCCTGTATGAGTAGGGCTCACTTAACGATCTTGTTGAGTATCTATTTTTCAATCGATACCCAACACAACAATTGTTTATCGTTCGATAGAATTGAGATGGGAATAAAATGCCATTAACTTGCATAAAACTATAGGGTAACAAACTATCCCAAGTACAACATTTCAAGTAGAGGTCTTCCATTTCTTATTAAATAGGCTAATCTTCTATGCATGATAAAGGACAATGTACTAATGCACTGATTGCCTTAACCGAGTCTTCTCGACCTATTTCCTGAATCTAAGGCAATGAACATAAAGAACTTGGGTAGTAAGTCTAAGTGACTTAGTGAGGTTAGGCACAAATATGTATAGAATTTTAATAGAACATGACTCATAAAATATTAAAATATTAAAATATTAAAATATGATGTAGTGTGGAACATGTATTTCAGCAACACAATATCAATACTGAACAATACAATAGTGAGCCATCAACAATATCTCCAACATTATGACAGCCTAAAACGATAAATATCATAAAATCCATATGCCTCCCCTTTGTGTCAAGAAGTGACCTTAACAACGGTAAGTGGTAAACGGTAAATAGTAGGTGTACCACGTGCCAGTACAATACACTGAGCCACTTCCTACTACAATTATCCTCCAATTGTATGTAGGAATTAGGTTCAATAGAATGGCATTGCAATGATCCGGTATTTCTAGGTATTTTAAAAGTTAATTATATGATTAAATTATTTAGTTTTATGTGATTCTTAGTTTATATGTGAACTACGTGATTAAATTATTTAGTGTTTTATTATCTTATATGTAATGTGTAATAACAATTATGTTTGCATACCAACCATTGGATTTGGAGTATATGCATATAAATTAATATATACATATATAATTCTACACATACATTTTTCAAAATTATAATGATAGGAATTATTTGTAAGAAAGTCATAAATATAGTATTTTAATATGTTGAAGTATATATAAATAAATTTGTATATTTTCAAAAATATATATATATAACGTAGGTCATTTTTGTATTTTAGATGATGTAGATATATATATATATATACTAATTGATGCTTAAATATGTAATATTTAAATGTTATATGATTAATTTCTATTGCAATATATACCTAATTTTATTTACAAAACACATCATTAATGGAATTATTTTCTACTTCATTTAGTAATTATAAAATGCATAAAATTCAAACACACACACATATATACATATATATATATGCGTATACATGAATTTATATATTTATATAAATAAGGGTTAGATTATTTTGCCATTTTCACTAAAATGTGCCATTCTATAATAGTTATTTTGAAAATTATTTTTAAATGCTAGGTCATAAGACTATGATTCATATATATATAAAAATATCTTACACTATATATGTATATATTTTAAAGAAAATTTATATACATAAATGTATAACATTATATTTTCAATTCTCTAGGTATTTCTTCATCATAAACATTGAAATAATTATATTATGTGTAAAAATATCTTAAAAATAAGAAAAGAGGAGGGGGAATGAAATTTTATGTATATATGTATAATATAAACATATGGTGTATATTATTACTTGCTCCCCAATTCTCCTTGCATTAAATGAATACTCACACATGTAAGAATTCTTCTAGATATGTTTATACATGTAAGGCTTAGATTAAACTAGATTATGAAGTGTGCATTTAGACTCACACTTAAGTTATACTTAGGGATTGAGTTGGGCATTGAGTTGAAAGATTTCATTTATTATAACCCTTAGTTGTAACCTTAGATGGAAAGATGACAATAATTAGAAAATGACTTAATTATTTAATAATCTTATTTCTTAAGCACAACTACTATAAATAGGGGATAAATTGGGGATTTATCACTTCATTTTTCATCACATAACACAAACACATCCACACACACACTAAATCCCGCCTAAAACACCCCACTCACCCTCATCTTACCCTAAACACACAAAACACTTCATACTTATAGTAAATCTTCTACCCACATATATATATATATATACATAAACACATCATTTTACATACTTATAACTCCATAAAACACCCTTGAAAAGGGTAGAAGGATATTTAATTAAAGTAGGGACCTTACTTAATTTCATAAGTAAAGGTTCTACTTTAATTCATAGATATTATACCTTATAGAAGTGAATGCTTCATATTTAATACAAGGTAGTGATTTCTCTTAATACATGAGCTAGTTTTCTTATAGCGTTAGCATATTATTCTCCTATTAGGACATGGGATGTAACCTCAAGTTGGTTACTATCTTAGTCCGAAAGGATTTCACGACAATTTAGCTACATGCATGTTGTACGTTCATGAACAATTGTGCTGGAAATTTGAGCGTTTCTGCTGGATTTATGTTGCTGAAAATTAGGGTTTATGCTTCTTTAGGGTTTATTTATGTGTTTAGGGCTTGATTTATGTATTAGAAGTTGAAAATTCAGTGTTTAAAGCTGAAAATTATAGTTGTTTTCAAAACTGGAATTAGTGTTCAACGTCGCAAAAATCCGATTTTCAAGGCTGAAAATTCGAATTTTACAAAGCTGAAAACCTATTTTACAAAGCTGGAAATTGCAGCATACTACAAGCTGAAATTTCAGAATTTTGCATGCCGGAAATCTGTAGTCGCAGCCTGCCAAGTTATGGTTTATATGCTAGAAATTTGGTACTCTATGCTGATTATGAGCTGAAAACAGTTAGTTTGTGATGAAATTGTGATTTTTATGTGTTGGAATTATGTGTTAAAGGGCCCTATATGTGTTCGGTGTGGATGGGGCTAGAGTTCGGCCGGGCGGCAATGAGCTTGCTGGTCTTAAAACAGTTCTCGCCATCCATACCTATTCCCATCTTGCATGGATGGAGTGTTCCATGTATTGGTTGTGGGTCGTAGGAAATTCGGCATATGCCCGGGATATGACCACTGGAGTGTTTGGTTGGAATTGAATTACGGCACAGCGAGAAAAGGTAGCCGCCCGTCGAGGTGGAAAACGGTAGAAAAGTGTGCAATTTATGATTCTTATGAATCTGAAATTTTATATGGTTTATATTGATGCAAGTATGTGAACATATGCGCGTTCAAGTCACACACGTACACCTTATGAATTAAGTGAAATTGCTACTCAACGTGATTGTTGATGTTGTTAATTTTAATATTTTAGCAGGCATGAGAACGAAGTTATCAACAAGGAGGATAACGAGAGGCGATTTGGAGCTTTTGGCTAGAAGATGTCATAGACGAGTCTTTATAGTTGTATCATGTATTTAGGACTCTTATTATGTCCTTGGTGGTTGCTATGTAATAAATGACGTTTATGAAAATTTTTAACTTTCTATAAAAAAAGTATTCACAGCATATTTCCATAACTAGCCAAGAGTTTCGGGTCGTCTCAGGCATCATGTAAGAAGGTTCTATCGACGGTCCGTTCCACCCGATATACCCTGCTCACTATTTACCTGGGCCTAAACTTCCCAAGGGCTTCCCCAAGGGTATCAATAGATGATATCAAGACAGAATAACTCACAAATTTTTAATAAAATAATAGCTTGTTTCCAACACCAGGGATACATAAAACATAATTAAAACATGATATCCCAAGGGTGTCAACAAATCATTTTTGAAACTGACTATCAGAAATGAAATACTTTTCTGGTATAACTTGACTTATAATTCAGAAAAATACTTTGTCGAAACGTAGAGAGCAAGATATAATTCCAAAAGATTAGGATAGCATAAATCAGATAGGGTAGGCCATATGAATAATATTTGTAACATATAGTTCAATGCCCCAACAAAGAAGGTAAAAGGCACTCACCTTAGGAGTTTGTCAAGTTTATAGATTTGGTTTGGCTATATCGACGTGGTAGCCTCCTTTTCAAGAGTGTTTTATGGAATTAACAAGATGTATGGGGGGGGGGGTTAATACGTGTATATATATATATGTATAAAGAAAGGTTTATATATATATATATGTGTGTGTGTGTGTGGGTAGAAGATATACTATAAATATGGAATGTTTTGTATGTTGAGGGCAAGGTGAGTTTGGGTGTATGTGTCTTAGGTGGGAATTAGTGTGTGTGTATGTTCTGTGTGAAGAAAATGGGGTGCCAAGCTCCCTTATTTATAGTAGTTTGGCTAAAACACATTCTTTATTTTATTAAGAAAATCTCTTGTAATAAATGATAAAAATGACATTTTGGATAAGGATAAGGATATATTTGGATAAGGATGTATAAGATAAAAAATGAATATATGGATAAGGATGTATAAGGATGTATAAGGATGTATAAGAATAAGGAGACCTTTGGATATGGATGTATTTGGATAAGGATACATATATGATAAAAAATGACCTATTATATAATATATGCATATAAATTCAAAAATTACATATATATAGCTATATTTTCGAAATATAAATATATTTATACATATGACTTTATTACAAAAAAATTAATAAGTTGTCATTTTTAAAGATACATGTATGTACATATGTATATATCTCAATTTATATATGTATCATAAATTCAATTTTTTATGCAAACATAATTAATATATCACTTAATTCTCATAGAAAATAAGGATCATATAAAATATGCATATAAAACATGAAATATAATTAATCATGCACGTATAACATAAGAACCGATTTTTATATAGTTGTTAGGCCTATGTATAAAAATCAGGATGTCACAAATTGGTTGTACAGTCTGCATATAATATGTATGGCTACAAAAAAATGAGCCAAAAGGGCATTTTCGGACAAAATCACCAAGATCTAACAACAAAACTAACATCTTAAACATAATCGAACTACAAAAACAAGAAAAATTTCAACATTTCAAAAAAATAAATCAAAAACAAATTTCACACTTATTCAATAGTAAAATAACAAATTTTATTATAAAAATTTGGTTTCAAAGAACTTACCTTCAAACCTAGAAAAAGAAATGGTAAAAGGCCTCCTTCCTACTGGACACCATAGCAAACACCTTTATTGGCCTTCGAAACAACATTTAATTAAAAAAAATAATTTAAATGATGAATATTGGCCCTAAAAACATGGGTTCTTCGTGGGTAACAAGGCTTTTCTGGACAAGGGTTCTATGCAGTAGAAATGTAGATGTTTTTTTTTTTTTAAACCACTCATTTTTTTTTATTTTGTAATTAACATAAAAGGGTAAATTTGCCAAAGTATACTTCAGACTTTTTTTTTTTGTGGTAATTTACTTTTTCTTTTCTATTAAAACAAAAATAGGGGTAGAAACAAAAATTTAGGAAAAAATAATCGAGAACCAGCTAAGGTGGGGGATATTAGTAATTTTCAATTTCCTAAAGGTAAGTCTTCGTAATACTGAAAAATTTCGGAATACCAATTGTAGTTTCCAATCTTTCGAGGGGTACTAGATGTAATTATCCCTTGTTTTCTTTTTTCAAAATGAACTTAAATTAGGTCAAATCATAGAAACCACCCCTAAGGTTTAGTGCATTTACAAAAACCGCTCATATATATGGGAAATTACCATTACCACCCTGATTTCGAGGGGGTGCACGTTAAGTCTAATGGATCACTGAAATGGTCCAAAATCATCAATTTTCTGAAGAGGTCAAGTAGAAAACAAGCGATCTTGTGAACTGGAATGGGTAAGACGAGGCTTTACAAGCTTGGATTAGGTTTGAAGGTACAATTTTATCGGTAAAAACTCGATGCGGGACCCATTTTTCCCTTTACCTTTGCGAGAAATAGTGATTATTTTGGGTGTTTCTCCTTGTTATCGTGAAGGTTTTTTGGCTGATTTCATTATCAAGATCGTGCATTTAGGGTTTTTATTTTTTGTGTACATTCCTTTTTTTTATGCAAAAAAAAGTGTGTAAAGTTGGTGTGTTATTGTTTATGGTTTGCTTGAACATTAAAATCCTTAATTTTATTTTGTTGTTTATAGGGTGGTTAAGGCTTATATTACCTTTGAAATAATTTTTCAATTATTAGCCTCGTGAAGTATGTTTATTTGTTGTAATATAGAAATTATCTTTTGTTGTAATATAGAAATTATCTTTTTTGCTCTTTGTTTGGTCGAGGTCTAGATCTATTTAGCCTATGTTCTTTCATCTCAATCTTAACACAAACCATTCTATTTGAGTAGCCTTTCTACATAATGACAGAACACGATTTTGGGTTATGAAAAGAGACACACAAGTACTGATTACCGCTTGTATATGTCGTGACTATATATTTCTTGCTTGATGCTCAAAGAAAAATTGTCATGCTTGAGGTTACCAAAATAATTTGGAAACTACATTGCATGTTGACATTGTTTAATTTAGAAATATGTTGCTTTGAATTTTGAAGTTAAAGTGATTAAGAAAAAAAAAACACTTCTATAAACAAGTTTTTTTCAAGTTGTGAGTGTTTTAATTAAAAACTTATTTCAATAGTAACCTTACTTTGCTATAAACACTTTTTCATTGGGTAACCTTTGAAACACTTCGAGAAATTATCTGTTGCTTAGTTGTAACCTGGTGAGTGTTTTTGTTCAAGTAGTAGCATTATTTTTGAATTTGACGTGGATATGCATGACAATGTGAATGAATTTGTTGCTGAAAACAGTGGAGTGTGAGGTAAAGCGTGTCCATGGATGGTATATGCATTATGTTGTGCTTTTACTAAGTAATATCTTCATGATATTTCTGTTAAGTTTTTATACCTTAGTGCAATTGCCAAAAAGAGAAAAGATCACAATGCTCCTAAAAAAGCCTCATCTTATGTTAGAAAGAGTGGTCATAATGTAGCTTGGGTGGCCAAGAATAAAATTCTTGGAGTTCATAAATGTAAGGACAGGACACCCTCATAGCCTGTTTTGATCACGTACGTAGAATAGAGAGAAACAAAGAAACCATTTGGCATATCAGAAAACGAAGCTAATAGCCCCCATGTTCACGATTAACATCACTTGAAAAATCTAACAATTATGTTATAATTAACCCGTTCTGGTTTTGTTAATTTACCACATACACCCTAAACTATGATGTAATAACTAAAGACCCCCTAGAGGATATAAGAGTCCATCCATCTTGAGCAGAAACAAATTCCTTCCTATGGAAGGGGAATTTATGAAGTTCAACTTTGTTGATTAATGGCGATTGTCAATCAACATGATAGGTGGAAAATGTTAGACGGAATAGAATGTTAGGGGGAAATGTTAATTTTCCATATGTGGAGGCATTTTTTGCAAATAAACTAAATCTCAGGGGTGGTTTTTGTAATTGCCCTTAAATTTATGTTATTGCAATGTTGCTAATTGAGGCATCAATGAAGCATAAAACATTAAGAGCAAGGAAAAAACTAGCCAGGAAGATGCCCAAAATAGTATTATGACACCAACAGTTAAATAAAAGGCTGCGCACCAATTGTACACCCAAAAGATATTCGAGGCACTAATTTTTATCCGTGCAAGTATGTTTATGTTGGTGTAATGGTACTAATTTTGAGGCACCATTAAGCCCCATAGCTGTAAGAATAAGGAAAAAATACCCAAAAAAATATGTCCAAAATATTAATATGGCACCAACTATCCACACACACAAAAAAGAAAAAAAAAAGTTGCACAACTCTTAATACCATTGCTTGCATAATGGATGATGTACAAATTCATTATTCACATGGCTTCCAATGGCACAATTGAGACATATATATTCTGATCACTAACTTCAACCAACCTAAATCCACGGCTTCCACCATCATTTAATCCCACTAAAACAAGAAACCCATAATTTCTACGTCCCACCATATCTATGATCTGAACATCCTGCGCTGACCTAGGTGCACCACAACCACTATTCACCTCATCATCATCTTCATCATCAAGGGTACAACTGCCAATTCATTAACAAAACCCATCGCTAGTAAGAATTTTTTATCATCATATTCTCTAATGTTTAGCACTGCTTTGCTTCAAAATGCAAACCAAATGGGGTTCCAATAATCACTACAAATAAAATGTATGATCATTTAATAATCAACATACTCCATCATCACGTGGGTGCGTCAGGGTTGTCTGCGACCACCACTCCATCCACCTCTATAGCTGGCAGCTTGCCCTTAAGTGAAGAGAATTTGGGAGGGTTCATGCATGACTTGGCTTCTTCTTTTGGAAACAAAGTCGATGTTGCTGCTAATATAACGACCCCGGTAACCAAGCTTATTATAATTTACATTCAAAAGAAAGTAATAAAAACAAATATACTTAAATATGAAACATGATGTCAAAATGATACATTCAGTTCAAAACGCCGAATAAGATCGTGTGTTTACAACATACACAAAGCTGACAATCACAGCAACAAGTACGCAGCGGAAATACGTAGCTCTCTTTCTAATAAAAGGCTTCAAATTGTTCTTCCTACTCGACCTCATCTAAAACATATCATATGAACATAATCAACATACAGTTGAGTAGAAACATTACCTAATCACATAAGGTGCTCGTATGTGTGATTTGTACATAGGCATATATGATTACTTTGCACATAAATACTTAGGTTTTCATTTCAAACCTTTCTCGTCACCTAACAGTAAACCTTATGACTACCCAAGCCGAATTTTACAACCAGCACATTACTCCCACCTGCCTTATCCTCCAATGGTCGTACCCCGAGTGTTACGCCAAACTTTCGTACGACCCACTATCTTTTATAGATCACTTCGTCTACATCAGGGTGGACTAGGAAGTGGAGGGAGTGAGAACTCTTACAACCGGCTACCCCATTGGTATGTCCCAGCGGAACTCGCCCAAACCACTCCGATATATTTTGGGCCCGTTTTACAATCACAATTTATGCACATAACATAATTTTGGAAGTCTTGCTTTCATATTTCGACATATGATTCCAACATATTAGAAAAGAATGTCATCAATGTAAATTAAAATAATAGAAGATAATATTTCATAAACTTTATTTCAACATATATAAATATATGACTGTATATATATATTGATATATATATATATCTAAAATCAAACATAAAGATGTTTAAAGATATATCTATATATATATATATATATATGTATAACACATATAAATTTAGACTAAATATAAGTAAACATTAATATATGGATATATATATATATATCTACGAGTAATATATTCATATATATATATATATAGGCTAAGATATGAAACATATAATTAGATGGATAGATACATATATTTACGTATATCATATATAAATATGTGTAATTAGAGTGCACTTATAATTAAGTAGGTAGATTAAACACGTAATAAAGTCATACATATATTTATAGACACACACGTATATATATAAGTACGTGTTACGTATAGTTATATAAATATATGATATATCTATATATACCTATATATGTACGTATTATATATATGTATACGAATATATAAATATAACTATTTATATATATATGTATACAACATGAAGGGGTCAAGGGATCCCAATATAAATATATTTTGAAACTTTAAGACATGTATTTGCATGAAAATCATATATTTTTCAAACTAACACTTTTCATAGAAACAAATTAATTTCCAAATAAGATGAACATAATGTCAAATATACTATATTAACCTAAACTTGTAATATAGTAGATTTTCATGAACATCTAAGCACATAATGATCATATAATATTTCATAAAATCAAATACTTCCAGGGACACATTCTAGCTAAGAATATACAAAGTAGTGAAATGACTTCATGTTAGGCATAAGGAAGGAGTAAATTTTAACTAGCATACTATTGAAATCAAATAACCAACATCTAAGTTCTCATCCAAAACATAATTTGCATACTAAATACACAATATATCAATAATAAATTCATACTAAACTCAAAATAGCTCCTAAATGATCATGGGAGCATGTTTGGCAAAAGCTCTCACCCAAGAACATTAAAGCTTGAATTTAACAAAGCTTTGGCTCATGGGTGTGGAAGATTGCGTTTAGTAGAATGATCCTACTTCAAGGATAAAGGAAACCCTCTACTTATGTAATTAGAGTAAGGTTTCTATCTTTGTTCTTTTCTTTTGTTTTGAGGGTATGGGGTAGTTTAGTATTTGAGAGATAGGAAATTAGTGGTTTTTTAAAAGAAAATAAAGAGAGTGTGAGGGTGTGTGGAGTGATCGGTTTTTAGGGGGGAGGAAAAGGTGGAGTTTTGATTTTGTTATAGAATGAAGAGGAAGAAGCGAATTATTTTATTATTAGGTACTTAAGTTAATTCATTAAATGAATTCTTCCATGCGGAAGACTAATTTAGGCTTGGGTGTATATGCTATTACATGAGTCATAAGCTAAGTATGAACCATGAAAAAATATTTATTTATGGTGCATTAGGGAAGATTTTCTTTCAAAAAGATCACAAAATATGTTAAAATCTAGAATTTGTAATTTCCTTCAACTAAAAATCCGAAAATCAGGTTTATTCTTCATTAAATTCGAAAATTATACCTATAATTTCAGGAAATATATTATGGTAATTAAAAATTAAAAATTTATATTTTTATTTGGAAGTTTATAATTTTATTGGGAATTTATGATTTAGTTTGAGCAAAAATCGAAAATTAAGAAAATTAAATTTTAATGTTAAAAAATATATTTTTCCAAGTCATAATAGTCTAGGATATTTAATTATTAATTATTAAAGAATAAAATATATTTTTGAAAAAATATTATTTTGTAGAGAAAGTAAATTTATATATTCTTATAAATAAGAAAATAATTTGGAAACTTAAGGCTTTTAGAAAAATTATTTTTCCTATATATATATATATAATGGTAGGAGAAATTGCAAAATATACAATTATATATTGATGGTAAAGATTACTACACATTTTGTTAGGTACAATACTAAGAGGTAATATTTACAAGTAGTCTTCCTTTTTACCACATATTACATGAAAGTGACATAAATAGGTAATTAAACAAATAAAAAATATATTTAACTAATTATATGTATTATATTTATATGTATTTTCGGATTTATATATATATATATTTTCATAACATTATTTTAAAAATCTTAAAATTGTGAAGTAAATAATAAATTCTAGTAAATGTATAATTTCTAAAATAATAATTATTATTAATTTCAAAATTAGGGAGAAAAATTAAAAACAAAATTTCATGATATGGAAACAATATTACAACTAATAAAATTAACACCGATAGTGTAGGTTTGTGGCAGTTTTCAAAAAATTTGAGGAGAAATTTGTATATTTTAAATTTCCCAAATAACAAGTCAAATATTTATAAAGTGCATGTAATGCAATGCATATTTATTATCAATGAAAGAAATCCTCATAAAATAGTAAAGTATTTCTTAATTTCAAATATAAAAGAATGTGGTTTATTAGGTCGTAACAGCTAATGTCCTCGATGGTTGCATGGAAGTAGTACACTGCAAGATCATGTCATCATGGTGAGCTCTCGCATCAACTTTTCCATCATTGTGGCTCCTACCACTTCATTTCCTTTAATATGGAATTGTGTTGTGACTTCATTTTCATTAATTGTGTTCCTTCTTCTTTGTTTCCATCCATATTTGCATGAACATCATCATCATATGCTATAATAGTTGTTCTTCTTCCATATGGCCTCATAATGTATTGAGCCTTTCTATACTTCAATTTTAAAGTTGTAGAAAATGAACTTGAAGTCATATTTGTTATAGTAAAAAGTGATGTCTTCCAAATAAAACTAGTAGACTAAAATATATATAGAAGAAAGAAAATAAGGGCGAATTACAGTTACCACCCTTGAGGTATAGCGAAATTATAGAAAACACCCCCTAGTATGAAAAATTACCATTACCCCTTAATATTATGCGCCGTCTAATAATTTGCTCCTACCGCTAGTTTGATTGACAGAAACCATTAATGAACGTATATGAACTTTTAGAAATACCCCTAAGAGTATGTTATTATGGGTTATAGTTTGGATATTACGTTATAATTTGTTAAAACCATAGGGGGTTAAAAGTAACATTCTTGTTATTTTTTCAAACTTGTTGATTAAAGCTACGGGTGGATGGTGTGTATGTTTACCGAAATATTAGTTTTTAACATGTGTATTGAAGCAATGTGAGATTTTACTTATATAGTGTACAATATGCTGATAAAAACCATCCAAGACTCATTTTTAATCAATAAAAAACAATCATATAAACACCTCAAAAAATACAACACATGAACACCAAAAGTATTATTGTGATTCATACCATAAAAATTAATATTTACTTATGAAAAAGTACAATAAATACAAGAAAATAATGATTGTTTTTTTTGAAACTAATGGCCATATTTCCATTACAATGGTCATACTAAAATCAATGAAGAAGATTGTAATAAGTCCCCTTAAACTTTACAACATGACATAATACACCCCTTCCTCATTTACAATATTACTCAGGGCATCCCTTGGAACAAAACAATTGGTCATCCTCATACATGGGTAAAATAGGAATCGTAACGACCTTTAGGTTTGACCCTAACCAAAAAGCGTGAATTCATAATTTTAATTTTTCAAAAGTTAGTTGTCTATGATTTTTCAAACAAGAGAGGGACAACTTGTAATCCGTATTTCCCAGTGGGTGTAAATGTAATTAACTATAATAAAAATTAAATATAAATAAAAAAACTTAATGCAATTTTATCAGAAAGTCCTTCAAAAATAATTTAAAAGGAGAATACAATAAAAATTAAATTTGGTAGAATGCTTGGAATTATTGAAAAAAACTCTAGATGAAAATTTCACTAAATTTTTTAATTGATTGAAAATTTTCAATGAAAATTTTGTCGAACTTACACTAGAGAAGATTTTATATTTAAAAAATAGTAAAACTTGTCCGCCGGCATGGAAGTAAAATTTTTATGGGTCCGGAAAAATTCTATCAAAAAATAAAAAGAGAGTAAGGGTTTTCTAATAGATGCTTTAGGTCAGAAAAATTTGACAAAAAACAACAGTTGTTTTGCAGTGAGTTTCACCATGAAATATGGTTAGACATAATTAGGTAAGGACATGTGACATTCCCTCGCACTCCAAGACTAACATTACCCACAACTTTGGACAACTTTAGGGTAAAATAAGTGCCATTGAAGAAGGTATGCCCTCGAAAACAGCCCCTAGACTCGATGGCCACATATCCACATGTATTTGATTTAAATACATAGGATTTAGTTTGATTTAATAAAGAGTTTAGGTATCATATGTTTGCTTGTTCAATTTTAGTCCCAATTGTTTGATTTTTCACACATTTCATCCATGATGCTTCTTTTAGTTTCAATGTTAGTACCGCCGTTAATTTTTTTAATCCATATTTTTAGTTAAATTGCTAAAATAACCTTACATTGAAAAATAGGCAAAAGTACCCCCCAAGCAACCCCCCCCCCCCCCCAATCCCAAAAAAAAAATATGAAGGAAAAACAAAGCTAAATAAAGAAGCAAAAATATTTTAACACATGCTTACAACAAGATACAAACTAACCAATGAAACTTATATGAATACTTCAATTGGGGATATGGTTGAATGGTCCATGGGATAAGGAAAAAATTTATAGAAATTTTTTTGAGAAGAAATGACAGAGGGTGGTGGAATTATCACGTGATAGGATGGTATTACTTAATAGACAAAAGATGAGGAAAACTAAATTTACACTGTCCAATTCAAAATATCTAACCTAGGATTATATAAATAAGTTTCCCTGATAGAAACTCCTCGAGCCTTTAGAAATCTTCCAGCACCTCCAACAACGCTCAACCCTCTAACCGAATTGAATACTCTAGCTCTGTTATGGATACTGGTCAAGCTACTTTTAAGAATAGGATTTGTGAAAAGTGACTCTTTTCAAGGAAGAGACAAATCGTGCAAGATAGACTCCTTTAAAGGAAGAGACAAACCGTTCGAGATAGACTCCTTAAAAAAAGAAATAAATTGTCAAAGATAGAATCTTTTTAAAGAAGAGAGAAACTATATAAGAATGATTTAAGTGACTCATTTAAGGGAAGAAACACCATACAACTTGACTTTGAAAGGTTACTCTTTCTGAGGAAGAGGCAAATTGTACAAGATAGACTATGACGTGGCCGAATCTGCCTTGGCCACGTGTGCGCCAACTCAGCTCACACGTCGACTCAAGCTCAGCGCAAACCGCCAATCTCAGGTTGCCACATGTCGGGCTTAATCCGATCAGGCTCCAGTTTCTGTCATGTCGGCCGAGTTCGGTCAGAATTCATCACGTCTCCTCGGCTTATCGATCCCATCCCATCCTCGGAGTCATTACCCTGACATCCGTCTTTAGCAACGGATGTACCCGACGCGCCGTGTCAAGGAGCACTCCTATAGCTAGCAATAGGGCTGGGCTAGCCTAACCCTAGTCCGGGCCACCTGTTTCTAATTATTATAAATAGTGTAACAACACTGTTCATTGGGTAAGCACATTTTCAATCCACTATTACGCCCCTTACTACCTTCCGACTGTCTACTCGAATACTGACTTGAGCGTCGGAGGGTCTTCGCCGGAGACACTTCCGGCTAGCCTCACGTGTGTTCCATCCTTGCAGAATAGGACCCGACCAACTTTCATACCCTCCTGATCGGACTTTGGACCAGACTTGGGCGTCCATACTCGGATCATACCTTTGATCGGAGTGACGTGTCCCGCGAACCAAATCCGACCACATCAGACTATTTTTAAGGAAGAGTTAAAACATACAAGATTACTTTGAAAAGTTGTTGTCTTAAAGGAAGGGACCAAATAAATAAGATAGATTCTTTTTCAGTTAGAGAACCATACAAGAGATTCTTTTTCAGTTAGAGAACCATACAAGGCAAAAAACACACCCTTTTTTGTGTATGAAAAGGTAATAAAACCTAAGATTCTTATAACAAAAAAAAAAAGTAACCACATTGTCTGAGCATACAAAAGATTATGCAAATATGCAAGATGAACAAGTAGCATACCGTATGAACATGGGAACCGTAGGGTTTAATACATAACATTCATAATAAAAGTTGAATATTCTATCTCAAATATGATATGAACCTAAGTAATAATCATGTTACTACAACTATTTGATAAAGGACATGTGAAAATAATCATCATAAGATACATATTGGGAAGATACCACTTAGGGGTAGAAATTGGATTTCCTACCTCAAAATCATATGGAAATCCTGATAAGAATCACATTACCATCATAATTCCATGACGAATATATGCTAATAATTACTAGACATATAATATTAATTAAACTAACTACATGAATGGAACATAGAAAATGTAAAAGATACTACAAAATGAAGTAAACAGAAATCGTTACCCTTGAAGTGCATTCTTTTTTATTCTTGGACCACGAACCATGAACACTTTATCAAGTCTCCAAAACAAAAGTATATGAGTTGTTCTTGAAGGGAAAGGGGTGGATATGCGTGATGTAAAGTGGTTTCACTCAAGAAATAAGAAAAAAATAAAAGAGAAATGATTCTTCTTGTTTTTCAAATGGAATCCTCAATTTTCTCACTTAAAGGTTTGAAAACAAAATATAAATAAAAATATAATTGATTACCTTTTTAAAAACAAAATATTATACATGTCAATTTATATTTGACATAAAGTTTCAATGCATGCCCCCCTCCTTATAGTTTTAGGATTTTATTCCTTTCAGTTTACCTCTATTGTCCTGCGCCACAACACCTAGACCCATGAGACCATTTTCTGAGTTTTGCTCCCCATCGCAATTTATCATCATGGTTTTGTCTAAGGGTGAACACCAGAACTCTATTAGCTTATTTGAGCACAAAGATGGGGTGTAATCATAACTCGTATCCCTCATCTCAAATAAGAAGGATGAAACCCAGGGTTGGACTCTTCCAAAGATTGCCTGCTTATGCTCGAAAATGGCTTTATTACGCAGCTGCCATAGACACCAACATGTTAGGATCAAGCGATCAAAGGTCTCCCCTGGTTTCTATCTTTCCACCACCTCAAACATGGTCCTAATGTCAACTGGCCTCAGGTTCATATCAACCAAGAAGTTGCTCAGCTAAATGTTACTCTAGTCACACTGCATTCACAAAATAAATGTTTGGTATCCTCTTCCACACTTGAGCATGCAAAGCACGTCACCTCGTCTACAATCCCTCATTGAGGTTTGATCTTATGGGAATGTGGTCCCGTAAGAGCTGCTGCACCCAGATTTTGGTCTTCGATGGGAGTCAAGACTTCCAGATTGCCTTAAGTGCCTTTGATTCCACAATACCATCTCTCCCTATGTCTCGTTGGTCCAAATGGAATAGCCTATAGGTTGTTCTCACCAAAAAGGTCTCTGTTGCTTCCATGGCCCAATATGGCTCATACTTCCCCATCTGAATCTGAATAGTGTGAATATGCTCCAATCCAACCTCTCCCACTAATACCCTTACTACATCTTCTTTCCATAATCCCCTTATCCTATCGATGCATATATATGCTAACACGCACATCATCTTCTACCCCTCATGACCATGGTTTGTCAGGACCAGTTTGTCTGTTGTCCGCATATCATCACGCAAGCATACATCCCATCCCTTCTTAATTCTCCACCTTAGTCCTTTGAGCAGCTAATCTCACCAATGAAGGATGCTTCTTCATACAAAGGAGCTATTACTCCGTCACTTGCTCAATAGAAATGTCATCCCCTGGCAAAATTTTCCCAATAGGAACCTGCTACATAGCACATTCGGCCTCATCAATTTCCTCCGTGCCTATTTCGCTAATAAGGCTCCCTGTTAAAAAAGATGAGATCTCGTAAGCCAAGTTCACCTACCGCTTTAGAGCAACATAGAAATTGCTATGAGTCCCAGGCCATACACCTTCTACTATTTACTTCGCCCCACCAAAATCGATTCAACATCCTATTTATATCATTTCAAAAATCCACCAAGAATTTGAAAAGCCTCCAAGCATAGGACAGGATTGGTTGGGCAATCCACTTGATCAAAATTTCTTTTCCTCCCAACGAAGGAGTTTTTCCTTCCCCCCTGGCAAGTTCTTCTGTATGCAAGAGATGAAAGCTCAATCTTTTTGACCTTCCAAAGTTTAAGGGCAGTCCAAGGTAATTTTCCATAGGGGTTCCCGAACACTCCAGCTTGTGCAAATATGCTCCTTATTGTGAGCCTAGTATTCTGGCTAAATGGAAGAGATGTTTTTGATAAATTGATCTTGTGTCGTCACTCGTATTCCTCTAGGATCTCTCAAAGGCTGAGGAGTTCATTCTTTTTTTTCCATATGAAAAGAAGTGAGTCGTCTGCAAAAAATAGGTGTGTCAACCGTGGTATTCTGGCATAGAGTCTGAGTCCATTAAGGTTTCCTCGTTCATGCTTCCTATGGATAAGCACTTAAAGCCCTCCGTTCAGCCTATATTTTGATGGCATTGCCCCATTTACGGATGAGATCTCCTATTAGATATCCCTATTTTATCTCCTGTTATACAGTCTGGATTGTTGCCACATATCTCACAAATAGAATACGCTTAATGGAGCAAAGTTAGGGCCATTTCTATTAACTATGAAAGGTGTTGTTTTCTATTAACTATGGAAAGTGCTTCCATAAATTAGAGATTGTTTAATTGATGCAGCTCTTTTGGCCCTTTTTTCTTCCTCTGTGTGGTTCAATTGACGGAGTAGAAAGTGCTAAAAGAAATTGCTTCCAAAAATTAGAGATTGTTTAATTTCCTAACCCAACGCTTCCATAATGAAATATTCTCCTAATTGATTTATAGGTGGAAAACTTTTAAGAAATAAGACATCATAAATCCTTGTAGCCTAGTTAGTTAAGCAAATGACGGGTAATATTCGGCATCCAATATGTATTTACATATTATAAATATTTTTTCCTAAAATTATGGAGAAAAAACCAACTTAATAATACACAAATGACAAATATAAAGATTAGTAAAGTACAAGTATAATTCGAATGTAAAAAAGATGCTTCGAAGCAAAAATGTAGGCTTAGTTTGATATTATTTTCACACAAATTATT
Source organism: Petrea volubilis (assembly GCA_026212405.1). Lineage (NCBI taxonomy): Eukaryota > Viridiplantae > Streptophyta > Magnoliopsida > Lamiales > Verbenaceae > Petrea > Petrea volubilis. The sequence continues at coordinate 13,604,046 of CM047878.1, forward strand.
TTTTTTTATGTAATTTATATAACGAAAAAATTATTCAAAATTTATCATAAATTATTTAATTTATAATCATCATATAAATTATACATAATAATTAATATTTTTATAAAGTATTACAAATTTGTTATGTATATGACATTCAATTAATAATTATAATTAATGTAGATATATTGTACCTATAAATATATATATTACAAATAATTATTTAGTGTGATTAATAGTGATGAAGGGAAAATGACCCAAGCCTATATACGAGTGAATCAATTTCTCAACCACTCAAAGATGTATCCACAAAATTCAACACTCCGAAACTTCCTTTCATATTTTAACTTGATAGCAACAGGCATATTTGTAATGGAAAAATCATTGCTTTAAAAAAATTATTTGAATATCGAAAAATAATAATTGATAAACTAATTAGAATTCTAGAATTTTCTATTACCAAGCTATCAACTACCTAATCACAATGGTCTAAACTATCTATTTTACGCTATTTGACCCATCAGTCACAACACCTCCTCATCCGTTGTTGGCTTTCTGGCATTATCCTTGCGGTCTGGAATTATTCAACTGAACCCTCCCATAATTTTGTGACATGTTTAGTTGTTGTTGTTCATGTATGAAAAAGAATAGAAGAAAAAAATTCAAATAGGCACTCATTAAAACTATAAGAAAAAAGAGAAAAAAAAAAGATATGTACTCAATAACATTGAATAATAATATATGCATTGAGAACTATGCATATATGTAACCTGTAGTAGCTGTGTTAAGCTTATTTCTTTTTTTATTTTTTGGTCCTTTTATGAATGACATAGACTGAAATTCATATGTCGATCCATAGTTGCATTGAAAATCTACAATACAAGCACACATTCAAGTTAATTACATGAATGCAGCATTTTTAAAATAAAAAACACCTAACTTTACATAACCAATAGACTTGTGCTTATTGAGATGGTTCTGCATATGACAATGAAGACCTTTCACTCAGATACACCATGCTTAAATTACTCCCATCAACTTGATGTTCCTTTTATCATATAAGTAAAATGAAGTATGAGAAATGAAAAAAAACAATGAACAAGAAAATTATATGAGGCATGAATAAGATACAATTGTTAAACATTTAAAAACCTGTGAGAATTGTGGTAAGAATTTAGGCAATGAGCTAAACTCATTGGAAGTTCCCATGGTCATATTACTTCTCCAAGTCTCAAGAATCGGCAATGTAGGGAACATGCCTTTTAAGAAAGCACAAATGAAATATTATTGCAACATGATATAAATCTAAATATCGATGTATTCCTTTTAAAAATAAATATTATACCTGATTATTTCGTGCTTGTATAATTTGATTAGTTGATGAGGATACATTAGACTGCATTTGTTTCTTCTTCCATATGCTCATCTCCAACCCACTTTTTGACCTTTTGTCGGGCCTTACAGCTTTCTTTTCTTTATTTTCCACCCTCTTATACCTTTTATCTTTCCCTCGATAAAAGCTTTTGTTGCAAAGCAGACTTTGATCCAAGAGTTGGTTTTGTGGTTGTTCTATTGTCTAAACTTGCCTCAACTTCTTCAATCAACTTTAAAAGATGAATTTTTGCCATTCTAAATGTCTCCATAGTTAAAGTTGGCCCGTGTAGATAACTAATTAGCCAAATTACATAATTCTTCATAGTGAACTCCAATCATTTTCTTTTCATCTGCTTCATTTATGGATTTAGTAAACTCATCCCCAATTTGGGTATCTTCAATCACGCTCTTTTTCTCCTTTTTGGCCCACCCTTTCTTAATGCAAAACTTCGGAATTTCAACAACATTTCTCAAAGAAAGCACTTTAAGGCATTCGAGCATAAAATTCCAACAAAATCAATTTTTTTGCAACCACACGCAACTTTGTCTTGGACTGAGTCATAGGTTACTATGTGCTAATAATGCTTTCCAAATGGAGTAAACTTAAACTCACATATTTACCATTCTAACAAAATAATTCCATTTTAGAATCGTATGCCTTTTGCATCTCATCTTGAAATAATTAAAAGCTTCATTTGTATAAATACTAGCTACGTGCTTGAGAGTTTCAACTGGAAGAAAAGCTACTGGTGTACTCTGACTGGCTATTAAATATGCTTTCAACTCTTAATAATGACGGTCATCAATGAACCTATCAAAGTGATGAAAAAATTGCAACAAAGTATGTTTGTATCTAACATATCTTTTAAGAGTACTATTCATACTTTTGCTACGTTGAGTAATTATCATATCTGCACAAAATTTATGACACCAATAAATGAGCGCCCTCTTTTCTCTTATTGCAAAAAACTGTTCAAGCCATTTATTATTTTGAAGTTCATACTTTTCCAACATTCCTTGCCATGCATTCGGAAAAGTACTCCTCTTCCTCCTCATATCCCTAAACACAAGAGTTGAAATCTTTAGAAAAACTTGGAGGGCGTAATTATAATTTTGGTCCTGTAAGTGAGATTCCTTTTTCAAATTTCATCATATAAGTTTTATGGTTGCACATTTAATGTTGTATGTTGATTCAATTTACACATTTAGTCCTACATTGACATATTTGGTCCACTATGTTGGTTCAATTTAACACATTTAGTCCTGAATTGACACATTTGGTCCTAAATAGGGTAGGACTATGTTTGAAAATTTAGGACTAAATGTGTCAAATTAAACCAATATACAGGACTAAATGTGCAGCCATCAAACTTATAGGACGAAATTTGAAAAGAGGATCTCACTAACGAGACCAAAAGTGTAATTAAGCCAACTTGAAAAACATGAAAACACACTACTCAAATTGATCGTTGCATTTTGATATATATGCCAAATACACAAATGATGATTTGTTTTGAGCCACTTCATCGCTAAAGCTTTTGCCATTGTAGCATCTTGATCTGCAAGAATGGTGGTAGGTATTTTGCCTGACATTGCTCTAACAAAGGTGTCAAATAAGCACATGAACGGTGATGTAGTTTCATCATATAATAGTGCCGCGCCAAAGACAATAGTTTGCTTGTGGTGATTTACAACAACAAAAAGAGCAAATGGTCGGCCATCCTTATTTTTTCTATGAGTTGTATCAAAACACACAACATCACCAAAATGACTATAATCAACCACATCTGTGCATCAACCCAAAGTATATTAGCTATCAAATCATCCTCATATACTTGAATTGCATAAAAAAATGTTCAGATCATCCAACTATCTTTGTTGTAAATATTCTAGTACACCTGTAGTATCACCAGTTTTCATATCCACAACTCTCTTTGAACGTAGATAGTCTTTGTAATCTTTGAAATCAAATCCCACATTTTTGTTATGAACGAAAATCCTGCTTTAGGTGTTATTCCCGAAGAGTTTATATCATTTACTTGTAATTTGCGTGAAACATTCATACTTTTTTGAGATCTCAAAATATGAACCTTAGTTGGGCTTACTAACTCATGACCCTTGTGCTTGGAAATAAACTTGACAACCTTATACTTTGTGGTACGACAACAACTAATCTTCATCATTGCGATGCATTCCTCTTATACTAAATCCTTGCTTTCTCCTTTCTGGTTGATGAGATATGATACCCACATTCCTCTTATATTCTTCTCTATAGCTTTGGCATGAACAACAAAATACCGATCGATAATTCTTCCCATAATATCTTTATTTAGTGAAAACCGTTTAATACTAAATCCAACTATTCTTGCATGTTCATTGTAAAACGTATAAGCTGCTGTTTCGCCATCAAACTGCATACGAATTTTTGGGATTCTTTTTTTTCTAAAAGGGATTGCTGATTTTCAATAATAAGAGTTTCTTCACTACCATTCTCAATAAACTCTTTCTCCTTATTTTCCTCATCAAAAAAAAAATCCAATTTACGTCGTGTAGTAAGATCAACACAATTATTTGTTTTCATTATTTGGGATAACATAGCCTAAAATAAATAGGAATATCATATTAATCCAAAATTATTAATCTCAGACTTCATGCAGTAATTTATTTGATGAGTAGCAGTTACCACATATATGCATAAGAACTAATTACCAAAAACCATTGCATATGTATAATTTAACAAATACTATGTTCAAAAACCAAGAGTCAAAAGACCTAAAAAGGATCAAATTATACTTTTTGAGATGGAAAACAAATACTTAAGTAGGTTCCAAAGTAAACTAAATAAAATAACAAGTATGATGGTGAAAATAGCGGAAAAAAGAATACAATCATTCAGAACAAAGAGGAAGCATCACGAATAATACAACCTCTGATAAAGAATAAAAAAAGGTGAAGTTGATCCTTAAGTCCAAAAATATCTAATGTTCTCAATTTTCACAAATTATGTGCAGTATCTAAAGGCAATAGGTTGATAGACGTGTAAATCCAAATTTATAGGAAATACAATTTTTTGGCTAAAAAACTAAGGGGGCTCATGGCTAATCCAAGGCTAAAGGAGCTGAAATCAGATACATTTTGCCAAGAAACAAGAAGAGCAAGAAACATTAAAATAAAATTAAAAAAAAAACTATCAATACATGAATTTGATAATGGGATGACCCGGTAATCCTTATTATTTAATATTTGGTATTAGGAATTATGTGTATTATTATTATTAGTAGTTTTATGAGGATTATTTCGGATTTTATTCCATAAATGTGCTTTCCATTATATGCATTTCCAAAGTGTGAATATTCCTCCATTTGTCTTCATAACACTTGACATATTTATTACCATTTCCCAATATCAAATAATTAATATAAAACCTTATGCTTCTTGAAAAGTTCATTATTATTTGCTGTTTTGAAATTTTAGTATGATTTTGAGGTTAATTTACAATTTGAACGGTAACGTACTAATTTTCGATATTCGATTACTAGTCTTGGAAAATTCATCTATTAAATACTTATGAGTTTTCAAAAACAATATAAATTAGTATTCTAGACTTTTATGCATGGAGAAGATATAATTTTGAATAAATTACATGATTTTCCAACTTTTAGAGGAATTTGATATTTTAACACAATTTTCAAAATTTTATGTCCTAAATTGCAATTTTCGAAAAGTTATATGTTAAATTTATAATTTCTGGGAAATATACATATTATTTCAGATTTATAAAAATTAAATTTCATCATTTTGGAATTTTTCTAAATTAATTATGAATTTTCAAATTTTAGGCCTCAAAACCCTAATTTTATGCCCTTAAACCCTAATTTTCAGTTTTTACAAACATAAATAAATACGAATTCGAATTTTTAATTAAATAAAGATATGATTTCAGATTTTATAAGATTAGGGCAATAAAAATCAGATTTTATTTATTTTTGTGTTAATATTTTATTAAAATATCCTACACTAATACAAGATGATCTTCTTTTAGAATTGTACATTTATATTGTCTTCTATCATCTAGCTTCATGACTCATGTGTTAGAGTTACACCAAGGCTAGAAATAGTGGATGGAGGTGAAAGATTGCATTTAATTTAGCATTTAATTTTAAGCAAATGTGAGAGATTTGTATTAATTCCAGAAAATTTGCATTAATTAAGGCTTGGCCCCCAAGTCTTTCCATTCTACCCTCACTTCTTACACTATAAATAGGGGGAGGGGTTGCTCACATTTTATCACACCCAGACACACACAAATCCCGCCTAAAACACACACACCCATAGAATATTGCACTTTCAACATATATATCACACTATAGCATTAGTATACCTTCCTATATACATATATATATATATATCATTACCCCTCTTCTACAAATATATATACATATTAACCTTTCCATATATCTATATATGTACTCTACACTTTATACTTATAGAGGAGAAGGTATCCTTTTGAAAGGTAGAAACCTTTCTTAATCTCATAAGTAGGGGTGTTAAGTACGTTCACCTTGAGTAAACATTCTTGCTTAGATATGTTTCAATGCTCTTAAGTAAAAGTTCTTGCTAAAAGCATGCTTCAATGCTCATGAGTAAAAGTTCTTGTCAAGCATGTTTCAATGCTCTTGGTTTAGTAGCTTATCTATTTTTGACGTGATTTTCATAATTAAGTTGTTATTTAATGATTGACTTAAACATGATTCTTATGTTACATGCTATTTTCTTGAATAATTGTTAGTAAAGGCTAAGTAACATTTTCATGCTAGATGTATAAGTATAATAGGAATTAATCTAGTTTATGCTTAATATGTGATTATTACTCTTATTATGAGATCAAGATGCAACCTTGTGAGCTTATTATGTGATTATGTGATTATATGCTTGATATGTGTGTTATTTTCATAGGTTATGTATCATGGAATTGTGTGTGTAGGATTTCATTAGATCTAATAAATTAAAGTGGTTTCATGAAACTATAATTAGTTTTGTAAAGAAAAGTTTATAGAAATATATGTTTATTTTGTAAGTAAAATCTTTATCAAAAACCATATGTCATTTAATTTGGAAAATATATTAGTTTCATGAACTTTTATTCATTTTATGAAAATATGAAACTATATTTATTTTATGGAACTAAAGGAGTTTTATAGATTCAAGTTTTAGAACATGTATTTATTAAAGTTTTATCAAGAGTTAGTTATTTTAGCAAAATAAATTTAGATTCAAACAAAGCAAAATCCCTCTTTTACTAAGATATATCTACATGTGCATCTATACATATGCTATACGTACATATATGATGCGGATCAAGGGAGCTCCAATGGTGTCAAGGTCGAAGCAAGAGGCAACAAGAAGGATCCATTGGCTCTTCCAAGTGGGCCAATCACAAGGGCACGGGCTAAGGCCTTTGGGACAACCATGAACTCATATGTACAAGAGCAAGTCACACTTGAGTTGCAAGAGCATGAATTCACTAAGTGCATAATTGGGCTTGAAGGCACACCTAAGCTACTTCATATGCTTGAGGCGTGTTCAATTGATGAAGGGGCTGCCTAGCCTTGTTTAATTGAGCTTAAATTTATTTGGGCTTTAATTATTTGTAATAGCTTGTATTTGGATTTTAAATACATGACTTGATAGACTTTAATAAGTCCTTGTAAGGATGGCACATTGGGCTTCACTTAAAGCCCATTCCTTAGGGGATTAGGCCTAATGGGCTTAGTTTAGGGTTTGGCTTTGTCGAGGGTATAAATACCTTCTTTAAACCTTTGGAAATCAGATTTTGTTCATTGAGGTAGACAAAAAAATGTGAGTCTCTTGTTCTTCATGTGTAAGAACCTTAGCATAGGAATTGTGAGTTCTACAATCTCCATTGCAACAAGAATTTGATTTATGCTTCAAGAGTACTTGTAAGTGTTGATCTTTTCTTGATTAAATCCTTTTAAATCTTCTTCTTGAGTACAAGGGGGTTGTGGGTTTAAAGGGTAGAATCTATCTTGTTCTTTGCTTTATGCCGAATTGCCATAATCTTCTCATGAGTACATGTTTTTGAGTAGGGTTTTTGCAGGCAGTGCTGCCATTCTGGTGCAGAATCGACAACACTTTCCACTTCGCCTCGGGACCCATAACTTTAACTCTTCTCGATTTGGAGCAACTGGCAAGGTTCCATTCGTCCGACCATCCTATCGGTGTTGAAGTAAGGTATGATGACATCAATATTCTAGAGATTTTTCATTTATCCAGTGAGACCATGACTAGCTATGGGCACATCATCTCCCATTTTGCCAACAAAGCCACCTCGGTCTCCGATGAAGAATACGTCCGATTCTTAGCATTATGGTTGTGTAGATATGTTTTATGTAGCCAATCTTGCCAATAAACCATGGAGCTTTATTACATGGCAGGGGCGCTAGCTACGAGTGCTGAGTTTGCTCTGGGTCCAGCCGTACTGGCTTTCGTTTACAAAGGTCTGCGCAAGTTGGACAAGGTGAGGCAAGACCAAAAAATAAGGGACATCCATCACGGGGGCCTTTGGCTCGTGCAAATCTGGCTTCAAGCCTACTTCCGTCACTTGTGCACAAGATCTGTCGGTATGAGGATGGAAAAGGAGCTCTTCGTAATCTTTTTGGCATGTATGTCCATTTTGACTGCCAATTCTGAGAGAGCCTTCGACCGTTTCTATCTTCCACGAGACGGTAGTATACCAGAGTGGGACGTCCTTTGTAGCGGTGACCCAGTGTTCTATCGCCATGGGTCTAAATCTTTCCACCTCAGTGACCAAAGACGATAGGCTTCCTTTCTTACTACTAGGGACTTGCCATACTATTTTCGTTTTGACAACGTGGTCTCTAGTCGCTTCTTGCCGTATGCCCCTCATTATGTGTGTAACGCCCCGAAACCTCTAGCTAATCATGCAACGTCTAACGTATAACCATTTCTTTAAAACATGATAGCATAAAACATAATGAAACCATATGTATGTACTAATATTCCAAAAGAGAGGTTTACATCATTCCTTTATTATATGTACACAAGTTTGACTTTCAAGTTTCTAGCATAACTTATATACATAATTAACTAAATGCCTTGGAGCGTCCGCTTACATTCTCCTCGCACCTATCCTCCGATGTCTCAATTCTGGCTAGAACATAATAAACAAAACAATGTCAACATATACACATGTTGAGTAGAAATTCATATAGGACATGAGGTGTTCGTGTGAAATTGCATATTGTCATAAAAGCACATAACCACACATAAAACCATAGAAATTTCAGTTTTCATGATCAAATCATATAAATTTCCAGCTCTGATAGAGCATCACAATTCAACACGTTGTTACCGTTTTTCCACCTCGAAGGGCGGCAACCTTATCTCGCCGTGCCTTAAACCAATTTCCAACCGAAACTCCCACCCAACCTAAACACACCGGTGGTCATATCTCGAGTATATGCCAAAAACCTACGACCCACAACCAATACATGGAACACTCCGTCCATGCAAGATGGGAATAGGCATGGATGGCGAGAACTGGTTTAAGACCGGCAAGCCCATTGCCGCCCGGCCGAACTCTAGCCCCATCCATACCGAACACATATAGGGCCCTTACACACATAATTTCAACACATAAAAATCACAATTTCATCACAATACACACTGATTCAGCTCAAATTCAGCACAAAGTACCCATATTTCCGATTTTTGCAAAATCGACATTTACAACGTCGAACTGAAATTTCTAGCTTTCAAACTACTAAAACTCCAGCTTAAAACCTACTGGAAATCCAAACATATATTCCCAAGGTTGTGAAATAGACTTTTAGAGTATAAATTTCAGGAGTTTCAGTTCACGAAACCTGAAACTTTCAGACTGCGACGCGAAACGATTTAGCGCGCAACTTCTGAAATTTCCGACTTTCGCAATCCAAACCTCCAGCTTTTAAAAACCTGTTTCTACAGGTTATTCTACACTGAATTTAAAGTATATAAACCAGGTTTTTGGTTGGAAATTTTTGGATTTTTCAGTCGTGCAAAAATCAAACTTTTCAGCTTTGAAAACAAAAGTTTCTGCATGAACAGTAATTCCAGCATATGCACAACTTAAATTTTCAGCTTTCATAACTTAAAATTTTAGCTTCTATCACATAAACAAGACTCTAACAAGGTATAAACATGATAACCTAGAATTCAAGCATCACTTAAGCATATTTACAACAATTTCCAGCATGCATATTCAAGGATTTTAACCTATCATGCTCATAAAAACATCATATGCACAATATACACATATATAACCAACACATCTTGACATCCCTTAAACCCAAGATGGAAACCAACTTGTGGTGACCTCTTAGGTCTCATAGGGGAGATAACATGCTAATAATTTGATAAAACCTAACCCCAGCTCATGCCTTAGGCAAACTTCTACCTTAATATGTCTTTCTTTCTTTCCTTGTAGGGTTTGGAGTAGGGAGAGTGTTTGAAGGGGTGAGAGGGTTTCAAGACTTGAAAGATATTAGGAAAGTTGAATGAAAACAAGAGGAATGAACTGTGTGTGTGTGTGTGGCCGGATTTTTGGGTGTGTGTGTGTGGTTTTTGGTATTTTTCCAAGTAATATTACATATAGACTAATAAAGAGAGATAGTATTAAAATAGCCTTAAGTCCTTTTCCAATTATGACCCTAATTGGACAAGCATTTGGTCTAAGTAGCTTAAGTGTTGCTCTACTTTAACCATGGCCAAACATGTATTCATTCCTCTAGAAGGTGTATGCCAAGTGTATTTATACATTGTATTTGGCAAGCTTGGTGGATAAGACTCAATACAAGCCTAGTATTTAATATTTTCTATTTTCTCTCCCAAAAAGCACCTCAAAATTCGTCCCCCTCCCTTAAAAGATCTGAAAATATAATTTATTTCTTGTTATTATATAAAATTATTCATATTAGAGAAGAAAATACTATCCAGGGGTAGAAATACAAGTTCCCATACCTTAGGGGGTTTTTTGCAAAAGTTAGAAAAGTTACAAGGAAATCTATTAAGTCTAAGTATATATATACATATATAAACCATGTATATATATATATATCTATGTGTCTATGTATTTCTTAAATTTTATAGTTGTATGGCGATTAACTAAAACAAGAAGGTACCCTACACGTGTACATGTTGCACTTAAACGGACATGTACCATAAAGTATGAAAATAATAAACACTCATACATAGAAACATGTAAATTGTACACATTTAGGTATAGCCACATATATATATAAGAGAAAGGAGAAATGGGGTCCTTACAATGTGGCACGTCAGTTTAGCCTTATTTAGTCTTTGCCTGCCCCAGTCGTGGCACTTAACTTGTCACTTTTCAGGTTGAACAAATACAAAAATCAGGGCGCTGATATCTTCAAGAGCTTAACATAAGGTTCTTGGTGTCGCATAAGTGAATTCGAATTCACTTATTTTGCTAGAGACCCTAGAGCCACTTCGGCCTTCCAGACTTGGCGAAACGGATATTTGGGCCATTCCCGAATTGAGCCTACTCACGTGGCCGTGGCTCATTTTACTTTCTCGGTTGTGCCCACGAATATTGCCACCGACGTTCCTTTCCCTGAGGATGTGCTTGTCAAATCTGTCGCGAGCAAAAAAGGTATTGAGAAATTTGAAGACTTTTATAATGTTACCTAAAATCCCCTTCACCATGATAGATGCATTAGGCAAGCTTCAGTCACGTTTTTTGAAAAGAAAGAAAAAATGATAGCTAAGGCAAAAGAGCATTTTTATACCGCTAGGAAGAGATTAGAAGATAAGACCCCACATTGGTCTACCTTTTACAACACATTATGCTTAACTGCCCCCCCCCCCCTACCTGATTTTGTCCCTTGGGTGATTATCCCTAGCCTTCCCTTTGAAAGGCCCATGAGCTTCCACGACGAGGTTACCTTCAGCGGTTTGCTCACTGATGACCCCGTGGGAGTTCGTAGGGTTGAACTCTTTGGACTCGCTGCCCCTTTTTGGAGTAACGCAGTAACCATAGAAGGGGAAGATATTACCTTCATCCCTGCTCCCACTGTTTTGGTCTCTTCTTATCCTGTCGCTGAATCTCTGCTCATTTTGTTTCTAGGCTCTCACAAGAAGACCGAAGCCATGGTGACTGCTGCCACTGCCATTCTTGTTGGAATTCGCATTCCATCCCCTAATCCTGCTCCTGCGCCGGCCCTGTTTCGATGGGTACTTGTCGTTCTACCCGCCACTTTCATTCTACAAAGCTTGAGGGTGTGTTTGAATTGTCTGACTCTGAGGATGACGAATCGAACGTTTCCAACCAGGTATCTTTTCTTTGATTCTATCTTTCTAATTTTCATCGTGTTGATTTCTTTCCTTCGCAGGCCCCTCGTCGAAGCAAACGCGCCATTACTACCACTATTGGCCCAAGGCCAATGCATGTTAAACAAATGGTGCATGTTACCTCTGAACTAACTAGCGCCACAGATGAAATGGCACAAAGCTGATTGCTATATTTGTCCTGTCCGACGAACCTGTATGGTTCGACATTGTAGGAGTAATTTCTAGCTTCTGCTACATTCACATTGGTCGTGAACGATCTTTCTTCTGCCTTCACCATCTCTGGATCATTCTCGGCATCCCCCAAAAATACTAAAAACTGGTGTAAGATTGAAGGGATGCAAATGGCGGAAAGGATCCAGTCCCTTCCTAGTAAGGCATTGTATGAAGTCTTTGCATCTATAACGAAAAATGCAGAGGTGACTGTCTTCTTTTCAATACTTACTTCAATCGGAAGTATACCCATGATGTCCGTTTTTCCTCTTGCAAAATTTCTGATGACCGTATCTGTCTTGAGGAGATCATCATTTTCCTTTCTGATGCGCTTCATGGTTTGGAGAGGCATGATTTTTACTGTGGCTCCATTATCTACTAGCATTCTTCTCATAGGTTTTCCATCTAGATGGCCAGCCACGAAGATGGGCCTTACATACTTTGCTATGCTTGGCGGAGGTTTCTGGAACAAAGCCTTGATCTCTTCAATTGTTTTACTCTTCTGGACTGTTCGTTTGGAATTGCTCACAAAGAAAGCCACAGGCTCACTGTCATCCTAGACCTCACTGCTTTTGTTTGTGTCATCCTGAGAATCACTATTAGCATATGTATCGGAAAGGAATGCCCATACCATATTGCACTCCATGTTGACAGCTTTGCCACTGGATGATGGTACGTCTCTGGTTTCTATTGGCAACTCCTTGTCGATCTGGTTTAGTTCTCTTCCATCTTTACAATCTATTCACTCAGTAGATCCTCCTCTCCGACACCGTCTCGTCTGTTTGGGATATCGTTCTTTAATTCATCATTTTCCAATATCATTGGATCAACAATCTTTTTGTTCCACTGAATGTCGGTCGGGATAACTTTTTCGATTTCTTGGCTCCGTTGACATCACTGCCTTACCCTGGATGGGTTTTTCCGTTTCCTTTTTGAGTATTTCATCTTCCTTGCGTTGTCACAAGTATCTCTAGTACTGTGTTCATGTCATCTCTCAAGAACTTCTTCCGCTAGGAAACTTAGGATGTCTTAGTGTTGTCCTTTGTCCTTTCTAGACTGCTGGCAATTTAATGGACCTGGAATAAACCAATTCTTGAGCCGGTTCACATCTTCGAGGTAGGCTAGAGGTGTCTTCCTCTTATCACTCCGCTCTCTGTCGACCTTTCGGGCCAGACATCAATCTCTCTTGTTCCAATTTTGACGAGATGGATCACCATTCACACAATGCCCCCCGAGCATGTGAGGGGGATATGGCACCATAGGCGGTTGTGGAATCAGGGAAAAGCTGGCCATGGGATTGGCCCAAGGATAGTAAGCTCCTGCTGGATATACCAATGGCATTGTTGCTATTTCGAAATGGCATCTGGCGCAAAGGCCCAATTGCCATTCTGACTGCTTCATTGTTTGCTCATTCTGTTAGTTTTCTTTTTCGGATGGGTTTCATTCTGAATGTTGACCATGTTTACTCCCTCGACTTGGAATGGTTCTTTGTCAATTCTCATTTTCTTATTCATCCATTCCGACAGAAAGTGCAAGGTGCCGTTGTCCTGGCAGCTCTGGATTATCCACCTGAAAATCAGACAATCATTGGTGTTATGAGTCCATGCGTTATGAAATTTGCAGTACATTTTGCCTTCCAGCTCTATAGTCGTTGGCATTCTATGGTTGTCAAAAATAGCCTCAGTTTTCATATGTCGAAACAATAGCGCCTCTCCAATTAGAAAGGAACTCTGGCTTATTCAGCATGCCAGGAGGCATCTTGATGTGAGGCTGTAACGCCCTTGGTTTTATCAAAGCCGGGCAGACCGTGTTCTATTGGCAAACGACTTGGGTTGGGCCCACTTCGTTCTCTCATTGGTCTTTTTGGACACTGACCAGGTCATCTTGAACTTCGGCTAGACCTATTTGATAATGAGTGGCCTTGCCTTGATAACCTCTTCGATTCTCTTCTCTTAACAAATTTTCGTATTTAGTGACCTGCCTGATTAAGTCAAAAATTGATGTGAATTGTTGGCCGAATTTTTTTTTATTTGAGGTGCATGCCTCCTATGGCCAAACTTATTTTTCTCAGCCATGATCAGTGGGCAAAAGTGCCTGGCCTGGACGAATCTCCTCATATATTCCTCGACTGACTCCCCGGGCATTTGTCTCATATTGGTTAACTCCGATATGGATACCTCAGGGGGTAGTCGATAGAAATGACTATGGAAAAGATTCTCCATTGTTGGCCAATCGGGAACAAACCCATGTATAAGTCTGATGTACCACAAAAAGGCTTCTCCAGTTAAGGAATTCGGAAACAAATGTAATTTTAGGTTTCTGTCCATTCCAATTTCGCCACACTGTGTGGTGAATTTAGTAATATGCTCAATCATAGTCTGTGATCCATCCCCGTTAAACAAAGTAAAAACTGGGACCCTAAACCCTGGGGGAAAAGGAATCATGTCAATTTGAGGGGGGTAGGGGCGAGAATACCTGGGTGGCGAGGCTGATCATTTATGCCTCACTAATTCCTGCCGCAACATTTCCTGTATCTCTTGTTGAGACACAGTTGTGTTGTCATTTCGATTGGTGGCAGGTTGGGGTCTTTCCGCCACATATGGCATTGCATAGGGGATTTCAGACCCGTCGGAATGATTCCTGGAGCCCTATCCTTCTCCTTCCAAGAGTACGCCTCTGGATTCGAACGCCACTCTTTTGTCAGTATCAATATTAGGATATCTTCCACAGGGATTATTACCTCCAATGTTCAATCATTTTGGCCGTGCATCAGCATAGTCAGGATATGATGTTTTTCGGCCTCATTTTATTATGGAGGTTCTCTCACCGGTAGAATGTTGTCCATTCTTGCAGCTATACTGCACAAGTTCATTCCGTAATGTGGATCGGCTACTCGGAGTGATTCTAACATGGTGGCTATCTGTCCGGCCCTCTACGATTCTTCTCTATATTGTCTTTCCATCAACTTCTGGAATCTACGGTTAGACTCCAAGATCCACTTTTCCATTACATTAATGCGTCTTCGCCACAATTGGCCACTCTAGCTAGCAAGGCAGGTGCTTCCTGAATCGACGCCTCTTCAGGCGCTCTTTGATTTCGCTTGAGCCCGTCAATGATAGCCTGAATGTTGGTGGGAGGTGGATTATGTCCACTCATCTCTTTATTCTGATCACTGGCTGCCTCGCTTTCAATGTCTGAACCGAGGTCAGCTCGAGTTTGACTCCTTAAGCGTGGTGGTGCCATGACTTGCTTTCTATGGATTTTAATTTTCAATTTTTGTGATTTTCAATACAGAATGCAAGTACGCAGTTGACCGAAATAAAACGTGTTTTCTAAGACTTGGGTCTTATTAATTTCACTTCAGCATGGCGAAAAGGACCAATATCAGCCTACTCTGAATTCATATAAAAAAATTTATTTTTCGGGCCTAAACAGAGAGTTAGAGATATTTTGACTCATGAAAAGGATATAGAAGATTATGAACCATTTTCTCTTTTCTTTTAAGAAATCGGTTTCGTCTGTTACAACCAAACAATTGTGTCAATATTTTGAATGGAAGATAATTTATAGTTAATACCTTGTGCACATTCGATGCGTGTAAAATAAAAAAAGAACATAATTTAATCAAATAATTAAATTTTAATAATATATAATTAATTGTTTGGTGATTTCTCTATGTAAAAGCACATTTTTCTTATATTTATACTACCTTTTAAATCATTTGTGATATATTTATTAAATTTATGAAAAGTTAAAAAAAAATCAATTTTAAATAAAGTTATTTATTGATTAAAAAATAAAAAAATATAAAATAGCACAAAAGTTTTAGAAAAAGAGGTGAGAGAGAGAGAAAAGGGGGGATAGGTAATAATAGAAAATACAAAAAAAAATATGTTGTTTGAGAGAAATGAAAGATAGAAGAAAGAGAAGAGTAGTTAAAGAGTATTTTAGAAATACGACAATTACATGTCTAAAAAAAGTCAAAATCTGTCACACTTAATATATAGTATTAATATTTTAAATGAACAACAAATTAGTACAATCAATTGAACTATTATGCATTGGAAAGAAGTTATCAAACTAAAAAAAAATGCATACATTTAGAAAAATACCCACAATCTAAAAATTATATAATTTTCCATTTTCAACTTTTAAGTGAAATCATGATTGGAATTTAGAGCCATTTCATAGTGAAACAAGATTTAGATAAATGATTTTATCAAATTTTGATAAACTGTCCAATTATCCATAACTTTAACCTATGGTGAGTTTAATTTTTCTTCTTTTTTTTTTTCAAAATTCGTCAACACTGTTGGTGAGTTTTATTATTTTATTATTAATTTTTTTCCAACAAATATATTAAGTTATTATAAATTTTATTAATATTTTAATAAACTTATCATCGTCGAAGGCGAATTAAGTTAGATTTGTATGGTACTTTTTTTATAAGCCAAAATTTTAAAAATTACACCTTTTTTAATTAAATTTTAAAAAAAATCATAAATATATATATATATATATATTAGACACACACACAGCACTCGTAGCATCGTAGCCCAGCACGGAGATTTTTGCAAACGGATATTATAAACAAAGCAGCAAACAGAAATGGCGGTGGAGAGTTGCGGTGACTTGCACGCGCTTCCGGAGGACTGCATAGCAAACACGCTATCACTGACGAGCCCTACGGACGCTTGCCGGCTGTCCTTGGTCGCCTCCACGTTCTGGTCGGCGTCCCAATCCGACACCGTTTGGGAACGGTTCTTGCCCGCCGACGTCATTTCGCGCTCAGTCGCCGGCCTCGATTCGTTGATATCCAAGTTACAGTCCAAGAAGGATCTGTATCTACACGTGTGATCATCCCATTCTCATCGACGGTGGCCGCAAGGTAATTTTTTGATTTTGTTTTGGGTTTTGGAATTGAGGATTTTCTGGGCCGGTTTGTGTTCGTGTTGGATAATAGTGATTTTGGGTATACGTGGGTGGACTTGGATTATGTAATATTAATTCAGCAATTTTCCCCATTTAATCAGAGCCATTGGATCAAAAGTCAGCGATTTAATCGTGGCCGAATAAGGGCAAAATCGAAAGTGGGGAAAAGAGGAACGGCGTCGTTATACTAATGCGCTGTCAATCCCTAGAGCAGCTACGCAACGCCATCTCAGCCATCCAAGAAGAATCGTCATCCAACGGCCGTTATTCAAACTGGGCGAACGGTTCTAACGGCCATGTACAGGCATATGGTGCTCAGCACCACACCAGCTGATCGTACAAGTTGTTTAGATTTCCTTGATTTTTGTTATTTGTTTTTCCATTGTATTTAAGGAATGGATTTTGTGAAATGAGATATCAGACAAAGTTTATCCTCAATCCTTCTCTCATCTTCTCCTTTCTCTGTTCTTCCCAACACCCTAATTTCTCACAATAATTTTTAAATATATATATTCTGGGACATTACAACTTGGTATCAGAGCATACGACCTGAGTGACCTAGGTTCTAGCTATGGCGGAAAGCAGCAAAGTGAAAGAGCTACTGGAAGCTCACAAGAAACAGGAAGCCTTGCTGGCTGAAGAGAAGTCCTTACGGGTGACAAGTGAACGTCATTTCCAGGGGCAGCTAGAGGTGGTCATGGATTATCAAAAGGAGCTTCAAAGCACTGTTAAAGTATTGGAAAGTAGCCAGTTGGGAATACAACAGCAACTCCAGAGCATCATTGAGCAAATACACCAGTACAACAAAAACAAATCGGTATTGGGGGAGGGTTTATCGGCTACGGCGGGTAAGGGTTCACCATCTTCCCATAATTTAGGGTTCGCTCATGAAGGGAGTGAATCTGAAGCTTCAGGAACACACGGTAATACTTCCCCATACCCTAGAATAGAGTTTCCCCGGTTTGATGGGAGTAATCCTAGAGCATGGGTAAGGAAATGCAATAGGTATTTCCAGATATTGGCTAGTATTTCGGAAGAACAAAAGGTTCCTCTAGCGTCTGTATACTTAGATGGGAGGGCTGAATGTTGGTTCCAAGGGTATTAGAGTGCAAGGAAATGCCAAATTGGCAAGAGTTTGTGGTTGCTGTGTATGAAAGTTTTGATGAGACCGACCCAGAGCTTATGGTGGGGGAGTTCAATAAACTGCACCAGACGAATTCAGTGGCACAATATTTGGAAAAATTTGAGGAACTGAAATCTCAGATGATCTTGTTTAATAAGGATTTTCCTGAAGAATTTTTCACAGCCAGCTTCATTAGTGGGCTTAGAGATGATGTCAAGGGGGCTGTCATGGCACTCAAACCAACGGGTTTTCAACAAGCAGTGTCTTTAGCCAAGAAACAAGAAGCTACTGTGGATGCAATTGTCAAGAGGGCTCAAACCATGAACAGGCCGTTTGCTCAAAACAAAACCAATTACAAGAACCCAACTCCCATGTTCCAAAAAAATTACACCGCACCCCCTAAACCACCCTATCGACCTAACCTTGAAACCCCTTCCACTATTCGCAAGTTACTCACTGCTGCTGAAATGAGAGCACGAAGAGAGAAAAATCCTTGTTATAACTGTGATGAGACTTTCACACCGGGACATCGATGCAAACAAAGACAGATTTACATGATAATGTCTGAGGAGGAGGAGTCAGCTCTCAATGCTGAGCAAGAAGAAGAAGAGGAACACACAGACGGGGAGATTATTTCAGAAGACGTCACAGTGTCTCTTAATGCTATGTCTGGTAACACAGACATGAACACACTGAGGATCAAAGGGCAGTCTCACGGGAAGGAGATCCATATCCTCATCGACAGTGGCAGCACTCACTGCTTCTTAGATGAAGAGATAGCTTTTCAGCTGGGATGTTTGATCCAACCCACCACCCCTATGATGGTGAGTGTAGCTAATGGAAACAAGCTCATCAGCAGGAGGATTTGTCCAGACTTCACTTGGGAAATTCAAGGGCATCAATTCAAGTACCCCATTAGAACTATCAAGCGAGGGGGATGTGACATGGTGCCAGGGGGGACTGTGGAATTTGATTATGACAAAATGAAGGTCACCATATCCAGACAAGGTAAGAAGGTTTCTATGAAAACTATGAGTGAAAAGGCAGAACTACAGCTGGTATCAGCCAAGAGTTTCAGTAAGCTCTTCAAGAAGGGGAGTTCTGGATTGTTTGGGCATCTTTTCTCTGTCAAGGCTGAGGAGGTAAAAGGAGGGGAGGACCAGCAGCTCCAAAAATTACTGCAAGAATATGATGATGTATTCTCAGAACCCACAACCTTACCCCCAGAGAGAGAGATTGAGCACCAAATCACCTTATTACCTCACTCCATACCCAAGAAACAAGCCCCTTACAGATACCCCCATGTGCAGAAAAGTGAGATAGAAAATATTGTAAAAGGATTACTAGAAGCAGGGATTATACGGACTAGCCAAAGTCCCTTTGCTTCCCCAGTTTTGCTAGTAAAAAAGAAAGATGGGCAATGGAGAATGTGCATTGACTATAGACACTTGAACAGTCTAACAGTCAAACACAAGTTTCCCATTCCAGTTATAGATGAGCTGTTGGACGAACTACATGGAGCGGAGTGTTTCTCTAAGATTGATTTAAGATCTGGTTATTTTCAAATAAGAATGAAGAAGGATGATATTTACAAGACCAGTTTTGTTACTCACCAAGGTTACTATGAGTTTTTGGTGATGCCGTTTGGTCTATGCAATGTACCCTCAACATTCCAAGCTTTAATGAATCAAGTTTTCTCTGAGTATTTGAGGAAGTCAGTTTTGGTTTTCTTTGATGATATTTTAGTCTACAGTAAGAGCAAGGAAGAACACCTGGAACATCTAGAGAAAGTCTTAGATAGATTGAGGAGTCATAAGTTATTTGCCAAACGAAGCAAGTGCAGCTTTATGAAGGAGCAAATCGACTACTTGGGGCATATCATTTCTGCAAAGGGAGTAGCCACAGATCCTGAAAAGATAGAATGCATGGTAGGATGGCCCTTGCCTAAGAATTTAAAAGCACTGAGAGGGTTCCTAGGCCTGACGGGGTATTACAGGAAGTTTATAAAACACTATGGAATCATTAGTAAACCCCTCACAGAGTTGCTAAAGAAGAACGGGTTTCTATGGAATGAGGCAGCTACTCAAGCTTTCAACAGCTTAAAGCAAGCCATGGTTTCATCTCCAGTTTTAGCTCTCCCTGACTTTAGCCAACCCTTTGAAATTGAGACGGATGCCTGTGGGAAGGGGATAGGAGCAGTGCTAATGCAACATGGTAGACCTATTGCTTACATGAGTAAGGCCTTAGGAATCAAAAACCAAGGTTTATCCATCCATGAAAAGGAGTTCATGGCCATTTTATTGGCTGTAACCAAGTGGAGGCACTATCTTCAAGGGCACTCTTTTGTGATCAAGACTGATCAAAAAAGCCTAAAGCACATACTGGACCAAAGGGTGGACTCCATACTGCAGCAAAAGTGGGTATCAAAACTCATGGGACTAGACTATGTGGTGCAGTACAAGAAAGGCAGTGAAAATAGAGCAGCGGATGCCCTCTCAAGAAGAGAGCAACCGAAAGGGGAGAACTTTGGCATCTCGGTAGCAGTCCCCACTTGGATCTCTCAAATACAATCCAGTTATGAGGGGGATGAGATTTTTCAGAAAATTATACAAGAGAAGGTGCTAAACTCTCAAGCCCACCCTGAGTATCAATATGTGGATGGGTTGCTAAGGTATAGCAACAAGTTTTGTGTTGGACAGCAAGGGAATTTGAGAGAAAAAGTGATGCAGATATTACATGACTCTGCAGTAGGGTGTCATTCAGGTATTCAAGGGACATATCAAAGGGTTAAATCCCTTTTTTATTGGCCCAAACTAAAAGAAGATGTCAATCGTTGGGTAAGGAACTGTGATGTTTGTCAAAGAAACAAAAATGAACATGTTCCTTACCCAGGATTGCTATTGTAACAACCCGAACCTTTTATAGGATAAAATTTACAAGCAAACGTTCTTTTATTTACATTACACAATGAACCTGAAAACATAATTACTAATATACTAACTAAGCTGGTTCATAGACATAAACTTGCAAAATCTAGCAACAATTCCGATCTAGGCGCCCACTTCGTAATTTCCTAGAATATCGTTCTTGCTATCTTGGACAAGCCTGTTTTCCTAAAATAAATAGCATACGTAAAATAGGTCAACATCACAGTTGAGTAGAAATTCCTTACCAAATCATATAAGGTGATAGTGTGTGCATTGAAATATGTAAGCACATTGTTTCACATTTCGTTTTACCTTTGGATCACAAACAGTGATTTCAACTTCCCAACACATTTCTCCTTTCCGACCTTATTCTCCAACAATATCAATCCCTACCTTATCTCGAGATTACGCCAAAATTCTACGACCCACTTCAGTACACGAACACTCCGTCCGAGTAAGGTGGGATTAGGACCAGGGATGGCGAGAACATATATTAAGACCGGCAAGCCCACTGCTGCCCGGCCGAACTCTGCCCCATCCCCACCGTAACACATCGGGGCCCGGCATGCGCAATTAAATTTTCACATATAAACATATTTTTGCACATAGAAACTAAATTAAACATGCACATAGAAAACTAAATTAAACATGATGAGCCTAACACAATAAAAACTTATTATGCATGTATATTAGCATAACAACATAGTATGCATGAATCCTAGCATAATGACATATGATAGATATTTATAAAATAAGCATGCCATAATAATTGTAATTTAAAATGCTACATGCCTAATCTAAGCTTATATAACTTGAAAAGAATTTCTACCTTACTAATTTTCTTGTTCTTGATATATATATATATATATATATAGGTATTTGTATAGTGGTGTGTGTGTGTGACGTGAAGTGGGTGTGTGTGTAGGAAGTAGTGTGTGTGTGTGAAGTGAGTGTGATGTTATATATATGTGTGTGTGGATGTACCGTGTGTGTGTGTGGAGTGTTTGAGTAGTGTGTGTTTGTGTTTGGAAGGCAAGGTTATTCCCCTATTTATAGGTTTTTGGCAAGAAAGAAGATTATTTTATTTCATTTTATCTTGTCATTTATTACATTTTTACAACTAAGCTTGTTATTAATTGTGTTCACATTAATTTGTGGTTATAATTTACACAAATGTGAGCCTAAGAATCATGAGTTGCACCCTAGAATTCAATATGTGTTATCTAGATTGTGTTATGTGTTAATCTAGTTTAATAAGATGATAACACATGCTTCTTCCTTTAATTTTATCCCTACAATTGTTGGCTATATTTAGCAAAATTATTACAAGTGTATATCTTAGGTGTATGAATTCATTAATGAAGACAATGACATTATGAACATATGTCTTAATTTATCTATTGTAAATATATATATATAAACTTATTTATATATTTATTTATAATTAGATATATGTATGAACGAATTTATATATATAACTATATACACGTACCTATATGTATATAAATTACTATATATGTACATATACGTGTATGACTATATGTATATTATTATAAGCACAAGCCTTGATTACTTATTTACCTATATAATTATTATATATATACACATTCGACTATAGATATACGTGTATGACTATAGATAGATATAAATTGTGTAGTTAAGTATTGTTAAATACATAGAGTGTGTTTAGGACTAATATGTAATTAATTATTCATGTAAGGGTATTATATGTGTATATATATATATATGAATTTATATAGCTAAATATATATATATTTTGTATACATGACTATTATTTTCTAGCAACCAAAAGAATTAATAAAATTTACACAATTTGTAATTACTATTCATATAATAAGAAATACCGGGTTATTACAGCTATAGCCATTGACCATCCCTTCACAGGCTTGGTCACATATAACCATGGATTTCATTGAGGGATTGCCCCATTCTGAAGGCAAGAACTCCATCTTAGTCATTGTAGATCGGTTTACCAAATATGCGCATTTTGTTTCACTCACACACCCGTACACGGCTGAAAACATAGCCAAGGTCTTCCTTGATCATGTCTATAAACTACATGGACTGCCCATCAGCATAGTCTCTGACAGAGACAAATTATTCACAAGTCAGTTTTGGAAGTCGTTGTTTAAGTTACTAGGAACCTCTTTAGACATGTCCACTGCATATCATCCCCAATCAGATGGCCAAACTGAGAGAGTTAATCAGTGCTTAGAAACATATCTTAGATGCATGAGTCATCAAAGGCCTAAAACGTGGAATAGGTGGTTATCACTAGCTGAGTATTGGTATAATACTAACTATCATACCAGCCTCAAGTTGAGCCCTTTCCAGGCCTTGTATGGCTATTCTTCTTCCCATATTCCGTTAGGACCATTTGCACACACTAAGCACAAAGAGGTCATTGCATGGGTACAGGAGAGAACTAGAACCCTTGAGCTTTTAAAGGAGAATTTAAGCTATGCGCAAGACAGAATGAAAACGTATGCAGACAGACACCGAAGTGAGAGGTCGTTTGAGGTAGGGGATCAGGTGTACCTGAGATTACAACCTTATAGACAGACTACGGTGGCAATGAGGAGGCATCTTAAGCCAGCACCAAAGTACTACAGGCCCTTCGTAGTCGAGCAAAAGGTTGGAAGTGTAGCTTACAAACTACAGCTTCCTGAGGGAAGTCAGGTGCACCCCGTTTTCCACGTCTCCTTGCTCAAGAGGAAGATAGGCAGCAAACACATTCCCACCACTATGCTACCGGAAATGGATCAAGAAGAGAATTACAAGATATGCCCCATCGCCGTGTTAGGAAAGAGACTTGTACCACGAAATAACGTAGCAGTGCCACAAATCTTGGTGCAATGGGCATACTCAACACCTGAAACAAGCCACTTGGGAAGATTACAGCGTGATCCAAGCAAAGTTTCCTAATTTTGATCCTTGGGGACAAGGATCGATTCAAGGGGGGGAAATGTAATGTTAATTCAGCAATTTTCCCCATTTAATCAGAGCCATTGGATCAAAAGTCAGCGATTTAATCGTGATCGCAAAAATAAGGGCAAAATCGAAAGAGGGGAAAAGAGGAACGGCGT
This sequence comes from Petrea volubilis, assembly GCA_026212405.1. Lineage (NCBI taxonomy): Eukaryota > Viridiplantae > Streptophyta > Magnoliopsida > Lamiales > Verbenaceae > Petrea > Petrea volubilis. Next base: position 13,628,096 of record CM047878.1, read on the forward strand.
CGTTCTACTAATGCGCTGTCAATCCCTAGAGCAGCCACGCAACGCCATCTCAGCCGTCCAAGAAGAATCGTCATCCAACGGCCGTTATTCAAACTGGGCGAACGGTTCTAACGGCCATGTACAGGCATATGGTGCTCAGCACCACACCAGCTGATCGTACAAGTTGTTTAGATTTCCTTGATTTTTGTTATTTGTTTTTCCATTGTATTTAAGGAATGGATTTTGTGAAATGAGATATCAGACAAAGTTTATCCTCAATCCTTCTCTCATCTTCTCCTTTCTCTGTTCTTCCCAACACCCTAATTTCTCACAATAATTTTTAAATATATATATTCCGGGACATTACAGATTATTTGCCAGAATCTTGTATCTGTTGTTCAGAATTGTTTGTCGTGTGCCCTGTTCACGAAATTGAATTGTATCTATCAATACGTAGCAAACTGCTTCAAAACCAAAAAGATAAAGAAAAGGAGTAGGAAAAAATTAAAAAAAAACAAAGACCTGTGGTTGTTTTAATCTTCGTTTTCTGTTTTTATGTTTGTGAAAATTGAAAAGCTTTTCATTGTTTTTGCATGGAGATAATATTGACCAGGAACATAGAGGAACAGTCCCGTCTATGGGTAAAACAGGAAAATGTGTTTTGATTGAGGAACTGAATAACCTTTATGCTAACATAGTTTAGTGTTCCCCACGTTTCAGTTGAGTGCCGCATTGAATTGCTTACGAGTTATGATAGTCAATACTGAAAAATATGATTTGAAAAAATGATTCGGAAAATGATTAGTATTTGACGATAGTCAGTGCTGAATAAGGCATTGTCTAGAGCTGTTGAGACTCCGAATGCTGTTTATATGGAGTCTTGATGTGATCATGCAATGTACCGTCGCTAATTGAGGCTTTTTGCTCATCAAGTTTTGGCTCTGTTCCTTAGCATTGCCATTGTTTCAATTATTGTAGTTAAGTCGATGCATTTGATTAGCTTTCTCTATTGCTGAACAGAGCTTTTCTTTGGAGAAATGGAGCGGAAAGAAATGCTACATGCTTGCTGCAAGAGACCTCTTTATTGTGTGGGGTGATACTCGACCATACAGCGCTGGATCTCTCTTCCCAAGTCCAGGTACGACGGTACTGGCGGGGGATCTCTCTTGCCCTTTCCTTTCGGTTAATCTTGTGTCTTAGTTACAAATAAACAATTTAGGTTTGGTGTTTTTTCCACTAAATTCCATGCGGTATGAAAAATTGCAAAAACTTCCCTAATGTTTTGTTCCGTATTACCAATTTGACTTGCCTTTAGGGGTATCTCTAATATGGAGCCGAATATTAGGGAGGTATTTGTAATTTTTTGCACCATGAGGGTTTTGTTTTTTTTGTTTTTTTTTTTTTATATGTCAAAGCAAACCTCACCCTAGTTTTGTCAATTCAATTTAGGCCTCTCCGAGGTGGCAGTGCTTCTTAACGTGTGCTGGTTTGAAGTACGGGGCAAGATAAATACCAGCATGCTGTCTCCCAGCACAAACTATGCAGCATACCTTGTGTTCAAGTCACAAGCGCATGGGCATGGGTTTAAACCTGCTGAGCGTTGCGTCTCCATTAGCGGGCAAGAAAGTGACAAACGTACTATTTGTTTGATGATAGACACTGCGGTGCCTATGGACAGTAATACTCAGTACCCCAAGCAAAGGGATGATGGATGATGGAAGTTGAGCTGGGGGTGTGTTTTGTTGAGGGAAGGCGAAGATGGTGATTTGGAGATGAGCTTGATGGAGGTGCGTGGCAACTGGAAGAGTGGGATTATTATTCAAGGGATTGAGATTAGACCCAAAGAGTGTGAATAAATGATTATTGATTCGTGTTTTGTAATTTGATGGACGCACCTCTTATGAATGTTACTGGTGATGTTATTGTGATCAATATTTATCATTCGACTTGGAAAATCACGGGCGTTCACTTGAGCAACCTGTGAACAAACCTTCAATGGGGTAAAGATTTTTCTTGATGGTGTAGGTGTGGAAGGTTTGCTCACAGGTTTGATTGTTGGAAAAAGTTATGTAACTCAAGCTGATTTACGCAGGTCAACGGAAGGAAAAATTGAGTAATATAAATCTTGATGATCAAGAGTAGATAATTAACACTAATTAGGATTTTGAGTCATTAGGGAGGGAAAAGTGGGAGAAGAAAAAGGCAGGGGAATAGGGATGGGCATGGGTGATTGGTGGGGACAGCAGCAGCACAATCACAATCACCCCCTCGCACAAAGGGGCACTTCCTTGTCCCCATTGCCTCAAATATCACCCGCCCCCCCCCCCTCCCCACACCAACCCGTCAATCCCTCCCTACAATGCACATCTAGTTCTCATTTCCAATTAATAAAATACCATTTTTTTTTATTACGTAAATATTAGTTTACATGTACAAGAGAATAACTAACTATTACATAAGGTAAATTGTGGATTCAATCGGCAAAGTTTGGGATTGATAGCACCTTACTCTCATCATTAAATTGAAACTGATCATTGGCACTCTTAATTTTGATTCCAGCAGCATTAAAAAGAATATTTCAACACATGCAATGGCAAAATCAATCATTCACTTTTGTTAATTAGTATTTGCACTGAAATGCAAAAGTAACAGGGCAATGTGCAACTATTCACATTCATTAGGGTGTAATTTAAAATTTTCATTTATCTCATCCAAAACACATATTTTCACACAATAATATTGCTCATACTCATCAAATTAATCACAAAAATTCAATCAATACCAAAAATTGGATTAAGATTCACTTTACCCATGAAATTTAGAAAAAGACGGTGGCTTAAAATTTTGCTCACCTCTGTCTGCCTATATTGAGAGATGCACAAGCTGGGTTCTTGGAAAAATCTCAAAGCTAGCAAACAATCTCCTTCCACCCAAACCTTTTTCACACCTCCCCTCTCGCCAAGCCATTTCAGTGCCATCCCCAGTGCAGCGAGTTCCATTTCAAGAGGATCACTTGGCCAATCTCAAAACCCATCCTTGCGCACCCCCAGCTTGTTTTGAGCAACAATCCCATAACCTCGGTAGCCTTTTTCAACACTCGAAATTTACTTTGACTGATCCCGTTGGTGGTGGAGACCACCACACGGATGGCCGATCAACGTATCTCAGCATGCCTTCTTCACATCACGCTTGCCATACTCTATGGGAGAAACCTTCCACCCAGCTCTCAACGCCCGGAAAATGAGGAGTTGAGTTTTCCATATAAAATGAATTTCTCAGCCACCAGATTCTCCAACAAGGCAACATGAGCTTCTCTAACTTCTTGGATTTTGATGTACTGGCTAGTCACCCAAATAATATATGCACCGTTGCCGGACGAGTATTCTGTTCAAAATATTCCACCCCATTTGAGAAAGCGGCCAATGTTTGGGGACGAAGGCAAAACAAGTGATCCGTAGCCTCAATCGCTTTGCCGCATAAGTGACACATACCATCCTTGATAATCTGTCGACGGTGTAAGTTATCCCGAGTAAGAATTCTGTTACGGATTAATCTCCAGATCCATATTTTAATTTTTGACGGGAGTTTCGTACGCCATATAGCCTTATAAATTCCACCCAAATTTAAATCAGCACGCCCAATTTCTTGCCTTTGCAACATTCTTAGATATAGAATAACTTTATAATTTCATTGCAGGCAAAATTTCATTTTTCATACATTATATTGACTTAGTTTCACATTGAGGACACTTTTTATATATACTAGCAAAAATGACATATATTGTTTCAAAAGGTTTTGCAATGTTAGGCCAATGGCGGGAATTTGGAATCCGGCCTGAAAATACTACGCCATCATCGAAAAAAATCCTAGTTTGTTTATTTTGCTTATATGAGGATGAATAGATCAATGATGTGGATTTATTAAATATCTTGGCATCTATGTGGACTAAATTAAAAGGTAGAAACATCACTTTATTAGTTCAATTCCCACCCAATTAATTTCACTGCAACTTGGACTTGAATTCAGGTTGTTCCTGACACAAACTTGAGTCACTCTCTCTAATCATTTGGACACACTAACTATTATTATAAGGTGTGCTACAACTTTTCTTTTAACTATATATTTAAACTCTTTAAGTTCAATGTTTAAAATCTATTAATATAATTTAATATTTAACTTCAATACGAAATTTGGCCAATACAATGTATCTATGTGCATGTACTTTGCTTCCATTGCCTATCAGAGACGGAGCCAAGAATTTGAGAGGGGGCGAAATTTTTTCGAAATTATTGGTTATTAAAATGTATGAATACAAGGATTACATACAATGTTAACATATAAAATAACAAAAGTTATTATATTTATGCTTGTAAGACCAATTAGAAGTATTACAATCAAAATAATATATAAAAAAAATATTGAAAAAGATAACAAGTTATTTTCTGTTTCAAAAGAAGCAAATGTCGTGGATAATGAATTGTTTTTAAAAAAATACTTACAAAGAATTTGTTAACAATACTCAACAAAATTGACCTAAACTCACATAACAATATATAATCAAAACTCAAAAAATTTTAAAATAGATTTCTCTCTCTCTCTCTCTCTCTCTCTCTCTCTCTTTGTTCTCATAATCAGAAAATATATTCAAAGCTCAAAATATATATATATTTTTTCTTTGTCATCACATTCCCCTAATCACTACTAATTAAATATGAAGTCTCAAATTAGTAAGATTTGTTCAAATTCAATAGCTCAACAAATAAACATCAAAATTCATTAAGTTTAATATTGAAATTAGTATCAACAATTCAAAAGTTCAAATATCTACAAAAAATCAAATAAATAAATAAATAAATGTATAAATTTCAAAATTAGTACACAATACCTTTCTGTAAGTTGATTTTGAAGAAAAAAAATTGAATATTGTAGGGTTGGTGAGAGAAGAAAAATTCTAATAAATTTTTGGTGTTCAATTGGAATACAATAGAGAAGTAAAATCTAATAGACTTTTTAATATTTTAATTTGAAAAGAAGGAGAAAGAATGGGGGGGGGGGGGGAGAGAGAGAGAGAGAGAGAGAGAGAGAGAGTTTAATTATTTTGATAAATGAGATTGGATAAAAATAAATCACCTAAAAATAAAAATAGAGTAGAGAAAATTAAAATTTTTATTATATAACTTATATAAAAGTCAAAATTTTATTTAGGTTGGGGGGGGGGAGGAAGGGGGGGCCAATTTTTGAAATTCTAAAAAATATATATATTAAAAAAATGATTTTTTAAATAAATTGAGGGACGCGTCTACCACAACTAGCTCCCCACTCCCCTACCCCTGGCTTTGTCACTGCTACCTATTCAATTGCGTTGTTGTACACTGTGCGAGGCTTTTTAACAGAAGCTTATTTTAGACTTAATTACACTTTACCACTCAAACTATGCGCTTTTTTACACTTTACAATTTGAAATTTTAAGTGTTACCGATTGCTACCTAAAGTTTACATTTTTTTACCGTTTGTCATCTAATTGTATTTTCTGGCCTAAAAATCTTTCTAGAAATGACGACACGTGTTGCTACTCCGACTGACAAATTTGGCCAGAAAATGCAATTAGGTGGTACCGGTAAAAAGACGCAATTTTATTTTTGATTGGTAAGACGCAAACTTTAGGTGGTAATTAATAACACTTAAAAACTGCAAAGTGTAAAAATACGCATGCTTCCAGTAACAAAGTACAATTAAATCTTACATGTAATTGTATATTCTGTTACTTAAATTTTCCTACTTTTTTTCCGATGTAAGGGCTGTTGGGTTTTAAATACATATTGTGTTGACTAACTCCAATAGAAAACTTGAATTTAAAGCAGGCCTACATTTGCTATGCTGAATATAAAACTTAAACTTTAAGTTGTGGTTCATTCGGCATCTAGTCAAGATGGTCGACCGGTCTAAGGCAACAGTTTCAGGCGCTGGTCTGAGAGGGCATTGGTTCAAGTCCCACTCTTGACAGTTTCTTGCCCCCTTTCTACTCTTATTGTTTTGTCTTTCTTCCTAGGCTAATTTTTCAGTTTCATCCCCCGTTAATCTTGCACGACAGTTCTGGGTTTTCATTGTTACTAAATGGTTTATTACTTTGATTCATTTTGATAGGCTGCTATAGCATTGGAGACATATCCAGAGCATGGTTCGCCGTTGCGGCGAGAAATCGGCCGGAACCGGATCGAACGACAATTGCCGTTCCATCGCAATGGACTAGAACCATCACAGGTATGGATCGGCCACGGGCCGGCAATGCATCAGCCATATCAGCGCACTGACCGCCAGCTCTTGATTATGTCCAATTCCATGAAGAAACGTTGATCGGCCAGCTGTGGTCATTGCCGGCTCTATTGGAAGAAGATGAACGCTAAATTAACGGTGAGTTTAGATTTCCTCTTTTTTTAGAAGAAGAAGAAGAAGAAGATGATGAAGATGGAAGACGAGCAATTGAGAAACTTCTAGGTTGTGGATGGGGAGAGAGTGAGAGATTTTTTTTTTTTTCTTTTTAGTAAAAAATACAATATCAATTGTTTTATTTTCTTTGACTGAGGTTTTTTGTAGCTTTTTTGTTTTTTGGCAAAAGTTGTATGAGTTAATTTTTTTTTATTTACACAAATTTTTATCAGAATTTTTTTGATAGTATGTGACATTTTTTAGAATGATAATAGTAATTATATATTTTCTTATAATTTTGTATATATATTTTTTTAAAAATTATCTAAAAAATCTGTTCCGGCCTTAACCGATCCACGACGTGGCAACGGAACTGGAACTGTCTAGCCCGTTACGACGAACCATAATCTAGAGCAATGCTTAGAAGAGGCCTTTGAATATGAAGTTTTTGCCCCCATAGTTTTTCTCAATTGTTTTCCAGTGAAACACCAATGTCGATTGTTGGAGAAAGAAGAAACAAAGATGCGGCCATCAGAGGGGAAATAAGGGGAGGAAAGGAAGAGAGAAAAACGGGAAAACAAAAGAGGAATAAATATATTGTCAAAAAACATTGAAAAAAACACTAAGATAAATGCCCTCGATTTTGGGCAAAAACGTAATCTCGGAGATAAATCAAGGGTTGATGAATATTTTGGCATTCATGGACCATCTTACTCTTTCTCCACTGGAATCAACCACAAGTTCATGGATAATAAAAGTTGAAAAAAATTAAAGAGAATTGTTATTAGTATTCCAAATTTTGTACTTGGTGCTCTACTTTTTATTATTAAAAATTTGGCCACTATATATATATATATGCCTAGATATTTTATACAATAAATTCAATACACCTGAGAGGATAAGAAGGTTCAAATTTGGGATCTCAATAGTACCCAATTCAAATTCCCACTACTAGACCACAACTCTAGGGACATACAAGGACCAAAATATTCATTGATCTTAAAATAAGATTAAATATATTTTACGCCCTTAACCGTATGATATGTCCAATTCAACCCTAGACTACCAAATATAACACTCCTCAATTAAATACTTAAATAAAATTACAGTTATACAATTTCTATTACAGTTATACATAAATTCAATTTTAAATTCCTTATGAGTTATAAAAACAAAATTTAGCTTTAATTTAAAATTTTCATTTATGGTTGAAGTAAATTGAAATTAAAAAAAAAAGTTAATAAGTTATTGTAATACTATTTGAAAATAAAAAAATGAAAATTTGTTCTATTTTTTTTTAGCTTAATGAACTTATAAAGTGTAACATTCTAAAATTAAATTTGACAATTTTGAAAAAAATAATAAGATATATTTTTACAATGATTTAAACATGCTTTTCTTATTAAAATTGGATTATGATATATCTAATTAAATATAAATTCTTTAAAAGTATAATTATTTATATTTATTTAGAAGAATTCTAAGACTAATTTTTGATTGAAGAGTCCAAAACTTTAGTTATAACATAATTTAAAATCAAATTTAGATTATGAACTAGTTTAATATTCTGCAAACTTTATATATAGATATACGTTTACATAGGTTTCAACATACTTTTGTTGAAATATATAATTGATGGAGAGGGAAAGTGTTACATTTAATAGTTTAAAAAGGTATACGATACATAGTATATAATTAATGGGGTAAAGTTTATTCAATCTTATTTTTAAATGCGAAAAGATATTTTGATAAATTATCAAAAAATAAGTTAGAGCGAAGTGCCAATAACAATTTTTAGAATGTCAATAATAATTCCCAAAATTAAATTATTCTTGTTTGCATAAATTTTTGATAGTTACACCGATGTGGTTACTCGAAGTTCAAAGTCACCGAGGTCAATAAGAAAACAATAGAGTCAAAGTGAGTTCTGTGCGTTTCAGTGCGGATGTGCCAGTGTGTATGAACACACAATTGAAGTATTGATGATTCGAAGTGAAAATTTGTTTTGCGCCTAAGACTTCTATTTGTAAAACAGCTGAGTCAAAGTAGGCAAACACTAGCCCTTAGGTTCTACTTGCCTACAACTTAATGTAGGACTTAAAAATTCAGTACTCTAAGATTTGAAAAGAGTCTAAAGAGTTAAAACGAAAAAGTGCATTGAGAGACGATGGCTACTTGCCATTGGATTTTACAAAATTTGGCTATAGACACGTGCATTGATGACACAGACCGTATCTATGACTAAAGTGCATTGAGAGATTGCTAGGGACTTGTTTGCATAAATTTTCTCCGGCCCCGCCGAAGTGGCCGCTCAGGGTTTGAACCGGCTGAGTTCGATTGGAAAACAGCCAATTCGAAGTGAGCTTTCTCGTGTTCGAGTGCGGACGTGCCAGTGTGCAGGAGCACACAAGTGGAAGTCTTGTGTTTCGAAGTAAAAAAGTAATGCAGTTCGAAGTGAAAACAAAATGTAATACAATTCGAAGTGAAAAATATAATGCGCCCAAGACTTCTATCTGAAAAACGACTGAATCAGAGTAGGCAAACACTACTCCTGAGGTTCTACTTGCCTACAACTTAATGTAGGACTTAACAATTTAGCACTCCCAAAATCGAAAAGGGTCGAAAAGCTTAAATCGAAGCAAAAATATATTCGAAGACTATGGCTACTCGCCAAACGGACTTTACAGGACTCGACTACAGACACACGCATTGATGACTCGGGCCATATCTATGACAGAGATGCATTGAGCAGCCCCTAAGAACTCAAGCTACAAATCGGCCACATTGATGACTCCGGTCATATCTACTTGTGGGTGTATTTAGAGGTTGTTCACTCCGACGAGCATTGATTGACTCCGTCTGTATTCCTCTTCATGCATGCGCTCGATATGAATGCGGGATACCACTCCGTCGCATTCATATCTCACCTCGAACCGGGTCCAATCCGAGTGAGTGATGGCTACGACCTCGTGACGTTACGGAATGAGTGCATTGATATCCTCACTTCGAGCCGAATGAGGTATGGCCCCGTAGCGATTTTCTACCTACTTGAACTAAAGCTATTCTTTGTTCATTTAAGCTAAGAAATTAGAGAAGTGTGGACTTCTTGATTGACAGAGTTGTGTTGTGTTGATTGTTGATTGACGTCTAATGCAGCTCCCTTTTATAGGCTTCAAGCTGCAACCGCCATCCTTTATTCTTGGAGTTGGATGACTTCAAAAGACTTGATTATTTGAAATGGATGGACTTCCTTATTTGTTGCTGTGCCATCTTATTTAAATTTCAAATTTCAGCGTCACATGGCCTTTATTTTAGGCATGTGCAGGTATAACAATGCCTATTTTTAACCGTTCTGTTACTCTCCATCTAACAACCCCTAGAAGTAAGGGATTTGAATTTGACTTTATTATTGTATTTATTTTATTTTCCTATTTTATATTTTTGGCCGACTAGGCCATGGGCCGTTATTTCATCTCGGCCTGGGTTTCCAACATGGGCTTTGTGGACGCGTTGAAGTGGCATGGGCCTTATTAATTCATTTCGGCGTGGCGAAAAGGACCAAAATCAGCCCACTCTGAATTTATACAAAAATTCATTTTTGGGCTCAAACAGGACTTTGACTATAAGTTAACAACATCGATGATTCCATGCGATGGCTATGCATGAATACATTGAAAGATTGCTTAATTTGACGAGCATTTATGACTCTAGCTACACTTTTTCATGCATGCACTCGATGTGAATGCAGGATACCACTCCGCCACATTGATATCTCACCTCGAACGTGGCCCAATCTGAGTGAGTGCTAGCTACAATATCGTGACGTTATAGAGTGAATGCATTGATAAGCTCATCTCGAACTAAATGGGCATGACTACACACACTTATATGACGGTTTTCTACCTAATGAACTAAAGCTAATCTTTGTTCATTTAGTTAAAAGAACCAGAGCAGTTTTGACTTCTTGATTGAGAGTTTTGTTGTTGTTGTTGGATTGATCATTCTTGTGTATCAAATAGAAAATTCAGCTCCCTTTTATTAGTTTCAAGCTGCAACTGAATTCCTGTATTCTTGGAGTTGGATGACTTTGAAAACCTTGATCATTCGAAATGGATGGACCTCCTTATTTCTCACCATGGCAGTTATGCCACTTCATCCAAAATTTGAACTCTTCAAATCCACATAGCCAATATTTTAGGCACTTTAGTTATAATAATGCCTATTTTTAAGCATTTGTTATTTACATCCTAACAACTCCTAAAAGTAAGAGTTTAATACTGACTTTATTATATTTTCTTATTTCCTATTTTTTTGCTGATTTGGGTTCATAGGCCTCCAACTCATTCCGGCCTGGGCCTCTAATAAGGACTGCTCTGTATGCGTCGAAGTAACCTGGGTCTTACTAATTTATTTTGGCATGGTGAAGTGGACAAAAATTCAGCTCATTCCGATTTTATACAAAAATTCATTTTTGGGCCCAAACATTGCCCCCTGCAAGTTGTGATTAAATGCAAAATTTGATCATAACTTGGTTAAAAGTTCCACCTGTCTTGCGCTATCAATTTGGCAGCTTCTTTATTTATGTCACCATGTATGATTTGGCAACTTATTTTGCTCCATTGGCACAAACAAAATGAACTAAATATATATATGTGTATACATATATATATATATATGTTATCATTCTGTAATCAAGCCACACTAATGTGATAAAACTAAATTACTTGAATCCCACTTCTTTAGCAGCTTCAATTTCTAGATCCCTTCTTCTTTCCTACGACAAAGTTTCCCACATCGTATGGATATATTTCTTAAGATACTTACTATTTATTGGGTCCCTAAGCAAATCACTATCTAGGCTTTGTAGCAAGTAGGCATTCCCTTTGGTTATATAGTGGACTGTAAATAGTCCCTCCCAGTTGAGGCTCCGTTTTCATAGCACAATGTCTTTCTTTTTTAAAGAGAAAACTACTTTCCAAACAAGATCGCCAATCTGAAATCATTTAGCCTTGAGTTTTCCATCATAAGCTTTGGCAACTTGCTTGTTCTGGGCTTCAATGGAATCTAACACCTGTATCCAAACATCTTCCACGGCGTCAAGATCATCTACCATTTTACAATGGTATTCGTTAGTAGTGAGATTGTTCTATTGGGAAATTCGAGTAGACCTTACATTAATTTCCATGGGTAGGGCAGCATCATGTTCATAAGTTAACTGAAATGATGTAGTTCCCGTGCTCGCATGTTTGCTAGTTTGATATGCCCATAACGCTTTCGAGAGCAACAAATGCCATGCTCTGGGATTATCCTCTACCATTTTTGATATGAAACTCTTCAAAGTTTTATTGGTGGACTCAGCTTGACTATTCCCCTGCTAATAATACGGAGTGGAATATGTGAGTTGAATTCCATACTCTATAGCAAAGGCCTGGATTTTGGATCCTGTGAACATGGTTCCCCTATCCGTTACAATAGTTTGTGGGATTCCAAATCTATCGACCAGATTTTCCTTGGTGAAGTTAACTATAGTCCCTTGATTGGTTTGCTTAAGTGGAATAGCCTCTACCCATTTTGTGAAATAGTTAGTGGCGGTAATGATATGGGTGTGTTGCTTCGAAGAGGGGGGAAGATTGCTCCTGTCAAGTCAATGGCCCAACATCGAAATGGCCATGGTTTAACTATTAGATTCATCTCTTCGGTTGACACCCTTTGAATAGGGCCATGCAGTTGGCATTTTTCACAACCCCTGGCCAGCTAATGGCAATCTTGAACCATTTTTGGCCAAAAATAGCGGTATAGCTTGATTACCGATGCCATCTCGCGGCCACTCTAGTGGGTTCCACATACTCATTCGTAGACTTCCATCATGATCTTCATTGCCTCCTCTTGTCCAACACATTACAGTAGGGCTTCATCATGACTTCGTTGATACAACAAGTCATCTCCTAGAACTACGTAGTTAGTGGCTCTCATTTTGACTTGTCGAGATGCTCCCTGGAAGGGGTTTTTTGAATAACTCGATATTAGTTTGCACCAATCTTCTTATTGTTTCATGGTACTTTCGATTGGACAAATATTGCTCCGTTCGAAGCGAGAGGGGTGAGCCTTCCTTGTAACGGTATAACTGGGGGCCATACAACCTTTGTGAAACTCTCAGCTCCAGTGGCTATTTGAGCCAATTCGTTGGCTTCGGAGTTAGACTCTCTAGCCACATGCTAAAATGTCACTTTGTCAAAACCTATCAACAATGCATTAACCGTAGAAATGTACCTGTCGAGGACGGGATTCCTGAACCAGAAAGCACCTTGAATCTACTTGATGACGAGCTGGGAGTCTTCGGTCACGCTGATACTAGACGCTCCTAAATTACGTAATAATTCTAACCCAAGAATTAAGGCCTCATATTCGGCTCGATTGTTAGTACACGGGAATTCGAACTGGACTGCTTAACTGATTTTGATTTCGGATGGTAAAATGACTATAATGCTAGCCCCAGATGCTTGGTCTATTCGAGATCCATCGAACTAAAGACTCTATAGCTTTAAAAATATTGAAAGCATTTTGATCTATTGAGCGACTTTGTCATCTATTTTGACACTGGGGTGATCGATGAGAAAATCAGCTAAGGCTTGGCCCTTTATTACTTTCTGCGGAACAAATTGCAGTTGGTACTCCATAAGGTAGATAGCCCAACTGGCCAATCCGACCACGCACTATTGATCTCAAAAGCATGTACTTGATCACATTGACACTACTTATTACAAAGACTTTGACTGGTAGAAAATAATGCAGCGGTTTAATACATGCAAAATAAAGCATTAAGCACAGCTTATCAATAGGGTGGTACCTTTGTTCCATGTCATTTAAGTGCCTACTTAAATAATATACAACCTGCTCGAAGCCATTCTCATCGTCTTGGGCCAAAAAGGCCCCAATAGTTTCAATGGCTACCGTGATGTATAGTTTAAGTGGCTTTTCTTTTTATAGCAACATCATTGCAGGAGGGGAAGTCAGGGCTTCCTTGATCCTTTCGAATGCCTGCCCATGCTCTTCTGACCATTCAAATTCATCATAGTCTTTTAGCTTGAGTAAAGGTGAGAATATCTTAGTTTTACCTGCAAGATTCGAAATGAATCTTCTCAAATAATTTACCTTTTCGAGAAATCGTTGAAGTTCTTTTTTCGTTTGAGGTGACTGAGTAGCCAAGATGGCTTTTTCCTTGTTAGACTCCACTTTGATGCCCTTCTTATGTACCAAAAACCCAAGAAAGTGGCATGCAGCCAATCCGAACATACATTTCAGTGGGTTCAACTTTAGTTGAAACTTTCTCATCATTTCAAAAGCCTTAGTTAAATGTTCTAAGTGTTGAGCGAAATTTGTAGAGTTAATGATGAGATCATCAATGTAGATCTTGACAAAATCAGCCATGTAGTCATGAAAAAACAATTCATGGCCCTTTGATAAGTGGCCCTGGCATTTTTAAGACCAAATAGCATAACCTTCCATTGGAAGGTACCAATGCCCCCTGTGCATTAGAATGTCAATTTTGGGATTTTATTGTGACTGTATTGCCATCGACGAGAGTTAGAAACTCATGTCCTGTGACGACATCAATCATTATGTCAGCCATTGGCATCGTGTATTCATCTTTTGGTTATGCCAAGTTTAAATCCCTAAAATCTATGCAAATTCTCAATTCGGTGCCAATTTCGATGCAGTCTTCTTCAGGCAATCTCTAAATTTCCTCTTTGATTAAAACACAAACTTCTTCGAACATAGGTTAAAGAGGCTATTTCCGTGGCTTGAACCCAAGCAAACTGGGTATAAGATGTTCAACCAAGTAGGCCAGGTATCTTATCATAATTCCACGCAAAAGAGTTCTTGTATTGCTTAAGTAAATAGATCATGCCTTCTTTGTTTTCAGGACTTAGCAAAGCGCTAATATATGTTGGCCTATGATTGTTTTCAGCGCTAAGCTCCACTTCGATGTGAGGATCTTGAACTTGGATTCTGATGTCATCGAGTTTTGCCGGAGCGGTATTTAATTCTTCTAAAGTGATCTTATCTATCGAAGTGAGATCTTTATCATGTTCATAAATTACGTCAGCGTTACACTTGTAATAGTCGGAAGGGTCTCTGGCCAACAAGGCCAAAGTTTCATTTTTATTTCTAATCCGGCATTATTTGAAATGCTTACAACTTTATTGATATCGATCTTATTCAGGAAAAATATTTTGAGAATGGAAAGCAGCCACTCATCGATATTACAAGGCTTGCAACTTCTTTGGACATAGCGACTTCTAAATTAACTGGTGCTACAAATGAGGTGGCACAAAGTGAATGGCCATACTTGTTATGTCCGACAAACCTAGAAGGTCTGATATTGTGAGAGTAATACCTAGCTTGTTCTACATTAATATTGGTCATGAACGACCTCTCTTTTGCCTTCACTACTTCTGGCTGATCCTTGCCATCTCCTAAAAATACCAAAAACTGATGCAATGATGACGGGATGCACACGGCATAATGAATCCAATCTCTTCATTACAAGGCATTCTAAGAAGTTTTGGCATCTATTACAAAGAATGCAAAGGTGGCGGTCTTGTACCCAATGCTCACCTTGACAGACAGAATACCCATGATGCCAGGCTTCTCACCTGCGAAGTTACTGATTACTACGTCTGTTTTCAAGATATCAACCTTCTCCTTTCCAGTGCATTTCATGGTTTGGAAAGGCATGATATTCACATCAACTCCATTATCTACCAACATCCTTCTCAGTGGGCTTGCCATTGAGATGGCCAGGCATGAAAAGAGGCTTCACGTACTTTGCCATGCTTGGCGGTGGCTTTTGGAATAAAGCCTTGATCTTTTCAATTGTGTTTTTCCAGATCACCTGTTCAGAGTCACTAACAAAAAAGGACACGGGCTCACTGTCGTCCTATACATCATTGCTAGCACCTACGTCATTACCGAAATCATCATTAGCTATGGAACAAGGACGGAAATGCCCATACCATATTGCATTCTTTGTGAATGGTATCGCCACTAGCTGATGCTATGTCTGAAGCTTTGCTTTCCACTGGCAACTCCTTGTCTTTTTGATTCAAGTCCTCCATATTTTTGATCCATTCTTCTAAAGGGTTCTCCTCTTCGACACCCTTCAAATCACAGGTGGTAATATTTTTTGATTCGTCGCTTTCTGATATAATTGGAATGACAGTTGTTTTCTTCAACTGGATACCAGTCGAGATGACTTCCTTGCCTTTTGGATCTATCGAAATCATAGGTTTGCCTTTAGTAGGTTTGATTGTCTCCTTTCTAAGCAATTCAGCTTTCTTGAGTTGTCGCAAGTACCTTATATACTGTGTACGGGGCACTTCACGAGGGCTCTTTTCGTTAGGGAACTTTGGATGCCTCACCATTGTCCATTGACCTTCTGGGGTTGTTGGTGGCTTGATAAACCTAGAATGAATGGCCTCTCAAAATGGCTCACGTCATCCAGGTAGGCTAGGGGGTGCCCTTCTCTTATCACTTTGTTTTTTGTCAGTCTTTCAAAATGGACTTTGATCTCGTTTGCTTCTATTCCATTATTGTTGTGATGATCTGCCATTCGCACAATGTCCCCTGAGTGTATAAGGGGGATGTGGCACCATAGATGGCTATGGAACTATAGAAAAATTGGCCTTGGGATTGGCCCAAGGATAATATGGACTTATTGCTCCTATCGAATAAAACCATGGCACCTGGCACAAAGACCTGACTGCTATTCTGATTGTGCTGCCATTTGTTCATTTTGTTGGTCTTTCTTTTTGATTGGTCCTACTTGTATATTGACCATATTTACTCCTTCTGCCCGGAATGGTTCCTTATTGATACCCATCTTTTTGTTCATCCATTCTGGCGAGAAACGTAGAGTGCCATTATCCAAACAACTTTGAATTATCTACCTGAAAACCAAGCAATCATTAGTATTATGAGTCCAAGCATTGTGAAATTTGCAGTAAGTCTTATGTTCCAGCTCTTTGGCATTTGGCAATCTATAAACATTAGGAATTTTGATTTTGCCATCAGCTAAAGTTGGTCAAAGATAGCTTCAGTTTTTAAGCTGCAATGCCCTTGGTTTTATTAAAGCTAGGCAGACTGTGTTCTTTTGGCAAACAACTTAAGCCCACTTCATTTTCTCATTGACTCTCTTCGACACTAAATTGATCATCCTGAATTTTGGCTAGGCCAACCTGATAATGAGTGGCCTTGCCACGATGACCTCTACAGTTCTCTTCCTTTAATAATTTTTCATACTCAGTTACATGTTTAATTAAATCAAATATTGATGCAAATTTTTGGCTAAACATTTTCTTTTTTAACTTGAGGTGTATGCCACCTATGAGAAAAATAATGAAACTCTCTTGAATCATAATTACTGGGCAAAAATGTCTAGCCCAAATAAATCTTCCCATGTACTCTTCGATTGACTCCCCGAGCATCTGTCACATATTAGCTAATTCCAATATAGATACCTCAGGGGGTAGTCGATAAAAGTGACTATGAAATAGACTTTCCATAATAGGCCACTCTAGAACAGAACCTGGTTTCAATTTGATGTACCACAAAAAAGCTTCACTAGTTGGAGAATTAGAAAATAATTGTAATTTGAGATTACCATCCATTTCGAATTCTCTACACTATGTAGTGAATTTAGCTATGTGCTCAATGGTGGTTTCTGATCCATCCTCATTAAACAAAGCAAAAATAGGGACCCTAAACCCAGGGGGAAAAGGAATCATATTGATTTGTGAGGGATATGGATGAGAATACCTAGGTGGCAAGGCTGATCGCTTATGCCTCTGAAGCTCTTATTGCAATATTTCTTGTATCTCTCATTGAGAAACGAGTGTGTTGTCATTTTGAACTGTGGCAGGTTAGGGTCTATCAGGTGCATATGGTATTGTATAAGGAATATTAGGCCCGTCGAAATGGTTCCTAGAGCCTAATGTTTCTCCTTCCAAGGGTACTCTCCTAGATTTGAACGCCACTTTTTTACTAGTTTCAATATTAGGGTATCTTCCACGATAATGGTTACCTCCAAGACTTAGCCGCTCTTGCCGTGAGTCAGTGTGGTCAGGCCTATAATGCTGTTCGGCCTCACTTTGTTGTGGAGGTTCTCTTATTGGTAGAATGCTATCCATCCTAGCTGCCACGTTACGCATGCTCATTTCGTAATGTAAATCGGATACTTAGTATGATTCTAGCATGGTGGCTATAAGTTCGGTCCACTCCGATTCTTCTCTTCGTTGCTTCTCTATCAACTCCTGGAACCTATGGTTAGATTTTGCAATCCATTTCTCCATCAGGTATAGTGCGTCTTCGCCATAGTTGGCCATTCTGGCTAGTAAGGTGGGTGCTTCTTAAATTGGCACCTCTTCAGGTGCTCTTTGATTCCGTTCAAGTCTGTCAATGATAGCCTGAAAGTTTGGAGGTAGATTAAGCCCACTTCTCTCTTCATTCTAGTCATTGTTCACCTCATTCTCACTGTCTGAACAATATTCACTTTGAGTTTGGCTCCTCAAACGTGGTCCCAAACTGACTTTCTTTTTGTGATTTTTGATTTTTTCTTTTTTGTGGTTTTTTTAATAAAGAATGCAGATATGCAATTGAATGGAACAAAACGTGCTTTCTATGATCTATATGTAGACAAAACATTCTCCACAACATAAGTATCGTCCCATCGGGCATACCAAAAATATATGTTTGCATAAATTTTGGCACGGCGGTGGGTTAATCAAAGAATTGGCACTCCGACTAGTCTTAAAAGAAATTAGAAGTCCCACTTGGCGTGCCAAAAAAATATGTTTGCTTAAATTTTTTACAGTTACAATAGTATGGTTAGTCGAAGTTTGAAGTCATTGAGTAGATAAGAAAGCAGTGGAGTCGAATTCAGTCTTGTGTATTTTAGTACGGGCGTGCCAGTATGTATGAACACACAAGTTGAAGTTTTTGATGATTTGAAGTGAAAGTTTGTTTTGGCCTAAAACGTCTATATGTAAAATGACTGAGTCGGAGTAGGCAACACTACCCATCAGGCTCTTCTTGCATACAACTTAATGTAGGATTTAACAATTCAGTACTCTAAAATTCGAAAAGAGTGTAAAGATTTAAAACAAAAAAGTACATTAAGAAACGATGGCTACTCACCACTGAATTTTACAAAATTTGGCTACAGACACGTTCATTGATGACTGATAGGGACTCTGAATACAAATCAGCCATATATATGATTAAAGTGCATTGAAAGACTGATAGGGACTCTGAATACAAATCAGCCACATTGATGACTCCATACAATGGCTATGCATGAATGCATTGAAAGATTGCTCAATTTGACGACCATTGATGACTCTAGCTGCACTTTTTCATCATGCATGCGCTCGACATGAATGCAAGATACCACTCCGCCGCATTCATGTCTCACCTTGAATCAGGCCTAATCCAAGTGAGTGATGGCTACAACCTCATGATGTTATAAAGTGAATGCATTGATAACTCGTCTCGAGCTAAATGGGCATGGTTACAAACACTCATATGACGGTTTTCTACCTAATGAACTAAAGTGAATCTTTGTTCATTCAGTTAAAAAAATCAGAGAAGTGTTGACTTCTTGATTGAGAGTTGTGCTGTTGTTGTTGGATTGATCATTGTTGTGTGTCAAATGGAAAATCCAGCTCTCTTTTATAGGTTTCAAGCTACAATCTAATTTCTTTATTTTTGGAGTTGGATGACTTTGAAAGATTTGATTATTCGAAATGGATGAACCTCCTTATTTCTTGCCATGGCAGTTATGCCACTTTACCCAAAAATTGGACTTTGGCTACAAATAAAGACAATGATGACTTCATATGATGTCTACACATAAGTGCATTAAAAGACTTGCAACACCCTACGAACATTGATGACTTTAGCTACAATTCCTCATGCACGTGCTTGACATGAATGTAGGATATCGCTATGCCACATTGACATCTTATCCAATTGGGTGAGTGATAGCTATGACCTAATGACGCTATGGAGAGAATGCTTTGAAAATCCCATCTCAAGACAAATGTGCATGACTATAAACCTTTGCATAACAGTTTTCTAATCTATGAACTAAGCTAGTCTTAATTCATTATAAGATAAAACATCAAAGAAGTGTAGACTTCTTTATTGAAGTTGTAGTAGTTTTTGTTGTTGAGTGTAGACTACTTTTTCTTTTTTTTTTTTTTTTGGGCTTCCCGGCCTCCTTTCATAGCTTGAGTTTTCAACAAGCTCCACCTTATTTTTGGATTGAAGTAGGTTATTCAAATTTGAACATTTGAACGAGTGATGTGCCTTGTGGCACATGCTTTTTTTTGTTAGTGTGGTTATGCCATTTAATTTTGAATTTGCACTCTTCAGACGTGTAGCTTTCTTTAAGCCACATGGTCACTTTACTTGGCAATTGGTTATGCTAAACCCCAAAATTTTAACCATTTTGCTATCCCTACTTAACAACTTGATTTTTGATTTTCAACATGTGGGGCTCTAACAATTTTCCCACAATTATCCAAATTAGCATGGCTAAATTTAGCCAATTCCAATATTTAAAAACTTGTCATTTTTGGGCCCAAATAATCCCCCCCCCCCCCCCCCCCCCCCGCAAAGTTGTGATGCAAAATTTGATAATAACTTCGTTAGTATTACATCCATGCTTCTCGCACCATTAAATTAGCGGCTCTTCCATTCAAGTCGCCAAGTATGATTTGGCAACTTAGCTCTTTCCGTTAGTGTAACCAAAAAAACTAAACAAAAGAAAGAATTTACTAAATAGAAGGTATCATGCCACTAATCGGCAAGATAGCATTTGGTAATTAAGCCAATTTATCATTAAACAAATTAAACTAACGTAATTCCCCATTATTGGCTGCTTCGATTTCTAGATCCCCTTTTCTCTCCAATGGCAATGTTTCCCGCATTGTAGTGACATATATTTTGAGATGCTTGGCCTTTATGGGGTCTCTAAGCAAATCGCTATCTAAATTTTTGAACAAGTAAGAATTTCCTTTAGTAAAAAGTCCTTACCAATTTGGACTACATTTTCCTAACACTATATCTTTCTTTTCAAATAGAAAGATTACTCTTCATGCGAAGTTGCCAAACTGAAAGAGTTTAGCCTTGACCTCTGTTGTACGCTTTGGTAACTTGTTTTTTCAAGTTTCGATGCAATCTAACCCATGTATTCTTGATTCCTCTACGACATCAAGTTCACCCACCATTTTAGAATGGTACTCCTCAGTGGATAAATTATTTTAGTAGGCAACCCCATGTGGACTTCATATTTATTCTCATGACATTATTAGAATATAGTGAAATAGCCACGGATTTTTTTTAAAAAAAGTTGTAGCTAAAATAATTAGCCATGGATTTGGCTATGGATGAAATATGTTGCTACAAGTGGCTTGGTTAAGCTTGGCCACGGATATCTGGTGACAGATTAGCCACGGATTTTCTCGTGGCTAATGTCTTCCCAAAAAAATGTAATTATTAAATATAGCTACGAATCATTCCGTGGCTAATATTTTTGAAAAAAAATAGTAGTAAAACCTGACCATAGAAAAATCTGTGGCCAACCATAAATATTTTGAATAAAATAATTAAATTGACCACGGATTTTTTCATGGCCAATTTTTTATTTAAAAAAAAAGTAAAACTTGGTGACGGAATAATCTGTGGCCAAATTTAGTCAAAAAAATTATAATTTGGCCATGGAAAAATCCGTGGCCAAGCTTAACTTTTTTTTTAAATATTAAATTTGGCTACGAATTTTTCTATGGCCAAATATATTTTTTTCGAAAAAAATATTTGTTGTCCATGGCTAGATTTTTTTTTCCCAAAAAATATGTAATTTGGCCACAGATAAATCCGAGGCTAATTTACCTATTTATATTTTAGTGCATTTTATTTTAATGTAACCCTAAACCTACACATTTTTAACAACAAACATAAACACAAACAAATTAAACAAACACTAATACAATTATATAAATACAATATTATAATACTATGAACTATCCCAACAAAACTTATATCATCCTACCATACAATCCATAATTCTCAAATATATATACTAATAATTAATAAAAGTGTATCAATATTTTCTTCCCAAATAATGCAACAAACTACATTTATGCGGATGCCTAATAGTCACATACACCACCATCGTCATCTCTGTGATCATCTACATCATTATCATCATCACCATCGCTTTCGTTTTCATCATCAACAATAACACGAGTAGATGAAGTGGCCCAATCTTCACGTCTCAGAGGTAATCGGCCTTGGATTTTTGAGGCTAGCAGCCATCGACAACATGGTCTTGTAAAGCTTTGAAATCTTCCTGTTGTGCTTTTCTTCGAGATCAGCTAGCTTCTGATTGTGCTTCTCCTCAAGCTCGCTTAACTTTTGCTTGAGCTGTTGTATCTCAGGGTCCACCCTAGTACCTAGATCTACTCATATACCAGAAGGCTTATTAGTGACAATAGATGGTCCACCGAAAACCCCATACCATCGGTCTTTCTTTAGACTGCCAACTATCTTCCTCCACACCCTAGATCACATAGTTCTTCTATAACGCTCATCGCACTGTCGCACAGATCTCGACTTGGCGAACTAAGTGCCGGAGCGCCGCACTAAGAAGCATTAAGAAAACTTAATTCGCGCACTAAAAAATCTTAATTCGCGCTTTTGTATTTTTAATTCTCGACTTATTATTTCATAAGTCTGAGACTTTATATTTTAAATTCTCGAATTAGTGTTCACTAATTCTCGATTTAGTGCAATAAAGCACCTTAATTCTCATGTCTTAGTTCTCCGATCAGAAAAAAAAAAAAAAGAAAAGAAAAAGGAATCCTTATTTAAATAATCCTAAGTCCAAATCTCTTACTAAAACACAATAAAAGTCAAAACCTATTAAGAAAAGGGGAAGATCATTAGTCAGCTAAGTAAAACAAAAAATAAAAAATCCTTTGTACGTCTCTCTCTCTCTCTCTCTTGCGCGCGCGCGTGCAATTTTGATAGGATAAAGAAGGAGAACAGAATTGGAGAATAATTCATCTACTTTGTATCTCTCTCTCGCAACTCTTGTCTATTTGTTATTTTGACTTTGTTCGAAGTAGTGAAAATTTGTTGCCCAATTAAGTGATACGTATTGTGTTATTCATGATATTGTATTTTTGAGAAGTTTACTTTGTAAAAATTGGGTTTGTGAACAATTTGTATGTATTAGGGATTGAATCACAATAGAGTAGGATTTAGGAACAATTTTGACTTCTCTTCTAACTTGAGTTATATATATATATATATATATATATGATTTTTGATTTGTTATTTATGGACTGTTTTTGAACAATGATTTTGATGCAATATTTATCAAGTAATCATTAACATAGTAGGATTCATGAATCATGAATAGCTTCTACTTTTTTATCATCAGTTTATATGCACAATATTTACATACTCTACTAGCATTCTAAACATACTCTACTAGTAGAAATACTATTCTTTTGCCTATGAATGTACAAGTGGATCAAAGAATACTAACCATGGGACTTTTGTTAGAGAGAAGAATGGATATATCTCTTGTCAATATTATAATTATCTTTTTAATGTTACTTATTCAAATATAGTATATATATTGGTCATAATTATATTTTTTTTATTGGATATTAATTATTTTGTACATTATATAAAATTATTTTTATTTTTTTAATAGACGCTTTAAGGCGCTCCCGCACTCAATTTTTTTAAATTTTGACGCTCTCGCGCATTCGCACTCGCACACGCATTCGCACTCGCACACGCTTTATGTGATCTAGTCCACACCTAAAACGAAAAAAAATTACTGTTTTATGTAATGTATATTCCTTAATAATGTATATATATAACAAATTTAATTTTAAATCTTACCTCCAACTTGTTTGGCTACTGAATAGGGCCTCCCTGTGCATTCTCAATGGCTGAGCGCAAGCTGTCTCATAATTAGCTATAAAGCTAACCTGCAAAATTAACTTTCACAATTTTAATAAGAATGTACTATGTAATGATACATAAAGATATTTTTTAAATAAATGCTTGCACTCACCAATGTTGACTTTGCTCGTTCATCCACGTAATGCTCATCTCCATTCTCATCTACCCAATAATGGAGATGCTCAAAGGTTTCGTCAATAGAAGGCCGATGTCCAAGTTTGTTAGTCTATAATAAACATAAATTAGCAAAGTCTACATGAGATAACTTTTTTAAACATAAAAGCAAGGACTACATGAGACAAAAAAAAAAATTACATCCCTTAATTAAATAAAGTAGAAAGAGTAAATAATTACTTGCCAAATGATCTTGCCACATATGATGAGATCTTGAACCTCCCTTATGCCAGAGAATCCCTTTCCGTCACAATTTGATGCTCTGTTTGCTCTGTTCTACATAGCCATCTTTTGAAATTGAGGTGCACCTTATATAACCCATAGAGCATCCCATGACTCTTACCCTATCTACTCAAGCCTATTTTTTAAGATTTCATAACCTTTGTGCTCGAAATTCTTCCAAATTCTATTTGAGTGACCAGGCCTCCAAATTTTTTTTTCTAGAAGAAAGCCAAAAAAAAAAAAAAGAAAAAATGTATATGAACTTGTAGTAATATGAAAATTAGCAATCAATTTTCAATCAACCTAAACTAATGTACATATCCGAAACTGAGCAAACTACATCTGTCTCGTTTCTTTTTGGATCTTCTTCCAAGTATGCCATGATTTTGTGAAGCCATTCTCGATGAGGCGGCTAATCTCTTCCACACGTTTTTCCTCTTTGTCAAACCTGTTATACAAGTGCAAGAAAGACTATATAACAATACATGTAAAATGTATAATGTAAAATTATATAGATCAATTCACTTACTCCTTCCCTCGTGGGGGTGATTAAAATACAATGTTCATTAGTATTTTTGTTTGAGACACGTCAGTAGAAGGGGTTTCATGTATCAGCGTGGGTTGACCCATAAGCATGGGATAGCGAATGTGATCTAGAGCTATCCAAATTCATGTATAGATTGGAAGGTGGAGGCATATGATGATACGACCCTGTGTTCGTAAGTTTTTCTTTTCCCTTTCTTGATCTTCTGACCATGTATTTGAGATTTCTCAACAAAGAATATAGAAAATTAATAAAGTTATGAGAATGCACAACAATTTATAAAACATCAACTATAAATAAATACATAACAACAATTCACAATGATACATAATAACATGTCCATTAAAATGTCAATTCTATTCATCATCTTCCTCTTCATTTCGATCATCTTCATCATCATCATCATCATATTGTGGTGCATTATGTACGCTAGGATTGCCGATGTCATTGCTTGAATAAGTGTCATTGTCCCTGCCAAATTCAAGTTTTTGGACTTCCAAGTGGATAAGTTGTTTTTTATTCTTTCAATGAGCCTTGCATATTTAGAGACCCTATATCGCTTTTTATGAGTTTGAATACCAAGAATCTTTCGTAAATCCACTGTACTATCCACACCAAGTGCTTGAACCACGTTTCACCTAAGCACTACGTTAGTTTTGAGAGAAAAAAGAACTCCGAACTAAGACAAATTGACCTTGAGACTCGACATCGGACAAAACTCATTTAGCATGATTTTGATGGTGTTGGCATTTCTAATCAAAACTCTGGCCATCAAAATGATGTCATCAGCAGACATCATGTGTGAGAGTTTAGGACCATTCCTACAGATACTAAGGGGTGACCATTCTTTCCTCTTGACAACTTCTTGTATCATATACGTGAGTCTTTCCATGAATAAGACAAACAAATAGGGCAAAAGCGGATCTCCTTACCTAAAACCACAAGTAGTAGGGATTGGGGATAAGGGGTTGCCACTCCATAACACTTCCGACTTGTTCCAAACAACACACTTCATTATGAGGTCTATCAAATAGGAATGGCAACAGATCAGGTGTGATACGGGTTTGACCGAACCTGAGACTCGACCAACGAAGAAATCTTGGACCTAAGACCAGTCCCAAGAATGTTTGGACCCGAACACACCCCGAACCACCACTAGACCCAACCCTGACGGGTCAAACCCCTTAGGACCTGTCTAGACTCTTCAGTCTTCACTATCAACATCAAGTACAGTTCATATGACCTAAAAAGAAAAAAGAATTAACATCAAGGCAAATCCTTCAAGTTCAACCAATCAACTAAAATAGAAGACATAAAGATGAAAAATTAAAGAATTAAAATTAGGAATGAAGCTCACCCCATTATCATTTACAAACACAAGAATTGGAGAGAAACAACAAAAAGGAAAAGAAAATAAAAACAAGCAGAGTAGAAGCTTCAAGAATCACAAGAAAACCCTGAAATAAAAAAGATAACTTGTTTTTTTTTTTTTTTGTAAAATTCATCTCTCATAGACTTTTTCTTTCATTCAAAGTTAAAAAAAAGTTTGAAGTAAATCTGAAAAAAAAGAAAGAGAGAGAGAGAGAGATTATCTCAACAGCTTAACTCCTAATCTCCTACGATGACCGACGTATAGTGGTGAAGCTGGTAGTGTCGAGCGTTGGCTGCCGGGGGCCTATGGTGTTGATTGTTGAATGCCGGTGGAGAAGTAAAAATTTGAAAAGAGGAAAAATAGAAGAAGCAGGTTGTCTAAATCTAGATTGTGAACCCTAAGTGCCAAACTTTTCTTTTTCATAAAAAAATATATAAATTTATTATATATATTAAACAAAATCAAATAACATATATATATATATGGGCCGGATTCGGGGAGGGTCTGCTTAAACTAAAGACCCCCCCCCCCCCCGAGACTCGATTTTTGGGTCCAAACCCATCCTGAGTTGGTCGGGTCCAGGTCGGGGACCCCCAAAACTCGGACCCATTGCTACCCCTACTTCAAATGGGCAAGAAAATTGAAATGAGATAAAGTTTATCAACAAAAGGTCCAAGTAACTTTATCATAGGCTTTTCGAGATAAAGTTTAATGATCATTCCCCCTTTTGTGCTCTAATACCTTTGAAGGGTGTGCATTACCTCATGAAAGACCATGATATTATCAGGTGTACTTTTACTGGGTATAAAACTACTTTGATGTGGACTAACAAAATCGCTAATATGGGGCTTAAGCCTTAATACGAAAGTTTTTGTTATGATTTTAAATAAGACATTGCAAAGGT
Source organism: Petrea volubilis (assembly GCA_026212405.1). Classification (NCBI taxonomy): domain Eukaryota; kingdom Viridiplantae; phylum Streptophyta; class Magnoliopsida; order Lamiales; family Verbenaceae; genus Petrea; species Petrea volubilis. The sequence continues at coordinate 13,654,760 of CM047878.1, forward strand.
TATAAAAGATGGGGCTTTCAATTTTGGGCACGATTATAAAAGAGTGACCAATCCCATCCCGAATTGAGCTACTCCTAAAGCACTCCTCTACAAGTTTGAAAACCAAATTACCCATGACATTCCAAAACTTTTGGAAGACAAAAGATCAAACCCCATCTAGGCTCGAAGCTTTGTATGGGCTCATACTACACACCACTCTATACACCTCTTCTTCACTAACGCTCCCCATGAGTTTGTTCATTATATATCATGAGAGATATTTTTGAAAGGGGCTGCAATTCAGGTTAATAGGGGTAGAATAACCAGTCACCCTCCCTAAACAGAATTGAAAAATACTCATTCACATGTTCTTTCATGCAATTTCATCACTAATCCAATTCCTACAAATTTTTAAAGCACAAATTTTATTCTTTCTTCTTCTACATATCACAGTAAGATGAGAGAGGTTAGTGTTGTTATTACCAAATGTGAGCCAGTTAACTCTAGACTTTTGAAACCATAGTAACTCCTCTTGGTAAAGAATTTTTTCATATTTTTTGATAAGGTGAGTTTCAAGATTCAACAAAAATTGACTATCAATTTGATCATGCCTTTTTCGAATCCCTCTAATTCTACCTAAAAGCACTCTTTTCTTACAAAAAATTTTACCAAAAAAATCTTTGTTCCATTTTCTCATGATATCTGGAAAGGCAAAAATAGCATTTAGAGCATGCACATTTTTGTCCCATGTACTTTTGACAATATCATAACAAGAAGGATGTGTAGCCCAAGTCAACTCAAAATTAAAAGGTTTGTAATATGGTTAAAACTAATACCATGACAATAAGTAAGAATGGGGTAGTGATCAGAATGTGTTGGGGTAAGTTGAGAACCACACCTTTAGGAAAAAGTAATTTCCAAGCGGGGTTTGCGAAGGACTTGTCAAGCCGTTCCCGGATGACGAAGCCCCTTTGTCATTTGTTTGTCCAAGTAAACTTCAAGCCTTGCCATCCCAAGTGTATAACACTACAACTCTTATAAACTTCTCTAAACTTTGAACTCAACTAAAAGATGCCGGTTTGCCACAATTTTGTTTCAGTTACACTTGCAATTTCATTGAAATCACCTATTAGCATCCAAGGCGAAGAGATTTGGTGATTGAATACCACTACATACCCATCCCTTATCTAGCTTGGGACCTATAACAACACGGATGGCTTCGGGGAATATTGTAAGAGTTTGAAAATGGACCCTTGCCTCATCCCACAACATTTATATCGCCTCTTCCCTCCCATTGTTGGAGCAAAGGACACAGTAAACCCCAAATTCTTGGAATTATGTTCTGCTCTCACTTCTGTCACTTTAGTCTTAAGAATAAAAACTATATCTAGCCTAATAAAGTCTCTAAAGTGTCGATGAAAATCACATCGTCCTGCACCTTGACAATTCTACGTGTATTTTTTGAACTCTCTCACTTAAGTTAAGGTTCATTTCCATCTTGCAATCTATGTAATCTTGACCCCTCCTCCCCACCCCCCCCACCCCCCCTCCCGATGAATCCATTTCACCATTGTGCTCACTTGCTGTGCTCACTTGCTAATAAAGTGGAATTATATCCAGTGTTAGTACGAAGTGAAGCCTCATGTTAAAATTCATGGTTTTCTTCGGTGTCTCCATGGTCTCTTCAAGGTAGAGATAACCCATTCGGATGTTTAGATTCATTGCAAGCATGAGTTCCAGCTCTATTGGCAAAGGTATAGTATCTCACTCTCATTTTGTCCGAAGTCTCTATAAAATTTGGTGTTGTTTTTGGGCCGGTCGAGGATGTGGGTTTATGTGGTGAATGAGAGGTGTTTTGGTGGGAATTTTCTAAGTGTATTAAGCTTTGGTGCCCATGGCCACTTTTGGTATCTCAGTCAAGTCTTGTTTTTCTGTTATGTATTTTATTTTATTGTTTAGCTTTGCAACATCAGACTTTTGAGTTTAGTTCTGTAAATTGTCAATAGGTTGCATATTATGGCCACCAAGAGCTTTGACTTCTTTGCTTCTTTTGTTACAAAGTCCATGGTCAGAAGTTGTTGTCAAGCCCATACAAATAACGTTTTCCTCCTCTTGCATGCCTATGTCCTCTACACATGCAAAGTCCTTATGCGATAGAACTGCAAATTTGATTTTTTATCCTGTGCAGCCGCAAAAATCATATTGCCTCTTATATGTCCCTTAGGTTTCCCTCTTTTGACAAGCATCCACTCACCAAACCTGTTCTCTTTCAACTTTTGTATGAAATTGTCTTCGTTGGTAGGAGTATTATGCCTTGGGTTTGGATTAGTCTTTTCCCCTTGCTTGCTGGTGATAGTCGGACACTCCAGACTTCTATGATCAATTATTCAACAATTGAAATAGAACATCTGCAGTTTCTCATTCACAATTGGTAACGCATGTCTGCATATGAACATGACACTCTCCAAGGTTTTTCTAGATTCACTTGTACGCAAAAAGGGAAAATTTCCCCCTAGATGCCCAATAGGTGTAGTGATCAACCTACATCGGGTCTCCTATGCTTTTGGCTATGGAGTAAATGATATCTCTTGGTAATATTTGACTGAAAACTTTGGTATGTGTACCCAAGTGATTGTTTTGGTATCCTATCCCTTGACGCTTGAAAATTGGAATTCCACTTACAAACAACCAAGTAGTGGTTTAGCAGTATCCATGGTCCTTCCATGAGGATGTGCTCCACTTTAGCTCTTTCCTCAAGCTTGAGAATGAAACATCTATGGTTGAGATCTAAAAGCTCTCATACTCCCATTGGAATCTACAGAGAGTTAAGTTTTGTTGAAAGTATCGTGTAGTTGATAGATTTATCGAGCAATTTCAAAATCAAAGATTCCTCCCATGGCGCCTTAATCTCCCCTTCGTAATCCTAATCAATAATGATTCTTGGGTGAGGATGCTCTTTAGTGGACTCAAAGACCGTGATTCTCTCAAGATTGAACATTCCTTGGTGGGTGAATTGCTTGCTATTTGTAGTTTCGTCTCATGAGCGATTCCACATATGAATGTTTCTGTGACGACCCCGGTAATCCTTAATATTTAAATAATTGATTTAAAATCTTTCGGTATTTCTTATTAATATAAATTTTATCAATTCTTTTTATGTGCCAAAAATATGATAGTCATACACACAAAATATTATTTTTTATGCTAAACAAAATATATTAATTCATATATATATATACATATAATACCCTTACATGAATAATTCATATTAGTCCTAAAAACACTTTATATGTTTAATAATACTTAATTTACTTAATTAAGGTAAATATGTAATTAAGGCTGTTACTTATAATCATATACATATAGTCATACACGTATATGTATATATATAATTATATAGTGATTTATATATATATAGTTACATGTATATAGTTATATATATATATAAAATTCGTTCATATATATATCTAATTATAAATAGGTATATAAATAAGTTTAGATAATATATACTCACATAAATAAATTAAGACATATGCTCATAATGTCATTATCTTCATTAAATAAATTTATACACCTAAGATATACACTTGTAATAATTTTGCTAAATGTAGCCAACAATTGTAGGGATAAAATTAAAGGAAGAAGCATGTGTTATCATCTTATTAAACTAGATTAACACATAATACAATCTAGGTAACACATATTGAAATCTAGGGTGCAAACTCATGATACTTAGGATCACAAATGTGTAAATTATAACCACAAATTAATGTGAACACAATTAATGAAATGCTTAGTTATAATGTGAACACAATTAATAACAAGCTTAGTTGTAAAAATGTAATAAATGACAAGATAAAATGAAATAAAATAATTTTCATTCTTGGCTAACAACTATAAATAGGAGGGGAGTGATCTTCATTTCCATCACAACACAAAATCCCGCCTAACACACCCCCACCCACACTCACCTTACTCTCAACACCCAAAACACTCCATATTTATAAAATATCTTCCACCCATATATGTATATATATAAACATTTCTTTTTGCCTATATATATACCTAAAAAGCCTTCTATATCCTCTCTTTTTCTCTAAAAACATTTCAAGGTAGGAATTTCCTTAATTACATAAGTTACTTTCTAGTGCTAGTTTATTATTTTACTATCATGATATTATCCTTCATTATACTACTACAAGTTATTAGAAATTATGTTTCTAGTTATATTCATATCTTATGTTCATGTATGTTTATTATTCCAAAATATGTTAATTGTATGCTTTTATATTTAAAGTTATAAGTATGGAAGTATGTTCCTTATGTGAAATTATGTGAGAATATGTTTATGTGACAATCTTTATTTGTGCATGCCGGGCCCAAATGTGTTATCGGTGTGGATGGGGCTGAGTTCGGCCGGGCGGCAATGGGCTTGCCGGTCTTAAAACAGTTCTCACCATCCATCCCATCTTGCATGGACGGAGTGTTCCATGTATTGGTATTGGTTGTAGGGAATTGGCAAAATCTCGAGATATAGCCACCGATGTGAACGGATGGAATCAATGTGGACGGATGGAATATGGGGATTAATGATGTGAATGGTTGGAATATTGTACTGTGGGAGACATAAGGGAGTCACTAATAAGTGACTCAAAAGGTAATGTTATGTGAAATATTATGTGAGATATTATGACTATGTGCACATATTATACACACGAGCACCTTATGTGATTAAGTGAAATTTCTACTCAACCGTGGTGTTGACGTGTGTTGTGAACACAGTTTTTTTAGGCAAAGACATTCTAGCCCATCAGGAGGAAGAGGAGGGCATTACAAAGCTCTTATTTAGCTAGAGTTATTATTTTCACTTGTATAACAACTTTTGTGCAACTACGATTTTACTATGTTGTACTAAATATTTATAATATTATATATTTGCAATAAAAATATTCACCGTTGCGCGTTTCAGTCCAACATATTTAATAAACTAAAAGGGTATTTTTTCGGGTCGTGACAGTTTCCATCCAGTATTGTTGGCACGCCATTCTTCATTAGTATTAGGAAGAACGTTTTCGGATTCCACCATGATTGCGTCGTTAAATTGATCATTAGCCTTCATTTTTTTTTTTGATTTTTGGTAAAGAGCCTTCATTTTTTTTATAGTTATGTTGAAAGAGATCTTGCTCCTCAACTAAAAGAAGGAGTGAGGTGTTGAGGGATTTCTCTCTCTAGAGCCATCTCAAAAATTTACCTTTACAAGAGACGATAAAAATTTGGGAAAATTACAATTTTTGTCAACTATCTATGAGATTTTTGGATTTTGGTCCTATAAGTATCCAATGTTTAATGTTTGTCCTATATTTTTTTTTAAAAAATATATGAATTTTGCTCCGATTTGGCCGGATTCCATTGAATTGCGCTGATGTGGACAATGAATTTGGGGATTTTGGTCAGTGGTGAATGACATATTTGCCAAATAGGATTTTTTTCCCCTACAATCTTGATGACATGTCTGACATGTATTATGTATATATGTTTCATGTGTTATTTTTGAAAAAAATGCCACATAAATGTATATATTTACCAATGTATGCATTTTTCAAAAAATAAAATAAAATAAAAATCATCATCTTTCTCAAAAAAATCCTAGCTCACCCACCTCCTCATCCTAGCATCTAGCCGTGGCCACCATCCTTGCCCCACCCCCTCCCCCTCTCCCTCTCTCTCTCTCTTGCCCCCACCCTCCTCTTTCCTTCACCACCACCACGCTGCTGCCTCCAACCCTTCCTTTATCTCTTTGTGCCTATCGATCTCTCTCGATCTCTCTCCCTCTCTCTCTCATGTTGGTGCCGGCGAAAGGCGAGGCTTACTTGTCAATACATGTATGTATATGTATTTATAAATATTTTTGTATAATATGTGTGTGTGTGTGTGTACATATATATATGTATGTATATATTTATAAATATTTTGTATATTATGTGTATATGTATTTGGCTTAAATGTCAATGCATTTGGCAAATAATGTATTTTAATTAAAATTATATCCAATTAAGCAACCTAGTCAGACAAAAAGGCGGGAAAATTCGGAAAACCCCAAATTTTATTGACAACGTCAGCGCAATTCGCTGGAGTCCATATGTCCAGATCGGATGAAAATTGACATTTTTAAAAAAAATATCGGACTAAAATTAAACTTTGAATATTTATAGGACCAAAATTCAAAAACATTATAGATAGCGGATGAAAATTGTAATTTTCCATTAAAATTTTATCTCTTAAAATTATAGTGGCAATTATTTTCTTATCACAAAGTTATCAGTGTTGTGGTGTAACAACTTTATGGTGATAACGAAAAGGTGAGTTTAATCATTAAGCCTTGCATATTGTATCACTTTGATTCAAATCAAATTTAACATGGAGGAAATCTGAAGACATTTAAACTCTTCAGAACTGGAAAGATCTGAAAAACACGACTTCCTATAGCCATTTGTCTTTTAGGAGCGTATTTATGCATTTGCTCATGATCTTGGTTTTAGTAGATCGATTTTGTAATTTTCAATTAAATTGAAATTACTTCCAATATTATTTCACTAGTTTTTTAAATTTGAAGTTTTTGGAAATTATAAGACAGAAGATTGAATTTTGATCATTTCATTTATCTTGTTTCTTTTTTTTTTTTTTTGAGATATTCTTATCTTTAAAATAAAAGATTAAGCAAAAGTCGAACTTTTATCATTTTATTTTTCAATTAAAAAGATAAAAAAAAACTTCCCAACTTTTTGATATGAAGCTCGATAAAGTAGAATATGAAAAAAAAAAAATACATACAAAAAGAATAATATTCATCATTAATCGATCCTTAAATATCCTTTTTCTTTTTAATGGAAATGATAAAAAAAAATTAAGTATAACACTACTAAAAATTACTATTAATCGATGAAACAAAGTCGTCACCAAATAAAAAGCAACTGTGGCAAATAAAAGCTACTGGTTAGCTAAGAACAAAAAAAAGACGACACACAACGAGGGTCTTGACAATTGATATTGTTTCTCTATTGCCATAGTATTTTAATTAGCTTCAATAGTGAAAAATAGCAGAGCTAAAATATTTATTGTACCATCCATCCAACAATTAATCAAAACCATCCAGAGAGTAAAATTAAGGGAAACGAACTTTAAGGCCCTCAAAACTTATTTCCATATCTAAAAAACTCGTGAAGATATTTTTCAGTCAAAAATACCCATTCTGTCAATTTTTTTGTTTCTAGAAACCCAATCATTAATTCTTCTACATTTTGGACAAAATTAACCTTCAAATTAATTTTATTTACCTTTACCTAAACTACTTGATTTACATGTATAAAAATATTTAAATCAAAATTATTTTTTTTAAGATTTTAATGTCTCTACTTATTTTGTTTGATTTTGAAAAATAAAAATTATCTAAATTATAGTCTATATATCTCAAATTTATGAAAATAATTTTCTAAATTTATATATTTAAAATTTGAAAAATTCTACGCTAGAAAATTAGTTTCTTAAAGTTATCATTTAAATAAACCAATTTAAAACCTAAAAGAAAAAAAATTATACGGAAAAACAAACTTATTATGCTTTTAATGTAAAATATTAAGGATAATTTAGTCAAAAGATAAATTGTTGGGCTTTTTAGAATGAAAAGTTAATGGAACATGCTTTTAAGATGGAAAATTATTTGTATGGGCTTTTAAGATATGAAAGTCTATTTTAAGGACTTATTAGTATTTTTCCCTAAACTTAATACACAACAATTTTTATTATTTTTAATTTTTACTTGGAATGATGATATAATACACAATAATTTATCATTTTACTTCAAAAAATAATTTGATTAGAAAAAAGTATACATGACCCAAAAGCTCAACAACTATAAAAAGCACACACCTTTTTAACTATAGCAATAATTAGTTATAGCCATAGCATTAATTAACTTTTTAACTTTCTCTTTCTTTGAACTTCAGATTTGATTTTCCCTTTTTCAAACTATATATTCATAGTTAAGATGGCAGGTCTGTTTAATCTGTCTCGGACTGACGTGTCTCGCATACAAAATCGACTTTTGGGCAACAAAAAGTTTGAACATCAGCTTTTATAAGCACTTCTCAGAACGCAGCAGCTTCTGCTTTTCATTTCCTTTGCCTTTCCGCTTAAATAAGCGCTTCTCTAGTCTAAGTTTTCTTAGTCAGATTTGTGTCTTTCATACATGTTTTGACCTCTTCTTTCTTAGCAATGTCTTAGGTTTAAGCAAAAGTAAGCACTTAAGAAAAAAAGCCTTAGCTGCTAAGCTTTCATCTATGTTTAGAGCTATTATTGTAACCAATTCCCAACTAAACTTAGCACCTAAGAAAACCAGTCCCAAGTCTAACACTTACATATATCAAGTAAACGGGGGATAATTTATTTTTTCTTTTTCTTTGTTAATAATGAAGCATAAAGAGCTTGTATTAGACACTTGCCTTTTTCAAGATTTCTGAAGAAAAGTAGAATGTGGAAAATTAGTAACAACTTTTGTACCCAAGGCTTGACTGAATCAATGCTAATTACATGGTAAGTAATTTATATTTGTCATATAACTGATGTATATTTCGAAAATTGATTAATCACTAAAAAGTATAATAATAATTTTTATATGATTGATTTGATTCGACCGAACGAGATTCATATAAGAATTTTCCATCCTTTTTCGTATTTGGACACAATAAAATGAAATATTGGTGACAAGATGTTAAAAATCAATACTATCAAAATCATTATTGATAATAGAAATGAGGCCTATCTGATGTGTGTGCAAATTAAAAACAATATATAATTTAGGGCGAATTACGGATAACTCCCAATGTTTGTGATCAACTACGCTTCACCATCCATTATTTGAAATTATGCAAAAGCAACCCCTAACCTTTTTAAATTGATTGCTAACATCCCTAGGCTTGATTTCGATGGCATTAGAAAAATATTCTATTACACATAAGGACAACATTGACCATTCCCTTATGTTGACCAGTCACCAGTCAATCACTTTGAACAACCATTTTTGATACTTTTAATTAACCACCATCTTGTTTGGGTAAGATGAATATTAGTTTAATTTCGGGTATTGATTAAATCTTTGTGATTGATTTGAGTTGTACATGCATTAGTATATTTTGGACGAGATAAATGAACACTAAAAATTAAATTCCAATGAACTTTGATAGTTGCATTTTATCCCCTAACCATTGTATTTTGGTGTAAATATTTATCATCGTTAATGAATGATCAATTACACCCTCATGTATAATACAACATTCTGCTAAATGCCATTGGAATCCGAATCAAGGGGTGTCTGCAAACAATTTAAAAAATGTAGGTGATCGTATTGCAAAAAATACAAATGACCCTCATGTATAATACAAATATTCTTCATTTGTTCTCTCTTTCTCTCTCTCTCTCTCCCCCTATGAAAGAGAGAGGACAACACGATAAGATGCTCATGGAATGTTTTTATTGCCCATTTGCATTAAAGCAAAGCCTTCGTCCTTAAGCTTTCATCCATGCATAAATGAGCATGTGAATATTCCAAAAATTCTACGCATTTGGCTGGCACTTTCACATGCATACAATGCAACACCATTAAGTAATCTCTGCCAAAAACCGTATCTCACTTTAATCTATTAATTTCCTACTTTTAGAAATTCTCCAAGTCAATCTAACTCAATTGGGTGATTTGCAAATTGAGCATAATACAAGTCACATCAAGTTTGAATGAAAACTTGGAAATTTTGAGTCATAACAATCTGTTTAATTGGAATTTAATATTATTGAATGTGACAACTCGATAACTGTTAATTCATATTTTATGAGTGAAGAAACTCATAAAATAAGAAATTCCTTTTAACAAAGGATAGTGACAAATTAAGCTTTAATCGGCCCGACCCATTAAGAAATTCCTTTTTAGGATGGTTTTTGGGAACGGTACGAATTTAGGATGGATTAATAATTTAATTTCAAAACCTAACTTTATCAAAATATATTTGTACGACATATATTGTATTTCTAACCAATGTGCGTATTATATATATATAATATTAATATGCTTTAATGAACGACAAACTATTATAATCAATTGAACTATTATACATTGGAAAGAAGTTATTAAATTGGGGAAAAAACATACATTTACAAAAATACCCATAATTTTAAAATTATAAATTTTTCCATTTTCAACTTTTGAGTCAAATCCTGATATGGAATTCTGAGCCATTTCATAGTAAAACAAGTTTGCGACGAATGATTTTATTAAATTTTGAGAAATTGTCCAAATAGTCCAATTTTTTTTTTTTTTCTTTTTTACTTGGAAGTGATTTGGATACTCGTGCTTATCGAGGATTATGGGGAAAATATGATATTATTAGTTGAGAAAAGGCTTTATCAACCTTTGACATTAACTAATTTGATATTTACATGTGTTTCTTTTAGATTAAGACAACGTATAATCAATGAATGCAATTTTAATATTTATCTATATTTCTTGTAGATTAAGATAAATTCTTTGAAATCAATGAATCAACATTGACTCGCAAGATACAATCCATCTGTTTTGGTTTTATTGCTTTCACATGTCAATTATGGATTGATAATATTATCTCTAATATGATCCATGCATTTATGGCGTTTATTGAGAATTTGGTATTAATGAAGTTCTAAATTTAAATTCTCTTGTCTTTCTCTTTTCTCTTGAGTGAGTGTGTGCATGTGTGTGGGTATTTTTTTAATTGACATTTATAAGGTATCCCAAAAATACAAAAGACTAAAATAAATTGAAAATTAAATACAAGAAACTAATAATATACATTTGAAAGATGAAAAGTTAATGTGAGACGAAACCTAACCTAGACAATTAAAGTACAGTAGTCAAATGACTAAAAATAATAATAATAATAGTAATAATAATAGATAGAAATACCAATCAGAGTTGGAGATATGGAGTTGTTGGGTACGGTCTTTCGACTCAAATTTAAATTAAGCTGAATTTTATATATGTATTTTTCAACAAAAAATTAAATTTTACTTTCAAAAAATTATAAATATTATATAAAAATTTGGTCCCGAGCTGATCAAAATTTCCTGATTCGGCGGCCCATACTGATTCTAATTTACACCGTAAATTTTATGTTGTCAAGCATCATTATGACTTACCTAGAAGTCCACAGGCAAGAGTTCATTCAACAGGTGTCATGTTATTCTCATCTATGACACTTGCATTAATTTCCAAATTCTACATATCATTTTCACTATATTTGAAGTTAACATATCAAAATCAAATCAATATATATATATATATATATAAAGTTAATTTTTTTTTTTTTATTAACTCTGCTACCGCCTTGCGACATAACCAAGAAATAAATGAAAAACAAAAGCCCCAACCCCCAGCTGTGGCCCACTACCACTCCCCATCTCTATCTATATATATATAGACACACACACACTCGTGGCATCGTAGCGCAGCACGAAGACTTTGGCAAACGGATATTATAAACAAAGCAGCAAACAGAAATGGCGGTGGAGAGTTGCGGTGACTTGCACGCGCTTCCGGAGGACTGCATAGCAAACGCGCTGTCACTGACGAGCCCTAAGGACGCTTGCCGGCTGTCCTTGGTCGCCTCGACGTTCCGGTCGGCGTCCCAATCCGACACCGTTTGGGATCGGTTCTTGCCCGCCGACGTCATTTCCCGCTCAGTCGACGGCCCCGATTCGTTGATATCCAAGTTTCAGTCCAAGAAGGATCTTTATCTACACTTGTGTGATCATCCCATTCTCATCGACGGTGGCCGCAAGGTGATTTTTTGATTTTGCTCTGTGATTTTGTGTTCGTGTTGGATAATAGTGATTTTGGGTATACGTGAGTGGAGTTGGATTATTTGCTAGAATCTTGTTTCTGCTGTTCAGAATTGTTTGCCGTGCTCTGTTCACGAAATTGAATTGCTTCCATCATTATGTAGCTTCAAACTGCTTTAAAACCCAAAAAAATAAAATAAAAAATAAAGAAAACGAGTAGGGAAAAAATTCAATTGATTTCCTATGAGCCTTTCATTAAGTAAAAACAAAGACAAAGGCCTGTGATTGTTTTTATCTTCGTTTTCTGTTTTTATGTTTGTGAAAATTGAAAAGCTTTTTATTGTTTTTTGTATGGAGATAATATTGAACAGGAACATGGAGGAACAGTTTTGATTGAGGAACTGAATAACCTTTATGCTAGCATAGTTTAGTGTTCCCCACGTTTTAGTTGAGTGCCGCATCGAATTGCTGACGAGTTGCGATTGTCAATACTGAAAAAAAATGAGTTGAGAAAATGATTCGGAAAATGCTTAGTATTTGACGATAGTCAATGCTGAAAAAGGCATTGTCTAGAGCTGTTGAGACTCCGAATGCTGTTTATATGGAGTCTTGATGTGATCGTGCATTGTACCGTCGCTAATTGAGACTTTTTGCTCATCAAGTTTTGGCGCTGTTCCCAGTTCTGAGCATCTTGAAAACTTGGCATTGCCATGGTTTCAATTATTGTAGTTAAGTCTGTGCATCTCATTAGCTTTCACTATTGCTGAACAGAGCTTTTCTCTGGAGAAATGGAGCGGAAAGAAACGCTACATGCTTGCTGCAAGAGACCTCTTCATTGTGTGGGGTGATACTCCACAATATTGGCAATGGATCTCTCTTCCCGAGTCCAGGTACAATTTCTGTTAATCTTCTGTCCTAGTTACAAATAAACAATTTAGGTTCGGTGTTTTTTTTTCCATGTGGTATGAAAAATTGCAAAAACCTCCCTAATGTTTGGCTCCGTATTACTAGTTTGACTTGCCGTTAGGGGCTATCTCTAATATGGAGCCCAATGATAGGGAGGTATTTGTAATTTTTTGCATCGCAAGGGATATTTTTTGGTTCAAAGCAAGCCTCACCCAGTTTTTTCCTTTTTTTCAAGCGGTGATGCTAAATTGTCAATTCAATTTAGGTTCTCCGAGGTGGCAGAGCTTCTTAATGTGTGCTGGTTTGAAGTACGGGGCAAGATAAATACCAGTATGCTATCTCCTGGCACAAACTATGCAGCATACCTTGTGTTCACTTGCAAGTCACGAGCGCATGGGTTCGAGTACCAACCTGCTGAGGGTTCCATCTCCATTTGTGGGCAAGAAAGTGACAAACGTACTATTTGTTTGGATCCGGAAGGAGAACAGAGGCAAAGGTATCAGATTGTACCGAGACGGCTTGGGCTGTTCTACCGTCGGTTAGCTCACTTGCAAAGACAGCATGACACTGCGACTCCTATGGACGGTAATACTCAGTACCCCAAGCAAAGGGATGATGGATGGCTGGAAGTTGAGCTGGGGGTGTGTTTTGTTGAGGGTGGCGAAGATGGTGATTTGGAGATGAGCTTGATGGAGGTGAATGGTGGCAACTGGAAGAGTGGGATTATTATTCAAGGGATTGAGATTAGACCCCAAGAGTGTAAATAAATGATTATTGATTCGTGTTTTGTAATTTGATGGACGCACCTCTTGTGAATGTTACTGGTGGTGTTATTGTGATCATTATTTGATTGTTATTGTGATCATTATTTTATCATTCGACTTGGAAAATGAGGATCGTTCACTTTGAGCAACCTGTGAACAAACCTCCAATGGGGTAAAGATTTTTCTTGATGGTGTACTTGTGGAAGGTCTGTTCACAGGCTTGACTGTTGGAAAATGTTATGCAACTCAAGTGATATACGCAAGTCAACGGAAGGAAAAATGATAAATGCAACTAAATTTCAGTCCACCCAAACAATCTCAAAGCTAGCAAACAATTTCCTTCCACCCAAACCTTCTTCACCCCCCTCTCGCAAAGCCATTTCAGTCCCATCCCCAGCGCAGAGAGTTACAATGCAAGAGGATCACTTCAGCCAATCTCAAAACCCATCCTTGCGCCCGTAAAAGCCCCCAGCTTGTGTCGAACAACCACCCTGTAACCTCGGTAGTCTTTTCAACACAGTATCCTGCATCGAAATTTACTTTGACTGATCCCGTTGGTGGCGGAGACCACCACACAGATGGCCGATCAATGTATCTCAGCATGCCTTCTTCACTCCACGCTTGCCATACTTTATGGGAGAAACCTTCCACCCAGCTCTGGACGCCCACAAAATGAGGAGTCGAGTTTTCCATTTAAAAGGAATTTCTCAGCCACAAGATTCTCCAACAAGATAGCATGAGCTTCTCTTAACTGCTTGGATTCTGATTTAATGGCTAGTCGCCCAAATAATATATGCACCGTTGCCGGGCGAGCATTCCAATCAAAATATTCCACCCCATTTGAGAAAGCGGCCAACGTTTGGGGACAAAGGCAAAACAGGTCATACGCAGTCTCAATCCCGTTGCCGCATAAGTGACACATACCATACTCGATAATCCGGCGACAGTGTTAAGTTATCCCGAGTAGGAAATCTGTTGCGGATTAATCTCAAGATGCAGATTTTAATTTCAACAGGAGTTTCGTGCGCCATATAGCCTGATAAATTCCGCCCATATTTAATTCAGCATGCCCAATTTCTTGCTTTTGCAACAGTCTTAGGGGTGTTTGGGATTGCTTTTGTTTTTTGAGAAATTGGAGTTGTTGAAAAAGTCGAAAAAAGGTTGAGTCGTAAAAATTGGTAGTGTTTGAAAATAAAATTTAAAAGTTGATAGTAAAATGTGGAGTGTTTGGAAATAAAAGTGAAAAATAATAAAAAATTGATAGAAAACAGTTTAAAAAGTTCAATTTATTTGCGAAAATACCAATAAATATTTTTAAGCTGCTAGAAGCAGCTTTCTCCCAACTTTTCAACTTCTGCTTTTTTCCAACTAAATTTAAGCACAAGTTACAAAATCAAACACTTAAAGTAGTTTTTTTTGAAGCTAAAACCAACAAAGTGCTTTTTTTTTAAGGTTTTCAAAACACTCTCTTAGATATAGAATTAATGTATAGGTTCATTGCAGGCCAAAATACATTTTTTATACATTATATTGACTTAATTTCACATTGAGAACACTTCTTATATCTATACTGGCAAAAATGGCATATATTGTTTCAAAAAAATTTGCAATGTTAGGCCAATGGTTGGAATTTGAAATCCAGCCTGAAAATACTACGTCATCGTCGAAAAAATCCTGGTTTGTTTATTTTGCTTAGATGTGGATGAATAGGTCAATGATATGGATATATATAAATATCTTGGCATTTATGCGGACTAAATTAAAAGGCAAAAACATCAATTTATTATTTAAATTCCCACCCCAATAATTTCACTGCAACTTGGACTTGAATCCAGGTTGTTCCTGACGCAAACTTCAGTCACTCTCTATAATCATTCGGACACACTAACTATTATTATAAGTTGTGCTACAACTTTTCTTTTAACTATTTAAACTCTCTAAGTTCAATGTTTAAAATTTATCAATATAATTTAATATTTTACCTTTAATATATGAAATTTGGCCAATACAATGTATGTACGTGCATGTATTTCGCTCCCATTGCCTATCAGGGACAAAGCTAGGAATTTGAAAAGGGAGCGAAATTTTTTTTGAAATCATTAGTTATTAAAATATATAAATATAAGAATTACATATAATATTAACATATAAAATTATAAAAGTTACCATATTTATGCGTATACGACCATTTAGAAGTGCAACAATCAAAACAATATCTTAAAAGTAATATTGAAAAAAATAACAAGCTGTTTTCTATTTCAAAAGAAGCACATGTAGTGCATAATGAATTGTTTTTAAAAAAATCAATTACAAAAATAAATATATAAATTTTAAAATTAGCACACAATACCTTCCTATAAGTTGCTTTTGAAGAAAAAAATTGAATACTAACGGTTTGGTGAGAGAAGAAAATTTCTAATAACATTTTTAGTGTTTTAATTGGAATAAAAGAGAGAAGTAAAATATAATAGAATTTTTAATATTTCAATTCGAAAACAAGAAGGAGAAAGAAAGGAAAGAGAAAGAGAGAGAATTTAATTATTATGGTAAATGAGATTGGGTAAAAATAAATCACCAAAAAAATAAGGGTAGAGAAAATTAAAATTTTTATTATATAACTTATATAAAAGTCAAAATTTTATTTTAGGTGGTGTGTGTGTTGGGGGGGGGGGGGGGGTTGGGTGGGCAAATTTTAAGATTCTAATAAATATATATACTAAAAATTAGGTTTTTAAAAAAAATTGAGGGAAGCGACCGCCACGACCAGCCCCTCACTCCCCTATCCCTAACTCTGTCGCTGCTACCTATCCAATTGTGTTATTGTACATCATGCGAGGCTTTTTAACATAAGTTTATTTTAGAGGTAATTAAAATTTGCCACCCAAACTATGCGTATTTTAACACTTTGTAATCTTAAATTTTAAGTGTTACTGATTGCCATCTAAAGTTTACATCTTTTTACTAGTGGCCATTTAATTATATTTTTTGGCCAAAAATCTTACCTAGAATGGCGACACGTGTTGCTGCTTTGGCTGACAATTTGACCAGAAAATGAAATTAGGTGGTACTAGTAAAAAGATGCAAACTTTAAGTGGCAATCGATAACACTTAAAATTTAAAATTATAAAGTGTAAAAATACGCATACTTTGAGTGACAAAATGCAATTAAATCTTTTTTTTATGTGTAACAGTATATTCTGTTACTTAAATTTTCCTCGTTTTTCCCTATGTAAGGTCTGTTGGGTTTTAAGTGGGGAAGGGTGGAAGGACATATTGTATTGACTAACTCCAAAAGAAAACTTGACGGATTGGTTCTTGATCGGTTTGGCAAAAAGCAGGCCTGCATTTTCTATGGTGAGCATAAATATTAAAATTTATCTTGTGGTTCATTCGGCAACTAGACAAGATGGCCGAGCAGTCTAAGGCGTCAGTTTCAGGTACTGGTCTGAGAGGAGAGCGTGAGTTCAAATCCCACTCTTTGACAGTTTAGTTTCTTCCCTCCTTTCTGCTCTCATTGTTTTGTCTTTCTTCTAAGGCTTATTTTGCAGTTTCATTAATCTTGCACAACACTTCTGGGTTTTCATTGTTGCTGAATGGTTTTACTACTCTGATTCATTTCGATAGGCTGCTATAGCAATGGAGACATATCCAGAGCAATGCTTAGAAGAGGCCTTTAAATATGAAACACCAATGTCGATTGCTGGAGAAAGAAGAAACAAAGATGTGGCCATCAGAGGGGAAATAAGTGGAGGATAGGAAGAGAGAAAAATGGGAAAACAAAAGAGGAATAAATATATTGTCAAAAAACGTTGAAAAACACTAAGATAAATGCCCTGGATTTTGGGCAAAAACCTAATCTTGAAGATAAATCAAGGGTTCATGAACCATCATACTCGTGCTCCAAAGGTATCAACTTCGGGATTTCAATGGTGTCCAATTCAAACCCCCACCATTGGACTACAGCTCTAGTGACTATACAAGAACGACCAAAATATTTATTGATCTTAAAATGAGATTAAACATATTTTACGCCCTTAACCGTATGATATGTCTCATTCAATCCTAAACTACCAAATGTGACACACACATCCCTCAATTAAATAATTAAATAAAATTATAGTTATACATTTTCTATTTATATATATATTTTTTTGCATTTAGCATCATAAATTCAATTTCAAATCCTTTATGAGTTATAAAAATAAAACATAACTTTAATTTAAAAATATCATTTATAGTTTAAGTAAATTGAAATTAAAAAAAAAATTAAGTTAATAAATTATTGTAATACTATTTTAAAATAGGAAACGAAAAATGGTTCTATTTTTTTTTTTAACTTAATGAACTTATAAAGCATAACATTCTAAAAGTAAATTTGAAAATTTTGAAAAAATTAATAAGATACTCTTTTAAGAATGATTTAAACATGCTTTTCTTATTAAAATTAGATTATGATAATATATAATTAAATATAAATTCTTTAAAAGACAATTAATGTATACATTCGATTTGTTTTAGAAAGAACGTACAAAAATTGAAGTCATTAATAAAAATATAATTACTTATATTTATTCAGAAGAATTCTAAGACTAATTTTTGATTGAAGTGTCCAAAACTTTAGTTATAACATAATTTAAAATCAAATTTAGATTATGAATTAGTTTAAATATTTTGCAAACTTTACATATAGATAAACATTTATATAGGTTTCAAGATACTTTTGTTGAAATATCAAATTGATGGAGGGGGAAAGTGTTACATTTAATAGTTTAAACAGGTAAATGATACTTAGCATATAATTAATGGGGTGAAGTTATTCAATCCTATTTTTAAATGAAAGGATATTTCAATCAATTATGAAAAATTAAGTTAGAGTAAAGCGCCAATAACAATTTTTAAAATGTCAATAACAATTCCCAAAATTAAATTATTCTTATCACCTTTGTCTTAAAATTAATTATGTGGAAAATTGGTGGAATACAATAAAAACGTTACTTTTGGGCTTCTCTCTTTTTTCAAATTTCTATATTATTAACAACATTGACCGTTTGTGGTTTGTTTGGGTCTTAGTTAATGCAATAATGGAATTTTATTGCTTTACGTTTTGCGTTTTATGGTACTGCGGTCTCATTTCGCACTTTGGTGTGTAGAGCCGACTTCTATTTTACAATTTCGTTAGACACTCATATTCAGTTGCACATTAGTGATGCATATTGTTTGCATAAAAATTGATAACCTCTTCAATATCTTTAATTAAGATTCGAAATCACTCAATTTTATTGGAAAACAGTAACTTTGAAGTGAGTTTGTGTTTTAGTGAGGGCGTCTTAGTGTGCAAAGAACATACAAAGATGAAGTATTTCGACTTGAATTCATTTGATTGATTGCACCTGGACTTATAATTTGAAAAACGATTGCGTTACTCTAAGATTCTATTTGCCTACAATTTGATATAAGACTTAAAATTTAGCGCTTCAAGGATTGAAAAGAGTCTAAAAATACAAAACGAGAAGATGTATTAAAAGATTATGACAACTCGCCATGGATAATACAGACTTTATTTACAAACATGTGTATTGATGACATGGGCCTTATCTACGACCTAATTGAATTGAAAGACTGCCATAGACTTTGAATATAAATAAAATGCATTGATGACCCCATAAGATGGCTACACGTGAGTGTATTGAAAGAATTGCACTATCCTACGAGCATTGATGACTTTGGCTACAACTCCTCATACATGCGCTCGATATGAATGCAGAATACCACCCAGTTGCGTTGATATCTCATCCCGAATCGGGCTCAAAATGGGGCAAGTGATGACTACGACACATGTGTGTCGTAGTTCTACCTACAAAACTAAGCTAATCTTGGTTCATTTGAGTTAAAGAATCAAAGAAATATAGACTTCTTGATTGAAATGTAGACTTGTTGAAGTGTTGGATTTGTTGTTTCCGACTCTCTTTTATAGATTTGAGGCTGCAACAAAATTCCTTTATTTTTGGAACTTAATGGCTTATTCAAACTTGTTTATTCGAAATGGATGACACGTCTTATTTCTCGATTATGGTAGTTATATCATCTTATTCAAAATTTGAACTGTTCAAACTCACATGGCCTTTATTTTGAGCATCCTTAGTCATGCCATTGCCTATTGTTAGCCATTTTGTTATTTTATATCCTAACAACCCCCTAAGATTAATGATTTAATTTTGGCTTGGTATGTTTCTATTTTATTTTATTTTCTTTCTTTGACCAATTCAACCTTGGGCTTTATTTCAACCTTAGCCTTTAATGTAGGCCAACCTCATACTATGTCGGAATGACCTAGACCTCTCTCCTTTCTTTTTGGTGTGGCCAAAATTAGCTCATTTCGAATTTATATAAAAATTCATTTTTGGACCCAAACATATTCAAAGGAGAACTTGGGTTTCTGAGTGTGGGGAAGTGCTCGCCGGAAATTCGATGTGTTCAAGTACCAAACAAAAAAAAATGTAATAAATTCAAAATCAAGCTCCAGATCAAAATTTTCCCTTTGTGTAATCAAAATGAGCCAAGACAATTAGAGAAAAGGAAATAGAAAAAAAAAATTATACTAAGATTTACATGGAAAACCTCAAGATGGAAAAAAACTACGGGACAAACTTCAAGCAAACTTCCACTATAACAAATATAATGGAGATACAGAGCTCTTCCATATACACCAAGCTAGGGGGAAATAAAGCATCAACAACCCACAAGTACAAATACATCACTCAACAACTGTAGAAACTACAAGGAAGAGTTAACAAACTCACTCAATACATCAACCAAATAGCCTAGAAATCTAAGAGGTATATCTCATCACCAAACCATTGGATCTTCAAGAAGACTGCTTAAAATCAATATCAATGTGTCTAGTAACCGCCTGCAAAGTTTGAACTCAATCGGAAGAGGAATCACCATGCGATTGTGGCTTGATCATAGACTGTCAGGAAGAAGATTGCACTGTCAGGATTTTTCAATAAGCTGTTGTAATTGCTGGACGCCTCAAATCCAATTGTTGGATCTTTAGTCCCACCGGAGAATTTGCTTTAGGATGTCTAAAAGTCATTTGTAAAATTTTACCTTATTCAAAGAACATTTTGTGGTACGATCAACACTCTATTTTCAATTGCATGTAAGTATTCTTCTTGTCTTTTTCTCTCTCTCTCTCTTTTCTTTCTTTGTCTACTCACTCTCTCTCTCACACACACACACTTAATTTATGTCCTCTCTCTACATACACTTTTAAATCTTCTACTACTAACTACTGATCATTTATTTTATTTTTTTCAGATGTTTGCATATAAAATTAGTAGCCTTGCTTTGCTTGTTAAATTAGCTTTTCCACTGGTTTGCTAAAATAAATAATTATCTATGCCACCAAATGTGCTAAAAAATATGATTGCATAAAATTTTCAATCATTAAGTTCAATGAGAAAATAACAACTGTGGAATAGCATGCCAAAAATGTATGTTTCCTCAATGTTCAAAACCACTAAATTCGATGACAAAAAGAGTGACTTCGAATTGAGTTTGTATTGTGCATGGCGTGTCATTGTGTAATGAACACACAATGTTTAGTTGTTTGGATATGATCAATGCATCTGACTTCTATTTGAAATGATTGTACTAGAACAAGCAAACACTACTCCTGAGGTTTTGCCTACCTACAACTGAATATAGAACTTAAAAATTCAATAATCAAAGGATTACGAAAAGATTTGGGAAAGTAAAGTAAGAGATTGCATTGAAAGATAATGGTTATTTGATTGGGTGAGTGATGGCTATGACCTAGTGACGCTATGAAGAGAACGCTTTGAAAATCCCATCTCAAGATAAATGTACATGACTACAAACCTCTGCATAGTGGTTTTCTAATTTATGAACTAAGCTAATCTTGATTCATTCTAGGCTTCTAGGCTAAAACATCAAAGAAGTATAGATTTCTTTATTGAATTTGTAGTAGTTTTTGTTGTTGAGTATAGACTATTTTTTTTTAGGTTTTCCCACCTCATTTTATAGCTTGAGTCTTCAACAACCTCCACATTATATTCGGAGTCAGGTAGTTTATTCAAATTTGAGCATTTGAATGAGTGGTGTGCCTTGTCGCACATGCTTTATTTTTTTGTCAATGTGGTTATGCCATTTTTTTGTCAATGTCGCACATGTATTCGTTAAACCACATGCCATTTTGCTATTCTTGCTTAACAACTTGATTTTTGATTTTCAACATGTGGGGTTTGGCCAATTTGACTACAATTATCCTAATTAGCATGGTGGAAGACAATCCCAAAGCAAAAGGTGCCATGCTTTGGGATTGTCTTCCACCATCTTCGAAATGATACCCTTCAAGGTCTTGTTGATGGATTCAACTTGACCATTCCTCTGTGTAATACGGAGTGTTATGCGTGAGCTGGATGTCATATTCTTCGCAAAAGCCTCTATTTCGAATCCTGTGAACATATATAGTTCCCTAATCTGTTACAAAGGTTTGCGAGATTCCAAATTTATGGACAAGATTCTCATTAATGAAATGGATCACGATTATTTGATCAGTTTATTTAAGTGGAATGGCCTTTACCCACATCATAAAGCAATCAACGGCTATTATGATTTGTGTGTGCTACTTTGAAGGAGGGACTATATCTCCTATAAAGTTGATTGCCCAACATCGAAATGACCATAATTTGACTATGAGATTCTTTTCTTCAGCAGAGACTCTCTGAATAGGGCCATATATTTGGCATTTTTCACATCCTTGGGCCAGTTAATGGCAGTCTTTCATCATCTTTGGCTAAAAATAGCCATATCGTTTGATCATCCATGCCATTGTGCGGCCACTCTAATGAGCTCTGCAAACTCCCTCATGTACTTCTATCATGAATTTTATCGGATGCGCTTGTCCAATGCATTGTAGGAGTACATCGTCATGATTTAATTTGTCCAATGCATTGTATAATTGATCATCACCTAGGTCAATGTGATGAGCGGCTCTCAACTTAATCTTATGTCAAGTATCCTGAGAAAGATTCTGTAAATAATCCAATATGGGTTTGTGCCAATCCCTTGGTTGTCTCATAGTACTTTTGATGGCACAAACATTACTCCTTTCGAAGTGAGACGGATAAGCCTGCCTTGTTATGATGTAGCTAGAAGCCTTGCAATCCAATTTGTTAGCTTCGAAA
Source organism: Petrea volubilis (assembly GCA_026212405.1). NCBI lineage: Eukaryota > Viridiplantae > Streptophyta > Magnoliopsida > Lamiales > Verbenaceae > Petrea > Petrea volubilis. The sequence goes on from CM047878.1 coordinate 13,677,483, forward strand.
TTAGACTTTCTAGCCACTTGTTGCAATGTTACTTCATTAAAACCTATTAACAATGCAATAATCATAGAAATATACATGTCAAGAATAGGGTTTTTGCATTGAAAAGTCCTTTGAATCTATTTGGTCACAAGTTGGAAATCTCTTGTAACACTGATGTTGGAGGCTCCTAACTCGTGTAACAACATGAGCTCGAGAATAAAGACTTCGTACTCGGCTTGATTATTAGTACAGGGGAATTTGAATTGAATCGCTATGTCTATTTTGGCACAAGATGGCGAAATGATCACTATACCAGCCCAAGATGCTTTATCTATTTAGGACCTGTTGAACTAGAGTATCCATAGCTTTTTGATAAGCTTAAAATCTATGCACTTTTTATGTGTATGTTTTATGTGCTTTTTATTGATTTTATTAAGGTTTTAAAGTACTACAGACGAAATTTATGCTAGAAGGAATAAAACCTTAATTTGGTCGATTAAAAGTGTTTTTACACTCTCAAAACACGATTTTTCTAAGTTTTTGGTACCAACATCCCCTCACAAATGTTTTTTGTTGTTATCATAGAAAGTTGGGATTGAAATTGAGTAGAAAATGTAGGAGAGCAGGTGCAAATGGCCAAAACTATTTTAATGTGCAACAAGATGTTTTGTTGCGAATCCAGCCATTCTAATGTGCATCTGGACATTGCAATACACAACGAAATGGCCAAGGGCATTTTGGTGTGTTCTGGCCATTTTTGTGGGTATAGAAGATCTAAAAAATATGCAGAACAAGACAGCAAAAACCGTTTTAATGGGCATGAAGCCATTTTGAGTCACAATGGTAGTTTCATCAAGTGATTTTACAAGACAACAAAATGGCCAGAGCTATTTTGGCTAGCCTATTTATATAAGTAAACCTTCTTCCCATAGGATTCTGACAGCAACTGCCCTATCGCTATTTGAGGGCATCTCCTCACGATTTTAAGGGACTTTGGCTGATTTTTTAAGAGGAGATCAAGGAAGAAATCTCAAGAAAGGTGACAATTCAAGGTCCAAATTCCTTTATGCATCAAGAATATTGCCTTAAGCCTAGTTTGCTTTTATAATTTCTTTTAATTCTATTGTACTTTTGTGTTGTTTTACTTTTACTATGTCTAGCTAAATCATTTATAAGGTTCTAAGCTAGTCGTTAATGAAACCCTTGTGATTTTTGTTGAAACCCCTTTGATTTTAATTTACACACTTCCTATCTATAATTTAAGCTTTTATCATTTGTGAATTTCTGGCTAACCTTTACAAGTTCTAAGATTTTATATTCGATTACGAAACGGTGTTTATAAAATTGGACTATTTATTTTATAGACATAAGGAACACATAGGTTAGAAATAATCATGCTCTTGTACGGTCGGTTATATTAATTAATGCGTACTTTTTAATTAACACAACTCTTGTGCGCAAAGGCCAAAAAATCTGTATGTGATCATGAAAGTAGACACATAACATTTCTTGGTGGTTGCTATTACTTCCAAAGGAGACTACAAATATTTAAATGAATTGGATCATGGGAAGGGGTATTAATTATAATCAAAGTGGGGTTCAACGAATTATGGGGGGGGGGGGGGATTCAATGGACGATGAATGGGCCTTAGTTTGGTCATATTGATTTTTCTACTTGTGTTTGTTTGTTTTCCTTTTTATACAATCTTTATTCACTATTGAAAACTTAAACAATAGAGAAATTATAAGGTTGGGGCTTGCTAAGTCGTTCCTTATAAGAACGATGCTTTTTATTACTTATAATTTTTCGATGAAAAATATTAAAATAAATAATTTTTATTAAAATATATTTTCGGCGAAATATTTTGCCGAAAATATATTTTTATTAGTTACATTGTTTTGGAGAATTTTCAATAGAAAATTCCACCGAAAATATATTTAAATAAAAAATTATTTATTTTAATATTTTCGGCGGAATTTTTCGCCGAAAATCTGCCCAAACAATATAATTAATAAAAAATATTTTTCTTAAATAGTTTCGGCAGAAAATTCCATCGAACATATATTTTAATAAAAATTATTTATTTTAATATTTTCGGTAGAATTTTCCACCGAAAATCCGTCGAAAAAATATAAGTAATAAAAAAAATTCTTAAATTCTTTAGGCGGATTTACAGTAGAATTTTTGCCGAAAATACTTAAATAAATAAAAAAAATATTTATCTAAAATCTTTTGTTAATTATAGTCAATATGGTTAATTATTATAATGGTGTTTAAACATGTATGTAATTTATTAGATGTAATCTAACTTGAAACATATATATATATATATATATATATACTCAATCAATTGAAAATATATATAGAGGTTTTTCAATTGAGTTGGCGATGACACTCGATTATTTCAATCAAATTGGGGAAAACGTTTAATTTACTTAATTGATTTTGATACATTTCCTAACTCGATCAATTGTAGTATGTGGGAGATGAGCATTGGACTAAATTGAACATTAACGATCCGAAGAACAATCGATGTAAATACAATGAACAAAATATTCAATTGAGTTGGGGGAAATGCTTGATTATTTCAATTAAACGAGCCAAAATATTCAATTTACTTATTTGAATGTGGTACATTCCCTAATTTGATCAATTGTAGTATGTGGGATATGAGCATTGGATTGAATTGAATGTTAACAATCTTCAGTGCCATTGACATATATAAAATGAATAAAATGTTCAATTCAGTTGGGGGAACACTCGATTATTTCAGTTAAACTTGGCTAAATATTCGATAATTACTTAATTGAATTTGGTACATTTCCTAAATCGAACAATTGTAGTATGTGAGAGATGGGCACTGGACTAAATTGAAAGTTAACGATCCGAAGTGCAATTGACATAAATAAAATGAGCAAAATGTTCAATTGAGTCGGGGGAAACGCTCGATTATTTCAATCGAACTGGGAAAATGTTCAATTTACTTAATTGAATTTGGTACATTCCCTAATTCGTTCATTTGTAGTATGTGGGATATAAGCACTGGACTAAATGGAACGTTAACAATCCGAAGTGCAATTGACGTAAATAAAATGAACAAAATGTTCAATTGGGTTGGGGGAAAGGCTCGACTATTTCAATTAATCAAGGCAAAATTTTCAATTTACTTAAATGAGCTAAAGACAATCTCTAATTCAATTAATTATTTTATGAACCAAATTTTTTTTAAAACATTTCGGCCGCATTTTTGGCGGGAATTCCATTAAAAATTTGAATTTCAAAATTTCAAAATTTTAAAATTTTTATTTTTATTATTATCATTTCCTTAGTTTTTTCTATACAATGTTTTATATTATTTTGTGGGAATTTCCGTCGAAATGCCGCCGAAAATTCTTATATTTCACACCCCCCTTCTTTTCTTCCTCTTTCTTCTTCTTTTCTCTTTTCTTCCTCCCGCCGCCGTCGTCCACCTCTATCGGTCACCAGCCAAAGTAAGCCATTTTCCACTTTAAACTCCTCCTTATTTTGATTTTTACACCCCCCAACTATTTCTACTCTTTCTTTTTCAATTTTCGTAGGTCCCTTTATTTCCCCCTTCTCCCTTGCCTCTCCTTCCACTGCCGCATCCATCTTCGTTGTAAGTTATTTATTAAATTTTAGGGAATATATTTTTGGATTTTGTATATTTGGGTATTTAATATTAATGTTAAATATAGAAAATTTTTGGTTTATTATTATAGAAAATTTGGGTATTAATATTTGGGTATATTATTATAGAAACTTTAGAATTTCTATGGTTAGCAACTTAGATTTTAAGTATGTTGTGAATTACTTAAAGTTCAATTATTTAATTTGTGTTATATGTATGGATTATACGAAGTAGAATATGTGGTATGTATTACGGGTTATTTAAAGTTATGGAAAGTTGAATATGTGTTATGTGCATGGAATATGTAAAGTTGAATATGTGTCATGTGTTATGGAATATGTAAAGTTGAATATGTTATGGAATACGTGAAGTTATTGAAAGTTGAATATGTGTTATGTTTGAGTTATTATTTATAAAGTCAAATATTTTTTCATAATTTGACATTTGATTTGGTTGTAGCTATTAGTGGTAAAGTTCATCTGTTTTTTACTACTGTATCAAGCTAGTCTACAAAGGTAAGTACAACTAACTTTAAAGTATGTAGTTCATATGTATATCCACACACACACATATATATATATAATTAGTTAATTTGTAGATAGTAGGTTAGTCTGTGATGTGGAAATTGAGTACGGGAATTGGGGGGAGGAGTGAAGCCTTCCCATTGTTTGTTGTTGATTTTTATGTGCTTGTGTGTTGTGGAGAAATGAGGGGATGGTACATATTCAATATATATACATATATGTAAATAATAATATATTTTTGTGTTTGATGTGTATTGATTTTATTGATATTTAATTGATTGTTGCGATGTTTGATTACTTAGGTGTTTATGTGATGATCGGTTGTTGTTGGTTATGCGAAACGATTAATAACCCTAAATTAACATTTAATGTTATACGAAATGATTAATAACAATAAATTTATAAACTTAAGTGTCGCATGTAGATGGATATTCCTGCACATAGAACGTGGATGTATACAATGACTTATCATAGTCGGAGGGGCCTTCTTCTAGCATATTATGATGGTGTAATGAGTTTTGTAGAATGCGCAAAGAGTTGCCCAAACTTCGTTAAGTATGAGGAAATTCACTATTCCTGTAAGAAATGTGAAGGAAAATGGTTTTTGTTAAAACTAGATGATATTGTATTACATTTATTAAAAAATCGTTTCAAACAAAATTATTGGTATTGGATAGACCACGGTGAGGTTCAACCTTCTATAGTATATTCTGGTGCATCAAGCAATGGCACGAAAAGTAACTCACTGTAAAGATATGCTAAAATGTGTTTCAATGCTGGTAGGCAAAAAGTAGGGGGTGAAACACTGAATGATATTGAGGAGCAGCAGAATCGTGAAACACAACATTTTTTTAAACTTTTGAGTGAATTTAACCAAGAGGTGTGGCCTGGATATATACATCATTCGCCCCTTTCTGTTGCTATAAGGTTGATAAGCATAAAAAGTGATTATAATGTAGCACATGATGGTATCCACGAAATCATTCAGTTGATGTCCAAATTAATGCCCTTTGGTCCCAAAATTCCACCAAATTTTTATGAGGCACAAAAACTAGTAAAAAGATTGGGTTTGATTAGCAAGAAAATAGATTGTTGCGTAAATGGTTACACGCTATACTACAAAGTTGATGGGGACGCAGTAAATTGCAATTTTTGTGGTGCTTCAAGATATCATGAGACTGGGGGCCATCTATTTGCAAAACAAATCCCGATTAAGATGATGCATTATTTGCCCCTTATTCCACAACTTAAATGATTATATGCATCTTCGAGTTCAATACCACATATGAGATGGCGTGCGAAGCATCAGTGCCTTGATGGACTAATGTATCACCCATCAGATCAGAAGGCTTGGAAGCACATTTATGATGTATATCCTAATTTTACTAGTGAGCCTAGAAATGTGCGTCTTGTTTTGTGTGTTAATAGGTTTACATCATATTCTCAATCCACCGCATCATACTCTTCTTGGTCCGTAACCATTGCGCTGTACAATTTACCCCCTGAAATGTGTATGACAATACTATATATGTTTCTGACATGCATAATTACTTGCCCTAAAATTAGAAAGCAAAAATTGATGTATATTTACAGTTACTAATTGATAAGTTGAAGGTGTTGTGGGAAGATGACGTTCCTATGTATAATATACATGTGAAACAAAATTTTATTATGTGGGCTGCATTAATCTGGAGTATGAACGACTTTCTGGCTTTGGGATATTGTAGGGATGGATGACTACGGGTAAACTGGCATGTCCTTATTGCAAGCATTACAGTAAGGCATTTACATTAAAGTATGGACGAAAGAATTCATGGTTCGATTGCCATCAAAGATCTCTAGACAGAAATCACCCAATAGAAGAAACAAAATTCACTTAAAAAACAACCATGTCGAGAAGGACCTCATCTACCGAATTCTAACAAACATGAAGTGTTGGATGAGGTGCAATGATTGCCGAAAGTAACAGAACTACCAAAAATGGGGAAGCCATCTGGATATGGTATGGAACATAATTAAATGAAGTAGAGTATTTTTGGGATTTACTTTATTGGAAACATCTCTTAATACGTCATAATTTGGATGTAATGCATATTGAAAAGAATGTTTTTGACAATATTTTTAATACTGTTATAGATATAAAAGGAAAGACTAAAGACAATACAAATGCACGGCTAGATATGCAAGAGCTTTGTAGGCAGCTTGAGCTAGAGTTGGCTCTAAAGTATAACCGATAGTGGAGAAAACCAAAGGCTAAGTATGCATGCACTCTAAAACAAAAAAGGATAATTTGTAAGTGGATTAAAGAATTTTGAATGCCGGATGGTTATTTATCCAACTTAAGTCGTTTTGTTAACTCACATCAAGTGAAATTGAATGGCATAAAGAGTTACCACTGTCCTAATTTTATGGAACAGTTTTACCCATTGCATTCAAAGAGTTGTCTGGCGAGGTATGGGAATAACTTGCTGAGTTAAGTAAGTATTTCAAAGACTTATATTATAGTACATTAAGGCATGCCGATCTCGACAAGATGGAAGAAAATATTCCTATCATAATTTGCAAATTGGAACGTGGTTTTCTACCTAATTTTTTTCGATGTGATGGAGCATTTACTAATTCATTTGATTGAAGAAGATAAAAATGGAGGCTTGGTTCAATTCCGATGGATGTACCCATAGATAGGTAACTTTATACCAATAATTTTTAGCAAACGTTAATGAAAATTTAGTTAATTGATTTACTTTTTAATTCAAAACAAGTATCTTGAAAAAAATAAAAAAAATGGTCAAGCACAAAACCCGGGTAGAGGGGTCTATTTGTGAGTCATATCTGTTGTGACGACCCGGTATTCCTTATTATTTAAATAATTGATATGAAATCTTATGCTTCTTGGAAATGTTATTCTTACTTGTTATTTTTAATTTGATTTTGAGACTAATGTACAATTTGAACGGTAAAGTACTAATTTTCGAATTTTGATTACCATTCTTGGAAAATTCATCTATTAAATACTCATTAGTTTTCAAAAATAATATAAATAAGTATTCTAGACTTTTATGCATGGAGAAGATGCAATTTTGAATAAATAACATGATTTTCCAAATTTTAGACGACTTTGACATTCGAACACAATTTTCGAACATTCTATGTCCTAGATTGCAATTTTTGAAAATATAACTAAAACATTTTTAATTTCTGAAAAATATACATATAATTTCAGATTTATAAGGATTAATTTTATAATTTTGGAAATTTTCTAAATTAATTATGAAGTTTCGGATTTTATGCCCTAAAACCCTAAGAAATGCATACATTGTATTTTCTACCCCTAGATATTATTTCTTTCCCTAATTATATATATAATACAAGAAAATAACCTACATTTTCAGATTTAAAAGAGGGGTGGACGAATTTTGGGGGATTTTGGGAGAGAAAATAGAAAATATTAAATACTAGGCTTGTATTGAGTCTTATCCACCAAGCTTGCCAAATACAATATATATACACACTTGGCATACACCTTCTCGAGGAATAAATATATGTTTGGCCATGGTTAAAGTAGAGTCCCACTTCAGCTTATTAGACTATATATTTGGCCAATTAGGGCATTAATTGGAAAATGACTTAATACTAATCTTCTATGTCTAATATTTAGAAAAAAAACACAAAAATCATCACACACACACACACACTAACAATCCGACCACTACCCTCTCCATTTCTTCTTGTTTCTTTCAAGTTTTCCTACTCTCCTTTAACCCTTCAAACAATCTCACAACTTCAAACACTTTCCTTTCTTCAAATATTACAAGGCAAGAAAGACTATCCTACAAGGCAAGAAAGACTATCAAAGTAGAAATTTGCCTATGGCATGAGCTAGGGTTAGGTTTTTCTTAATCTCTTAGCATTTTATCTCCCCTATAAGGCCTAGGAGGTCACCAAAAGTTGGCTTCTATCTTGGGTCTAAGGGATTTCAAGATGTATTGGTCATATATGTGTATAAGATGGTTATGATCTTTCTATGAGCATGTTTGGTTACATTCTTGAATAAACATGTTGAACTTGTTGCCATTATGCTATGTTATCATGTTTTATACCTTGTTAGAGTCTTATATATGTGCTAGAAGCTAGAATATTAAGTTTTCTCGGCTGAAATTTCGAGTTGTCCACATGCTGGAAATCACTGTTCATACAGAAAACTTTGTTTCCAAAGGGGAAAAGTTCGATTTTTGAACTGCTGGAAAACCCGAAAATTTCAAATCAAAAATTTGGTTTATATACTTTAAATTTAGTGTAGAATAAGCTGTAGAAACAAGTTTTTAAAAGCTGGAGGTTTGGATTGCGAAAGCCAGAAATTTCAGAAAGTTGCGTGTCAAATCGTTTCGCATCGCAGTCTGAAAGTTTCAAGTTTCGTGAACTGAAAATCCAGAAATTTATACTCTAAAAGTCTATTTTAAAACTTTGGGAATATATGTGTGGATTTCCAGTAGGTTTTAAGTTGGAATTTTAGTAGTTGAAAGCTAAAAATTTCAGTTTGAATATGTAAAAGTCGATTTCGCAAAATTGTGAATTTTTGGTACTTTGTGCTGAGTTGAGCTGAAACAGTTAGTTGTGATAAAATTGTGATTTGTATGTGTTGGAATTATGTGTGAAAGGGCCCTATATGTGTTCGGTACGGATGGGGCTAGAGTTCGGCCGGGCGGCAATGGGCTTGCCGGTCTTAAACCAGTTCTCGCCATCCATTCCTATTCCCATCTTGCATAGACGGAGTGTTCCATGTATTGGTTGTGGGTCGTAGGCTTTCGGCATATACTCGAGATACGACCACCGATGTGTATAGGTTGGGATTGGTGGATTTTGATGTGATTTCGGCTGGATATCAGTTGAAATTGAATTACGGCATGACGAGATAAGGTAGCCGCCCGTCAAGGTGGAAAAACGGTTAAAATGTGTTGGAATGTGATGCTCTATTAGAGCTGAAATTTATGTTATTTGATCAAGAACTGAAATTTATGTGGTTTTATGTGTGGTTATGTGCTTTTATGGTAATATGCAATTTCACACGAACACTTCATGTCTATGTGAATTTCTACTCAACATGTGTATATGTTGACATTGCTTTCTATTATGTTTTAGTCGGAATTTGAGACACAGGAAGATAGGAACGAGGAAGACTTAGGAGGGCGCTTCGAGGCTTTTAGTTAGTTATATATGCGTTGTGCTAGAAACTTGGTAGTTAAGTTATGTATATGTTGTGTATATGTTATAAACGATGTTTGTAAACTCATCTCTTGGAATATTAGTAAGTGTGTCTGGTTTCATTAAGTTATAAAATAGCATGTTTTTGTGAGGTGGTTATAAATAGATGTTTTCATAATTAGCTAGAGATTTCGGGGCATTACATTTGCATCGAGAGACCGCCCATTTTTGTTCGTTTTACTTCAAATCAAAAATTCGTTCCTTGAGTAATAGAGTTGGAAGGAACAATGACGGTGGCATAGACGAATCAATTTTACCAATATTGTCAGTTTTTAATCAAGTGGGTTGTTTGCAAGGTAAATATGATGAATGCAATTTTGAAAATATTGCAGAATACAAAGCTGCAAGGCATCACATCCTACTCAACTGCGAAGAAGTTAAACCTTTCATTACGTAAGTATGAAGCATATGTTTTTCAATAAAATATTAGTAATCATTTCCTAACTAACTAAGTAAATTAATTGCAGTTGTTTTTACAATACTTCCGAATTGGTGATGTTGATGCTAGTCATCATCTCAAATAAGAGTTTGACGAGTGGTTTAAGTCATACGTAAGTTGCATATTTACTAACTCATATTAATAAAAATGATAAACCTGATTTGATTATCTCAAATGAATCTTTATCGCATAGGTTCATAACCTAGCAAATGGAATTACAGACGTATTCTTAAATCAATTGGCTTGAGGTCCTAATATTAAAATGAAGACATATCATACATACTTTGTTAATGGTTTCAAATTTTACACTTCGTTATGATGTGAAGACAAAAAGACGATGAACTGTGGAATATGGGTGAAAGACAGTTATGATGATGCAGGTAGATGAGGATGACTATTATGGGATTTTGAATGAAATTTTGAAATTGGAATACTCTAATGAACCAATAAAGAGGGTTTTATTATTCAAATATGAGTGATTTGATCCCACGCCTCGAAAAGAAACTCGCATGGTACATCCAGGGTGTGAAATTGTTGAAGTCAAAACAATTAGGGAGGTATAGAAAATAGGTTTACTTTGTTAAGTATCCTAGAAAAATTCGTGAAAAGATGCAATGGTTCACTATCATTAAAAGTAAAGCGAAAGGCCAAGTTGATGTTGAACACACATTAGAAGTTGCTTACCAAAATGACGAGGGTGCAAATGTGCGACACATCCCCACTGACGACATTGTAGACTCTTTGTGTGACCAAAATATGCCATTAATACCAGTTGATGCAGAAGAGCTTAATCAAGATAAATAGATTGACGAAGAAGATAATGACAGTGAAGAAATTGATAGTGATGAAGATGAAGAAGATGATGCTTAAAATAAGATGTCTTGTAAAATGTAATATAGGAATTTCATATATATATATATATATGTGATATATTTGAATTTTACTTAAACCAATTAAAGTACATCATTGCACTTACTTTGATATATGTGTTAAGTATTTAAACCTACTTCAAATATTATTGCATTTAATTTGATCAATAAACATTGTACTTCACTATTTTTGTATAGTTTTAACGCAACATTGATACATATAGATGCATCGAGGGAAGAATAAATCTTTGCATGGTAGATCGTCTGATATACCAACATCCCATTTGAGCTCTTCTTTTTCATCCCATTAGGGCACCTCCTTAGCATCCCTTCAGGGCTCTTCTTCTTCATATTATTCCACTCAAATAGGCTACAGTACACCGCCGCCATTCCATTTCAATTTATGTGCACACCTTTGATGCCTTATGGCCATAGCCTACCTGTTACACCACTTCGCCCTCATCAGCATGAATCCCAACAAGAACCACAATCTCAGCATCACCAATTCTCTTAGGCCGAGCTAGAAGAAATTCAAGAAAGATATGATATGCCTCCACCTCCTCCTGTACCCGGCAGTAAGATTATTTTGACACCGGCCCGCGAGGATAGGTTAGTCGATAATTAACATGTCATATATCATATAGAAAATTAAAATGTTCAATAAATGTCTATGTTGCTAAAGTTTTAAATCTGGTATAGTTATCTTTCCTACAAGAAGGGAACGAAGCATATTGCACATATCATAGAAAGCCAGTTGGATGAACCATACCTCACCTATGCAAGTTTCCTGAAAGAGTTTGGATGTGATGGTTCATTGAATGACAGGTAAATTAATTTCCACGTCTAATTGAATATATTTTATTAAAATTGATTATGTGATTATTTTGCATGTTTATTTGAGTATTTCACTGTTTTTAGATGTTTAACTGATAAAGTATTGGTTATTTCGTTAGAAATATGTTTATTAGGTCGGAGGATGAGGGTCATATTAAGACAGCTTTTGATAAGCGTGCGGCGAAGCAAATGTCTAATATGTAATGAGAGATCAGAAAAGGGGATGGTTTTCCTTCGTAGATGTTGGAACTGGCATATTGTGTTCTCAACCAGTATTGGGCTACCTAGGCATGAAAAAAGAAGAGTGATTAGAACAAGCTGAAGAGGAATATTGAGAGAGGTTTGTTGTATGCTTGTGGGTCCAAATCGATTCACCAACGTTGAGCAGACTTGGTAAGTGCATTTTTGTTATTTTCTTTTAACATATTTAATGGATATAAGTCTTGTCTTGTGATGTAATATTAAAATATTTTATTCTTATTCTTGTAGGAGGTGAAGTTAAAAAGGCATTCTCTCAAAGGTGAGATCCACCAGGGTTGTTTTATTACAGGAAAAGATAAGGGGTCGAATAAAAAAGCCACAAGAAGTTAATGTAAGTTTGGTTAGTTTATTATATGCAAAGTTTGTCTTTAAAGTGCTAACATACTTGATTAATAATTGCAAGACACGTTCAAGAATCTGTTGCAGAGTCGTCTGGAGATTCATGATGTCGACTTATTAGATCCCTTCACACAAGAAAGCTTGAACCAGTTGTTCGATCAAGCTACTGGTGAACTTATTAGATGGGGCCGTAGATATGGGAAAAATTATGTGCCAACATTGAGCACTCGTTACCACAACTATTCTACGCCCGACAGTTGTTCGATCCAGTCCGACACAATGGTGTTACAGTTAAAGGAGCAAGTTAAATTGATTAGAGACCAAAATATCGGATCAGAATACATAAATGATGCAAATGATGCAGTAGATGTTCTCGATGATATCTCAAAACTCAGTGGGCGGCTCACAGCAACCCTTTTCGGCATCTTCGCCGGACCAATACGATACTGATGACGACGATGACAATGGTGATGATGATGGCGCAAGTGATGAGGATGACTATGAGTAGTGCAAATTTTAATTGAAACAATTCGATTTTTTTACCTATGCTACTATTTTGTTTGACTATGTTATTTATACATTCGGATAAATTACTGGCGTTTGTTGCTAATGCAGACATATGAATTGTGGTAATGACACATTTTGTATTTTTAATTATAAAATTTTGAGTTCATAAATTTTCAATATTTTGATGTTATTTGGATATAGTACATGAAAAAAATATAAATAACCCAAAATGTGAAAAAAAATAAAATATTATTTTCGGCGGAATTCCGCCAAAATAATGTTCAATTTTTTAAAAATAAAAAATATTTTTTTGGTGGAATATCCGTAAAAAAACATTTCAATTTTTAAGAAATAAAAATAACAAAATTCAGCCAAAATAATGTCCAATTTTTTAAAATTCGAAAATTAGTTTGGACAGAATTTAGGCTGAAATTCCATCGATTTTTTTTTATTTTAAGTGAATTTTGAATTAAAAAAAATAGAAAAAACATGTAGCTTGAAAAGCCAACAAAAATTTTCCGAAAACAACCATTCATCATTTGCTGATAATCAGCCGAAAAATATTTCGGTGGCATCTTCCGCTGAAAATTAAAAAGTAACAAAGATTTTTTCGATAAAACAATTCTGTCGGAAATGTGACGAAAAGTGATGTTTTCGGCGGAATTCCGCCAAAATCCGCCAAAACATTTACTAAAAATCCTGCTTTTTATTGCAGTGATATTCACTAGAAGGAAGAACATGGAATCAGTTTATAAGTTTAGAGGCTACAAAATCACAAACGATAATTTAAGGACTAAAATGATACTAAAATAAAATATTAAGAACTAAATATGACATTTGACATATATTCCTTAATTTATTAATACGTAAAATATTAATGGTGTATATATATTTTTATCGTTGATAAAGCCTCATAATTTAAATATGTAATTAAATTATATTTTAATTTTTTATTTTATACAAACTCGATGTGCTCCACGGACTAGTCTTAATTAAATATAAATATATGACATTATAATAGTTCAACCAACGATCGAATGCTTCAGTGAGGCTTTCGTGTTGATGTTAAATTCAACGTGGCTACGGTTCGACCAGGTGATCAAATAGTTCATAAACATTGTCAACTAGGCTGCCCGTCAATCAGTAATCACTTGTCAACGTGGCTCCGGTTCAACCAGGTGATGGGAACGGTTCAAAAACATTATTGTCAAGTACGCTGCCGGATCCAGTGATCAACCAGGTTCAAAAACATTGTCAACTAGGCCACCGGTTCAACCGGTTCAGTGTGAAAAACATTGTCAACTACTGTCGGTTCAGTCCTACAAACGTTATCAACTTTATGGAGCAAGTGATGCTTTTGGAAGTGAGAAAAATTATATATGCCAGGAGAGATAAAAATTAGAGAAAAATTATATACGCCAGGAGAGAGAAAAATTATACATGCCAAAGCTCAGTGTTAAGGCATGAAGAGAGAATAATTATGATATGCAAGATAATCAAGCTCAAGGACATATTTTACAACTTCTCCAAATTAAATTATTAAATTCCAGAACTTTTTTTCCAAAGATGACAATGTCATGAATTAAACAGTCCGGATCCCCTACTATAAAACGGTGCTACATCTTCTCCTACATTCATCAATGCAAGCCATGTGTATTAATGAGTGATTGAGAGAAGAAATGAGAAAAACTTCTTATAAGAGAAATTTTTGAATATTCTCTTTTCTTATCTCAACTACTCTCGTTAATAAGCGTGTGTGCATTGATGAATGTTGAAGGAGATGTAGCATTATTTTATAGCAGAAAATCCGGAGTGTGAGTTAAATATTATTACGTGAAATTCTCTCCAAAGTTATTAGTGAAATCAGTTTTCATCTTGTAGGTTCATACCATAATCATATCATTGAAACAACACTTTGGAAAGATCCAAAAAAGATGGATAAACATTTAGCCCTAAACCACCATATATATACGCGTATGTAACACAAAAACATCACGAACAAGTTTCCACCAAAACACACTTACAACACCACTCCTAAACATCCCCAGTCGCATACACCCCAACGAAAAACTATCTACATACTATAACCACACACACACACACACACACACAGAGTACCCATAACACTACTACTTTATCAAAACACTGACAGTTCTCGATCAAGCATTGACAATTGTCCCGCCATTGGGATGCAGCACCTGCCCAGTTATATAAGACGAGTCCACATTCGATGCCAGAAACACGTACGATGGTGCCACCTCAAACGGCTGGCCAGCCCTCTTCATCGGCACTTGCTTGCCGAAGCTTTCGCTTTCTTCAGGCTTGAAAGAAGCCGGGATCAGGGGTGTCCAGATTGGACCTGGCGCGACTCCGTTGACACGTATACCTTTCTCAACGAGCTGGAGTGACAGACCTCGTGTGAATGCCAAGATTGCACCCTTGGTTGCAGTATAGTCGAGCAACTTGGCATTGCCTTTGTACGCATTCACAGAAGTTGTGTTGATTATGGAACTGCCTTGCTTCATGTGCTTCAGAGCATGCCTATAATCAATCAAAGATAGCACATAAGTGATTTTCCAATTTGGGAATTTGTTTTGGTCCAACACAAGTAAATCACCAGGATTTCCCAAGACGAGAGAGAGACAGAAAGAGAAATTGAACACAAGGACAAGGAACCAATAACAATAACAACAACAATAATTGTGATAATTAAGGGGAATAAAAACCCAATAGTAATAATAATAATAATGATAATAATAACCCTTGTTCGTGTGTCCTAGGCAAATGCTTTCTCTCAAATTTTTGTTAGGGAAAATATTCAGAAAATATATACATGGGAAAAAAAAAAGAAGCTTTTAATTTCTTTTTTGGGACAATTTTTCCCTGGTAAAAGTTAAATATTTGAAATATCACGCAAGCATCATTCATGAAAACAATGTTCGAACCAAATTAATGATCAAAATACATAGACGCAGACTACTTTGATGAAATGGATCACAATTTTCTTAAAAATATATTTTATGCAAAACTTGGAATAATTGTTCAATCTCAATCCGCCCCACCAAGAACAAGATGCATACATCTTCAAGAAAACATAAACCAGACAAGCAATGATTCTCAATTTTCTGAGAAATCCTTATTACCTGCACATGAAGAAGTAAGAGAAGATATTACTCCTAAACACCCTCTCAAGCCTCTGCTCATCGATATCCTCAACAGTCGAGCACTCGTATTGCTCCGCCACATTGTTCACCAAAATATCGATCCTGCCGAATTTACCAACCACTTCCTCGACCACCCTTTTGCAGTTCTCGTCATATCCCAAATCGGTCGGGATAGCGATCGGGTCCTTAACGTTGGCATGTTTAGCCTTCCTCAGCATTCCCAGCGTGTCGTTCGCGTCCTTGTCCTCTTGACCCTTCACGTACGTGAAGGCCACCGTCGCGCCCTCGAGGGCAAAGCAGTGGCACACAGCTCGGCCGATGCCCGAGTCGCCGCCCGTAACCAGAGCCACCTTACCCTATATATTTATGAACATTATTCGGATCACTACGATCGATGCCTATACACACTATAGTATGATGGACACACTTCGTGTGTCTAATGAAAATTTGATCCTCTAGAATCATAATCAATTAAATTTGTAATGTATCATACAATGAAAAAAAGATCATCAGCTAGTGTATATACAAAGCACTTATTTTGGATCCCGCATGTTGAATCTCATATTTTATTTTATTAAAAGCACCGAATATATGTGATCATAAATAATTTATACCTATAAATTTGGAACGAAATATATATGAAGTGTATACATGTAACGTACCACAAGCTTGTTGGATGCCTTATATTCCTGGGTAGTCGCCTGCGGAGTCGGGTCCATGACATGCTCTTTCCCAGGCTGAGCATCCTGCTTCTGCTTGGGGAATTGCTGCCCACCAGATGCCATTGTTCTGATGATCACAAACTTAGAATAATAATCACGAGTTTTACAATGCTCTGACTGTTGCAGAGCAGGAAAGGGGATGAACCGAGATTTAGGAATATAGCGAAAGCGATTGAAAGTACTGGTGGATAGAATTGATCTGAAGCTTGCAGGTAAACGAGGGGCCTTCAACATGTATATGTATATGCATACGTATATTCATGAAGGAGTATTCCAATATGGTGTGGTATATATGTTTCCTTGTGGGAAGGGGTGAATGAAGGTATCGGTGCATGAAAACATAACGTGGCAGAGAGAATGAGTGTGATGCGCACGTGTTCGAAGGGGGCGGGCACACCGAACGTCAGGCCGCTTCCGGAAAATCAGATCTCGATGCCACTAGAGTTATCCTAGACTTCTTATAATTAGCCAAGTACCGACATGAGATGCGGGTGAAAAGAAATTAAGATTCATACAATTTCATTATATATTTAAGGTTTAATGCTATGAAAGTAAGTGAACAATTTTATGTATGAATAAATACGTGCTTTTAATATAGGACAAAATGCAACTTATTATCCTGTGTTATGTCTAATTTAATCAAAAAATTATATGAAAAAAACATAAAGTAAAAGACCTCATATTTCTAATGAGGGCTATTTACATTTTACCTCCTAAAAAACAATTTAAATAACTGTTTTGCACAGAAAGAAAAAAAGCAAATTGCATCCTAGAAAATCTTTAGTTTTGGCAATAATGCATCCTCATCATTTCTTGACCAAAAAAATTCTCTGGAGTTAACTTCTTGTAAGAGCATAATTGTTAGCTTAAAAAACAAAATATATTTTTTGCTCATAACTCCAACATGTAACATGAAAAGAATAATAGACATTAAATCTTTCCAATATATTAGATATATGACTTTTGTCTATTGAAGTTTATTTTTTTTTATAGTAGCATGACAACTGTTATACTAGAACATAATTTTTAAAAACAAATTTTTGGAGTTAAAATACAAATAGAAAAGGTTCTTTACTGAAAAGAAAAAAATAGGTGAAATTAGTTAAGAAAA
The DNA here is from genome assembly GCA_026212405.1 of Petrea volubilis. Lineage (NCBI taxonomy): Eukaryota > Viridiplantae > Streptophyta > Magnoliopsida > Lamiales > Verbenaceae > Petrea > Petrea volubilis. Next base: position 13,695,144 of record CM047878.1, read on the forward strand.
AATACAAAAAAAAGAGAGCATAATCAATAGCAAAGAAGCACTATATTTTAAACTTCAGTTAATTGTCTCAAAAAAATTCATCATGTGGCATTTTAATATAGATTAACACAATTATTATTCATCACGATAAACAAAATTTTTCGAAAAATATATTTAATAAAATAAATTGAGAATACAATTTCTTCTTGTCATAACAAGGAGTCTAACATTCATACTTATTAAATGAAGAACTTTGGGGTACTTCTCTCAATTGTCATACCATTGTTCCAATTGCACTTGAATCTTTGGATTTATTTTTGAAATTTCCCCATATTTTACTTAAAAAAAAATGAAGAATTTTAGTTGCAAAAAATACTAATCTTTCTTTAGAGATTGTTATATTTTGTTTTTCCATTTGGTGAAAATGTAAAATACCTCAAATAGATTTTGAAAATCATGTCCACAATTTTAGATGGAAATTAGTATTTTTTAGGCTGACAATTTTACCCTAACAAGAAGTCAACTATGATATACTACTTTTTGACTTGAAAATGGTGAGAGTATATTAATGCCAAAACCAAACGTTTCTAGGGTGCAATTTGCTATTTTTATTTTCTAAAGGTGCTAAGTAACTATTTAGGATGTTTTTAGAGTGCAAAGTGTAAATTGCCCTTCTTAAAATTTATGTAAAAGATCCTAAACAAATTCGATGTGTGACACGCTATTTCAATACAAAAATTATTATATTTTGACAATGAAAATTACCTTTTTATCCTCATGATTTAATTTTTATTCTCTTATTTTTATTTTTATTATTATTTTTTTAGAAAATTAAGGGTTTTTACAAAATTCGTCCTCTAAATTTGGGCTGTTTGAGTTTGTGTCCTTTATGTTTAAGTTTTTCAATTTACATCCTTTATCTCACAAAACGTTCAATTTTGGTCCTATTTTGGCCTACTATATATGCTCGCCAGAGCTGACGTGCCAGGTTAAATGATCGGAATAAAGTTCGTTGGTTGAAATGTGTCAAATTCATTTGGGCCTCAGATATTTTAATTTATTTTTGTATGTAATGATTGTGGTGGGTGGGGTTTACGTGTTCTCTTCTTACCTTTTATGTAATCTTTTTAAACTGTAATAAATTTTTAAGCTTTTCTAGTGATTTATTTTATTTTTGTTTGTTTTTTTCACAAATCCTCGTACTAGGGAAAGTTCCATTTTTGTTCATTTCAATGGGTCTTTAAGTAGAGATTTGTTTGAATATACTAGGGGGCAAGGTGTAAATTTGATTTTTTGGGCGTGGATATATTGTCTTTTGGGCAGGTTAAGTACCTTAGCTAAGTATGTAGATTTTAGTAGGCATATTCGTTCGTACACTAAGGCTTAGAAAGCATTTACACCTATTAGAGGAAGTAAAAGCTTACTGAATTTGTGTGAGGTGGAGTTAAAGGGTAAGAGAGACTTAGACATTTATATAGATGTTGAGTTAGAGCGTTTGGGTAGTGACATTTAAAGGGTTGTTGGGTGATACTAGATTTGATAGTTATGAAAATTCAGAGAGTGATAGTGGAAGGGATTTTGATGAGGATAGAGATTATCCCAGAATAAGAGCATATAACTCTTCCAATAAGTTTGATCCAAACTTATATTTGGGGTTAACCTTTCCATTTAGGGATGTAGCAAGAAATGACATTCACTCACATGCTATTAAAGAGTACAGAAATGTGAAAATTGTAAAAAAATTACAAAAATTTGAGTGCACTGTAAATGTCTTGGTGAAAATTGTAGATGGAGAATCCACATTAACAAGATAAAAAATGAGGCTACTTTCATTGTCAAGGATTATTTGCCTACTCATACTTATCCTTTTGTATTCAAAGTCAAAATGTCAAAGATGGCTGGTTTGCTGAGAGATTCTTGAGCAAGTTTAAAACACAACCTATTAGAAATGTCAAAGAGTTCAGACTTGATGCTATAGATGAGATTGAGTGTGACATTTCATTAAGTCAGGCTTATAGAACTAAATACAAGGCTTTGCAAAGTTTAGGAGGCAATCTAGATGAACAATTTCAATTGCTATGGGATTTTTCACATGAAGTAAGGAGAACAAACCCTAAATCAACTATCATTATAGGGGTTGACCAATTTGATAGGTCAAACAGAGTTGATAGATTTTACATGTGCTTAAATGCTTTGATAAGTGCTTTATTAAATGGATGTAGACAATGTGTTTGTGTTGATGGATGTCATCTGAGAGGACCTCACGGGTATTTTGTTGTCTACATTTGGGATAGACCTAAATAACAACATCTACCCATTTGGCATAGCTGTTGTTATGAAAGAAAATTTTGATACAAAGAAAATTTTGATACTTAGGAATGGTTTCTTATATTGATCAAACTGGACCTAAGGATAGAGAATGATTTTGAGTGGACCTTTATGAGTAACAAGCTAAAAGGTCTTGTTCAGACAATGCATGCAGTTTTCCCTAATGCTGATCATAGATTTTGTGTGAGACACTTGTTATGTAATTTCAAGAATGCTGGTTTTAATGGGCTTCTATACAAAAATGCATTGTGGAAGGCAGCTAAGACCTCAACACCCAATGAGTTTCTAAAGGCTATGATGAAATGAATGAACTCGATGAGAGGGTTGCAAACTAGTTTAATGATAAACACCTTGCATAGTGGAGCATATCACAATTTAATTCTTTACCTAAGTGTGACATCTTGTTGAACAAAGATTAAGAGAGTTTCAATGCTATCATTCCAAAAGCTATAGAAAAACCTATACTGTGAATGCTTGAATAGTTGTTTGAACATTTCATAAAAAGACTGCAAGGGAATAGGGATAGGTCTCATATGGTTAAATGGTGTTATCTGTGTCCTAAGATTTGAGAAAAGATAGGTAAGAGGATAAAAAAAGTTAAATGGTAAAGAGCTATTCAAATTAGTGATAGACACTACCAAGTTTCATGCAATGACAGAAGTAGATGACCTGTAGATCTTGTTAAGCACACATGTGCATGCAGGAAATGGGAACTCCCTGGTATCCCATGTGTGCATGCAATCAGTGCCATTTTTGCCCAAGAGTGGAGCATTGAAGATTTCACACACAAATGATACACCTTGGATGCTTATTAGACAGTGTACTCCATAATAATAAATCCCACCAATAGAAGGGATGAATGGGAGAAAACTGGCATCAAACCACCACTTCCACCTAATGCAGTGAGACAACCTGGTAGGCCTAAGCAAGCAAGAAGGAGAGAGCCTGATGGAGTGGTATAGAAACAGAAGAAAAGAGGAAAGGGTAAATCAACAAACCCTAACAAATTAAAAATGCAACAAGTAACTCTGAAATGTTGAAGATGTGGTGGAGAAGGACACAATTCCAGTGCCTATCCACTTGGCAAATATGAATCACAATATCTTGATGTATTTAGGCAGTTGGAGTTAGATAATCAAATTGGGGTGGTATTTGGACCATCTATTGAGTCATCTGAGAGGAGCAAGCTGCCTGTGAGTTTCTTAGATTAGTTATTTTTATGAATCTTACATTATATGTTGTAACATATACTTGATGAAAACATGTAGGTGAGATAGAATTTAAGAGGCCAGAGAAGAGGGAAAAGAGTTAAAGAAGCTTCAGCTTCACATGACATCCCAAATGAAGTAAGATAGTTAAATCACTCACTACTTAAAATTGTCAAGAAACTGACATACATTCTTTTTAGGTACAACTAAGAATTACTAGGAGAAGAAATGCAAAAATGGAAAAAGCTACCCTTTTCACAGAAGATGCCCCAGAGCCAAGTGGACAATCTAAAATAGTTTGAAGATGATAATCTTAACAAGACACCACTAATGGATTACAGCTTTTTCAAGAAGATAGATCCTAGATAAGGATCAACAATGTACCAGTAGTTTGAGCAAGGAAAAGGCAAGCTAACTGTAGTGGAACCACCACAGTTCATTAAAACAAGGGGCAACAAAAGACCAACTCTTGGCATTACCAAAGGTGGCAAGAAGTTTTTTCTCTTTCAAACTTGGTGGAATCGGCACGAGCGAAAAAGAAGGACAATTATAACCAAAATTCAAACTGCAAGAGAAAAACAAACAGCTAACAAGAACATAAGGATTTTAACGTGGAAAGCACCTCCAATATGAAAGGTAAAAACCACAAGATTTACGAGACCTAAGCAAAAATTTCCACTACAATATGAACAAATGTACAACAAATTGTACCCCAACAAGCTCACAAACTTAGAGCAAAAATAGGTTCACAAATCAAACTAAGAATACATGGAGATACAAGGATTAAAGGTTCACCGCCACAAAAACTGCATTTGCTATTTGTGCTGCAAACGTGTTACTTCTGTGCTGCAAATTCGATCTCCACTGTACAAATTCAAGTTCGATATCTTGCTGACGTGTTTTTTGAATTTCAGTTAAATCGGACCATAGATAACCCTCCGATCGAGCTCTAGACAGGGATTGCGCAAGTTGAAAGTTTTGGTGGTTTTGCTGGGAATATATATATATTGTTGCTGTTATGTTTTTTCCATTGTTTTTGGTTCAAAAATGGGGGTGAATTCAGCTGACAACGCTTTGCACCCATATTTAATGTGCAATAGCAAGTTTGTTAGCATTAAAATGAGGGCTGAACTCTCACAAATCTACCCCCAACCCATGTAAGGAAGGAGATATTGTATCAAGATTTTTACTCAAATTTAATACTAGGTGGCCCGAAACAAAGTTGAAGATTTTCATGAGGCACCATCTTGGTCATCATATCAGTAGCATTCTCACTAGTGTGAATCTTTTTAAGTTCAATCAACTTTGAATTCAAAACATCTCCAATCCAATGATATCTAATGTCAATATGTTTCAATCTACCATGAAAGGTTAGGATTTTTACCAAGGTGAATAGCACTTTGATTATACAAAAATAACACATATGTATGCTGAGTGAACCTTAGCTCATGAACAAATTTCTTCATCTAAAGTAACTTTTTACAAGCTTTAGTGGTTGCAACTAACTCAAGTTCTATCATAGACAAAGCAACACATTTTTTCAAGCTATACACAGCTCCCCTTACAAAGGTAATCAAATACCCTGCAGTAGATTTTTTTGAATCCAAATCTCTGGCCAAGTCCGAATATGTATAGTAAACAAGCAATGATTTTTCAGATCTAAAACAAAGTTTTCAAATGTGTAGTACCACGAAAATACCTCAAAATCCACTTAACAACATTCCAATGCTCTTTCTCTGGATTAGAAAGAACCCTACTAACCACACCAACAACATAAGCCAAGTCTAGCCTTGTACAGACAATCGCATACATTAAGCTCCCTACTACAGATGCATAGGGAAAATGAGACTCTTTGCTGGTTAGCTTAAAGAGTGCATCAAGAGGTGTGTTACCACTTTAGCTTTATCTATAAAATCATTGAAGTACCTTCTTGAAGTACTTCTTGAGAGATAACAATAACTTTTCAACTTTTCTATCACGCGAAGTTTGCATGTTGAGAATATGTCTCATTGGTCCCAAGTCTTTCATGGCAAAGGACTTCCTTAACTCTTGCTTTAACCTATCAAGTCTTGAAATACTGTGGCCTACAATAAGCATATAACGCCCCGGTAACCCATTTTTGTTTTATATAATTTACATTCAAAAGCGAGTAATAGAAAACATGCTTAAATATATAATAAAATGTCAAGATAATACAACTAGTTCAAAACGTCGGACACAAAGGTATGTTCACAACATACATAAAGTCAACAATTTCAAAATAATAAATACGCAGCGGAATTTCGTCGCTCTCTTTCTAATAAAAGGCTTCAAAGGGTTCTTCCTGCTCGCCTTTATTTAAGTTATTCTGGAGCTCATCTAAAATATATCATATGAACACAGTCAACATATATAGTTGAGTAGAAACATTACTTAAGCATATAAGGTGCTCGTGTGTGTGATTTGCACATAGGCACATATGGTTACTTTGCACATAAAAAAATAGGTTTTTCATTTCAAACCTTTTTCGTCACCTAACAGTGACCCTTATGACTCCCCCGGCCGAAATAACAACCAGCACATTACTCCCGCCTGCCTTATCCTCCAATGGTCGTACCCCGGGTGTTACGCCAAATTTTCCTACGACCCACTGTCTTATATAGATCACTCCATCTATATAAGGGGGGATTAGGAGATGGAGGGAGTGAGAACTCTTACAGCCGACTACCCCATTGGTATGTCCCGGCGGAACTCACCCAAACCACTCCAATATATTTCGGGCCCGTTTCACAATCACAATTTATCCACATAGCATAATCTTGGAAGTCTTGCTTCCGTATTTCACATATTATTCCAACATACTTTGAAAATAATATCCTCAATAAAATAGTATAAGATAAATGGATATATAAATTTATACATATGTAAAATATGAGGGTAAATTAACATATCATCAAAATATAAAGTATGAATATATATATATATATATATACGGTACCACACACATATATATTCATCTACATGAACTTTGACTAAAATATACCTATGAAACACATATATTGACTAAAACATAATTACACATAAATACATATAATCTTAAGTATTTTTAAGTAGTTAGATCAACATGTAATAACACCTTAAATATATTTAGATACATACATACAATATATATATATTTAGAATATATAAAGTATGAATATATATATATATATATGTCACGGCAACACACACATGTATACATGTCTATATATATATTTACATATTTAGAATATAAATTTGATACATACTATAATCTTGATTAAAACTCTAATTAAACATAACAATCTATATATGTACGTATTATATAGGCATAAGTATACTCTTTATATATATAAAACTTATTTAGCTAATCTATATTATCATCTTCTTAATCATGATTATGTAGATATATATATATATATATAGTACGTACTATGTCACCCTTTTTAAACATATAAATATAATTATGTATATACCTATTTATGTACTATGTATATATGATACGTATATATATATATGACATATATATATATATACACAAACATAAAAGGGTTTATTTGACCCATATATGTTTATAGAGAATATAATATAAATATATTTTGTAACTTTAAATCATGTGTTTGCAAGAAAATCATATATTTTGTCAAACTAACACTTTTCATAGAAACATATTAAAATTTCCAAATAAGATGAACATAATGGCAAATATACTATATTACCCTAAACTTGTAATATAATAAATTTTCATGAACATCTAAGCACATAATGATCGTATAATATTTCATAAAATCAAATAATATTTGCAAGTCCATATTCTAACACATAATTCTAACTAAGAAAGCACAAGTAGTGAAATTAATTTCACGACTTCATGTAACCTCCTTCAAGAGACAAGAAGACCTCTACTTATATGATTAAGTAAGGTTTCTACCTTTTCTTTTCTTCTGTTTTGAGGGTATAATATAGTATAATATTGGAAAGATAGAAAATTAGTGGGTTTTGGAAGAAAACAAGAGAGTGTGAGGGTGTGTGTGTAGTGGCCGGTTGAAATGAGGGAAAAAGAGAAGTAGTAATTTAGTGATTTTGGGAGAAATTAGGAAGAGTGTGTGTGAGGGTGTGTTATGGACGGTTTGTAGGGGGGCAAAAATGGAGGAATTCTTGGTCTTGTTTTATAGAAATGAAAGGAAGAAGCAATTATTTTATGCTTGGGTCATTTTCTTAATAATTACTATTTTTCCACCTAGCTAAATACATTAAATGAAGTCTTCCATGTGGAAGACTAATTAAGCTTGGGTGTCCAAGCTATGATATGATTCATAACCTACATACATGTGATCCATGTATTAATATTTATTTATAGTGTATTAGAAGAGATTTTTCTTGTCAAATATCATAAAATGGTCAATATCTAGTGTTTGTAATTTTTCTTTATTTTAAATCCGAAAATCAGCTTTTAAATTGGTAAAATTCGAAATTTATAATTATAATTTAGTAAATATATTATGGTAATTAAAAATTCGAAATTTATATTTTTATTTGGGAGTTTATAATTTTATTGGAAATTTATGACTTAATTTAAGCAAAATTCGAAAATCAAGGAAATTAAATTCTAATTTTTGAAAAATATATTTTTCCAAGTCATACTAGTCTAGAATATATAATTATGAATTATTAAAGGAGAAAATACATTTTTGAAAGAATTATTATTTGTAGAAAAATTAAATGCATAAATTCTTATAAGTAAGAAATTACTTTAGGAAAATTAATAATTTTAGGAAATTATTTTTCCTATATTTATATATATATATATATCTAAAGATTGGAGAGATAACAAAATATATAATTATATTTGAATGGTAAAGATTAATACACATTTTGGTAGTTGAAATGCTAAGAGGTAAATGTTCCATGTAGTCTTCCTTTTGACCACATATTCCATGAAAATGACATAATTTGGTAATTAAACTACTAGAAGACATATTTAACTAATTTTTATTGTGTATTTTCGGATATATATATATGTGTATATATTTTGATAGCATTCTTTCACAAATAATAAAATTGTGGAGTAAATTATTACTTCTAGTAATTGTATAATTTCTAAAATAATTTTTTTATTATTAATTTCGAAATTATGGAGAAAATGCAAGTGAATTTCATGATATGGGGACAATAGTGCCAATTAATAAAATTAAAATCAATGGTTTTGGTTTTCAACAAACCGAGGGGAATTTCGTAGCTTTCAATTTCATTAATAACAAATCACATTTTTTATAAAATGCATGTAATGTAATGCACATTTATTCACAATAAAATGATTTTCTCATAAAATAGTAAAAATACTTAATAATTCCAAGTTTAAAATAATGTGGTTTACCGGGTCGTCACAAAGCATATCATCCATGTAAGGCAACAGAATAATGAAATCATGATCAGATAATTTTTGAACAAACATACAATGGTCAAATGTCGTTTTCTTATCACCCTGTTGAATCTTCACAGACTCAAATTTCTATTGTTTAGGAGCTTGTTTTAGGCCATACAAACTTTTTTTCAACTTCCATACATAATTATGTAAATTTCTTCCTCCAGGTCACCAAAAAAGAAAGTAGTTTTCACATCCATTTGTTCAACTTATAAATTAAGACTAGTTGCCAAACCTAGAACAAGACAGATTGATGACATTTTCACTACTGATGAGAAAATCTCCTCAAAATTAATCCCCCTTTTTCTGACCAATGCCTTTTGCAACTAGTTTGGTTTTGTATCTTGGTTGTGAACTACTGTCTTCTTGTTTTACCTAATAAACCCATCGGTTTTTCAAAGCTCGCCTGCCTTTAGGTAAATTGACAAGATCAAATATATGGTCGTCAAGTAGAGATTTCATTTCATCTTTCATTACTTCCAGCTACTTTTCTTTATGGTCACTTTCGATAGCCTCACTATAGTAATTAGGTTATTCCCCATTAGTTAAAAGTCCATACTCACTAGATGGGTACCTAGCGGAACGCATTCTGACCCTAGTAAATCTTCTAAGTGGAGCTGTATGTTGATGAACTATTGGAGCATCTTCATCATCAATTTCATGTTCTTCGTCAACATGATCATGTTCAACATTTTCCTCCACATCACCCTGATTCTCAAACTCGACTACATCATTAAGACTTGTACTAGGTTTCAGATCCAACTCAATCAAGTCACCCATATTCTGGGAGTTTAAATTTTATGACTTGTCAATATGTTCAATTGTTTGGTCGTCCATGAAGATATCACAACGTCTAGCAAGTTTCTTTTCAATTGGATTATAGAACATGTACCCAAAATCATCCTAATCATAGCCAATGAATACACATTGCCTTGTCTTGGTATCTATCTTTGACCTCTTGTCCTTAGCCACATGCACAAAAGCTTTACAACCAAATATCTTTTCAATACCAGACTATTAGGAACATTGATTTCCAATGCAACAGAAGAAGACAAATTAATCACATGGGGCGGCAGTGAATAAAGCTATCCCCCAAAATGATTTAGGTAGCTTTTGCTTCTGAAAGAAAACATCTAACTATCTCAGCCAAGGTTATGCTCAGCCTTTGTGCCAAATTATTTAACAGTGGAGTCTTAGAAGGTGTCTTATGATGCCAAATACCCTGTTGTCAACAGTGCAAATCAAACAGGCCACAATACGCACAACCATTGACTGGTCTTTGATTTTCAAAAATAAACCCAAACCTTTCTCGAGTGTTGATTAATAAAAGTAACGAGTAAAGTACACCAATGTGTTTTCTTATCTTCTTTGGACCACACACATCTGAGTGTGTCAATTGAAGTACCTCTGTTTTTCTTGAAGTGGGGAGACTCTTGAAGGAAATCCTTTTCTATTTTTCAACTAAACAGTGAACACATCTTTTTAACTTTGTTCTTTTCGACCCTGATAGTAAATTCTTTTCGGCTAAGCAAACAAGCCCCTTCTCACTTATATGATTGAGCCTCTTGTACCATAATTCTGATAAGCTATCTTTTTCAATGGCATTCACAGAATGACAAAATTCACACAAACTGAAGCAGTCGTTAAGTATAAACTATAAAATTTATTTCCTCTAGTAAGTTTCTATTGTCCTTTGCCAAATCAACATGTAATATTCTCGGTCTCTTTATCAATAGTTCCTTGTTATGAAATATGTAGACATATAATATAACATGCTAACCCAAAAGGTGCCCAATGGATTTTGGTTGGTAAATCAAAGCTCAAATTAACACGAAGGACAACTGTAAATAGGTATGGCAATGGGTCTGGGTCCAACCCGAACCCGTTAGAAGCGGGTTTTTAGACTCCTAATTGGGTTTGGAGTGGGTCCTGGGTTTTCATTTTAAAACCCAGATCTGCCCTGTATTATATATATATTTTTATTATTTTATGTAAATCTATATGATATACATCTATATTTCATATACAAAAGTATATAAAACTAATTGTATAACTTTAGTAATTAAGTTATGATTTCAAAATATGTGCAAATAAATATAAGATAATGATGTTTAATTTTTCAAAAATTAAAATATTTTCATAAAAATTTGTAAATAATCAGTGCTTTGGTAATACTATTATTTATATTATTTTTTCATGTTTAGAAAATTGTAATAATATCAATTTTCTTTAAAAAATATATATTTTAATTATTTTTAAAACATAAATCGGATCTATCGAGTCCAACCCAAACCTGCAGGTCCGGGTCCAGAAATTCCCCTACTGGGTGGGTCCCTTATTTGACCAAATCTGCCCCAAACCCGGCTAGTTGCCATCCTTAACTATAAATATACTAAAATAATGTTGTTGCCGCATGAATGCCATCTTGTAAAAGAAAATATAAATATTGTAATAATCGACATTGAGAAGATGTATCTCAAATATACTACCACTGGACATCCCAAGTGTCAATCTTGCAACGAATATTGCTTAGCAACAATCTGTGCAGTTCTTTTTAGAGTCAATTCTAATAAAAGTGTGGTATATCTTCTGTTGCATACAATATTTAATGGATAATTTAAAGCAACAAATTGGTTGAACTTTGAAATTTTAATGATTTGAACTTGTTATGTTTAAAATGATAAATGAAGTTGAATTTGGGTCTCAACTTGACTATGTCATCGGCCATTGACCTTGTTCAAGTAAAATATCTAGCTCACTGCTCACATTATAACTAATTAATAATAGTGTGTAGTTTTCATCATTAATATTAGTAATTTTGTCGGAGAAAAGGGATTAATTGATATTTACACCCCAAGTTAAAAATGGCATCCTCGTTCTCATTTTTCTATTTAGAAATTCGTTGAAGTGTCTAGGAATATTAAAATACTAGTATACTGAGTTGAAAGACAAATATACCATCTAATACAATATTCACCATTTTTCTAACTTTGCTTGTTCATTGTTAAATATAAAACGCTTTTATTTCGACGAAGAAACAATGAATAATTTTTTTTTTTTTTTTTTTTTTTATCATGCCCTTTCTTGAATAATAATCTTATTATGTTGAGAGCCCAATCCCAGTTGGCTTAAGCATTTATTTCTTTATATTTCGTACAATTATTGTTATTATAAAGAGAAAAAAACATGACCCACCTTGGTTTTAGGTCTAAACAAGTGATTCAAATTTGAAAATTTTATGTACTTTACTAGATTAAGGTTGTGAATTAAAAAGTAAAATAAAATAAATAAAAAACTAACTCATAAGTTCGGTAGCGCACAACTACTCCAGTGAGTGGTCGACAGCGGACAACTCTATGGCAAATGGGCAACGGTCTCATTTTTTTTTCTTGTGTGTGTGGGGAGAGAGAGAGAGAGAGAGAGAGAGGGCGTGTGAGTTTTGAGTAGGTTTTATTTGGTATTTTATTAATTAAAAGTTTAAAAATTAAGTTTGCGTCAAACACTCGAATCCATTTTAAATCCATTACAAACACAATTTAAACCCAATATAATCTCAAAACCATTTCAACCAAATAGTTTCGGTGTACCTTTGTGTAAGGGCAAGGAAAAATCTCACTTATTTGCATTTCGGTTAGAATCAAAAACACGATCATTGGCTTAGAGAATGAGTGACTTATTGGTAAGTCCGTAATTATAATTGATTTTTATGTTTATTTGGTAGGACTTACCACGTTTTTTTCTCATTTCGGGCCTTGTTATGCGTAAGTTTGAGCTAAATCGTTGTTTTGTAGGTAAGAAGGGAAAAAGACCATAAAGGACATGAAAAGTGGAATCAGAAGCTGCGTATTTATGCAAACTATTTCGAGTAACAATCCAATGCAAGTAATTAAGAGGGAAAATGGCTGTAAAAATACGTATGTACGCAAGCAATCTTGAGTACTTACCCAAGACCAGCGAGTTTAAAGAAAAACAAATCTATAAATTTGCGTATGTATGAAGAATATTTTGCGTACATACGCAACGTCTGCGACAGCAATTAACAAACTTCCTTATTTGACTGAGGTGCTGATTTGGAAAGATTTGTTAGGCGTTTCTCTACCACTTTTGAGTCCAGATTCAAGCGGAAATTAAGGGGAGATGTTTTTTTTGAGCTAGATAGATTAGATCTCTGGGAGGCTTGTGATATTCATTAATTTTTGTTTTCATTTTTTCCTTTTCGTCTGCGATTCGATCTTTACGGGGATTTTGTGGAGAATGGAAGAAGGGAGAAATCAAGAACCAAGGAAAGAACAACCAAACAAGGGGAGTTTTACACCTGAAATTTCCAGTAATAAGTTTCATTCTTCTCTTTTCATGAATTCTTTCCCATATTTCGTTCTTAGGTTTAGTTTCATTATGAACTAATTTTAATTAAGTGTAAGGATGGTGTAGTTTATCGTTTTTGCTATTCTATGAAAATCCCGTGTGTTTGAATTCGTTTTCGTATGTTTTCTTTGTTGTGTGATTTTTGTTTAATGGTTTAATACGTGGTTAGGATTTGATCACCTCTAATTAGCGAATTTGAGAATCGTGATGAGGTCGAGAGACGATTCACGATAATAACTCTAATTAGACGAGATCAATTGGGTTAAAGTTGCATGAGAATGAATTTAACTTTGATTGAGCCTTAAGACAGTGTTTAAAAATTCATATAAATAATTCTAAAGTTGGGATTAATTGAATGAGAATTGGTTAATCTTAGGCTTAGAGGAATTGTATGAATTAATTCCGCAATGCTCGAGAGAGATTGTGGATATATGTGTTCCTAGGCTTCACACAACCATGAAACCACTCAACTTAGAGATTGGATTAGAATAGCGAATTTGGTGAATGAAACCACCTTACACTTGCATTTCCCACATTGATTATTTGTTAGTAATATTATTCCTAAGCTGTTTTTAATTAAGAACGTAGGTTTCTTTTAGTAATACAAAATCACTACTGAATTTGATCCATTTAGCTCAACAAACACAAGTCATTTTCATGGGCCAAATCACAATCCCCGCGGATTCGACACTCTACTCACTTTATATTACTTGTACGATTGCGTGCACTCGCGCAAGTCGCAACACTTACATATGGAGGCAGACTAGTTTGTTGAGAATTGCAAGGTTAATCTTGATTTTGAAAAGTCAAAGAGCAATTCAAGATGGTGGCAAAACAGTCAAGAGTTACTAAATTTATTCCATATAATTATGTTTGTAACTTATAAAATTGATATTCTAATAGTCATGCCATTTAGTGGGATACTAATATAAATAGTGTTTATGTATTAGACATTCTGTGTGTGAAGGCGTGTGGAGGTGTATGTGAGTAAGTGAAAGAGTTAGTTGAGAAAACGAGTTGTAAAAGTATTTTTTAGTAAAGTTTGAATGAAATAGAAGTGTCGATTGAGTAGAGAAAAATTGTTGACTCTCCTCTCCACTTTCTTCTCTCCTAAATTTAAGTACTCTTCTACACCATCCCACCATGTTTCCGTTGTACCGAAGCCACGTTGAGATGGCAATCATAGGAATTTTCGCATTCCCAAAGCTCACAAAAAAAAAATTATGAAGTATGGAGTATCCAAATGAAGGCATTCATTGGAGGCCCAGGTCTTTGGGATGCTTGTCGAAGAGGAATACGAAGAGCCTGCAGATTTAGCAACTGCAAGTAAAGAAGAAAAGAAAAATGCAAAAGAGGCTAAGGTAAGAGGTCGAAAAGCTCTCTCATTCATCCAACATGCACAAGCCAATACTGCAAAGAAAGCTTGGGATATTCTATTCAATACCTTCAAAGGTATTGACAAGGTGAAGAAAGTAAAGTTATAAGCCTTACAAGGTGAATTTGAGTCATTACAAATGAAGAAAATGAAGCCATTTTTGACTTGAAAGCAATGGTGAAAAGAAGGAAGATGCCCGAGTTGTTGAGAAGATACTTCGGTCTCTCAATCCAAAGTTTGATCATATCGTTGTTGCCATAGAGGAGTCTAATGATGTGGAAGAAATGAAAGTTGATGAGTTAGTAGGCAAATTACAAGTCTACGAAGACGAAATGAAGAAGAGAGCTACAGAGCCAATTGAACAAGCTCTCCAAGCCAAAATGAACCTCCACAAAAAGAAAGCCGACATTGATAAAAGCAATCGATGACGTGGCTGCTCATCTTATCGAGGTCGTGGACAAGGACATGGCAGAGGATGAGGTACCCATAGTACTAATCAAAATGAAGAGAAACAGGGTGAATCCACTTTGATATGAGGTGGATTTGGAGGTAGATGATTTCAAACAAGGTGGAAAAATAGAAGAGAAGACACTATGCTTATGAGTGTCGAAGTGAATCCATTGAGGAGAATGAGATGACTCACCTTCCTGAGGAAGAGAAAGTTGATGGTGATACCGCCCTCTTGTTGGCACACAGCCAACAAGGTGAAGGAGAAATGAGCACTTGGTATCTCGACACAGGTGCGAGCAATCAAATGTGTGGTCACAAACACATGTTAGTCGAAATGAATAAATCAGTGGCAAGAAATATTTCATTGGGAGATTCGTCAAAGATTTCTATTAAAGGACGAGGTAAAATTTTAATCTGATTGAAGAATGGAGACGATCAATTTATTTCGAACGTGTCCGATGTCCCTGGGATGAAGGCAAACATCTTGAGTATAGGCTAACTTTTGGAGAAAGGCTACGATATACACATGAAAGAGATGGTCATTTACCTACGAAATGACAAAGGAGTATTGTTAGTTCGTGTGCCTATGACAAGCAACAAAATGTTCTTGTTGAACATCAAGAATGAAGTGGCGAAATACTTGAAGGCATGTTTAGAAAATAAATCATGGTTATCGCACTTAAGGTTGGGATATCTCAATTTTGGAGGCCTTAAGTTGACGTTGGAGAAGAAGATAGTGAAACAACTTCCTTTCATTAACCACCCCAATCAATTGTGCGAGGTTTGTCATGTCGGAAAGCAACATCGTTATAATTTTCCTAAGGAGTCAAAAACAAGAACAAGAAAACCATTGGACTTAGTCCCCACTAACATATGTGGTCCTATCACTCTAACATCATTTTGTAAGAACAAATATTTCATCTTGTTCATTGATGATTATAGTAGAAAGGCATGGGTCTACTTTCTTCAGGAGAACTCAGAAGCATTCTCAACCTTTAAAAGATTCAAAGCGCTCATGGAAAAGCAAAGTGGCTACCAAATCAAGTTACTTCGATCAAATCGAGGTGAAGAGTTCACCTCCTGGGAGTTTAAGGCATATTGTGACAAACAGGGTATTTGACGCCCCATGACGAATCCATACTCCCTGCAGCAAAATGGATTAGCGGAGAGAAAGAGCTGATCCATTTTGAATATGATCCAATACATGTTGAAGAGCAAGAATTTGCCTAAAGAGTTGTCGGCAAAAGCTGTAGAGTGTGTTGTATACTTGTTTGATAGGAGTCTGATGAGGAGCTTGTGGAATTAAACACCACAAGAGGCATGGAACAGATACGAACCAAGTATATCCCATTGGAAAAATAGCAAAATTAGTCCTTTAACTTTACCCGTTTAGGTTTTTAGTCCTCTAACTTTTGATTTTGTAAAAATACCCCATATCTTTTGGTCATCTGGCAATTTTAGTCATAGGGAATTTGGATTTCCTTGTTTCCGGTTGAAATGCCTATGTGGCGAGTGATGTGTATGGAAAATTTGCAAAATTAGTCCTTTGACTTTACCCGTTTGGGATTTTTAGTCCCCTAACTTTTGATTTTGAAAAAATATCCCGTATCTTTTAGTAGTTTGGCAATTTTAGTCCTTAGTCAACCTGAATTTCCCTGTTTTCGATTAGATCTCACAATCCTTCTTTAAACCTTGGCTTGAATTAGCCCTTAACTAAAGAGAGAAGTTTAGCTACACATGGCCATATAACAATAAAAATATAAAACCTGAAAATTAAAGACTAAAACTAAAACTAGAATAAAAGAAGTCTAGACAACACTATACAACCGTGTATATATATGGCTCCAATTGATTAAATTTCTAATAGGACTAGGATAATTCTTTGAAAAGTCCTAGGAATCATAGGCAAGACAGGAATTTATTTCCAAATTGAACTCTTGCCATATCAATAGGGTTGCCTTGTATTCTTGCGCAGAAACTTCCAACCCTAAGGTATAATCACACCTTTTGCGACGAACACAATTATTTTCATATTTAGCCTTCCATCATCCTTAGCAAGGGGGAAAGGTTGGACTAATTTTTACATAGAAGTTGATTGCATTGCTCTCACATTCAAGCTGCAACAGATTGAAGATTGTTCTTCCATATGAAATATAATTGTTGATATTAGAGTTGGTCATAGTTTGTATGGTCTAGTGCATATTATACATGTGCATCGACGAAGTTCTACATGTGGTCTAGTGCATATTATGCATGTCCATGTTATACCGTAAATCGGAAATAGGAAAATTCCAAGTTGCCTAGGACTAAAATTGCCAGACGACCAAAAGATACGGGGTATTTTTGCAAAATCAAAAGTTAGAGGACTAAAAATCCTAAACAGGTAAAGTTAAAGGACCAATTTTGTAAATTTTCCATACACATCACTTGCAAAGTCGGCATTTTAACCGGACACAGAAAAATCCAAGTTGCCTAGGACTAAAATTGACAAACGACCAAAATTTTGCAAGTTAGACGACTAAAAATCCAAATAGGTAAAGTTAAAGGACCAAATTTGCAATTTTGTCATATCCTATTTGAAGATTTTTGGAAGTATTGCCCATGTGCATATTCCAAATCAACAAATGAGTAAGCTAGACCACAGGAGTAAGAGGTATATTTTTATTGAGTATGATCAAATTTCTAAAGGTCACAAGTTGTATGATCCAACTAACAATAAGTTAAAAGTGAGCCGTGATGTTCACTTCGACGAGAAGAACTCAGGGGATTGGAGCTCGCAATAGAAAGAACAATATAGTTTTTCCCCATTCGAAGTGGAACCGGATCGTAATGAAAAAAAAGATGAAGTGGAGGAGCCAATCACTCCGACTGGACAATCAACATTCAATTCCACTTCGACAAGTGCAGAATCTAGCAGTCAACCTAGAAGGAAGACATCACTTGTTAAAATATATGATGAATTGGATCAAAACGATACACTATTTTGTCTTTTTGCAGATACGGAGCCAATTGATTTCAAAAAAGCAGCGGGAAACCCCAGATGGAGGATGGCCATGAATGAAGAGATTGATTCCATTAAACAAAATAATAATTAGGAGCTTACCTTGCTACCAGCATGATGTAAGCTCATCAGAGTGAAATGGGTTTTCAAAATTAAAAGAAATTTAAAAAGAGAAATGGAGCACTACAAGGCGAAGCTCGTAGTGAAAGGCTACAAGCAAAGAGCTAGAATTGACTATGATGAAGTCTTTGCTCTAGTTGCGAGGTTGGAAACTATAAGACTTCTCATCTCGTTAGTAGCTCAAAATAAGTGGAAGATTTATCAAATCGACATAAAGTCCGCTTTCCTAAATGGTTACCTTGACGAGGAGGTCTACATCGAACAACCGGAGGGTTAAACTATTTCAGGTAAAGAAGACAAGGTGTTGAAATTGAATAAAGCCTTATACGGGCTAAAGCAAGCACTGAGGGCATGGAACACTAGGATAGACAAATATTTTCAGGAGAAAGGATTCAAGAAATTCCCCCATGAACATGCTCTCTATGTCAAGATAAAAAATGGTAACATCTTAATAGTTTGCTTGTATGTTGATGACCTCATATTTATAGGTAACCATGGGAAAATGATGGATGATTTCAAGAAGGATATATCCAAGGAGTTCGAGATGATAGACCTTGGAATGTTTTCATACTATCTTGGAATCGATGTAAAACAAGGCAATGCTGGAATTTTCATTTTGCAAAAAGGTTATGCTAAAAAAGTGTTAAAGAAATTCAAGATCGAGGATTGGAAGCCAATCAATACCCCAATCGAAGTGGAAGAGAAGTTATCAAGTCACCTCAGTGGAGATCGAGTTGATCCCACCTTGTTCAAAAGTTTGATTGAGAGTTTGAGGTAGTTGACGTGCACGGGATCGGATATCTTTTATGCTATCGAAATGGTTAGTCAGTACATGCAGAACCCAACAACCTATCATTTCAATGTAGCGAAAAGAATACTTCGGTATATCAAAGGTACAATGAATTATGGTCTATTCTAACCCATTACTAATGACATGAAATTGGTTGGGTACAGTGATAGGGATTAGGCAGGAGACGTTGATGATCATAAAAGCACCACAGGATTTGTGTTTTTTTTTTTTGGAAAAATTGCTTTTACTTGAAGTTCAAAGAAGCAACCAATATCGACTTTGTCAACATGTCTGATAATTCTAGTTCATAGAGTTATTTTGGCTTTATATTGTGTAAATTTTAGCTCCATTTAATTTAATTTGCTGGTTTTTGGTGAAGGAATTGTTATTTTGCTTACCTAGCTGTTGTTTTCTTTGGCAGGAGTTTTGGAGACAAAATAATTGAAAAAAGGGGCAAACAAATAGTGAGCTAGCCGCCTAGGTGGCAAAATATCCCGCCTAGGCAGCACTGAAGAGAACGCGACTTAACTTCCAGTGAGTTGGCCACCTAGGCGGCACATAATCCCGCCTAGGCGGGGGCGCCTTTTTTTGGAAACTAGGTTTTCGGACTTTTGAGCGTTTTTCCTACTTTAAAAAGGAGAGGAGGCTAAAAATAGAGGAGAAGAGAAGGGACTTTTGGGACAAGAGAAGAGAAGAAAGGGAAAACGAAGGAGATTTACATCATCATCAAGAGTTCTTCTTTCATCTCTTCCTTGTTTTATGTTTATTTTCTTCATACTTTTTGCTATGGATTCTTGTAGTATGGTGAACTAGATTTCTTTTCTAGGTCTTTAATGGAACCTTGTATGAATTTTATTGAATCTCTATGAATCTCTATTAAGTACTTTGCATATCAATTATTTTGTTTTGGTCTTAATGCGTTATAGTGATTGGCCACCTATTAGAATTGATTTGTTAACCTTGATTGAGCTCGAGAGAGGATTTCATGGTTTAGAAATGAACAAAGCAACCTAAGTTTGTATTCTTTGGGAATATAATTCGTAGGAAGGACGAGAGTACCAACCTACCTTAGGTAGTCACGCGAAATTGGTTCTTAGTGCTATTATTTAGGTTCGATTCTCATAGAGATATAGAGGATTAATCTAGTTAATAAGGTTTATGCTATATCGAGAGAGTAGTTTAGATCAAATCGAAATTTCAGATTATTGAGCATGCTTCGTTACTTGATAGAGAGGATTAGGAGAATTACTTAAATGATATACAAGGGGAAGTTAAAGACCTAGGTTATTTTCTTTTGGTATTTCCTAGTTTATTACTTTCGTATCTTGTTTACTTGTTCTCAATTTCACAAATCTCTCAATTTTACTTTCAATTGCTCGAATTAAGAAGTCACATATTGTGTGAAGAAGATTAGAAAATTGCTTAGGAATTAGTCCTCGTGGGATCGATATTTTTATACTACTTTTGCGATACGTACGCTTGCGTGTGCTCGTTACAAACGTTAACAAGTTTTTGGCTCCGTTGCCGGGGAACTAATCTTTCTAAGTTTTCTTGTTTCTTTTTGCAATTTTTGTTATTCTTAATCCTACTTGTTTCTGCTATTAGGTACTTCAGTTTATGCGTGGTCGAGGTCCACCAAAGTACGCATACAACCCGGAGATTGAAAAATTCTGTCGGGACAATAGGAGTTTGACCAAGGCACGCAAGGAATTAGAGTCGTCGGAGTCAGCAACAATGAACGAAGACAACAGGCAGCGGAATGAAGAAGTCAATCCTCAAGAGGTTGGCGCTATTCGAGCTAATCAAGGGAATCGTCAAGTTGATGGAGCAGCCTAGGGATGCAAACGAGCCGAGCCGAGCCGAACCTTGGCATTTTTTCTGGGCCCGAGCTCGAGCTCGAACCAAATAACTCGAGCTCGAGCTCGACGAACTGGAATTTTGAAGCTCGAGCTCGGCTCGAACATAGGTTCGAACTCGGCTCGGCTCGGCTCGATCGGCATAGCTTGTTCGAGCTCGAGCTCGAGAACCTGTATGTGTTCGAGCTCGGCTCGAGCTCGAGCTCAGAGTTATCAAACTACCTGGCCAACCAATATCCCCAAATTTATCACACTTCTCTGGGCATATCACAGTTAATGAAGCTCATGGGAGGGCCCTTTTCTATTGGTTCTTTGAGGCCCAGTCTCAACCTCTTAAAAAAGCCCTTGCTCCTCTGGCTCAATAGAGGTACACACACACACACATATCTATATATGTGTATGAACCTGTGATCTTTGACCCTTCTCACACACTTATCAAATAAAAAAAAAACACAACTTATACACATACAAACTAATCATATGTCAAATAACAACACGATGAATAGTCTAGTTATGTTCATAAAGAGTACAAATTACACAAATACAAATATAATAAGATCAAACTAGCCTTCAAATCAAAAGTTGGGCACCAAATTAAATATTACATTCCATTAACAAACAACATTGTCACAACAAAAAGCTATTCACTTGATTGGAGCAATAACGTCAATGTGGATACCAAACTTCTTTTCAGCAACCTTTTCCACCTTCATTATCATTTCAATCAAGAACAAATCCTCCTATAATAAACACCAACAAAGTAATAAACCACAACAATAAAGTATATAACTATATATAGTTATTTCATGAAATTTAGTATATATTGAAATCAAACATGATATACCTCTATTTTTGCCGGCCAGCATACAACATCCAAGCAAATAGTCTAGGGAAAATATGGATAATAAGATAACTTAGGGACATAAACATCCAAAAATACTTGGGATAATAAGAATTACCTCAAACATCAGGCAACTCAATCTCTAATGCATCTTGAACCTGCACACAAACCATTTTCAACTTCAAGACATACAAAAAAATAGCATATAGAGGCAAGTAGCAATAGACCAAAAACATATACAAATCAATATCTAGAAAATTACCTTTGCCTTTTTCTTCCCTCCGTATCGTTTTCGACACCAATCTCCAGCACACATCAACATTTCCACAGTTTTTGGAACTAATCTAGCACGATACTTGTCAATCACTCGACTTCCGGCGCTAAAAGTAGCCTCTGATGCTACGGTTGTAATTGGAACGGATAGAATATCTCTAGCCATTAACGATAGCGTCGGAAACTTGTACGAATTCAATTTCCACCATGACAAGATATCGAACGCATAAGATGCATCTTGTGGATTAAATTCTAGAGTTGGTTCTTCAAAATAAACATCTAACTCAGATTTTTTAGGTGCATCCGTTTTGCTAGATTGAACAATTGTAGTCAAGCGATTCCAACCACGAGATGGAACACTTCCACTAGATTCTCCACTTCCTTGATTTGGTTGAAACTTTCTTTTAAATCCTGTATACTTAATTTCTCCACTTCCACTAGATTTTTTAGGTGCATCCGTTAGGCTTATCACTAGCCACGTACTCATTATAAAATTCAAACATAGTCTTCTTCACATCATTAATTCTTGTTGCAGCCTCTTCTTTGGAAAAAAATTGCCCATAATAATATTCAATTGGTTTCCATTTGACTCTCGGATCTAAGACGGCACCAATAGCCATCAACATATTAGACTCTCCCCAATACTTATCAAATTTAAGATTCATTTTGGCAGCCATGTCTTGAATAAACTTGTCATCATCCAATGCCATCTCATCAAGTAAAAGCTTCACCTCAAACACCTCACTGAGAAATAAGTTTGAAGTTGGATAGTCACTTCCAGAAATGATCTTCGTAGCATCAAAGAAAACCCGTAGGATGGAAATCACTTTTTCTAACTTCTCCCAATCATCATCAGTGGGGCAATGATCATAAGCCGGTTCTCGTACCTTGAACCTTGGGAAAACCTCTTTAAAAGTCAATGCTGCATTCAACATCGCATATGTTGAATTCCATCGAGTTTTGCAATCATCAATCAACTTTCGGTTCGGCAACTTCAATTGCTTTGCAACCTCGGAAAACACTATCATTCTACCATTCCGTTCGTCTAATGAAATCAACGCTCTCCCGAATAATAGAAATGATATTCTTTATCTCGCTAAGCCCATCTTGTGCTATGAGGTTCAAGATATGTGCAGTACACCGAACATGAAACAACTTTCCATCACAAAGTCTGCTAGTTCTTGTAAATGAGTCTCTCATAATGCTAATCGCAACATCATTAGCACTAGCATTGTCGACAGAGACTGAAAATATCGTGTTCTCAATTTCCCACTCACTCAAACATCTCAATACTGCATCTGCAATTTGAATCCCGCCACGAGGGGGTGGAACCTGGACAAAATTGAGAACACGCTTGTTTAACTTCCAGCTTGAATCAATCCAATGTCCAGTTATCACCATGCACTCAATCTTTTGATTTTTTGACTTCCACAAATCGGTTGTTATGCAGATCTTTTCAATTGAATTCAACGAATTCCTCATTCTGATTTTCTCCATTTCATATACCATGAAACAATTTTTTCTTATTGTGGTCCGAGATATACAAGTCCATTCCGGCATCCCCCGTTTGCAGAACAAATTGAATCCTTCCTCCTCTACGAGTGTGAAAGAATGATCATGCATAAGTAACCATATAGCAGCTGCTTCTTTCATCTTCTCCATATCAAATTTTCCATCTTGAAGAGGAGGGAGTGAGCTAGGAGTAATGCTTGCAGGACCAAACCCCAATTGCATCTGTTTAGCACTTTCTGCGTCCTTCTGTCTACGAATCTCCAAGTACTTAGCACACTTAGTCAAGTGCCGTTTCATGTGAGTTGTAGTGCCCGTCTTCGTTTTTGAGAAAAAGGCTTTGCAGTGCTTACATTGATACTTGATTGTCTCTCCTTGCTCATCAAATACTTTTTCCATCACCGACCAAACATCAGATGTTAATTGTCTTTTCGCTTTGTTGAATGGATTATCTTCACCGGTTTCTGTTCGCACATCTTCAGTCTCGACATTTGTCTCATTTGTTTGATTCTCATTCATCGTTTCATCATCAGATGCTAATCGATATTCAAATTCAAAACCCTCAGACATTGTAGCGGGACTAGTAGAATCAACTTTTGAACATGAAGTTGACATAATACAAGAAATTACAAATTCCTGTTACAATAAAATAATCATTATCAATTTTTAGAAACTGTTCACCAAAACCACTTTCGGTAATTGAAAATGAATAATAAAATTAATTGCTTCACACTTAAGAAGCCTAGATACTTAGAAATGCCTAGAAACTCCCATTTGTCTGCCCCAAGTGCCATTCATTTAATTTTCTTAAATATATTCTCTAAAAGTTTGTCGAAAACAGGGGAAAAAGCAACCAGTTGAAATAGTACTATGAGCTACCACTATTATTATCTGATGATAAATTAATAAAAGTGTTTCTTGGTTGCATTAATCTAAATTACATGGCTGCCTAAGATAAAATCAAAGATCATTATCTAATGTATAGTGTCAACGTCTCAATACATTATTATGTTAATTATAAACCACTAGTTTAGAGTGAGAGAAAAGAATATATAAAATATTAGCAAGTTGACATAAAACTGTATCATTGATAAGCTAAACTTCATCAAAGTAATAAAACACTTTTATGTTATATAAACACGTCTCTGTTGATGAGCTAAACTTCATCAAAGAAATTTGACACTTCACAGTTCACACCTCCAAAATAATAAAAGCAACAGTTTACATTTACAGAAATTCAAATTTGAATAAAAATTTCAACTCCATCGCTGAAACAAGAACTAAAAGAACTATACGTGCATATAATCTCAATGAAGTTAAGAATTTTTCCTGAACAGAGTAGAAAACTCACCTGAACAGAGTAGCATAAAAGCAGCAAGATAAATCAATGAAACACAACTTAGAGAGAGAAAACTCACCTTCCGGCGGCGGTGGAGGCTCACGGCGGTGGAGGCTCGCGGCGGTCGAGAGGCTGAGATGAAGGGACGTGACGTGGCGGTGGCGGTGGAGATGGAGACTGCAGAGGCGGAGAGCCCCACGGTGGAGACGCGGAGGTGCCGGTGGAGGCGTAGCGGCAGAGGCAAAGATAGGGCTAGGGAGAAGAGACGCAAGAGAGAGAGCTTCAAGGCAGCAAATGAGATCTGACGGGAGAAAAAATTTTTGGGGTTTTGAATCTTTTGATTTTGACTCTTACTTTTAATTTTGACTAACTTTTAATTTTTTTTTCCAATATTATATATATATTATATATATATATTATAAAATAAATAAATATTAAAATATTAATAGGCTCGCGAGCCAACGAACACAAATTAATAGGCTCGAGCTCGGCTCGATAATAGACGAACCGAGCTTAAGCTCGGCTCGAGCTCGAATTCATCGAATTCGAGCTCGAATATGGGTCGAGCCGGCTCGTCAGGCTCGCGAGCCGGCTCGACTCGTTTGCATCCCTAGAGCAGCCAACGTTATCAATGAGGCACCAAGAAAGATCATCGACTATATGACGCCTAGTGTTGACAATATTGGATTCAGTATTGTTCGACCACCACTAGGAGCCGTCAACTTTCATGTGGACACTGCCACGAATCAAGCTCTGAGAGAAATCAGGTTTCATGGGTTGCCAACAGAGGACCCGAACACACATATTAGGAACTTTCTTGAGATCGTGGACAATTTTTCTGCCACCGGAATGACACCAGAAGAGATCAGGTTGCGATTGTTCAGCAGGACCTTAGATGGGCGGGCAAAAGTATGGTTGGACTCACTTCCACGTAACTCCATTACTACCTGGAATCAGCTAGTTACAAAATTTCTCAGTAAGTTTTTCCCTCCAGCCAAGACTGAGAAATTCACACAGGAGATTTATAATTTCAAGCAGTTCGATGATGAGTCTCTCTTTGATGCTTATGAGAGATTCAAAGGGCTGCTTCGGAGATGTCCGCACCATGGGTTATCTGAGGCTACACAAGTTCGGCGTTTTTATTATGGGTTGACATTGAGATGGGCCACTCAATTGGACTCCACTGCCAAAGGTCCGCTATTGTATTTGTCACCTGAGGAAGCATTTGAATTGTTAGAGGAGCTGACCTCTAATAATTTTAGAGCCCAAGAGAGGAATGGTTCCGCTCTATCCTACAACAGCAGTAGCAACTCAAATTGCAACAGGTTTTGAAGCCTTACTGAGAAAGTTAGACAACAAGCTCGACAACCTCTCTATTGGCCAGGGTCAGCCAATGCAAAAGGTGCAACATATTGCGAGTTCTTGTGAACAGTGTGGAGAAGGCCACCAGAGTGATCACTGCCCGTTTCTACTTAGAGATCCACATGAAACGGACGCAATTAACTATGTAGGCAATCAAAACAGAATCAAAACAACCCATACTCCAATACATACAACCCAGGGTGGAGGAACCACCCTAACTTCTCATGGAGCAACAATCAGGGTGTTTCTTCATCTAGACCATCTGCACCACCAGGTTTTCAACAAATTTCCAGCAGAGGTTGCAACCAATTGAAAATAGGAGTTCCACCAAAGAGAGGCTGCAACAATTCATGCAACAAACAGAAGCAAGGATGCAGAGCTATGAAGCCTCTATGAGAATGCTGGAGAAAAGCATGGGTCAAATAGCTAATGCTTTGAGCAACAGACCCCCGCGGGCTTTACCGTCTAAGACACAAGCCCCACACAAAGATTGTGCGACAAGAGAGACGGCAAACGCCATTACTCTTAGAAGTGGTAAGGAAATAGAGGCTGCACCTAAGAAGCACAAAGAGGTACAGCTGCAAATATCAACAGAAGAAGATCTCAAACGATCCAAGCATAATGAAGTCTCCAAGTCGCAACATACTAAGGAAGAAGAGCTGGAACAATCGAAAATGGTATTACCACCTCCTCCATTTCCTCAACAAGTTCAGAAAACTAAGCTTGACAAACAGTTCCAACGGTTTTTGGATATTTTCAAGAAGTTATCTATAAACATCCCATTTGTGGAAGCCTTGGAACTAGATGCCCAGTTAGGTGAAGTTCATGAAGGATATTTTTTCGAAAAAGCAGCGTTTGGGTGAATATGAGACGGTAGCATTAACAGAAGAATGTAGCGCTATCATCCAGAACAAGCTCCTACCTAAGCTAAAAGATCCAGGTAGTTTTACAATTCTATGTTCTATGGGGGGTAAATATGTGGGGCGAGCTTTGTGTGATTTGGGGGCGAGTTTTAATTTGATGCCCATGTTGATTTATAAAAAACTTGAGTTGGGGGAAATTATGCCTACTTCTGTTACATTGTTGTTAGCGGATAGAAGTTTAGCTTATCCAGTCGGTATATTTGAAGATGTTTTGGTGAAAGTGGGAATATTTATCTTTCCGGCAGATTTTATTGTGCTCGAAATGGAGGAAGATAGGAACATACCCTTGATTGTGGGGGGACCCTTCTTGGCGACAGGTAGAACTTTGATAGATGTGCAGAAAGGTGAGCTAACCATGAGAGTTGGTGAAGAAGAGGCAAATTTTAGCATCTTTGATACACTAAAGCACCCTACTGATAGGGAATGTTTTTCTGTGAGTGTCCTTGATGAAATAACACCACCCATCGGGCCTAGAGTCGAACTTGTTGATGAGCTTGAGGCGGCAATGGTGGGTGAGTTAGAAGAGACAAACGGTGCTATTGAGGAACGCATAAAGGCCCTAGATTCCCTACCAGTTTTTGCAAAAAAGCAATCTAGCAAGTTTGAGACCTTTGAGATGCCCAAGGAATCTAAGGCCGCAAAACCTTCTGTCGAAGAACCCCCTCAGCTAGAGATAAAGCCTATACCATCTCATTTGAAGTACACGTACTTGGGAGCGCACTCTACCCTTCTGGTTATTATTTCTTCTACCTTGACTGAGGTGCAGGAAGAAAAATTGCTACGGGTACTCAAGGAGCACAAGAAGGCCATTGGTTGGACAATTGCGGACATTAGAGGCATTGATCCGAGCTTTTGCATGCACAAGATATGCCTAGAGGATAATTGCAATCCAATAGGTAGATAGTCAAAGGCGTCTGAATCCGACAATGAAGGATGTGGTAAAAAAGGAGATTATCAAGTGGCTTGACGCAGGTATAATTTTCCCTATATTAGACAGCTCATGGGTGAGTCCAGTCTAGTGTGTACTGAAAAAGGGTGGAATGACTGTTGTGGCTAATGAGAATAACGAGCTAATCCCAACAAGAACGGTCACGGGTTGGCGCATTTGCATGGATTACCGAAGCTGAACAAGGTAACAAAGAAGGATCATTTCCCATTACCATTCATTGATCAGATGTTGGATAGGCTAGCGGGAAAAGAATATTTTTGCTTTTTGGATGGATATTCTGGATATAATCAGATTTATATTGTTCCGAAAGACCAAGAGAAGACCACATTTACATGTCCATATGGTACTTTTGCCTTCAGACGCATGCCATTCAGATTATGTAATGCCCCAACCACATTTCAGAGGTGCATGATGGCCATTTTCAGTGATTTGATAGAACACGGTCTTGAGGTGTTCATGGACAACTTCTCGGTGGTAGGAGATTCTTTTTATGCGTGCTTGCTTAACTTAAACAGAGTGTTGTAGCGGTGTGAAGACGCCAATTTGGTTCTCAACTGGGAGAAGTGTCACTTTATGGTGCAAGAGGGTATTGTGCTTGGTCATAGAGTATCTCAACAAGGTTTGGAGGTTGATCGTGCTAAGATTGAGGCGATTGAAAAGCTACCCCCACCAGCATTTGTTAAAGGGATTCGCAGCTTTCTCGGACACGCTGGCTTTTATCGAAGATTCATAAAGGACTTTTCCAAAATTGCGAAGCCCCTTTGCAATTTATTGGAGAAAGATGTCAAGTTTGAAGTCGATGAGGCGTGTCTAGCGGCGTTTGACGAGCTAAAAAAGAAGTTGATCTCAGCACCAATCATAACAGCCCCAGATTGGAATTTGCCATTTGAAATCATGTGTTATGCGAGCGACTTCGCCATTGGAGCAGTCCTAGGCCAGTGGCATAACAAGGTTTTTCATTCTATTTATTATTCTAGTAAAACTTTAAATGATGCTTAATTGAACTACACTACCACAGAAAAAGAATTACTAGCTGTTGTTTATGCTTTTGAGAAATTTCGTGCTTACCTTGTGGAAGCAAAAGTGATTGTGCATACAGATCATTCAGCGCTCAAGTACTTGGTCGACAAGAAAGATGCAAAGCCTCGGCTCATTCGGTGGGTGTTGCTTCTGCAAGGGTTTAATTTGGAGATCAGAGACAGGAATGGGACTGAAAATCAAGTAGCTGATCACTTGTCCAGATTAGTGGGTTCCGAGGCACAAGGTATCGCTCAACCCATTGCGAAACATTTCCAGATGAGAAGCTGTTAGCTGTTAATGTGAAAGATGCGCCATGGTATGCAGATTATGTGAATTACATAGTGAGTAAGGTCCTGCCTCATGACGCTAACTCCCATGAAAAGAAAAAATTTCTGCATCAGGTAAAACACTATATTTGGGAAGAACCATACTTGTTTAAATTATGCCGAGATAATGTGCTTCGTAGATGCGTTCCAGCTGAGGAAACAGGAAATATCTTGGCTCGTTGTCATGCATCTTCTTATGGAGGCCAGTTCCGAGGAGATAAGACCGCTGCAAAGGTCTTACAATCGGGATTCTTTTGGCCAACGCTATTCAAAGATGCCCATAAATTTGTAAGGAGATGCGATCGTTGTCAGGCCACAGATAATATTTCTAGAACTCATGAAATGCCTCTCAATTATATTCTAGAAGTATAACCTTTCGATATTTGGGGTATAGATTTTATGGTCCCTCTTGTGTCTTCCTGCAAAAATTGCTATATCTTGCTCTCTGTTGATTATGTGACTAAGTGGGTTGAAGCTATTGCAACCCCGACTAATAATTCTTCTGTAGTCCTTAGCTTCCTTAAGAAGAATATTTTTGCAAGATTTGGCACTCCCAGAGCAATTATCAGTGATAGAGGAAGTCACTTTTGCAACAAGCAATTTTCAGCACTTCTAGCAAAGTATGGAGTCCGACACAAGATAACTCTTGCCTATCACCCTCAAGCAAATGGGCAAGCTGAAGTTTCCAAGAGGGTGATTAAGCAGATTTTAGAGAAAACAGTGAGCACCACAAGGAAAGATTGGTCGCAAAAGCTTGACGATATTCTGTGGGCCTATAGGACTGTGTACAAGACGCAGCTCGGGTTATCACCATATCAGCTTGTGTATGGCAAGTCGTGCCACTTGCCCGTGGAACTTGAGGACAAAGCATTTTGGGCGATAAAGAAGCTGAACTTTGATTTCACAGCTGCAGGCGAAAAACGCCTTTTGCAACTCAGTGAATTGGACGAATTTCGAATGAAGACGTATGAGAGTTCTTAGATTCACAAAGAGAGGACAAAGAAATAGCATGATGCGATGATTCAAAAGAGGACTTTTACACCTGGTCAATTAGTACTTTTATTTAATTCTCGTTTGAAGTTGTTTCCAGGAAAATTGAAGTTTCGATGGGCTGGGCCATTCCGAGTCACGGAGGTTTTTCCTTATGGCACTATCGAAATTGAGAACAAAGATGGAGAAAAGTTCAAGGTGAATGGCCAGAGGTTGAAACATTACTACGGGGGTGACTTTGTTTGTGAAGTCGCTCTCATCAAGTTGGAAGACACTCCATGAAGCACATCAACGTCTAGCCAAAGGCGATAAAAAATGGCGCTACTTGGGAGGCAACCCAAGCGGTTTTTATTTTATTTTATTTATTTATTTTTGTTTTTATTCTTCTCATTTAGCTTCTTGTTTTGATCTTTTTGTTAGTAGTTAGTTTGCTGATTATTTTGTTTTGCGCTGCAAGATTCAAAATCCCGCCTAGGCGGTATTTAACCCGCTTAGGCGGTCATCAACACATGTTTCTCCCGAGAGATCCCCGCCTAGGCGGGTGTATAACCGCCCAGGCTGTCTTCAAGGCACAGTTTGGGGAAATTTTCCAGAGGCATTGCCGCCTAGGCAGACATCAATCCTGCCTAGGCGGTTGTTCGGTAAGTTGAAAAAAAAAAGGGGGCAAAGTTGGATTTTTCCCTATTTCTCTCTTTCCTCCCAGCCCCAAATCCTCTCCCACTCCCCGAATCCCTAACCCAGCACTTCACAGCACTTCACGTCACCATCAATAGCACCTCGCCGTCGCACACTCACCACCACCAGCCGCGCCGGTCGAACGCAACCACTCATCGTCGTCAATGCCTCCCAGTCGCGTACCGCTAGCCAGAGCACAGTCTCGTCGCCCTTCTCGCAGAAACGGGTAACCCTCTTTATATCCCCCAATTTTTCTTGCAACCATTCCTAAGAAGCCGACCCTAGTGCGGAGTTTATAGAAATTCATAGCTGGAAAGTGAGAATATTGTGAGGCACTTGCAAGGTTTGGGTATTGTTGGGAATTGTTGTTAGTTGGTTTATTTTTCTTGAGGAAGGATTGTTGGGAATTGTTGTTAGTTGGTTTATTTTTCTTATTGTTTGTTGTTGGGTATCTTGTTGGGAATTGTTGTTTATTTGGGTACCATTTACCTCAAAAAACCACACTACTAGAAAACAAGGATTTGGCCATGGAAAAATTCCATGGCCAAAATTGACGTTGCTAAAAAAGACCACGGACACTGGCCACGGATTTTTTCAATTTAACCACGGATTTAACCGTGGCCAAAAATAAAAAATTTAAAAAAAAATTAAATCTAGCCACGGATTTATCCCTGGCCAAAATTAATATTATTAAAAAAATAAATAAATTTAGCCACGGATTTAATAAAAAATTTTAAAAAAAGATAAATTTGGCTATGGATATTTCTGTGGCCAACCTTTTTCTTTTTTAAAAAAATTTACATTTAGCCACGGATTTATCCATGGCTATTATTAATTATTTTTTTTTAATTTTTCATTTAGCCACAGAAATCCGTGGCTAAGATTAAAAAAAATATTTTAAAAAAATTTATCCGTGGCTAAAAAAAAGTATTAAAAAAAATAAAATTGGACATAGCCCAACCAGGCCCACAGCAAGCCCAACCCGCACGCCTACCAGCCCAGCGGTGCAACCCGGCCCAGCTCAGCATGCCCATTTCAATTAATCAAATTTCACCGTTACCAGTGAGACTCGAACTCGAGACCTCTTGGTATATTGCCAAGCGCATTACCGCCAGGCTATGATGAACTTCTTGTTTAAGAAGGCATGCCAAGAATATTTATATACATTTATATATTGAGTTTTGTTATCAAATTTTACTAATTTATATCTATATGTGAATATATTTTATTAATTCATACATATTATGATTTAATTAGGAAATATTAAATCGTGCAAATTATAATTCTTTCTAATTTTACTTTTATCCATAGATAATTTTGGGATACAAAATCAAAATTAAAAAAAATTATAACTTTGACCTTATTTTAAGAAGTCAATGCAAGAATTTTGACTCAATCTAATATTTTTTTTACCATTAAATATACCTAATTAGTGACAAATTTATTATTATTATTATTATTATTGGTAATAATATCACTAATTTACTTTTTTTTTGTAGTATTTGGGAAGAATATTACTGAAAATTATATTATAAAATTATTTTTTTTTAAAATTAGATAAGAAAAAAGAAAAGCTAGATGAATTGCAATAAGTTGAAAAAGAAAAAATAGTGCCTTCAACCTCTATAAAACTAGCTCTTAATTTTTCTGAGTGTGATTTCTTAATTTTTCCAAAAAAGTAAAGTCCACTTTAATGTTGAAAGAAAGTGCAGCATAAAACAACTCAAAAGCCATGAATAGGCATTTTTTTTACACACACTTCTAGAAATGCAACTTATTTAAGAAATCCATTCAAAACTAATTATTCAGCAAATATATGACTTTTATAAGTTTTAGAATGTGACCAATTTTATTAAAAAAAAAACTATATATATATCGATTAAACTCATGTACTTTTTACATGGAACAATATTGGAAATTAAATTCACACATAAGAAGCATAAACAGAAAAATACACTTTTATAAATAAAAGAATATATACACGTACATATATGATTGCGGAAAATTAAAGCAGTTACACTAAGGTTTAACTGTCCACCTAAAATCTTTTCAGAAGAAACAAAATTCTGGGATAAAGGGGGAAAGCTAATTTGAGAGTCCATTCAAGAATCTGATGAAAGCTAGGCCTTTGGATGAACTTTCTTGAACATCAACAAGGAGAAGCAACCCCTGCCAGAAGCAGAATCGGAAGCAGCAGTGCCACTGCTTTCCCCTCGTGATTATAATTTTCAGCTTTTGGTGCCCCGTAATGTCAGATCGGGCGATTTAAGCGAGTCATTTTAAATAAAATTAAATTAAAATTATTTATTGGCCACGGATAAATCCGTGGCCAAGTCCAAATTTAAAAAAAAAATTAAATTTATTTATTGGCCACAGATAAATCCGTGGCCAAGTCCAAATTTAAAAAAAAAAATTAATTTATTTATTGGCTAAATCCATGGCCAAGTCCAAATTTTTTTTAAAAAATTTAATTTATTTATTGGCCACGGATAAATCCACGGCCAAGTCCAAATTTTTTAAAAAAAATTTAATTTATTTATTGGCCACGGATAAATCCATGGCCAAGTCCAAATTTAAAAAAAAAAACTTAAATTTATTTATTGGCCACGGATAAATCCGTGGCTAAGTCCAAATTTTTAAAAAAAATTTAAATTTATTTATTGGCCACGGATTTATGGTCAAAACTTCATGTTGACTTTTGTCGAATCGTGCGTTTTCGTTAATTAGGTTAGACGAAACCGTACGATTGGAGCAATACAACTTCAACACTAATCAATATGCTTGGAAAAACATTTTTTTTGATAATTCCTATACAAGTTACTGACGTTAGTATACATTGACACCAGATTACGAAGTCATTCGTATATGTCACTGAAAGAGGAAAAATGTATTCTCGCTAAGCAAACTGTAATTTTCAAAGCATAATATGGGAAAATATAATAACCGCAATGAAAATAATATGATTTTGATATGACTCGAACATTTTGGTGCCCCGTAATGTCAGATCGTGCGATTTAAGTGAGTCATTTAAAATAAAAAAAATTTAATTTATTTATTGGCCACAAATTTAAAAAAATTTTAAATTTATTTATTGGCCATGGATAAATCCGTGGCCAAGTCCAAATTTAAAAAAAAAAATTTAATCTATTTATTGGCCACGGATAAATCCGTGGCCAAGTGCAAATTTAAAAAAAAAATTAAATTTATTTATTGGCCACGGATAAATCTGTGGCCAAGTCCAAATTTAAAAAAAATAAATAAATTTATTTATTAGCCACGGATAAATCCGTGGCCAAGTCCAAATTTTTTTTTAAAAAAATAAATTTATTTTTTTTTCTTTTAAATAAATTGAAATGGCCACGGAATTGTGGTTATTTGGCCACGGATAAATCCGTGGCCATATGTTTTCATTTTTTTTAAAAATCCGTGGCCATTTCCGTCGCTATTGGCAACCGATTTCATCCGTGGCCAACGCCGCGTTTTCTAGTAGTGCCAATTGTGGGCAAAGCATCTCCATTGCTTGGTTGAGATGGCGAGTAGGGGTCAAAAGAAGTCTCGTTCGGCCTTCGATGATTCCTTGTTTGTTTCGGAAGATGCGGCAAAGCGATTTGCTTATTTACAACAGGTGCCGATACATTATGAGAAGGGAATCGATGTTCATGTTGCGGTGCGCGAAACGCCACGAGGACAGATACATTATCCTATTCGAAACATTGGAGATATGATTTTCTATAGGAATTGGGAACAGTTCATGGCTACTCCAGGCGATAGTTGTGACACTTGGGTTCGTGAATTCTATGCCAATCTCCCTGAAGCTCCTGAGAACAAGTGTAAAGTAAGCAACAAGTTGGTTCCCTTCGACCCCATCACGATAAACAAGTTTTACGGGCTGCCGATGAATGTCCATTATGAGTACTCTGATTTCTTGAAGTCTGAAATACCTATGGATATGGTACTCGACGTGCTTACCTAAGGACGACCGATAGTGCACAAGACATCTGGCACTGTCCGTACCAAAAATTTCTCGCGGGAGGCGAAGGTATCGCGAAGTTTTATCGCTCATCAATTAATCCCTACATCTCAAATTAATGAAGTTACCCGAGAGAGTTACCTGCTGCTCTTTAATATTTTGACTAGGAAGACGATTGATATTGGACGGCTTATCCACTACAAGTTGCTAGATAACGCAGTGGAACCGCGCTCCATCTGGTTTCCATGCCTTATCACGGCCTTGTGCAAGGCTGCTAAGGTGCCCATGGGGCCGAGTGATATGTTGACAAAACCTCCCAAGGCGATAGATCACATATCCATTGGTCAAATAGAGGTTCCCCCGGAGGCATCTGATGATTTGGACTCTAAGGATTATTATCAGCGCAAGTGGGTTATGAAACAACAAATTCCTGCTCCTCAGCCTCGGGCCACGTCAGCAGAGCAATCATTCTCTTCTCGACCCTCCTCTTCTAGGCGGCGTCCCTCCTAGATGCATAGCAATGAGTATTTAGAGCTGAAGGCATATCAAGAGGCAGTCTGCTCCTACATGGTTTCCTTGGTTGAGTGGACTCATGAGTACCTCAACCGTGCTTTCAATACTATGGGGATAGACACTTCAGCATTCCCTAAGCCGCCTCCTCCACCATTTGGACTTCCGCAAACACTAGCACCCTCGGCATCCTCGGATGATGATCACAACAATGATATGGAGAGCTAGTTCGAATCCAGGGATGTTTCTTTTGAACCTTCTCTTTGCTTGTATTTTGTTGCGTTTATTTTCCGTATGTTGTTTTCCATTGAGGACAATGGTTGAATTAAGTTTGGGGGTGTAAGGGGGTAATATCTTTGCAAGCTTGTGTCTTTTTGAGGTTAGTTTGATGGTGAGTTTGATGTTGTGAGTCGTTTTAATGTTGTTTAGTAATGGCTGTGGTTCGATGATCGCACATGCAAATCTTTTCGAGGATAGCAGATTTATATGTCTTTTGGGTATGCCTTTTTCATTGATGCACTTGCCTTGGGTGAGTTAGGTGACTTTAGTGAAAGATTATGTTTACACTCGTGTGAAATGTGAGTTGCCCGTTCTTTTCCCCCCTTTTGAGAGTTCTTTGCTTGTAGATCAGAGGGCCCGATGGCACTGAGGTTAAATTTGTGGGAAGAAGGTACAGGGAAATGTTGTTATTCGAACTTTTCTCTCTTAATAGAAAAATGAAAAAAAAAAAGAGAAAGAAAAAAAAATTGCATGGTATGCTTTTGTTAGTTTACCTACTTTTGAAGTGCATAAAATTGCAACTCCCTTTGAGCCTTCCGAGCAAAATTCAATACGTGCCTGGGATGACCTTAGCCTAAGTAAAGCACTTGAGATTCTTTAATTCCCTTTCTTTCTTTTAACTCACTGATTAACTAGTTGTGTGGGTGTAATTTGATCTGAGTTTTACCTCTCATTCAAGGTATCACACACACACAAAATAAAGGTATACCTCAAAGTGGATTTATCTGGCTAACTTTAAATTTTTTTTATTAGAGCAATATATGAGAACCTCATACAGCCATGGTTGATTAATGGTTTTGTTTGTCAATCCCTTTGTCAGTTAGGCGTTTCTTTTGCTAGGGACTAGCAAAAACATAAGTTTGGGGGTGTGATAATTCTAGTTCATAGAGTTATTTTGGCTTTATATTGTGTAAATTTTAGCTCCATTTAATTTAATTTGCTGGTTTTTGGTGAAGGAATTGTTATTTTGCTTGCCTAGCTGTTGTTTTCTTTGGCAGGAGTTTTGGAGACAAAACAATTGAAAAAAGGGGCAAACAAACAGTGAGCTAGCCGCCTAGGCGGCAAAATATCCCGCCTAGGCGGCATTGAAGAGAACGTGACTTAACTTCCAGTGAGTTGGCCGCCTAGGCGGCACATAATCCCGCCTAGGCGGGGGCGCCTTTTTTCGAAAACTAGGTTTTCGGACTTTTGAGCGTTTTTACTACTTTAAAAAGGAGAGGAGGGGCAAAAACAGAGGCGGCTGAAAACAGAGGAGAAGAGAAGAGACTTTGGGGCAAGAGAAGAGAAGAAAGGGAAAAAGAAGAAGATTTACATCATCATCAAGAGTTCTTCTTTCATCTCTTCCTTGTTTTATGCTTATTTTCTTTATACTTTTTGCCATGGATTCTTGTAGTATGGTGAACTAGATTTCTTTTCTAGGTCTTTAATGGAACCTTGTATGGATTTTTATTGAATCTCTATTAAGTACTTTGCATATCAATTGTTTTGTTTTGGTCTTAATGCGTTCTAGTGATTGGCCACCATTAGAATTGATTCGTTAACCTTGATTGAGCTCGAGAGAGGATTTCATGGTTTAGAAATGAACAAAGCAACCTAAGTTTGTATTCTTTGGGAATATAATTCGTAGGAAGGACGAGAGTACCAACCTACCTTAGGTAGTCACGCGAAATTGGTTCTTAATGCTATTATTTAGGTTCAATTCTCATAGAGATATAGAAGATTAATCTAGTTAATAAGGTTTATGCTATATCGAGAGAGTAGTTTAGATCAAATCGAATTTCAGATTATTGAGCATGCTTCGTTACTTGATAGAGAGGATTAGGAGAATTACTTAAAAGACATACAAGGGGAAGTTAAATACATACAAGGGGAAGTTAAAGACCTAGGTTATTTTCTCTTGGTATTTCCTAGTTTATTACTTTCGTATCTTGTTTACTTGTTATTAATTTCACAAATCTCTCAATTTTACTTTCAATTGCTCAAATTAAGAAGTCACATATTGTGTGAAGAAGATTAGAAAATTGCTTAGGAATTAGTCCTCGTGGGATCGATATTTTTATACTACTTGTGCGATACGTATGCTTGAGTTTGCTCGTTACAAACGCAACAATGTCAAGCTGAGTATGTGGCTGCAACATCAACAGTTTGCCATGCATTATGGCTAAGGAGTTTTCTCAACAAGCTCAACTTAAAACAAAGTGATTCGACAGAGATTTATATCGATAACAAGTGAGCGATTGCTTTAGCAAAGAATCCAATTTACCATGATCGGAGTAAACACATTGATCCCCGTCTCCATTTCATCCGGGAGATCATTTCAAGAAAGATGTGCAAGTAAAGTATGTTAGAACTGAAGATCAAGTTGTTGATATCTTTACGAAACCGCTCAAACGAGAAGTGTTTGAGAAGTTGAGGAGTCGTCTTGAAATGAGAGAATCAAGCTTAGGGGAGCATGTTGAGAACTGAAAGGTTAATCTTGATTTTGAAAAGCCAAAGAGCCATTCAAGATGGTGGCAGAACGATCAAGAGTTACTAAATTTATTCCATATAATTAAGTTTTTAAGTTATAAAATTAGTATTCTAAGAGTCATGCCATTTAATAGGATGCTAGTATAAATAGTGGTCATGTATTTAGCATTTTGTGTGTGAGGGTGTGTGAAGGTGTGAGTGAGTAAGTGAAGGAGTTAGAAGGGAAAAGGAGTTGTAAAAGTGTTTTTTAGTAAAATTTGAATGAAATAGAAGTGTAATTTGAGCAGAGAAAAATTGTGTGTTCTCCTTTCCTAAATTTAAGTACTCTTCTCCACCACCCCACCATATTTCTGCAACATAGCTTTCATTAAGAGTGTCTTTTTCGCCATGCATGTATACTTGCTGCAAATTTTAGATCCTCCTATAGGTGTATTGGATATCTTTGACACAATGCTAACTAGGTTCTTTTTGAGGGTCTACAGCTACAAAGAAAAAATCCATTGGTGTAAATGGAAAGCTATGTGCAAACCAATAATGGAAGTGGGACTCGGCAGTAGATACTTAGCTGATTTAAGCCTAAGTTTCAAGCGGAAACTTTGGTGGAAATTCAAAGTCCAATAGTCTTTGTGGGCTAGATATATATATACAACCAAGGAAGACTTCTATGAGAAAACAAATGCTTGGGGTTAGAGATAATATTGAGGCACAACTGTTTTGATCATTAGGAGTAGGACATGTATCATTTTGGAATAATCTTTGGTTTCCTACTGGCTCCTTAGCCGCTTTGCTCCCTGATAGGAGTGTACATCCAGGAATCACAATTGGAGAATGTTAGCTTCTCGACGCATGGGATAGGATTGAATTAGTTACTGTTTTTCCCACTCAATTGGTCAATGAGGCGGAAAATGTCGCAATCCCATTTGTTAGATTCACATAGGTCGTGGGACGTAGGCTCAGTGGAATATCAAAAGTTTATTGAAAACATATAACATATTATATGCTAATCATGTTGTCCTGTGACTATCGTGACGTGGATCTATTATGAAAATTACATAACCAAATCATTTAAATAAGTTAAGTAATCTATCATGTTGTCGTAGGGAAAAGGGTGCATTTAAATACGCAATTCACGTTCTCGTATTGTAATGAACGGTTCTCGCTTTTGTAGGAATCCAATTATCTTCCCTCTAAGTGTATCCACACGTTGATCGCACAATGGGTTAAATTCTATATAAGACTTGAATTTAAACTGTAGTGTATATGAATCTCTATACTAAAACTTAGTATATGGTGCTATGAAAAGAGGGTGGAATTTTAGCTTGTTTTGATTTATTATTTATAAATTAAATAATAAACTGAAACAATAAATCAAAAAGTTAGACAATGACTTTTGAGGAGAATAAAACTATGATCACTATTTCTTTTCTTTTCTTGTTGTACATAAAGGGGCTTGGTCATGGGTATTTATACCGCTTCATATGGCCTAGCCTCATGCTCAATTAGAGTCCAATTTGGACTCCTTTAATTCTCCTCCGATCAATATCTATTATACTTCATGATATTCATTAACTATTAGAATTCATCTTTTTAAGTATAAGATTTATCTTATAGTCTTATAGTTAAATTGAAATTTTAGAATTGAATTGAAACATTAAATTAATTAAAAATTAATTTAATTCTAATTTCGATTTAATCCCCAAATTAAAATCATATTTCAATTTGACCCTTAACTAAAAACTTATTTCAATTTAGTTCCTAAATTAAAATTCAATTTCAATTTAGTCCTAAATTGAAATATTATTTCAATTAATAAATTAATTGAAATCAAATTTCATATTAATTTCATTAATTGATTCTTAATCAATTAATTCCCAAATCAACTCTCAAATTGATTCCTTTCCACCAATTTAATGAGATAGTTCAACTGAATTAGCCCTTAATTCAATTGATCTCATTAACCAATTCAATTTTATTAATCACTATGAATCAATTCATATACTTAGGTGTTTGGTCAACTATTGTGTGTGACCCTTTAGGTTCACCGATCGATTAGTGACAGACTTGCATTTAAAGCAATAGTTTAGATAATAAAATTATCTATGATTGATTAAAATCCTTTAATCAATCACCATTTTATTAGAACCCTTTCTAATTAATTGTCCCTATCCATCATGGTTGATTTCTTGCAACAAGCCCACGAATACCTAGCCAATAGGTGAAGTATTAGCGCGAACCTTTCTACTTATGATTTACTGTGCAAATATTGCCCCTTCGTTGTCTAGTTTTTCTATTCTAACACCATTGTACTAAAAGCTCTCACGCATTGGGGACTTTACTGTAACTTCAACATGGGAGCAGATTAGAGGAAAAAGTACTCACACCTCTCACACAACAAGAAAATAATAAATTAGCAACAATATAACAAGTGATATTAAAAAAGTTGTCATTAATTATATACATTTAGTGACAACAAAATTGTTGTTACAAAACATAGTAACACAATATCAATAGTGACAACATAGTGTAAAAATGCGACAACATAATATAAAATTGATAATTAGTGACACACATATAGTGGCAACTTAGTGATAATAGAATTTTGTTACAAAATTCTAATGATAATTTTTGTTTGTTGCCAAATTGTCAATATAGTTGTGTCACTAATTGTTAATGGTTGTCACTAAATCATTAATTCTTGTTACCATTGAGTGTATATTGTGATAAGATAAAGTTGTTGTCACTAAAAAAACTTAATTATTGACACAATAAAAGATATTGTCACATAATGCAATTATTTGTGAGAACTTTTGTATTGTCACTTTAAATCTTGTCAATAATATTACTTTTTCTTGTAGTGTCATCTCAAGTTTTTGTGGTCTCATGTTATCTCCTCTTCTATGTATATTTTTATACGGAGAGTATTACATTAATGCTGACTCCCTATTTATAAAAGACTCCAAGCCTTGCCTCTAAATGTTGGAGTTGTGCACATGAGGAAACTATACATGGACTATATTTTCTTGCACGGTGACAAAGCCTTTTTGGTAATATATTCTCGCTCCTTTTCCCCAACTAGGAATCAATTTCGTTCATGTGCAATTTTTGGGAGCTTCATGTGGGTGGAAAAACCAACATGTCAGAACCCTTGTTTGTGTGCTTATTATGCGGTTTCTGTGTGGGTGGGGTGGAGGAATAATTATAGGCATAGAGGTTTGAAATTCGATGTAAATGGGGTGGTGGCTAGAGTGAAGTCACATCTGCACCTTATGTACAAAGGTCAAGTGTTGACCTGGAAACATTGGGAACATGACTTGATGGCCACGGCTAGATTGATAGTTACTAAAAGGTATCCCTACAAGTACAATGTAGAGACACATTATAAAAGTACCTCATAGGAAACAGTCTCAATTTTCAAAACATCTCTAAAATACTATTTTTAAAGACATCTTAAAAAGTGTCCAAATCATGCAATAGTGACACTATAAAGTGTCTCATAATTAGTTTTATGTGACATTCAAATGTATCTATATGGACATATGATGACACTTTTAAATGTTGTAATAAACATCTAATAATTTTAAAAGTTTCTCAAAAATATAACTGCTGACTACAACAAATTATAAAATTTGCAACAATTTCTTTTACTACAATTTTTTTTGTTGCAATTAGTTAAGCATTGGCACCGAAAAATGGTATTTGTTGTATATTAATGATTCTTTTAGAACAAAAACTTTTATTGTTGCCAAAAATATGATTGCTCTCGACTATCATTTTTGTAATTTATTTGGCAACAATATTTACAATTCACAATAAAATACTTTTTTGCAACAGAATAATTTTGTTAGGAACAACATGAAGACGTAGCTAATATTGTTGTTTTTCAACAAAATATAATTGTAGGTTATACATATATTTAGGCAATGGAATTTACTGTTGAAAATAATTTTAAGTAATTGGCAACGACATATTATTATGTCAATATATTAAAATTTTTAAGACAAAAAATTTGTGGAATTTGTACGTTATTGGCAACAAAATATAGCGTTGTAAATATATTGATAAATTAGGAACTAAATTTTTTGTTTTTGAAATAATTGTAAGCTTTTATGGACAAAGTATTTTGTGCATGAAATATTACATTCTATATTGGTAAGTACTTTTAGTATGAAAAGTTTCATTATAGACAATTAAACACTTTTACTACAAATTTTTTCATTGCGAGTAATTTAATGCTTTTAGATACCAAACATTTCGTTGTAAATTGTTATAATATTGAAATTAATTTTTACTTAATAGACTTTGAAATTAATTTAACATTGTAAAAAAAATATCTATCAATTCCTAATTTTTTAATAGAGGATATGTATTTTTCGTTTTTGTATTTTTAACTTCAAATAATAATGTTGGACTTTTAATAAATTGATAATTTAACCTAAAACTAATTATTTGTTAAATCGAGTTGTTAAATTGTACAAATTAAGAATAAGTAATAACTTCATAATATTAAAAATAATAAATTGATAATCTTCTATAAATTTAATAAGTGTAAAAACATAGCAACTAATGCATAAATATATTATCAACAAGGTCTAGCGGCAATCAAACTTACATGCTTCACATGACACTCGGGTTCGATTCCAGGCTAGTGTATATTGTTCCATGTATGCTTGTTCCCTTGCGACTTGGGTTAAACTATGATTCAAATCATGACAAGCATAAATGGCACCATTGAGGGTTCAAATCATATGACGAGCAAGAGCATGGTTAACTGATGGTTCGAATCATCGTGCAATGGGCAAGGGGGGTTTAACTGAGGGTTTGAATCATGATTGATTTTTAGAATATGCTTTTTGGAACAAAAAATATTTTCAGTCACTAATAGTTTCATTACCAAAAGAAATATTTGTAAACAAATATTTTCGTTGCCAAAAAATATTTTTAGCCAAGAAATATTTTGTTGTTAAAAATCATACCTTTTGCCATGCAATATTATCTTCACCAACAAAAAACATATAGTTTTTGAGATAATATTATTTGTTGCCAATCATACAAAAGTTGGCAACGAAATCAATAATGTAGCCTATATACAATGTATAGGCCACGAATTCTACTTTTCATTGCAATGAACTTTTCACAACGAGGATTTACTTACGAAGCTAGCAACGAAAATATTCATTGTTAATAGATTTTTCAACGACAAATTGTACTTTTCACCAAAAGTATTTGTTATTAAAACAAAAATTTGTGGTAGCGCCATCGCCAAAATTTTGCAAGAGACAACCACCACCTTTGAAGACCAGTCATCATCGAACTTTTGCCAAAGACAACCACCACCCTAGGATACCTAGCCCACACGCTTGGTGGTGCGATTGGACAAACCTTGAAAGGATGCATTTTTTGCGCTCGATATGTTTCAAACTCAAGTTTCCAACTAAAGAAGAAGAAGAAGAAGGGCCTATCACTAGGCTATTATGATAAGTTATTGATATGTTTTTTTTTTTTAACTTATCATATGTTCTTGAAATCATCAAATTTTTAATTTTAATTTTAATTTTAATTTTTGTAATTTTATTATATTTAAACCAACAAATTTAACAAAATAGAAATGTCTATAAGAATCAAAATATTGCAAT
This sequence comes from Petrea volubilis, assembly GCA_026212405.1. Taxonomy (NCBI): domain Eukaryota; kingdom Viridiplantae; phylum Streptophyta; class Magnoliopsida; order Lamiales; family Verbenaceae; genus Petrea; species Petrea volubilis. Next base: position 13,739,106 of record CM047878.1, read on the forward strand.
TACATTTTAAATAACATTCAAATATTATACAACAAACTAGCTAGTACAAAGGTTGTTGAGACATTGTTTTTGGAAATGTCTCAAAAAATGAGACCAATAGACATTTAAAATACACATCAATATAAATGTTGTAAAATAATTTTATTAAGACTTTTTAGGAGAAGTATCATAATAAGTATATTAAAAGTTAAAGCAAATAAGACCCTTTTAAAAAAGTATCTTGATATATAGTCCTCTTAAGACACTTTTATTTATGTGTCACAAAAAAATGAAAGTTGTGAAACTTTTATTGTAAGTGTCTTTTCTAGAAGTGTCCCAAAATCTTTTTTCTAGTATTGTGGTGACTCACAAACTTTGTTTTGAATATATCTTGTCTTGAGCGCAGGCAATTAGTGTGGTGGCATCTCCCACCTTGCCCTTGGGTGAAGCTTAATACTGGTAGTGCTGCAAAAAACAACCCAATGGTAGCTGGTGCATGCAAGAGGTCTATGTAGGGATGCAAGTGGCAGAGTATTGTTCGCTTTCTCAGAATTTCTTGGCACTCGATCTAATATTTATGCAGAATTGGCTGTTCTGCAAATTGGACTCCAACTTTGCAAAGACACAGGATTACTTCAGGTGTGGTTAGAACTTGACTCTCAAGTTGCCATCAGAACCCTCTTAGTTGGCTCTCCTAGGCGGTGGCAGTTGATGTCTATTATGCGGAGGATCAAGAACTTAATGGAGGAAAGGAGGATCCACATCTCTTGCGTATCCAAGGAAGGAAATAGGCCTGCAGATTTTCTAGCAAACCAAGCTTGTTTGCTACACTAAACACAGGTGGTGGCTGAAACTCAATTATCTGGATTGATCACAGGCATGTCATGGTTTGATAGAGCACATTTACCAAATATTAGAGTTAGAAAATGTACAAATAGAGCTTAAAGATGGACAAGCAGGATAGCATTCATGTGATAGAAATTTTTACTTTTTTGGATATGTTTTTCATGAATTTCCCGTTGCAAATATTTTTTTGACGTTGGTTTAATACAATGTTGGGGTTGGGGGGGGGGGGGTCCTCAGAGAAAGCCCCAAACTCCAAATAAATAAATAAGTTTCCTTAAAAAAAGGATGGATGAACATTGACATTTGGGTGCTTTCTTATTATTAAAAATTTTGTCATTAGATATATCAATTAAAAAAGGATAACAATGCAATACAATAAAAATCCAATATTACATTGGACTTCAAGATCTAATAATCTTAATATCAATAAAATTATAAAAGCTAAATACTAGTAACTAGAGATATGCATGCCGCCTTATTCGAATTCCTTTCAACCTGTCTATCCCAAATTTAAGGCAGTGAAAAGAAGAATAGGGATTGTAAGTTCCAATAACTTAGTGAGGCGACTTATGTACCCATAGATATAGGTAAAAAAATATGACTAATAAAAAAAAATTATTTATAATAAACTATGATCTAATGTGTTGTAGAGTAAAACATATATCTAAGGTGTTTGAGTAGTGATCCAATATGAACAATATGAGAAATACAACAGTGAGCTAGCAACAGTATCTCTAATCTTATGACTTCCCAAAATAGTAAAATATCATAAAATCCTTATGCCTCCCCTATCAAGATGTTACATCGACTATGGTTAAACAACAGTTATACCCATTGCTCGAGTCAATAGACCAATCCAATTCTACTACAACCAACCTCCAACTGTATGTAGAATTAGATCCTACAGTGTGGTATCATATAAAAGGATTCTACCATCAGTCCGTTCCGCCGATAGACCCCTTTTCTATGTATCGGGGCCCGACTCTCCCAATGGCGTCCTGAGAGTGTCCATAGATCATAAACAGTACAAAACAACTCAAAACAGACCATAATACAACAATTTATCTTTAATACAAGGGATAAATAAATCATAACCAAGGTATAAGAAACATGTATCGTTTTTAAGTAGTAACCTATAATGCAAATATATATATTTAACGGGTAATAATAAATAAACAATAAATCAATTAAGGTGACTTATACAACAATATTTATGACATATAGTTCAATGCTCCACAAATGAATCGTTAAGGCTCTCGCCTTAGCTAGTTAGATCTCACTAGGATTTTGGATCGGGTCTAGAATATCAACTTGATAATCACATTAGTGACAAAGATTAGCATATTAGGCTGAAATTAACTTTTAGCTAAAATGGAGAATGAAATTAATCTAAATTCTTAATCAAAATTTATTATTATTATTATTATTATTATTATTATTATTTTTATTATTATCATCAATTTATTAAGCACCCACCTTGTCATATTATATGAGTGCAACTGTGTTAGTGTGTATAAAAGAATAGGGATGGAAGAAATATTAGTGTTAACACTTTTCCTTAACTACTATAAAAGCTCAAGTCTCTAAAGCCTTTAATTTTGATATATCTTCCACTTTATTTAAGTAGCTAAATACTTTTTTTAAGATACTAAATAATTTTACTAAGTGAATCGACCGTCCAAATTAAAAATAAATTTTTATTGACATTATTATTATGACGAAATAAGTACTATTTTGTATTATCGACTATAACTAATAAAATAAAGTTAGCAACTAATAACTTAAATTAGAGCAACACTCCTTACCCATTGATATATTTTTTTAAGAAACAGGGGTTGTAGGTGGGTCCCCTCCCACTTCATTAATCAAGCCAAAACAACCGGATACAAGCTAGGGAATAGAAACATCGTCACCTTACATTCACTAAAGGCTTCTTGCATCTAATGCGCGGGTCCTGATGTGGCCGAATCTGCCTTGGCCACGTGTATGCCACCTCAGCTCACACGTCAGCTCCAGCTCAACGCAAACCGCCAATCTTGGGTTGCCACGCGGCTAGCCTAATCCGATCAGGGCCAAGGTCGGTCAGAATCCGTCACGTCTCCTCGGCTTATATGATCTTCTCGGGGTCAAAACATCGTCGATATTGATCCCACTCCATCCTCGGAGTCATTACCCTGACATCCGCCTTCAGCAATAGATGCACCCGACGCGCCCACGGCGCGTGTCAAGGGGCACTCCTATAACCAGCCACGGGGCTGGGCCAGCCTAATCCTAATTCGGCCCACTTGTTTTTAATTATTATAAATAGTGCCCCGATACTGTTCATTGGGTAAGTACATCTTTAATTTACTATTACTCCCACTACTACCTTCCAACTGTCTACTCGAATACTGACTTGAGCGTCGGAGGGTCTTCGCCGGAGACACTTCCGGCTAGCTTCACGGTGTTCCATCCTTGCAGAATAGGACCCGACTAGCTTTCATACTCTCCTGATCGGACTTTGGACAGGAGTTAGACGTCATACATTTGCTTGGAGTGACGTGTCCCACGGACCAGATCCGACCACATCATTTTGGCGCTAGAGGAAGGGCCAATTCGAGCAAGTGAGAAAATGGTGAACACGCGGAGGACTGGAACGGAGTCGGGGGCCCCAAAAACCACCAATCCTATTCCCGAGACTCACACTGTTCCACCCCACATTGTTCCGCAGGTCACCGGGCCGGCACCTACACCCCCAGTCGGGCAGAACCTCATCGTTCTGACGACAGATCAGTTCAATACGCTCTTACGCGAGATCGGGCGGGGGAACCCAGACCCCGCCCCGGCCGCTGGTGCTGAAGACCCTCACTCTGTGAGGGAGGAATTTCGCCCCCCGCGAGGTGTTCGGGCAACCGACGCCGAGCGGGATGATGCGCGGGTGCACGAGAGGGTCCCCGCCACGAGGGAGCTCCTAAGAGAGAGACGCCCCCCGCCTCCTCGTCTCGTGGAGAAAGTCGACGAGTCCTCCGTGGGGGCATCCTCGGGTAATCCTGCCTGGAGTCACAGAGAGCGCCTGGAGGAAATCTCCCTTCAAGCCACAGAGATCCAACGGAGGTCCGTTGCGGCGAGAGATCTCGGGACGACGTCGGGGAGCTTTCGCACCGGATGGAAGACCTTAACCGGAAGATCGAGGAGGTATCTCACCGTTCCGGGGATGGATCGGCGTAGCGATATTTTGTGCCCGACGACTCAGACCCCCTTTGCGCCGACATTCAATGGGCCCGAGCACCTAGAGGGGTCCGAATCCCGACCGACCTGCCCCGATACAATGGGGAAGCTGATCCTAAGGAGTACCTCATACAGTTCAAACACGCCATGCGTGTGCACATGATCGACGATGATTTTGCTGCGAAATTGCTGGTCATGACTTTTCAGGCCGTGGCCTCGCAATGGTACGTCCGCCAAGCCCCCGGTTCGGTCAGAAGCTTCGCCGATTTGGCGATGAAGTTCGTCAACCATTTCCAGACGAAGAGTTGAGCAAAGTTGCCTCCGTCACACCTGCACAAGATCCGGCAAAGGGACGGTGAATCTTTGAGGGACTTCTTCAACCGGTTCAATACCGAGCTGCTTAAGGTCGAGAGCGTCCAGATGGACTTCCTCCTCGACGTGATTATGGGAGCGATACGATATCAGGCGTGCTCGGACCACTTGGCCAGGAAGCGCCCGACCACCATGGAGAAGGTCATGTCCATCGCCCAACAGTACATGAATGTCGAAGACATGAGGTTCAAAAGGAGGCCGGACGTCGGGGAGAGGAAGGATCGCCGACGTGATAACGACCTCACCCCGTTGGTCATGTCGAGGAAAGAAATTTTCGCCACCATCAACGCCAGCGATCCAACGATCTTTCGGAGGCCGAGGAAGGTCCAGGACAAAGACGGAGCCCCCCCGAGGGGAAACCAGTATTGCGCGTTTCTCAAGCAAGTGGGCAATCACGACACCGAGGGCTGCTACGCCCTCAAAAAAGAGATACAGTGCCTCATCGACAGGGGCTGCCCGGAGATCAAGAAGTTTGTGAAACATGGTCCCAAGGGTGAAGGAAGTCACCGACACAACTCCCCGTCCTTCATGGACGATGAACATGGGTCACCAAAGAGGGATAGATCTCACTCTCCTCGACGAGATCACACGACCGCGGCTCGGACTGACAGGCAACCTGCCGCTCAAGACAACCTCCCGACTAGGGGGATGATACACACCATTGCAGGGGGGCCAAGTGGGGGAGACACCAGGAGCAGGAAGAAGCATGTAGAAAGGCGCCTCGACCAGGCCCGGTACCGTATCGAGGAGCGCTACTACTATGAGAGGCTGCATGTAAACACCATTGCAGAGGCAGGGTCGTCAACGGCGGAACTACTCGAGTTCTCCGATCAAGACCTCGCGCACATCCCTAAGACAGAGAGCCTCGAAGATACGCCAGACTACCCAATGGTCATTAATCTGGACATGGCCAACTATTCTATGGCCAAAACCCTAGTCGACAAAGGGAGCTCTGCCAACATTATTTTTGCCAGCACGTTCGCAAAAATGTACCTGGGGGGATACACACTCTCTCCCGTACAGACCACGCTCATCGGGTTCGGGAGTCCGAGGTTGTTCCGCTTGGAATGATCCAACTCCCCACCTCGCTGGGGGAAGCGCCGAGGAGGAAGACGATGATGATCCAGTATTTGATAGTGGATGCTCCGTTCGCCTACAACATCATCCTAGGGAGACCCGCACTTAATGCGTTTCGAATAGTGGTGTCCACATATCACTTGAAAATGAAGTTTCCGACCCCCGTTGGGGTTAGGCAGGTGACATGCCGAATTCTGGATGCTTGGAAGTGCTATACGGCATCCGTTGAAGAGAGGAAGATTCCGCCACCCCGACCCGGAAATGCAAATGCCCCGCACACCAATATTCCCGAGTCCTCCGAAATCGACCCGGCGAAAAGACTGAGGCTCGAGGAGGAAAAGTTCACGCCAGCGGAAGAGTTCAGGACAGTCGAGCTCGTCGAAGGAGATCCGACTAAGACCCCAAGGGTCGGAACAAGTCTCGACCCGCACCAAGAAGTAATGCTTATCGACTTTCTCCGTTCTAACGTCGATGTCTTTTCTTGGAAGGCCTCGGACTTCCCGAGGATCAACCCTGAAGTAATTGTCCACCGCCTTAATGTGGACCCATCGGTCAGGCCAGTGAGACAGAAGAAGAGGATATTTTGTGAAGAACGTAACCGTATCATAGACGAGGAAGTCAATAAGCTGCTCGATGCCGGATACATCGTCGAAATTCAATACACTGACTGAGCCTCCCCTACTATCGAAGCCAATTCCGGGGAGGCCCCTCCACATCTACCTAGCGGTATCTTCGAACGCCATCAGTTCTGTCCTGGTTAACGTGGACGGCCGCGTCCATCGCCCGGTGTATTACCCAAGCAAGCTGCTCCAAGGCCCTGAACGGAACTACCTGGAGATTGAGAAGTTGGCCCTCGCCCTGGTCCACTCGGCCCGGAAATTGAGACAATATTTTCAAGCCCACACTATCATCGTCCTGACTAGCGAGCCATTGAGACAAGTCTTAACTAAGCCCGACGTTTCGGGCCGGAAGGTGAAGTGGGCCGTCGAGCTTGGGGAATTCGACATTCAGTTTCAACAGCGCACAGCTATTCACGCTCAAGTATTAGCGGATTTCGTTGTGGAAATGGCTTCAAGGCCAGAGGCCGATCTGAAGACACCTTGGACCCTCATGGTCGATGGATCCTCCACAAACTCTGGGGGAGGGGCTGGCGTCTACCTGCGAGACGAGCTCGGCAATGAGCTTGATTTCGCCATCCGCTTGGAATTCCCTGTCTCCGACAATGAGGCGGAATATGAGGCTCTGGCAGCAGGCATGAAGATAGCCCTGGACAAGGGTATAGACGAACTTATGGCTTTAACCGACTCGCAGTTGTTAGCCGAGCAAGTCAATGGCAACTACGACGCCAGAGAAGCATCGAAGACAAGGTATCTCGTGGAGATAAATAAGTTGAAGGGGAAGTTCACAAAGTTCACGCTCGAACAGATCCCCCGAGCAGAAAACGACAGGGCGGACCAACTATCGAAGTTGGCTAGCTCGACGAAAGGCACAAGAGAAAGGTATATAACAGTGTTGAGCACGCCAGCACCCTTGATCGAGACTGGAACAGGGCAGGGCGTACTCGCCATCGAATACCCGGAGGTTTGGATGGCCGAGTTGGTCGCCTATCTGAAGGATGGAATTCTCCCTGAGGATCCCGTTAAAGCTAAAAAACTCCGATGACAGGCCCCCCATTACGCCCTGGACGGGCAAGGGCGCCTGTTCAGGAAAAGCTTTGATGGGCCTCCTCGACGATGTTTGAGCAAGCAGCAAGCAAAGGAGGTAATCGAGGAGATACACCTGGGGTGCTGCGAAAACCATACTGGACCTAGAGCCTTGGCCAAAAGGGTATCCCGAGTGGGATTCTTTTGGCCTATCCTCGTGAAGGACTGCTTCGATTTCGTCCAAAGATGTCGGACTTGCCAGATACACGCTAATCTCATTCATCAACCCGCCGCACCCATGGTGAACGTAGAAATCTCGTGGCCATTCGACCAGTGGGGAATAGACATCCTGGGGCCATTTTCCCAGGCCCCCGGGCAGAGAAAGTTCGCTATCGTCGCCGTTGAGTATTTCACGAAGTGGGCCAAAGCAGAGGCCGTTGCCAAGATTATCGACTCAACTGTCAAAGCCTTCATTTGGAGAAACATTATATGTCGCTTCGGTCTCCCCAGGGTCATTATCTCCGACAACAGGACCCAGTTTCAAAGCCATCGAGTAAGAGAATGGTGCTCTAGCCTCAGGATCGAACAGCGGTTCACCACCGTAGGGAACCCTCAAGCGAACGGACAAGTCGAAGTTAGTAATCAGACAATTCTCCACTGACTCAAGACAGCACTGGCTGACGCTCGAGGCAACTGGGCCGACGAGCTCCTAGGCGTACTCTGGGCTTACCGAACTACTCCCCGAACTACAACGGGCGACTCACCGTAGGCCTTAGTATACGGTTCCAACGCCGTCATACCTGCTGAAGTGTTGCACCCCTCTGCACGAGTAGCAGACTTCGATGAGATTGCCAACATCAACGCTCGCCTGATCGAACTTGACTTCGCCGATGAAAGAAGGCGCGCCGCTAAACAGAGGATGGATAACTTTAGAGCCTCCACCGCCCGCGCGTACAATCGCCATGTCCATCCTCAGACATTTCAAATTGGGGATCTGGTGTCCAAGAGAGTGGAACTCTCTCGCCCGATGGGCAAGTTGGACCCTAAATGGGATGGTCCGTTCAAGGTCATCAAAATCTGTTAAAACAACGCTTATCGCCTCGAGGACATGTAGGGAAAGGAACTACACCGTCATTGGAACCCCACGAATCCTAAGAGGTTCTATGTGTGATTACACCATGGCCGAGCAAAGAGTATTGTTTATTCGATTTTTCATCTAGGTTCTGGTATTGATAAGATTTTGTCAGTTCATGCGTCTTTCATCTTCAAAAAACTGAATTTCGACAATAAACAGTGTAACTCCTTATAATTTGGTTATTTGACGGCTTTCGGTTTTCAAAATTCGAATTTCGACGATGAGCAGGGAAATGGTCATTTCTTCCGTTTGTGACCCTCATTGCATACTTGTCTTTCCACGATGGAGATCACGCTAGCAAATTCCACACCCTCATATGCCGGCAGCGCCTCATCATCCTCGGTGTCTTCCACCCCGGCATCGTTCAGATGAATGCCGTAGCCCTCCATGGGAAAATCATGAGGGATGACGCTGCGTGCCTTCAACTGGTGGCATTCTCGAAGACCGGTCCTCGGACATACCATTTTACGGCTACCTTTTCAAAGCCAGGGACCGAGGCCATCAACTCAGTCCTCATTGAACGGCGGCCCCTCTCCTCATCCTGCACGAAGGCGTCCTCAACCTTCTTCCTCAAGAGGGAATTTTCTTGCTCCAACGTGGACTCCCTTTTTTTGAAATCTAGCTCGAGCTTCTCAATCCGCTCCTCCAGCAACCGGGTCTTCTTCCGCTCCTCCTCGATCTCCCGTTGAGCGACTTGGTTCTTTTGCCGCTCCTCATCCAAGTCCGCCTAGAGGCGGCTTCCTCAAGCCTTCCGCTCGGCTTTATCACAATGCGCCCGGCTGACCTCCAGCCGACGAAGGCCGTGAAACACCTTTTGTTGGAGGGTGTTCATATCCTCGGCGATGCTCAGGGCCAGTTCGGCATCATCGAGCTCTGAGAGGATGATCTGGTCGGCCTTAAAAATAGTGTTCCAGAAGCTCCTCATGGCCAATTTTTTGTTCGCCCCTTCGATGATGCTATGGTCGGAAAGGTCTCCGAACTTGGGGCCAAAGCGGGGCTCCGGGGCATCCGGATAGTTTAGCACCTCCAGCTCCTCCGAGAAATAGCCGAAGCCGTCAGCCGGCCGCTTTTCCTTGGCCGATTTCGAGGCGGGCCTCTACGGAGCGGGCCCAGCTGGTCTCGTCGGAGGTGTGGAGTCGGGGGCCTTCCTTTTCCGGACGAGGGGCATCTCCTCCACGTCAATGATCGCCCCACGGCTAGCGGTTGGGATCGTGGCCTGCCCCGCGCTTCTCGAAAAATGGCCTCGCGAGCTTGGGCCTCCTCCGGGGGAGGAGACGGTCTCCTCCTTCCGCCAGACACCTTGGAGATCAGGTTCATGCGGCCCATCTCTAATACGCTGAGATCTGTAAAAGTCAAAACCATCCGATCAGGAAGTAATTCTAGCAAAATACTATTTGTGTTTCGTACGGTCTCCTCCTTCCGCCAGACACCTTGGAGATCAGGTTCATGCGGCCCATCTCTAATACGCTGAGATCTGCAAAAGTCAAAACCATTCGATCAGGAAGTAATTCGAGCAAAATACTATTTGTGTTTCAAGCAAAAGCATGCAATAACATTAATACCAAAAGTAACATGCTCGGTATCAAGCCTAGCCGGCGAGAGCCCGACCTTTACCAAGAAGCTTTCTTGAGTAAGGAAGATAGGGTTCAACAAGCCCAGGGACTTCTGGCCAAGCACCCACTCCCTTGCCCAACTGCTCGACCCCAGCCCGGCCAGAGAGAGCTTTCTCACTTCTGGATTATGCACCCTTCTCAACGGCCATGGATCATCGGAGTGCACATAGCACCGGTTCTTCTTCCAGTCCGCCCCGTATGACGACGAAGCCATTTTGATTAGTTTTCTTTCCGTTCTTGGCACTCACGAAAAATCAGTTGAGTTGGCCACAGTTGGAGTATGCCCGGTGCAGTGACAAAAAACGATGAAGGCGCATATCGAGGCGTACGAGTTCGGGGTTAGTTGGATCGGGCTTATGTTCAGCCGGTTCAGGATTGTCGAGATGAAGGCTGGGCTCGGGAACTTGAGCTCGTTCTCAATGTGCGCGTAATGAATGGGAAGGCACCCCTCGGGGGGATTCATGATGGAGTCCTCCCGGTTCGGCCAGATAACGCCGAATGAATCTCGGATGTAGTGATTCATAACCTTCTCTCTATCCCGTTCAGTGTTATTCACCACAATGTTTCCCCAGCTCACCGTCGTTTGGTTGCCCGAGATAACCTTCCTTCTCCCCCGATGGTGCTCTTGATCGGACGGACCCTCCTCCTGGGGAGCGGGCCTCCACGAGGGGACCGGAACGTCGGGCACGTTACCGCTTTCTGCCACCATACGCCGTCGCATTTCTTCTATTTTTCTCGGACTCATACCACCCCCCGGGGCCGGTTGGAGCTCGCCTCGCCCGGGCATCAAGACGATGCCCCCTCGAAAGAGGCTTCGGCCTCTAAAGAAATCGACAGGTTTACGTCGCTCAACACCTCTGTGAATCGGGATTCTACCATCCTATTTTGGCTATCAGAGCTACCTAGGGACTGGCTCATGGTTGCCTAAGACTGGTTCGAAAGTAATAAAAACGACAAGCGAAAATGGAAAGGTGGGGAAAAGAAAGTACATAAATTTGGCTGGGCGGAAAAAGAATTTGCCTGCTCGAAGTATTTCTCGTCTGCTCGGTGCTTTCAGTCTATGCTCGGTGCAATATCTTAGCTCGGTGTTAAAATGGCGCGCCAGCGGCCACGCCCGGAACCCCTATTTATAGGGCGGTAATAATTACGGACGCCTGTAATTATTACCAACGGTCACATCCCAACGGTCAATTTTTGAAGTTATCGCCAACACCTGGTCGATAATTCCTGAACGAAATCACAGGCGATATCTCCTCGGATAGTTCCCGGCCTACCCTTACTGTGAGAATCGGTCAACCCGGGAACTGGGGGGGCTAATGATGTGGCCGAATCTGCCTTGGCCACGTGTATGCCACCTCAGCTCACACGTCGGCTCCAGCTCAGCGCGAACCGCCAATCTTGGGTTGCCACGCAGCTAGCCTAATCCGATCAGGGCCAAGGTCGGTCAGAATCCGTCACGTCTCCTCGGGGTCAAAACATTGTCGATATCGATCCCACTCCATCCTCGGAGTCATTACCCTGACATCCACCTTCAGCAATGGATGCACCCGACGCGCCCACGGCGCGTGTCAAGGGGCACTCCTATAACCAGCCACGGGGCTGGGCCAGCCTAACCCTAGTCCGGCCCACTTGTTTTTAATTATTATAAATAGTGCCCCGACACTGTTCATTGGGTAAGCACATCTTTAATCTACTATTACTCCCACTACTACCTTCCGACTGTCTACTCGAATACTAACTTGAGCGTCGGAGGGTCTTCGCCGGAGACACTTCCGGCTAGCTTCACATGTGTTCCATCCTTGCAGAATAGGACCCGACCAGCTTTCATACTCTCTTGGTCGGACTTTGGACAGGAGTTAAACGTCATACTTGAACCATACATTTGCTCGGAGTGACGTGTCCCACGAACCAGATCCGACGACATCAGGTCCACTATCTTATCCATATGCCATAAACCCTTAATCGTTTTAGGAAGATTAAATACATCAAAGTTATTACATAACTTTGTAGAGCAAGCCTAATTCACCAAGCCATCTGCCCCAACATTCCCTTCTCTATAAATGCATGAAATTCTACCAGAAATGCGTTGTAGCATTGCCTGTGCTTTCAGCTTCAAATGTAACATCTCCCAACCACAATAGTGTCCATCCTCCATAAGCTGAAGAACCGTAAAGGAATATTTCCCAAATAAACAACAAAAGAAAATATTATTTCACCCTTGTAGTCTTGAGCAGCCTCCCCAGCCCCGGCAACACCTGGATTTCCCTTTGAGCCTCCATCAATATTTAACATAATGCATGACTCCTTGGGTGGCCTCCAAAGAATAGCTTGGACTCTAATCATGTGATGACCCGAAACTTTTAGCTAATTATGAAAATACCCGATTTATAATTTTTGCACAAACATGCCCCTTTTCTAAAACAATAGTAAAACCAACCCATACTTTTATTCGAAAATCCAAAAGTACACATAAGTTTATTATTACATGATCGTGACTACAAAACAACCTCGATCCTATAACATGCATAACTAGCCAAATGCTTCGAACCGTCTTCCTATGTCTTCTTCACTAGCGATTCCGTTCGTCTCAAGATCGGCTAAAACATTACATGAAACACGTCAACAACACGTTGAGTAGAAACTTTGCATATAACATAAGGAGATCGTGTGAGGTTTGTGCACAATATCACAGAAATTTATGAACATAAATCACATAATTTCACATAAGAATTCTTCCACCTCGACGGGAGGCTACCTTATCACTTCGTGCCGATTTTTCCAACCAAACACTCCAATTCCCGACCAATCACTCCGGGGGTCATATCCCGGGCATATGCCAATTTTCCTACGATCCACTTCTGTACATAGACACTCCGTCTATGCAAGGAGGGATTAGGCAGCGATGGAGGGTCGAGAACTAATTTAAGACCGGCAAGCCCGACACCGCCCGGCCGAACTCGACCACATCCACCCCTATTCACATTGGGGCGCATCATGCACACATAAACTTCACGTATAACACATAGTTTCACAGAATTTCAGTATGCTTTCACACTGATTTCACATAAATGAACATATTTTTCAACCTTTACGAACTGAAAATTCGCAGTCTGCAAATATTTACGTCGAGCAGAAAATTTCAGTTTGTAAGCATGGAATTTCTAGCCTAAAACCTGCTGGGATTTTACAAATATATTTCTAATGTTATAAAACAAAGTTTTGGTTAGTAGCATTCCGAGTTTTCAGCTTACGAGACTTGGAATTTTAAGATTGCGACGTAAAACGCTTAATTGTGCGACTGCTGGAATTTCCAGGCCCCGAAGCCGAACTTTACAGCTTTGAAAAAACTGTTTTTCTAGCTTATTATACACTGGAATTACAACATATAAAACAAGTTTTGAGTTTGGAAAATTCGAATTTTTCAGTTGTGCAAAAATAAGAATCTGCAGCCTTGTAACAAATTTTTCAGCACTATGAATAGTGTTTCCAGCAAGCTTTGAACTAAAAATTCACCTTGACAAACATGAACTTTCAGCTTCTAACATATGATTGAAGTATTAACAAAGTATCAAACATCATAATACATAACTTAAGCATCATTTGAACATATTGCAAGCAAAATTTCATCATAGTTTCAAGAAATTCAAGGGTAAGATGCACATAAAATGACTATAAGCATAAAACCAAATTCTCTTGTGTTCCCTAAGACCCAAGATGGAAATCAACATGTGATCACCTCTTAGGGTCTAATGGGGCAGAAATAAAGCTAATACTTTCATAAAAACCTAACCCTAACTTATGTCATAGGCAAGGTTTCTACCTTCTAGTAGTAGGGATTCTTCTTGTAGTTTAAGAGTTGTATGGAAGTACAAGGATGAAAGTGGCTGAAATTTTGTGATGAAATTGACAAAAGATGAAGGTAAGAGTATGGGGGGGAGAGTGAACGTTTTTCAAGAGTGTGAGGGTGGTGTTTTTGTGTTTTCTTTGCCTAATACTTCTTATAATATATGGGATAATATCGGGCGCGTGTACGCACGCGCGCGCGAGCTGGGCCGGGGTCCCGTGTTCGACTCCTAGGTTGGGCAATTGAAATTTTATTTTCAAAAAATATAAATTAAATTTCGGCGGAATTTCCCGCCGAAATTCCCTCAAAAATATATTTAATTAAAAAAATTAATAAATAAATAATAATTTCGGCGGGAAATTTCGCCGAAAATTTATTTAATTAAAAAATATATATATATTTTCCGCCGAAAAATCACTACCGACGAAGGTTTTTTTGGGAGATTGAATCCGCCGAAATTTATTTTTTTCGCCGAAAATCCGTCGAAAATTTTTCTTGTAGTGTGGCTTTCTTTAGGGTTTTTCCAAAAATTTTCTAAATCTTATTACACAAAACCAAACATATATATATATATATATATGTGTGTATACATATATTTTCATGAATTATATAGTTTGTATGATGCTTAACTAGGACAAGAATAACCCTAACTTGTACATTTGCGAAAAACGAACATGAAACACAAGGTATTAACATTATGAAAACATATACTAATAAATATAAAATAAACACATATAAATATATCTATACATAATAGGAGTGAGAATACGAGTCCTTACAAATCACATAGTACCAAGCTACTGTAATCCCCAGTTGGGCAGTAACTAGCATCCAACAACTCAGCCCTATTCAAATTGAGAATATGCAACTTGACCCTCGAAATGATATGAACAGCTGAGAAGGAGCATCCCCTACGCTTACAGTTGTTCTTGGCCAACCAAACATACTAACAAACTAACACAGAATGACTAAACGAATCTGATTTCTAGATCTCCCCCTAGAGGTGTCCGAAATAACAACATTTCAACTATATATGGCATAATATGATTATTTTCCCAAGCCATACTAGGATGGCAAAAACCATCTCGAACTCTGATTATAATACTGTGGAGCATTGTGACGCATATTTAGGTGAATTGCTCCTGATTGATGAAGTCTTGTGACGACCCCGGTAACTTCTTTATATTTTATTAAAAATTAATTAGTCCATTTTTGAAATAAGAATAAAAATACATCTTTGAAAAAATATAATTTTGTAGAGTAAACTAATTTTTGAAATTCTTACAATAAAAGAAAATAATTGGAAAACTTAATAATGTTAGGAAAATTATATATTTATATTATATAGTACATGTTGTAGAAGAGATAACTAAATATAACAAAAGATTAATACCCATCTCCCTAATAATACTAAGAGTTTAAAGGTTCCAATTATTCATCTTTCGTACCGCTAATTTCATGAAAGGAACATAAAATAATTAATATAATAAAAGAAATATTTAACTAATTAAATGTATAAGTTATACATATTTTCGGTTTTATATTTATATTTACATAAAATTATTTTAGAAATGTGAAATAAATAAATCTAGTAGATTCTAATTCGAAAACAAATACTTCTATATTTTTTTGAAGATTAAAAATAAAATTAATATCAAATTATCATGAAAATAATAATACCGATAATAAAATAGCAACAATATATTAAATATGTGCGTGGAAAAATAAAGAGACAATGATTCTTCAAAAATTAATAAGAAATTCATAAGTTGAAAATTTTCAATGATAATGAAGAAATGATCATGCTTTAAAGCGCACGCATATAATACACATTACCCTAGTGAGTGCCTAAAATTCACATATTGAAAATAGTCATGACACACTTATCACATAATGCAAATAATAAAATATTACCGAGTCGTTACAAGTCTTGTCCCGATACAATCCATGTTTGACACTCGGAAGAGGAGTGTCCACCACCACATACATCTCAAACAAAATATGGATTAGACAAATTATTATTTATATTAATTTGATCAAATTTAGTAAGTAAAAGATCAAGTTTATCACTCTCCCAATAAAAAATAGTCAAATCCAATCATATTTATTATATATATATATATAAGGGAATAAGAAGAAAAATAAAATTTGTGTCTAAATCAATAAACACTATTACTCAATCGTTATTGATAATCACTGTTCCCCTGCAATGGCACCAAAAACTTGTTGCGATTTTTCCGCAAGTATAAGGGTTGCCCAAATAATAAAGAAGCGAGTAGAGTATCGTTCCCACGATAAATAGGATTATCAAGTACCAACTTTGTAGATTCTTATTGTATAGACTTCTGAATTTTTGATGAAAAATTAGAAAACTAAAATAAAAACACAAGTAAATAAATAAAGAAAAAACAAACAAATAGGAAAAACTAGGGCCTAGGTTTCATCAATCGGATCCTTTCAAATAATTATTCAAACAATCCTAGGTTTTGAATTTTTACCATCCCACGATCTAACTCACTACACTATATGTACCTCCTTTTGAAAATAAGACAAACGCATCAAAAAATGCTATATATCTACTTTCATAATCACATATGGATTCCTTGGCCCTGCGCACACGAGAGTTGTGTTAGTTAAAAAATCCTCGCTAATTAATACAACTGATCGCACAATAGCATGATTATTTCTAACCTATGCATTCCTTATGCCAAGAAAACAAACAGTTAGATTTTGTATCCACCCTTTTGTAGTCGAATATAAAATCTCAAAGCTTGCAAAAGTTGGCCAAAAATTCACAAGTAATTAAGTGCTTGGAATATAGATAGGATAAATAAAACTTAAATACCAAGTATCTTCAAATAAATTACAAGAAATTCAAATCAGGAATACACCTAGAACCCTATAACTAATTTAACTAGACATAATAAAGAGAAAAACTAACTATAATAAAATCAAACATAAAGAAGAATTAAAGCAAATGTGAGTTTGGGCGTTGTTCGGAGTCCTTGAACTTCGAATCTTCAAGTTGTCACATTCCTCATGAGTTCTTGTTGAGAAGAAATCTCATTATTCAAACCGAAATATCATATTATGTTCGAAACTAAAGGAGTTGTCTCAATCATTGTTGGTGCTAGATGCCAGCCGACCAAGATCATTTCTCTGCTCTAATAGTAAAGTTTCCCACATTGTTGGATAGAATCTTTTTAAAAATTTTCCATTTATAGGATCCCTAAGAAGATCGCCATTTAAACTTTCTAACAATTAAGCATTCCCCTTTGTAACCACATGGATCGTTAACAGCCCTTTCCAATTTGGGCTCCATTTCCCTAACATGACATCTTTTCTTTCAAAGGGAAAGATTACTTTCCACACAAGCTCGCCAGGCTGAAATCACTTGGCCTTAACCTTGACGTTCCTATCATAAGCTTTGGTAACTTGCTTCTTTTAGGCTTCAATGAAATCCACCACCTATGTCCTTAAGTCTTCTACGTTGTCGAGTTCATCTACTATTTTGTAGTTATATTCATCGGCAGATAGATTATTTTGTTGAGCTACTTGAGTAAATCTTACATTGATTTCCAAAGGTAGAACTGCATCATGGCCATAAGTTAGCCGAAATGGGGTAGCTCTAGTGCCAGTTTGTTTACTGGTTCGATATGCCTATAGTGCTCTGAAAAGCAGCAGATGCCATACTCTAAGGCTATCCTCCACCATTCTCGAAATAATTCCTTTCAAAGTTATATTGATGGATTCAGCTTGATCATTACCCTGTACATAGTACGGAGTGAAATGTGTGAGCTAAATGTCATGCTCTTTGGCAAAAGCTTTAATTTTAGGTACTGTGAGCATAGTCCCCCTGTCCGTCATGATGGTTGGTGGGATTCCGAATCTGTGAACAAGGTTCTCCTTGGTGAAACTGTTGATGGCTCCTTGATAATTTTGCCTGAGCTGAGTAGCCTCCACCCAATTCGTAAAGTAATCAATGGTTGTGATAATATGTGTGTGCTGCTTTGAAGGGGGTGGGAAGATGGCTTCTATAAGGTCAATGGCCCAGTATTGAAATAAGCATGGTTTTATTATGAGGTTCATTTCTTCAGCACGAACTCTTTGAATAGTCCATGTAATTGGCACTTTTTACATCCTTTCACCAACTAATGGCAATCTTGCACTATGTTTGGCTAGAAATAAATATATCATTTGATTAATCATGCCATCATGTGGCCACTCTGATGGGCTTTGGGCATGCCAATGTGTAAGAACACACAAGTGGAAGTGTTTGATGATTTGAAGTGAAAAAAGATATGATACACCTAAGACTTCTATCTGAAAAGTGATTGAGTCGGAGTAGGCAAACACTACCCCTGAAGTTCTATTCGCTTACAACTTAATGTACGACTTAATAATTTATTACTCTAAGGATCGAAAAGTGTCAAAAAAGCTTGAGTCGAAAAAAAAAATGTATTCAAAGATGATAGCTACTCACCACTCGAACTTTATAAGACTCGATTACAGACAGATGTATTAATGACTCGAGCCATATCTATGAATAAAAATGCATTGAGCAGTTCCTAAGAACTCTAGCTACAAGTTAGCTACATTGATGACACTGACCATATCTACGTGTGGATGTACTCCAGGACTGTTCACTCTGACGAGCATTGATTGACTCCTTAAGCTTCTACACTTCCTATCATGCATGCGCTGGATATGGATGCAGGATACCACTTTGCTGTATTGATATGTCACCTCGAATCGGGCCCAATCTAAGTGAGTAATGGCTATGACATCGTAACATTATAGAACGAGTGATGACTTCTTGATTGAAAGAGTTATTGTGTTGATTGATTGATCGTTGGGTGATTCTCAAATGGCGAATCCAACTTCCTTTGATTCAAGCTGCAACAAAATCCTTTTATTCCTGGAGCTGGCTAGTTTATTCAAACTCTGGCCATTTGAAATGGATAGTTGTCCTTGCTTCTGAGTTATGGCAGTTATGCCATTTTATTTAAATTTCAAATATTAAGCAGTACATGGCCTTTATTTTAGGCATATTTGCCTATCCTTTAGCCGTTCAATTATTTCCCTCTCAACAAATCCTAAAAGTGAGGGGTTTTGAATTTTGACTTTATTATTGTTTTTCTATTTTTCTATTTTCTGCTGACTAGGCCATGGGTCTTTTACTCATTCCGGCTCGGGCCTCCAACCTAGGTTGTTCAACATGCATCAAACTGACCTAGGCCTCATCAATTCCTTTTGGCATGGCAAAAAGGGCCACAATCAGCCCACTTTGAATTTATACAAAAATTTATTTTTTAGGCCCAAACACCAAGTAAATTCAAATCCAACGTCATATATTTCTTTGTATATAATTCCATCATGTTCCCACAACTGCTAATGAGGTTGTTCGTTGTCTTGCTAACTTTGCTTGTGCTAGTTTAGTATCCTTTGATTAATGGTGTGGTGAACCCCTCAATTGTAACAAAAATTGTTTGTACCATGACCAGCTACATTCTAAGCAATGAATTTTCCCCAGCAGTGTGACTCCTAACGATCTTTCCCATAAAAAAAACAAAGACTAAGAAAATGAAAATTTTAAAAATTATATAGAAGTGATAGATAATTCTACTAATTCAAAATTAAAATGATTGACAAATGCCATAATAGTACATTGTAAATATAAATTAATTTTATCATTTAATTTGAATGAAAAAATAACTTGTCTTATTTTAATATTTGAATAAATATTTAATTCTTTTTTATAATTATGGATTGCCACATAATTATACAAATTCAAATCAATTCATTATAATTTCATATATGAAAAAAATAGCATATTGAGTCCATCCATATGGCCTTACACAAGGCACTTAGTGGACAGCCTCAACGTTTTGAATTATTGCATGTTCAATTTATCCCAAAAAAAGAGAGATCAAATTTATTTATAGAATATTGTTAGATGTTGATATGACATCTAATTTAAGAAAGTGATTAAAAACAGTATTAAAAATATATATCCAACCATATATGCATTTTAAATATATTCTTACAAATATATAGAATGAAAGATATATTAAAAGGATCCTTAGAAATAAAATAGAAAGGACAAACAATTGAAATAATTATAAAAAATATAATCTAATATATGTGTATAAAAAGTAATATAATGTGGTGAGTCCCACTTAACTTATAATGTCTATCAGTTGACCAATATACTCTTTTGCTTTTTAAATATGAATTTCATTTGATATATTGGACAAAAAAAACCCTAATAGTTTACTATTCACCTTCGAGCTAACAAGAGAATAATTCTTCACCATCTTTTTTCAACTTTGGTGACAATAACTCGAGAAATATTCTTCAACTGTGCCTTTGGTGGACGGTGGTTCGATAAAACTATTGTTCTAGTATTGTTGTCTTTAGTGTAGATATTTTGCATATATTTGCATCGAATTTCCTACTTTTCCTCATATTTTTTAATTATTTGAAAATGAATGAGGCTGGTTCTAGAAGATTCAACAATTCTTAATTTGAAGAAGATAATAAATATGACATCCTGTTTTCTATATACGCATAATAGGTATATTAACTGTATTAATAATATAAATATCAGTTCCTATAACATACATAAGAACTAAAATTATATAGTATTTATGTGTAACGACCAAATTTATGCCTTTATACATAAACTAGGTCTAATAACTATTGTTATATTAATAAAAATCAGATTTCTATACCATACTTGCATCAAAATCGAAAATATATTTTTAATACATAAAATTTGAAAATTATATTGAATATACATGCGGATTTTTGAAAATTACATGAAAAATATGTATAAATTTCAAAAATTATTATTATATTAATATAGTAGGATATTTCATTTACTACATATGTTAGATTAATATTTGTTTATATTATATGCTAAATAAGATTTTAGGCATCTATCATTTTGATTAGCAAAGATATGTTAGGGCACACATGTATTCTTATAATTTGTAGGAGGTTAAACACTTTCATTATCACGACAAGTCGTAGGACACTTGTTCTTATAAAATTAAAGATAAGGTCTAAAATCTTGATTTTTCAAAATTCACAAGACACTTGTTCTTACCATTTTCAAGAAACAAGACAATTGCATCTATCATTTTAAGGTGAGGTAGTCTTCAAGACATAGAGGACACATGTAGGAACCCTTGTGTTCATTATCATAAACCCTAGGACACTTGTGTATGCCACTTGAAGAAGAAAGCACACTTGTACACTTACTTGGACTAAATTATCATAACACTTTGATAGATACTTACAAGTCTTTGTCTTAATCCAAGGGCTATAATCTTGCCCTTAGTCCTTAAGTAAAAATCAATGGCTATGATTTAGCCAAAAACACACTTTTAGATATGACAGAGATAGGATTTTTTACACCTAAACCCTTATCATATCGTAATTTGAAAACTTAGACAACCTAAAATTTCGCCACCATAATTGACTTGAAAAGGACCAAAGATATGCTAATAAATTGATGTGTGCGTCTAGGGCAAACCTCTATAAATAGGGGATCCTCCCCATCAATTGGAAAACACAACACACACACATGGCATGCACATACTACACACAACAGATGATGTTGTTATACACACACGCGGTACACATATACAAATACACATAGAAGAAAGTCCTAGAGTTGCATACACACATGTAGAAGGTATGTCTTTACCCTATACTCCCTCTATGTTTCAGATACAATTTCATTTCATTTTAAGTAGCTAATTCATGCCTAGATATTCATATTTTTATGTTTAGTTAGTCTATGAAAGCATTCATATACATGTTTTAATTATGCATAAGTATAGTAACTTAAGACTTGTTTATATGCCCATGCAAATGCATATATATTTGGAAAAACTAGAATTGTTCTTTTAAACTATATGCATACATGTACGTAAAGTTATTTTAAAAACTATAAATGTGCACCTAAGCATGAATATTGCCTATTCATGTGCTTATGTACAATATTTTCTTAAAGTGTAACTGTTACGAACAAGTTAGTTTACTTATCACCCGTAGGTTATAATAACCATGTGAGGATCATATTACTTCAAAAGTCTAATTAGTCATATCATACCCTAACTAATAGCTACTACGGCATAATATTCTAACCCTAGCCGTTAATGCAAAATTTAGGCGATTGTGAGTCGATATAAACTTGGTGAGATAATAAGTTCTAAGGTGAGTGTCTTTACTCTCTTTTATGGGGTTTTGAACTATATGTTATAAATATTGGCATATGGCCTACCTTATTTGATTTACGTTATCTGATTCTTTTGGAATTATATTTTGCTCTCTATATGCCAATGAAATTTTTCTCCAAGTTATAAGTCACGGTATATATGAAAAATATTGCATTTCTAATGTGTCAACTCTATCCATCCCGAAATGATTTATTGAGGCCCTTGGGATATCATATTTAATTATGTTTTCATGAATCCCAGGTATGGAAACAAGCTATTGCTTTATTCAAAATTTGTGAGCGATTCTGTCTTGATATGATCTACTGATACCCTTGGGGACACCTTTGGAAAGTTCGGGCCCAAGTACATGTGAAAGAGATATATTAGGCAGAATGGACCATCGATAGAACCTTCTTATATGATACTATTCTGTTGGATCTGATTCCTACGTACAGTCGGAGGTTGACTGTAGTAGGGTTGGATCGGTGTATTGCATGGACGCGTGGTACATCTCAGTCCAGTTTAATGTCAAGGTCACTCCTTGACGTGGGAGGCATAAGGGTTTCTATCACGGTTTATTTGTTTTGGGTAGCCATAAGGTTGGAGACTCCGTTCCGGGCTCACTATCATTATTGTTCAGTCTAAGATACTTACTTCACACTATGACGCACCTTATTATGTTTTAATAGTTTTCAGATCTTATTTCTGTTATAACTTATATATATAATTATGAATGACCTGATTGAGTCATTTGGACTTATTACCTTGCTCCTTTCTATTCACTGCCTCAAACTCGGGATAAAGGAGGTTTGTAGAACGGTGTCATGCCTCGATTGATAGTTCTTTTGTTCGATTATTAGAACAATTGTTAGAAAAGCTTATGTTTTGCTACTTGATGTTACAAGTTCGGTGATGTTGATGTTGTATTCTTAGTACATTTCCCCTGTTTCATATATAACAATCACACTATGGTTTAACCTTGCCTCCATTGTTCCACAAAAGTCTTTTGGTTTGAGACGTTCATATTGGGTATCAATCGTAAGTTAGATACTCGGTATAATTGTCGGTAGGCTCCAATCGTATATGACTACTAGAAAAAACGCAATTAGCCACGGATTTTAGCTACGGATTTTAGCCACGAATTTTGCCAAAAATCCGTGGCCAAGAAGATTAGCCAAGGATTGGCCATGGATTAACCACGAATTTTTTCCGTGGCTAAAAGTGATGTGGCTAACCTTAGCCACGGCTGGGATTAGCTACGGCCATACCGTGGCTAATGGCCATGAAATTCTGGCCAGGCCATTAGCCACGGTCAAACCGTGGCCAAATTGGCCACTTTTTTCTAAAAATACCTAGCTAAGTCTAAGCCATGGCCCTTAGCCACAGCCATCCCGTGTCTAAATCGTGGCCCTTAGCCACGACTTGGCCGTGGCTAATCCGTAACCTTTAGCCATGGCTAGGCAGTGACTAATGCCTATGTACCTGAAAAAATTAGCCACGGCCTGTGGCTAATTTTGCCAGAAATCATTAGATTTCTATCGCTTTTGTTCCAAACCAGTCTGCACCGTATTTTTCGTATTGCCAATCAAAAAACACCAGCATTCCAACAATACATCATTTTATACCAATTATCCATTCAAAATGACGATCACCGATCGTCCAATACCAAACGTATCATCAAATTTTAAATCAAAATGACGATCACGGATCGTCCAACACCAAATATATCGTCAAATAAAAATTAGAAAGAGTCAATTAATGCTAATACATTACTAACTTAAAGCAGTTAGAGAATACACAAACTGTTTGTCGTAATAAAAGTTACTAAAATATCAGAAAGTACCAATGTCTAATAAGGTTCAATACCATCATTCTCATCATCATCGCCGTGCTTGTCAACACGTACGTAATTTAGAAGAGTGTGCCTGGAGGTGGATCGCTGCCCTCCCGATGAAGTCCTACGAGAACCCCTCTGTTGGGTGGTAGGGTGTTGTACATGAGGTGAACCAGCTGACGAATGTGGCTGATCAGACGAAGAGGCGGAAGTACCCTGGGTCAACTTTGAACGCTCTGAAGCAAGGCATGGAGTGTGTGCTTCATCTCAGTCAATTCAGAGGGTTGTTTCTCCTCAAACCTGTCAAATCTTCGCTTGAACTCAAGCGTGGATGGATCCTCCCATTTCGGGGGGTAAGTATGGGAGCCCAAAGTTCCCATATTATGTGATCCACCTGGTACACTTTACCACCGACCCTTATTCGGTTTCGCCACGGTCTCCTTCCACACTTATAAATCCGTGAATATAATTAGATTTAGCCGTAATATATCATTCATATGTATCTATATATTATATTAGAATATGAAAAAGTTGAGAGTTATTTGACTTACATCGAGTTTGGATGGTCGAGATGGGGGTGCCATCAGCAGATTGAGAAGGCGGCTGGGAATCAATCTCTGTCCACTTCTCCTTAAATGCGTTCTATAAGTTTTCAGGTTGAAACATTAGCAACAAAATCAAAATAGCAATATTAAAGTTGAAACATAATGAAGACTCACAAATGAATGCTCCGCCCTCTCATCAGACCATTTCATGTCTCCATTCTCATCTTTATAAAAGTAAAGATGGATGAACGACTAATCCATGGTCGGGGATTCTCTCAATTGAGCTTCTTGTAATAAGAGATGTAATGTTTTAATTCGATAGATAAAAATGCTATCACTATCAAACATAATTTTGAAGTAAGTATGAAATACACATACTAACCAACTCGTCGTTGTAAGTGAGGTGAGATTTTGAACCCTCTTTGTGGCCAGTCATTCCCCTTCCACCAGAATCGGAAGCCCAATTAGCTTTGTTCACTGTGCTCTTTTTAAGAAAACTGGGCAACCCCCATTTTGTTTGCAATTCCTGCCAAGCGTCATCTCCGATCCACTCAGGCTTTTTATTTTTATGACGAGCCTTGTTAAGCCTATTCTTCAGGAGGTCCGAACCCTTGTGCTCAAAAGTTTTCAAAATGGCGTCATGTTGGTCAGGTCTCCAATAATACACCTTCTATGCATTGAGAAAACATATAACTTATAAAATAATGAATGAAAAAAAATATAAAAGAAAATTTGTATATATATCAAGACTTACTTGGAATTCGGAGAAACCACATGTGTCTAGTTTATACAGGGATTTCATTCCACCTCTCCCATGACTCTGTATACTCGTTTGTGAAAATGTGGGTAATCGTCCTGACGGTCTCCAAAGTAAGATTGAACCTAATGAATATAACTTTTATATAAACAACAATCGAGATATGAATAATTATATTTTAAATAACGAACAAAAATAAACTTCATCATGTCCCCGTGAATAAATAACCCGCTTTCCGTTAACTCTGTTATTATCTGAAGTCTCCGTCGGCATATCATCAGTTATCAGGCTCGTTTTCGCTAGGGGCTGGTGTGTGATGATGACAGTCGTCATACGGATCATCTTGGATATGAAGGTCCGTCGTAGAGGGCATGTGAAGGCCATGTCTGTTGGATCCTCCTCCACTTCCAGTAACCTTCTCCTTCCCTTTTCGAGAACTTATCATCTGCATTCATAGCAAAAACATCATACAATATGAACCTTTTTACATTCATATTAAAAAATTCATAGCAAAAACATCACACAACAAGAATTTTTTCACATTACATTTAGCAATCGTTCAATCAACTGCAATACAACAATCATAGCAAATAGACACACACATATATATATATATGTTCATAGCAACAAAAAATCAAACCAAGCAAAATATTTATTCATAGTAAATTTTAGTCTTCATCATCTTGTCTTCTTCATCTTCATCTTCTTCTTCTTCTTCATCTTCGTCTTCATCATCATCGTCATATTGAGGCAAATTTTCGTCTTCATCCTCCTCATCATCTTCAAACTCAGAGTTCAATTCTTTTTCCTCAGCACTTTGACCCATTTCATCAACTAATACATGATCTTCTACGGCACCCTACAATCAACGAGGTTACCCATCGTTTCGTTATCGATGACACCATTAACTGTGCCAGATGACTCTTGCAATGGGTCATGAGTATTATCTTCATTCACAACTCGACTTTGTGGTCTTATTTTGATAATAAACCGCCATTGCACTTTATCTGTTCTAGAACCGGGGTAAGGGACGTAATACACTTGAGATGCATGTTGCGTAACTATGAAAGGGTCGTCTTTTTGGTATCTCTCATTAATTTTTATTTCAACAATATTATACTGTGGGTGTACCTTTATACCCCTATTCGATACCGAATCAAACCAGATACATTTGAACATCACAACCTCTTTTTGAGGCACACCGGAATACTCTAATTTGATAATTTCCTTTAGTATACCATAAAAGTCTGTACCCCCGTCACTTATTACACAAATGCCAGAATTTGAGGTCTTTGTATGTGGGGTCATATCTTCTGTATGGAACAAATATCCATTACGGTAGAACATGTTGAAGGTCTTGACCTTCTTCATTGGACCCCTAAGCCAAATCAAGGAAATACTGATTTTCAACATTATTTTTCGGATTATATGCGTACATATAAAAATATTTTCAATCAGCATATTATATTAAAGATATTTTGTTTAAACCACACAGTGTTTTAGACGCAAATTTAATTAAGTTTTTATGTTTTATAATAAATTACTCACATAGACTTTAAACCATTCAACAAAATTATTCTCGATGGATTCCTCAATCTCTTGCTTAGTTAGATGTGGCTAGTTGTTTCGAACAACTGATCTATACATCCTACAAAGTGTTAAGAATTTGTCAGGGCCATCTACATTCCTCTTAACACATTATATACAAAATGTTAAAGATAATACTCACTCAATGATAGGGACAACTTCATCACAATTGATGAGTACTTGTAATGCAGGTTTGCTCCACTCATAATCAGTCAAAAAATGTTCCTTGTATTTTCTTCCTGACTTACCAGCTTGTTTGAATATAGAAAATGTATAAGGTAGCTCATCATCAGAACAGACGTCGTCTTCATTACGATGAGATCTTGTATTTTTAGTATGGATGTAACTTCCAAAATAATAAAATGAAAAATACGACAACTCTTGGTTTAAATATACCTCACATATTGATCCTTCCACTTTTGCTCTGTTCTTCACCATTCCCTTTAAGTTATGTAAATACCTACAAATGCAGCTGTTTTAACTTTTTAAAATTGATAGTTCTTCATTATTTATTTTAATATATGAAATTTAAAATTCATAATAATTTAAACTACCTCTTGAAACGATACATCCACCGGTATTGCATGCGACTACACATGACAGCCTCAAACGGCAGATGTACAGTCAAGTGCCCCATTGAGTCAACAAAGCCAGGAGAAAAAATACGTTCCAATTTACATAAAATGATAGGAATGCTACTATCCAATTGTAATAGATTTCCCTCACTTAACTCTGTTGAGCACATTTCTTTAAAAAATTGACTTATTCCAGTTAAAGGCTTCCAAATATTCTTTGTGAGTTCATTTAGCGCCATGGGAGCAAACGTTGTATAAAGACATGACAGTCATGACTGTTCATATCATGCAAGTTAGTTCTAGATTCATCAACAAAATTTCCCAAGTTCGATGCATAACCGTCAGGCATCTCCAGACATTTAATCCAATCACATAATTCGCGTCGTTCTTCAATAGTTAAAGTGAAAGTGGCCTTTGGCTTCAATACTTCACCGTTTCGAAGATAATGCAGATGTAACTCCTGACGCTTGCAATACTCCAATAAGTTAAATCTAGCCTTCTTGTTATCTTTTGTTTTGTTTTTTACATCCATAACAGTATTTATTATGTTGTAAAAAAAATTTTCAATGTGCATTACATCCAAATTGTGACGGATGAGATTATCCTTCCAATACGGCAACGCTTAAAAAAATGTATTGTTTGGTCCAATTGTGGTCCACACCGTAACCTGGGATTTTTACGTGTCTGACGGGCATATCGGTTACTTTGGGCAAGTGCTGCACAAAATCCCATGTTTGACCACCCGTCATTCGAGAGAGAGCCACAGATCGCTCACGTCTCCCTCTCAAAAAAGCATCTTTATTTTGTCTTAAAGGATGAGTCTTTGGCAAAAACTGTTTATGGCAATCAAACCATGTTATTTTTCCACCATGCTTCAACCTAAATGATTTTGTATGGTGTATGTATATTGGACTTGCCAATCTCCTGCACGTTATCCACCCCGATAGCATTTCATATGCAGAAAAGTCATTAATTGTCCACATAAGGGTAGCTCTTAAACGAAAGGTGTGTCTCCTTGACACATCGAACGTTTCAACCCCGTCTGACCACAACTCTTTTCAACTCATCAATTAAAGCTTGCAAATATGCATCAATTTTGTGCTTTGGATTGCTCGGCCTAGGAATCAAATATGTCAGAAACATATATGGGTAGTAATGCACATTTCGGAAGGTAAATTATAAGGAGTAATAATAACCGGCCAACAAGAATATGATTTAGATGTTTGGTTGAAAGGATTAAATCCATCAGCGCACAGTCCAAGTCTAATGTTTCGCAGTTCGAAGGCAAAGTTTGGATGTTTCTCATTGAAATGCTTCCATGCTATGCCATCTGAAGAATACCAGACTTTGCTACATGTGCATGGTGCCACCTTATTTGCTCGGCTGATTTTTCAAAGGCATACAACATTTTTAACCGTGGAATTAGTGGCATGTAGTTCATTCTTTTGTAAGGAACACGTTTAATGCTCCCTGTACGAGATGGTCTAAATCTAGGATGATGAAATAAGGCATATCATCCAAGTGAGCATGTTCTTTACAAAACAGCACACACCCTTCAACGCAACAATCAATTTTCAGAGATGTCAGTCCCAATTTTCTCGTTACATGATTGTCTATCGGATTTGATATTTTTATAAGATAAGCCATGTGACACGCCCCTCGCTAGGATCTTCTATACGAGTAGGGCACACTCAATGGTCTTGCTGAGTGCTTTTTTTTTTCCCACATCGTACCCGATACTTGCATACTTATTTTACCTAATAACAAAATTGCGATAAAATAAACACGTAATTGGCATACATAGAATTAAATGGTAATAATCTGTCAACACTTTAAATAGCGAGCTTCTATTTCCCATTTAACTAGCGAATCTTTTATACATAATAAAGGCCTATATACTAATGACTTGTAACACACAGATCGCCTTAACCGAGTTCCCTCAATCTAATTTCCTGAAACTAAGGCAATGACCAGTAAGAAACAAGGGGTTAAGTCCAAATGACTTAGTGACGTCAAATATATATAAGTATATATGCAGAAAATAAGATCCATCAAACAAATAAAGTAAAGAATCACGGAAAAAGTGCATTGTAGTATGAAGAGCGTACATACAAACTGAACAAGATGGATAGTGAGCCATGAACAGAATCTCCAACCTTATGACTACCCAAAATAGATGAACATAATAGAAACCCTTATGCCTCCCTCGTCAAGGAGCGACCACAACATTAAACTGAATGGAGATGTATCACGCGTCCGTGCAATACATCGCTCCAATCTCTACTACAGTTATCCTCCGAATATACGCAGAAATTGGTTTCATGGAATGGTATCATATAAAAGGTTCCATCAACGGTCCGTTCCGCCCGATAGAATTCCCTTATAAGTACCTAGGCCCACACTTACCAAGGGCGTCCCCAAGGGTAGACAGATACGACAAAACAGATATGGCTCACAAACTATTGATAAAGCAATAACTTGTTTATACACCCGGGATACATAAAAATATAATTAAAATATAATATCCCAAAGGTGTCAAGAAATCATTTTAGGACAGATATAATTGACAATATCAGAAATGCAATATTTTTAAATATAACTTGACTTATAATTTGGAGAAGTATTTTGTTGAAACGCGAGGAGCAAGATATAATTTCAGAAAGATTGGATAATATAAATACGACTGGGTAGGCTATACAAATAATATTTACAACATATAATTCATTGCCGCAGCAAGGAATGTAAAAGGCACTCACCTAAGGAGCCTATCAAGTTTATAGACTTGGTTTGACTAGATTGACTTGGTACCCTCCTTTTCAAGAGTGTTTGAGTAGATAGGGGGATATATAGAAGGTTAATAGGTATATATGTATGTAAAAAGAAGGATTTATTGATATATATATATATATATATATGTGTGTGTGTGTGTGTGTGTGTGTGTGTGGAAGATATGCTATAAAAGGAGAGTGTTTTGTGTGTTGAGAGTGGAGTGAGTATGGGTGGGTGTGTTCTAGGTGGGATTTAGTATGATAAAAATGGGGTGCCAAGCTCCCCTATTTGTTGCAATTGTTGTAAGAAATAGGATTATTATATACTTTACATCAATTTCTAATTATTATTATCTTATCCAAATCTTATCCAATCTTATCATAATCTTATCTAATCATATCCAATCTTATCATAATCTTATCCAATCTTATCCAATCTATCCAATCTTATCATAATCTTATCTAATCTTATCCAATCTTATCATAATCTTATCATAATCTTATCCAATCTTATCATAATCTTATCTGATCTTATCCAATCTTATCATAATCTTATCCAATCTTATCTAATCTATCCAATCTTATCATAATCTTATCTAATCTTATCCAATCTTATCTAGTCTATCCAATTTTATCATAATCTTATATAATCTTATCATAATCTTATCCAATCTTATCATAATCTTATCCAATCTTATCATAATCTTATCTAATCTTATCTAATCTTATCCAATCTTATCTTAAATTTTATAAGTACAAGTGTCCCAACACATGGAATAAAATAAAATAGCCTTACTATATTTATTATTATAATTAATTTCAAAATTAATTAATATATATTCTGTACTATATTTTTGATCTTATATTTATATATATAACACACAAAATTTCAATTTTTATATGTATAAATATAATTATTTTGATTTTTAAACACATATACTACAAAAGTTTGGTTTCTATGCATGTATTTCATAGGAAATGATTTTTAGTTAGTATTATTGTATCTATGTCATGTATATAAGAATTGGGATGTTACAATTCTCCCCCCTTAAAAGAAATTCATACTTAAGTATTGGAACATGAAAGACATTATGAATTTTCGATAGGTTAACGGGAATGCTAACTATAGTTTAATAGCAAAAATTTGGCTAGTGAGAGGTGTCGATCTCAACTTTCTTAAAAAACATCAAAGTATCTCGTCAAAGGTTTGTTGATTCTTTCTAATTGTCCACCAGTTTGAGGTTTGGAGGGGAATACTAGTGTTTGGTACAAACATTTTGTAGTCTTTGTCAAAATTTAGAAATAAACCATGGGTTTCTATCTAAGACTATACTAACCGAGATACCATGAAGTCCAACTATGTCTTGTTTGTAATTTTCTGCCATTCCAGATCATACAATGAAGTAGAAACCTTTCATAAATCTATGCCTGACTATCCATATTGCATCATTACCTTGCTGGGTTCAAAGTAATCCTATGACGAACTCCCTAGTGATATGTTCAAGTTTTACTCAAATATTGGAAAGGGTTGTGATAATTCGGAGGTAAAAAAAGTTAAATCTAAAATGTATATGGCAAAGCTGAAAACAAATTTTACGCATTTTAATATGAACAGAGGATCGACAATGGAAGAAGTGAGCCATAAATGTAGTAGGATTTGCAAAATATTTGTCAACATTTTCAAATCAAATATTATTTAGGAATATTCAGGGAGAATTAGATATCAAAAATAGCTCATCAATTCTTAAGACTAGCTTCGAAAGATTCTCAGGTTTGGAGTTTAAAAGTGAGAATGGAATAAAATACTTTTAGTGGATCGTCACTGATACAAGCAAGAGTGTGTAAAAGTTTGAATAGTATCTTGGAAGTAAAGAAAAAAAAACCAGATTGGCGTGACTTTTAGAAGATTCGAGCTTTCAATAAGAAGCGAAATAATTTGGAAATTGCCTATATTACTAACATCTGAAGGAGGAGATAAAAGGGATGTTAATTGAGGAACCTTTCAAGAGTGCATTAGAAGTAAAAGATAATGATTATAAAACAAAAGGCAGTAGTTGCTATTAAAATTATCGGTTTAAAAGAAAGTCAAAGAAAAAATTGGCTTTTTCTCTTGTTCATATCAAACGACGCACATGGGTTGTAAAAAGTACTATCGATATTGGGAATATATATAGGGGTAGAAATAACAGGTAATAATCAAACTTATAGTTTTAGAAACGAATCACAAAGAGAATATAGGTTTCAAGGGTTCGAGTAACAAGTATATCTCCTATGGAGATTATAAAAAGTTGTTTCCAAGCAAAATGAATTTTAGAGATCCTTTGAATAAGTAATGATGAGGACATACGAAAAGAATTGGCTAAGAAACATAATTATCACAAGAGAATCATCATTTAACTAGTACACACTTCGCCTAAAATAGAAAATTATACTTAAATTCATCATTCCTACTAGCTTTACCTTATATCTTTATTTCATTCCATAATTGCTCTTATTTTCCCATGGCCTACTGAAATTCCCCCCTCGTATGCCTATTTAGTAATAACTTAATTTCAAATCCAATTTGGAGTATACCGAAACCCCTTCTACTTGATCAAATAACTTGTCAATATTGGGTAGTGTTTACTTCTAATTCATTTGATAAATATCAGGTTGAACCCCTAGTCTAGAAAAGAAATTAGATGATATATAGTTGGGATCATTTATCGTTCTAACTAAATGATACCAAACTAAAAGCGTACCTTTTAACAGCTTCTAATTGCAAACACTATGTTCTTGTATTCGAGATTTCCAATATTACTTGTTGGTGCTAGGTTCTTTATATATACTATTTGCGAACGTTCACCATTCATTTCTAATGATAATTCATTTATTTATTATTTTTTTTTTTACTTCCTAAAGGATAACATACTTAAATAGGTATTCCAACAGATATACTAGAGATTTTAACTGGAGTGATACATCCTAGTACCAGTTACCAGGCGTTGGGAATGTAGAGGTGGCTCCTGTGGGCTCAAGAGGTTGCTCCCTCACACGTAGCATATTTTCATGATGCAATTCTCTATTACGATTAAGCTTAATATTCTTAAGTTTTATAGGTTCGAATCTAGGGAACAGATGCATCAACTGTTTACTAAAGCATATATATCACATAAAGATTCGCACAAAACTACATATCTCACAAATACACTGTGCCTATACTTTATGCAAATAGTAGGTTCAAGGATATTACTTAAGGAGCACATATACACATAATTATCTAGTCTAAACAGAAGAAAAGACTAGACGTTTGCCCCGACCTTAGTTGCTTACATATCTATGCACTCAAAATATTTTGCGGTACTAGTTCTTGCACTATCTCAGTTAATCATTTTCTTAAGCCCTCATAATCCTACATCTCTGCACCATAATTATAATGAATCACTTTTTGGTCAGGCCACCCCAACTATGATCCATCGTAATTCTAGTACTTTCTAGTCCGAGGATCCCAGGTAGTTAGCCTGGGCTCTGATACCACCTATGACACCCCCCTCGCTAGGATCTTCCTATACGAGTAGGGCTCACTCAATGGTCTTGCTGAGTGCTTTTTTTTTTTTTTCCAAGTGGTATCCGATACTTGCATACTTATTTTACCCAATAACAAAATTGCAATAAAATAAACACGCAATTGATATACATAGAATTAAATGGTAACAATCTATCAAAGTACAACACTTTAAATAATGAGCTTCTGTTTCCCATTTAACTAGCGAATTTTTTATATAGAATAAAGGCCTATATACTAATGACTTGTAACACACCGATCGCCTTAACCGAATTAGCTCAGTCTAATTTCCTGAAACTAAGGCAATGAACAGTAAGAAACAAGGGGTTAAGTCCGAATGACTTAGTGAGGCCAAACATAGATAAGTATATATGCAGAAAATAAGATCTACTAAACAAATAAAGTAAAGAATCACGTAAAAGTGTATTGCAGTATCAAGAGCGCACATACAAACTGAACAAGATGGATAGTGAGCCACGAACCGAATCTCCAACCTTATGACTACCCAAAACGGATAAACATAATAGAAACCCTTATGCCTCCCTCGTCAAGGAGCGACCTCGATATTAAACTGGACGGAGATGTATCACGCGTCCGTGCAATACATTGCTCCAATCTCTACTACAGTCATCCTCCGGTTGTACGTAGAAATTGATTTCACGGAATGGTATCATATAAAAGGTTCCATCGACGGTCCGTTCTGCCCGATAGAATTCCCCTTATAAGTACCTAGGCCCAAACTTCCCAAGGACGTCCCCAAGGGTAGACAGATATAACAAAACAGATATGGCTCACAAACTGTTGATAAAGCAATAATTTGTTTTTACACCCGGGATACATAAAAATATAATTAAAATATAATATCCCAAAGGTGTCAAGAAATCATTTTAGGACAGTTATAATTGACAATATCATAAATGCAATATTTTTAAATATAACTTGACTTATAATTTGGAGAAGTATTCTGTTGAAACGCGAGGAGCAAGATATAATTTCAGAAAGATTGGATAGTATAAATACAACAAGGTAGGCTATACAAATAATATTTATAGCATATAATTCATTGCCCCAGCAAGGAATGTAAAAGGCACTCATCTATGGAGCTTATCAAGTTTATAGACTTGGTTTGACTAAATTGACTTGGTAGGCTCCTTTTCAAGAGTGTTTGAGAAGATAGGGAGATATATAGAAGGCTAATAGGTATATATGTATGTAAAAAGAAGGGTTTATTGATATATATATATATATATATGCGTGTGTGTGTGGAAGATGTGCTATAAAAGGAGAGTGTTTTGTGTGTTGAGAGTGGAGTGAGTATGGGTGGGTGTGCTCTAGGCGGGATTTAGTATGATAAAAATGGGGTGTCAAGCTCCCCTATTTATAGCAATTGTTGTAAGAAATAGGATTATTATATACTTTACATCAATTTCTAATTATTATTATCTTATCCAAATCTTATCATAATCTTATCCAATCTTATCATAATCTTATCTAATCATATCCAATCTTATCATAATCTTATCCAATCTTATCTAATCTATCCAATCTTATCATAATCTTATCTAATCTTATCTAATCTTATTTGGTCTATCCAATCTTATCATAATCTTATCATAATCTTGTACAATCTTATCATAATCTTGTACAATCTTATCATAATATTATCTAATCTTATCTAATCTTATCATAATCTTATCCAATTTTATCTTAAATTTTATAAGTACAAGTGTCCCAATACATGGAATAAAATAAAATAACCTTACTATATTTATTATTATAATTAATTTCAAAATTAATTAATATATATTCTATACTTATATTTTTGATCTTATATTTATATATATAAGACACAAAATTTCAATTTTTATATGTACAAATATATTTGTTTCGATTTTTAAATGCATATACTACAAAAGTTTGGTTTCTATGCATGTCTTTTATAGGAAATGGTTTTTAGTTAGTATTATTGTATCTATGTCATCTATATAAGAATTGGGATGTTACAAGTCATTCTATCAAAGCATCCCTATGGTATATTATAATCTGATTTCAATGTCATCATTTGAAGAGTCAGTGATAATTCTGTCTGTGACTCACATCCTGACCACAACGGATGATTTGCTGCCTCCAATAAGTCATAAAATTGTTGAGCTTCGTTATTATGAGGTTGTTCAATAATATGACTCATTCCAGTAGCATTTCGCTCATAATTCTGTCACGTCCAATTTTCATGAAAATCAGTCTGTTCCATTTCATCATAGACCAAATTTTCATAATTTTCTTAACCCTTATGTGATATTGACATGACTATAACTACTTGGACCGACAACATCAATATTCCAATTTTCTGGAGCAATCTCCACATGTGCAGTTCAATACCAATAATTTGGTTAAAATCCATACTTTAAAAAATCATATTTTACATTGCTAGCATTCTTGTATTTTCCATTTTCACATTTAAAATACAGACACCTAAAACAACCGTTGTCAAGTTTGCATTGTGATTGTGAGGTTGTAAATTCAATAAACTGACCTAAACCCAAAAAAAATTCATTTGTAAGGTCTGTTCGATCGGGCCATAACCGATTGTACATCCAACTTTGACTTACACATATATCATCCATTTTCTGTAACAAAAATAATTATGTCATTTAGTCACTGCTAAAGTTCGTATTTAAACTTTGCTAACAAACATACATATAAAAACAATATCAATACCAAACCGTAGAAAGACGCATCTCATATTTGACGAACAAAACAAGCGTGCACCTCAAAACATATCTCAAAAGCAACATATATACAACCGTAAAAACACGCATTTCATATTTAAAATTATATTTCACGAACAAAATATACATACATATACTCATCAAAACATATCTCTAAATCAATATATATACCACGTCCCGTACAAACGTGCATTTCATATTTGAAATCATATTTCACAAACAAAACAAACATACATATACTCATCAATACCAAATGTCTCAAAGCAATACATATACTACCGTAGAAAATTTTGGGATAATTTAAAACACATCTCAATTAAAACATACATGCATATATATTTCTCAAAACATATATATCTCAAAACAAATTTTGGGTAATTTAAAACATACCTTCAATTTTGGAACCACCAAACTTATGAATATATAGAAACCTAACAATAATTACCAAAAAAATCAAAACAAACAAAAAAATATCAGAAATATTTTTAAAATTAAAACACAAAAAACCCAACAAAAAAAATTGTTGGCTTCAGCATCTTCAGCATTGTTGGCTTCCTCTTTAGTCAAAGCAAACACTCTGGCATTCCCTTTTGGTTTTTGACTAGTACTTGGTAGTTTGGCATTAGGGGTTCCAGCTACCCGGGGGTCTAGTTGGGGACATTCAGATATTTTATGGCCCTGCTGGCCACAACGAAAACATGCTCCATTCCTCCATCTGCACTCCCCGACATGCTTCCTAGAGTAGTATTGACATACCTCTCCTTCGGTTGGAGATTGCTTAGGAGGGACTGGTTTCTTGTTAGACTGAGTAAATAGTGGTCGTTTAAGAGGCCCTCGATTCAAATTCATCTCAGTTCTAGGCCTCTTCAGCCTATCCTCATTATCCCTTCACTTGATATCGGCCTCTGCTCTGATGGCTGCCCCAAGAAGTTCGTCAAAGCTTCTTGGTTCATATACTGCGAGTGCTGACTGGATTCGACTCTTCAAGCCCTTAGTAAACTTATGGATTTTAAGTTGCGTATCTGCCATTATGGTAGCTGAGTATTTCCCTATAGAATGGAATTTCGCCGAGTACTCTACCACTGTCATATTCGGTAGCTGCACTAAATTATCAAACTCGGCCATCTTTTGAAGTCGAACGGCACTAGGGAAATAATGTTTCAGATAAGCATCTCGAAAATGTGCCCAAGTAATAGGTCCCTCGGCTAGGATTGGAGGTGACACGCCTTCCCACCATCTTGCTGCTTCTCCCACTAGGAAGGGTACCACAACTTTGGGCCTAATTTCTAAAGGAACCTCCATTAGCTCGAAGTTATCCTCTATCTCCTTAAGCCACTTCTGAACTACCTCTGGATCATGAGAACCGTCGAAGGTCGGCACATGGGCTCTTCTCAACGCCTCATAGTGATACTTAGTCCCCGTTGTGATAGGAGGTTGGTTCACGATCGGAGTTTGTTGCTGGTTTTGGGTTTACATTGCTTGGGCTACTGCAGTAGCAATAGCTACCAAATCCTCTTGGCGAATTCCTATTTGTGGTGCTGAGGGCGGATTGTGTTGGTTGTCCTGTGGTTGTTCGTTACATTCCTCTGGGTTAGTGGCATAACGAGGGTTTTGGTTATGACGTCTAGGTCTACCAGCCATGTCCTATATAAAGAGATAGCGTTCGTTAGCGTACGCTTGGAAAGAAAGGACTTCCTAATTGTTTATTGGTATGTACGTAAGGCTTCGTGAGATTTCTAGTTTTAGCTATACAAATCTTAGTATATCCTCAAACTAATTATGCTCTATAAATCATCACCTATGCAAACTACCCAAACCATAATTTGCAGTTAGGTCTGATCAATAAAACCCCAAAAGATCATAACCTGGCTCTGATACCACTTAATGTCACGCCTCAAATCCGGGACGCGGCACGGCGATGCCCCTTAGCTCGGAAGGACTCAGAGACATCAAGCCATGGAAATCAAAACATACTAAAACCCTTAGATATTTCTTGAGTAAAAAAACATAGTCGACACATCGCAGCAAAAACGATAATACTTCTAGCTATTACAATCCAGCTCAAAAACATAAATAGAAAACTAATCTACAATAGTCTCCAAAAAAAATCAAAGTCTTAAAAGAAAATGACGTAACTAAATAACATTAACTATAATCACTAGGCAAAGATGACTTCCATTGAATCACCAACCCCAAAATTTATCCTCTTCATCTCTCTCGACACTATCCTCTGCAAAATAGTTATTAGTGGTGTGAGCGACACTCGCCCAGTAAGGGATCTCTCGATCCTCTATCGCATTTGAGCTAGTTACATACATATCCAACATGAAAATCATATTTATAAAATAAACAAGTTTAAAAATCAAGGCTTTACAGTTTCAAATAGCAGAACAGATAACAGAGCAAAATCAAACAATTTCATTTATATATCCATGCTCGTGAATATTCAGAATCTCTATTGGTCAACTTGATCAAGCCCTAACTATAACCCCGTTAGGTGGGTTCGGACACTACTATTATTACCCGTAGGAGGGCCTTAACTACAACCCCGTTAAGTGGGTTCGGACACTACTATTATTACCCGTAGGAGGGCCTTAACTACAACCCCGTTAAGTGGGTTCAGAGATCGCTACTGTACCCCGTAGCACGGTCAGAAATTTCGGAACTCGTTCCTACCGATAGAATTCCAAGTGTTCAGAGCATGATCATATATACACATATAGCACAACATAAAATAATTTTTAACTTTACATAGAGAAAATTCATAAAATAGCATGCCCAAATCCATTTTGTATATAAGAAAGTAACTTTTCCAAACAATACGTAAATTTACGAAAAACATATAAATTTTACAAAACATGTCTTTATAAAAGAAATAGACGAAAGAAACCACTTATTTGAACAAAACTATAGTTTTCATAAAACATATCTTTATAAAAGCAATAGAGGGAAAAGAAACCACTTACTTGAACAAAACTATAGTTTTCATAAAACATATCTTTATAAAAGCAATAGAGGGAGAAGAAACCACTTACTTGAACAAAACTATAGTTTTCATAAAACATATCTTTATAAAAGCAATAGAGGGAGACGAAACCACTTACTTGAACAAAACTATAGTTTTCATAAAACATATCTTTATAAAAATATTTTGACAGAAATTCCACCGAAAATATTTTTCAATTTTTTAATTAAAAATATTTTCTGCCGAATTTCGACAGAAATTTTTCGCCGAAATTATTAAATTTTTTTTTTTGTAAATTTCCAAAAAAAATTATATTTTTTCCTATTATGTTAACCGATAACATCAAATATTGAAAATTTATGAATGAAAAATATTAGAATAAAATTTAAAATATATCAATACCACAATTTATACGAATTTCACAATTTGGAACAAATGTATGGATAACATATTCAAACAACATAGTAGTATACTTAAAGTGAAATTGTTTCCATTCGAAATGAACGCTAATCGTAGTCATTCTCATCCCCTGCCCCATCATCAGCACCATCATGTCATCGCCATCATTGTCGTCGTCGCCGTTATCGGGGTTTGCACTATACTGGGGCGGTGGAGGGGCCTGAAAGTGCTATTGTGAGCCACTCACTGAGTTCTAAGACATGATTGGGAACATCTGCTACATCATTTACGTCATTTGTGTGGTCTGATCCATCATTTTTCATGCTAATCGAATGACCTGCTCCTGTAACTGCAGCACTGTTAAGTTAGAGTGGGAGGAAGAGTTGTCAGGCAACGAATATTTGTGGTAATGGTTGCTCGATCTTGACTGATAGTTTTTCCCATATCTATGACTTTTTTTATTAGGTTGATCGGCTGTTTGTTTGAACAACTCGTTCAAGCTTTCTTGTTTTGAGGGGTCCGATAAGCCGGCATCTTGGATCTATGGGTGACTCTCCACCAAATTCTCAAAAGCATCCTGCACTTGTTAGTTTGAGTATGTTAGCACTTTAAGGACAGATTTTGCATGTAATAAACAAAACTGACTTACATTAACTTCTTGTGCCTTCGGGTCAACCCATGTGCCAATTCTTTTGTCCGGCCTCTTATCTTTTTTCCTTATAAAACAATCCTAGTGGAGCTCATGGGTTAGAACATGCCTCTTTAACTGTGCCTCCTACCAGACTAAGAATAAAATGTTTAAATTCATCACAACACAAGAATTAAGTCAATTAAATACGTCAAAGGCACATACAAAAATGTACTTACCAAGTCCGCTCAATGTTGGTAAATCGAGTTGGACCCGTCGGCATACAACGAACCTCCCCCAGCATTCCTATTCAATCTATTCTGATCACTCTTTTTTCTAAATGCTGGGGTAGCCCAATACTGACAGAGATTGCAATATATCGGATCCAAAATCCATAGTGGACGACCATCCCCACGTCTGACTGATCTATACATATCAAACATTTTCTTCATTGCACGCTTATTATATGCCATCTTCATATAACCTTTCTCCTTCGGCCTAAAATACACATATTTCTGTCGAAGTAAACAATGCTTTATTCATTAAAACATCTAAACTAATGAAATACTGACATAAACATGAAAAATAATCACATAATCAATTTCAAAATAATATTTTCCATTAAACAATAGTATTAATTTACCTGCCACTCAACGTACCATCGATTTCAAACTCTTTTAGGAACCTTACCATAAGTGAAGTATGCATCATCCAACTGGCTCGTTATGACATGTCCAATAGGATTTGTTCCCTCCTTGCATGGAAGATAACTACCTATGATTTATTAAAATTTGTGTCTATGTGTTTATTGTGAGATTTAATTTTTGTTACATAACTCTTTCAAATTATTTTAAGCATATTTTCATATTTAATTTCATTTAAGTCTCATGAGTTACAATTTAAAAATTACGTTCTACAATTTTTCAATTTTGCTACTATATTTCAATTGTCTCTCTCTACATAAAATCAATTAATTTATTTTTTTTAGATATCTTCCTTTATTATTCATTTTATGTATTTATCAAATATATTTAAAATACAAATATACTTGAAAAACATATATTTAATACTTCGTTTTTTGAATTACTTTTATAGAGTTATACATCATATCAAAAGCTAACAATTATATTTTTCTATATTTTTTTATAATTAATGAAAGTGTATATTTGTGTCTTTGTTCATTGTGAGATAAATTTTTGTTGCATGAATCTTAAATCAGAGTGGTGTAGTGGAAGCATGGTGGACCCATAACCCACAGGTCTTAGGATTGAAACCTAGATCTGATATAGTTGATGTCCAAACCCGCTCAATTTTTATTCCTGCTATGGTCTTTTACAGTTTGAGAAATTACGAATATTGAAACTATTTGGCATACAAAATGAAATGAAATCTAATCTAATCTAGTGTATATTGCTTATGTGTCATTTAGATGGATAGGTTACATTTATTCTTTTTTCCATATAAAATTTATCATACTTAGTCTAATTTAAATTTCATAAGTTACTACTTAAAAAAAATGATAGTTTCTCAAGTTACAATTTTGTAATTATTGTTTTCCATATTTCAATTGTATCTCTTTGCTCACACTTCATAATATCAATTCATCCATTTTTACTTTTACACATCACTTTGATATATTCTTAAGTTTATATAACTGTTAATAAAAAAGCATATATTTCAAAATATATTTGGAATACTTTTCTTTGTGGATCACTTTTGCTTAAATTATATGTTATTGTAATATAAATTTCGTGTCTATTTAATTAACTGATAAGAAAAAATGTATAAATTAAATTTTAAATTTTGAATAAAAGAAGCAGGTATAATCTCCAACTTTGATCCTCTGATTGTTCCGCTCAAACTTGGAAATTTTGAATTTCAAACATTTTGGGAGTGAATTTGGTGGTTTTATCTGATCAGGACTAAATTTGATCTTGAATAACATTAACTTATAGGCTTCACAGCTTGATTACGATTCGAATGCCATGAATTTGGATGAAAGTCGTAAAAAATGTCATCAACACCATGCACTTGATTTAAATTCATTTGGGCAAAATACCATTTTGTTGGTTCAGCAAATTGAATGCCTTGACTTGGAAGATCTCGCAAAGAGCGCTTGGAACGTTGTCTTGATCCCCATGGATTTGATTTAGAAAAATGCCAATACGCAGGCTTAGCACCTTGACTGTAGATTGCACGTCTCGTTTGGATGATCTCCATGAAGAACATCAGGAATTTCATCTTGATCACCTCAAATATTCTCGAACTTTACATGAGAGAACTTTGGGATTCCTCCGACTTCCTTGGCTTGGGGAAGACTTCTTGTGCTTGATTTGTCTATTTAGCTTGTGGTGAAGACTTCTATTTCTATGTGTAGAAGAGAGTTTCTTGAAATATTCACCTAATGAGATGGCACAATTCGATTGGCCCTTCGATATTCGCTATCAATTTAAACATTAAACATAAGACGTGATTTGATTGCCCAAATATCAATATTTGGTTTCCTTGTTTGCAAGATAAAACTTTTATTGCGAACTTGGAAATATTTGATTTAATCACCAATTAAATATTTTATTTGAGTTCTGAATTTAACTTTGAAGTAACCAAAATATAAATAAAAAATATAATTGAATTTTTTTAAAAAATATTACACATGCTCAATTTATATTTGACATA
This sequence comes from Petrea volubilis, assembly GCA_026212405.1. NCBI lineage: Eukaryota > Viridiplantae > Streptophyta > Magnoliopsida > Lamiales > Verbenaceae > Petrea > Petrea volubilis. The sequence goes on from CM047878.1 coordinate 13,782,057, forward strand.
ACATTTATAGTTATATCAACATATCACAATATTCTATATATAGATTCGATCTCCATTTTCTAGGTACTTGAATGGGTAATATTTTTAATAAATATTGTTTGAAATATATTTTTATTATATTTTTTATATTTTAGATTTGATATGCTATAATTTCTGACACATTATTTCTAATGTTTTAAAAAGTTAATTTAAATATTTTAAATTCAAATCTATCTTTAATATTTTGATTTAAAGTTTCAATTCTATCCTTATTCCCTACAAACAATGTTTTAAAACCTGGACCTCCCTTCATCGAACTGGAAAAACAACTAGGTTAAGGGTCACCGGTCTGAACGCTGCGCTAACCGCAGTTGAACCGGTGACATCATAATTATGTCTAAAATAATATTTAACTAAATAAAGCTTATTTCGTAGTTGATATAAAAAAAATAATATAAGAAACCTTAATTTTGTCAATAAGAGATAAAAATCAATAATTGGACATTTTGGAATGACAAATTTGCAAGGTGGGTTTTTTTGGAATAAAAGTTAATTCATGGGTTCTTTAGATATAAAATATAATTTTTGGGGAGTTTTAGTGTTCTCCCCTAACTAACTTTTCAAAAAATTAAATTGACAATAATAACTCCCACGGGGCCACAACTAATAACTATTAAATAAGGTCAAATATGAAGATATCAACTAATATAACCATTAAATAAGATATGAAAATGTCTTATATGGGAAAAATGGAATAAAACTAACTCATCCACTTCAATGCCATTTAAGCAGGTGACCAATAATACAGATAAGCGGATGGTGGCAGTGTACAAGGCCCTTTGGCGATCAAAGCTCTCTACGAAGATAAAAATCTGGAACTAGAGGTTACTTCGAGATATAATTCCTGTGAAATCCAATCTAAGGCACCGTGGCATTATGGTTTACAACACGTGTGGGTTACGCGGTTCTGAACAGGTGTCGGCAAAACACCTATTGTGTCACTGCTCCAGCACGACACCAACACTGGAGGATGAGTTGTTGCGATGGGATGTAGGTGCTAGACCAGAAAATGCAGTAACCATGTTTCATATGCACTCAAGTAAGGAATGAAGACACCTCCTGGATCTTTTGATGCTTACATGCTGGAGAACATGGTGGATAAGGAACAAATTCTTTGCCGAGAATGCTACATCGAATTTTCATGTACTTTCAAAGCGGGTAAAAGAATACTCCTTGAAACCTGGGAAACCTGGTGCGAGGTGTCGATGGGGTTTTGTCATGACCTTGGTATTAATATAGGCACAGATTGGGGATTCCATTAAAGAGAAAAATGATATAATTCAACAATGCGAAATAAACTTTAATACCAAAGTCAAAAGTATCACTTGGATTATGCCATTTTTCCATAACGTTCTTTTTCTCCTTCTGTTGCAACTATATAAGTAGATTAATTGTGTAATTGAAAAACAAGAAATGAATTAAGTTCCCTTTCTCTCCTCTCTGCTCTCTCTCTCTCTCTTATCTCTCTCTGCAATCTACTCTCTTTATAACTCTCTATTTTCTACACTTTATATCAACACTGTGGAGGATTTTACAGTTAAACCCACACCCAACGAATTGAGACATGACATTTAGTATCAGAGCAATTCCAATTCCAAGGAACTGCTTGAAATCGGGGCTAAATTCATTCGTAGTGGAGCTTCACAAACATTGGTGCTTACAGTAGATAAGCTTCGAGTTTTAGTTACTATTGAGATACAACACAGAGTGTTTAATCCCTTCGGTGCGGTGGAGAAAATTGAAATTATTTCAATGATAGAAAATTTTGAAGCATTAGTTACATTCTAAATGTTTCAGTGCTCTAGTTCAGTAAAAAATTCTCTACATGGGCGTTATATATTCGATGAAGGCTGCTTTATGCATATTAAATTTTTTGGGAGAATCTTATGGAGGAAACACTGACAACAGTCATTTCACTTTGGAGAACTAATTGTGAAATTATGGAGACTATGAAGCATCTGTTGCTGGAATTTGAGATCATGACGGGTTCATTGCCGGAGTCTATACATTCAGTAATGAATGTGGTAGCTTCCACTGTATTGAAGTGGGATTCTAAGGAAAAGGAGCTCCAAGGAAAACAATGATGGCAATGTCGTAGTGGGGCTGGAATTTCCTCACATTGTAGGCATGGTAGTGAAATTGTTGTTGTTGTAATTGACCCCGATGGAGATCTTGCTTACACATGGAAATCATGGTTGCTTAGCCCTTTTGATTTTGACAATGGTGTCAAATGTTTAGATCATTAGCATTATGATTCATCAAGGGATATGCAGTTTGTTCCATTGTTCCATAAATTTGACTCCACCCTTGTTGTGATGCTTATTGAGTATTTTGAGCTAAACAATCAACACTATAGAGTTTCGTATGGGTATCACTCGTTTGGTGAAAATGCTAAAAGAGTGAAATTGTGTAAATTTTATTAATTCTTTTGTTTGTAAATTATGTGCTAGAAAATGATAGTCATATACACAATAAAAATATAGTTAATATGCTAAACAAAATATATATATATTTAGCTATATTAATTCATACATATATATACATATAATACCCTTACATGAATAATTTAAATTAATTACATTAGTCCTAAACACACTTTATATGTTTAACAATACTTAATTTACTTAATTACATATATTTATATCTATATAGTCGTCTATAAATATACAGATATCTAGACACTTTATATGTTTAATAATAATTAAACTTATATCTATATAATCAAGGCTTTTATAGTCCTTTACGTATATATATAGTTATATACATATAGTTGCATATATATATATAGTTATATGTATATATAAATAAATTCGTACATATATATCTATTCATATATAAGGTTGTACCTATATATATACTTATAATTGCATATAATTGTACGTATATATAAATTCGTACATCTATCTATATATATATATATATATCTATATATAAATTTGTATAAATATAGACTTATATACTCACATAAATAAATTAAGACATATGCTCATAATGTCATTATCTTCATTAAATAATTTCATACACCTAAGATATACACTTGTAATAATTTTGCTAAATATAGCCAACAATTGTAGGGATAAAATTAAAGGAAGAAGCATGTGTTATCATCTTATTAAACTAGATTAACACATAATACAATCTAGGTAACACATATTGAAATCTAGGGTGCAAACTCATGATACTTAGGATCACAAATGTGTGAATTATAACCACAAATTAATGTGAACACAATTAATGAAATGCTTAGTTGTAATGTGAACACAATTAATAACAAGCTTAGTTGTAAAAATGTAATAAATGACAACATAAAATGAAATAAAATAATTTTCTTTCTTGCCAAACAACTATAAAAAGGGGGAGGGGGCTTGTCTTCCAAACATAAACACACACTACTCAACACACTCACACAACACTTCACACACACACTACTTCACGTCACACACACACTACTCAACACACTCTCACAACACTTCACACACACACACTACTTTCTACACACACACACACTTCACGTCACACACACACACTACTATACAAATACATATATATATACATATATCAAGAAAGTTAGTTTAAGGTAGGAATTTTATCAAGTTATATAAGTTTTAGTATATGCATGTTAGAATGTTAAATTATAATTATTATTTTATATGCTTATTTACAATCATCTATATTATGCTCATATCATATGTTGTTATGTCATTATGCTTGCATATAGTTAGATATAATTATGTTATAATATGTTTTCATATTCTTATCATGTTAGGCAAATCATGTTTAATTAAAATTAAGTTCTATGAGCAAAAACATGTTTATATGTTTATGTGAAAACTTAATTGTGCATGCCGGGCCCCGATGTGTTATGGTGGGGATAGGGTAGAGTTCGGCCGGGCAGCAACAGGCTTGCCGGTCTTAATATATGTTCTCGCCATCCCTGGTCCTAATCCCACCTTACTCGGACGGAGTGTTCCGTGTACTGAAGTGGGTCGTAGGAATTTGGCGTAATCTCGAGATACGACCACCGATGAATAAGGTAGGAATTGATATTGTTGAAGAATAAGGCCGGAAAGGAGAAATGTGTTGGAGTTATAAGGAAGTTGAAATCACTATTTGTGATTCAAAGGTAAAACGAAATGTGAAATTATGTGATACAATGTGCTTACATGTTTTAATACACACACTATCACCTTATATGATTTGGTAAAATTTCTACTCAACTGTGATGTTGACCTGTTTTGTGTATGCTATTTATTTTAGGGAAACAGGTTGTCCAAGATAGCACGAACGAGATTCTAGGAAATTATGAAGTGGACGCCTAGTTAGGATTTGTTACTTAGATTTTACAAGTTTACATCCATGAACCGGCTTAGTTAGTATACTATGTTTTCAAGTTTCATTGCATAATATTAAATAAAAGAATGTGTGCTTAAAAATGTATCCTATAAGAGATTCGTGTTGTTACAGAAATATTGTATGAACGAATCCAATTTTATCGTGTCATTCACTTGGCATGATGATGAATGTTTCCAAGCTTTCAAATACGAGCTCCAAGGAAACTCACAAAGTGTTGTACAACTTAAATTCAACTTAAATTCTACTAGTCGATACCCGGCTAAGCAGCTTTTCCCACCCCGACTTGATGATACGTTGCGTGAGATCACTATGCTCCGAGAGGAGAATTACAAGTTACATGAGGAGATATTTCACCTAAGGATGTTGCTTCAAGCAGCCCACTCACATATCTATGGTGTCCATCACCAACATCAGAGCCTGTTAGAGATAGTTTACTCACGAAGTAAAGAACTCATGGAAATAGCTGCTGAAAATTTCGCCCCTAATCCTCCTGAAGAGTATGTGGTGCCTGCGGAGCCCACTTTTGGGATAGATGCTAGTGTCACTCCTGTTATTAACTTAGACTAGGAGTTACGTGGTTGTATATAGTATGGTTGTACTTAATAGATGCATACTACTATAGACGATAGTGCTAGAGTTTGGATGCCTAATATTTTGTACTACAAGCATCACTTTTTTTGCCTTGTACATATATATGGTGTGATATAAAACTTATGTGAATACTAAGTTGTTTGTTTCCTATAGATGGTAGGACGAAACACCAAAAAGAAAACGGACGCACAAGGAATTGCTCATTTAACCTCAGTCGTCGATCGAATTACTGCTGTGTTAGAATACCAAACTAACAATAACAATCACTCGAGTGCGGGGCAAGATGCACTAGCTAATTTCATGAAATTAGGGCCCCCGAGTTTTCAAGGAGAACCCGACGATACTAAAGCCACAATTTGGATCGAGGCCATGGAAAAAAAATTTGAAGTCATAAACTGTGATGAAGAGCAAAAAGTAACCTTAGCCACCTTTCGTTTAGAGGCCGACGCACGCCACTGGTGGAAATGGATAAGTAGCAAATGGGAGGCGAGGCAGGTATCACCTACTTGGAAGAATTTTGCTGAAGAGTTCAACAATCAATATGTACCTCTGACCGTGAGAGAGAAACGAGAAAAGGAATTTTTCTCAACCTAGAGCAACGAGAGCTAAGTGTAGCTAAGTATGAATCTACGTTTACAAGACTAGCCAGGTATGCACCTTACTTTATTGAAAACGAAAAGAGAAAGGTTTGGAAATTTGTTTCTGGTTTAAAGCTCGAAATACAAGATAAACTAGCTCATGTCCCAATCCAAGATTATGCCATGGCTGTCGAGATGGCGCTAAGAGTAGAAGGCACCATAGAACAGTTGAAGTTAAAAAGAGGGCACTTCATACGACCTCAAACCACGGGCTGTCCTTTTGGAAGAAACCAAGGCGGTAACACCAAGACAACAAGAATTGACCCAAGAAATAACAAAATAGGTGGATCTTCTTTCTCAAAAGATGCAAGGATTTATTGTTCATTTTGTGGAAAACCAAATCATATCGAGAATCAATGTTGGATAAAAGCTAGAAAGTGTACCCGATGTGGAAGCGCTGAACACTTTATTAAAGACTGTCCTCTGATGGGTCCAACGCCAGGCTTCTCTCAACAAAAGCCTTCCCGAGTAAATGGAAGTCGCCCAGGAAAACCCCAAGTACAAGGAAAACTATTTGCAATAAATCAAACAGAAATGAAGGAACCAACAGTAATGGAAGGTACGCTCCTAGTTTGCCATCATTTAGCTAAAGTCTTGATAGATCTTGGCTCAACCCATTCTTATATATCATCTCGTTTCTTCTCTAATTTAGAAATTCAGACAAAAACCTTAGCCTATGAATTAGAGATCACTACACCCCTTGGAACTTCTTGGAAGACAGATAAGATTTATAAGGATTGTGAAATAGTTATAAGTGAAAGAAAATTATATGCTGACTTGGTCTTCCTACCTATAACCGATTTTGATATTATATTAGGTATGGATTGGGTAACTCCCCATCATGCATAAATAGATTGTCACAATAAAATTGTGAGATTTTGTATATCAAACCAGCCTATACTTAAACTAGTAGGAAATAGACCCTCTCAATCTATCCCTATTATTTCTACCCTACAAGCGGCCCGTTTATTAAATAAAGGGTGTTGTGCCTTTTTGGCTCATGTGTTAAACCATTCAAAGGATAAAAAGAAGATAGACGACGTGCCTGTGGTCAGTCATTTCGCCGATGTATTTCCTGACGATTTGCCTAGCCTTCCTCCACATAGAGAAGTAAATTTTAGTATTGAATTAGTACCAGGAACAACTCCGACTTCTAAAACACCGTATAGGATGGCTCCTGCCGAACTAAAAGAATTAAAGACACAACTACAAGAATTACTAGAGAAGGGATTTATTCGTCCTAGTTCATCACCTTGGGGAGCTCCAGTATTATTTGTTAGAAAGAAAGACGGATCCCTACGACTTTGTATCGATTATCGACAACTCAATCAAGTTACCATTAAAAATAAGTACCCTCTACCTAATATTGATGAGCTATTTGACCAGCTACAAGGAGCTTCTGTGTATTCTAAGTTAGATTTGAAGTCAGGTTACTATCAAGTAAGGATTCGAGAAAACGATGTAGCGAAAACTGCCTTTAACACAAGGTACGGACACTATGAATTTGTAGTAATGCCATTTGGACTAACAAACGCTCCAGCTACTTTTATGGATTTAATTAATCGAGTATTTCAACCATACCTGGACCAGTTTGTTGTGATCTTTATTGATGATAATTAGTATATTCTTGGTCTAAAGAAGAACACAAGGCGCATCTAAGAATAGTCCTTCAAACCTTGAGGGAAAGAAAACTTTACGCTAAATTTAGCAAATGTGAATTTTGGTTAGAACAAGTAACATTTCTTGGGCATATCATATCTAAAGATGGAATCTCGATGGATCCAGATAAGATAAAAGCAATTATGGAATGGAAACAACCCACGACTGTTACAAAGGTACGAAGCTTTCTATGACTTGCCGGTTATTATCGACGATTCATTGAGGGATTTTCTAGAATTGCTCAACCTTTGACAAGATTAACACAGTCAAAAGTGAATTTATTTGGGATGAACGTTGTGAAGCTAACTTTCAAGAGTTGAAACACCGACTAGCTACTGCCCCTATTTTAGTTATACCCTGTGGAAGTGAGGGATTTACGGTATATACTGATGCATCCAAGGAAGGTTTAGGTTGTGTACTTATGCAACATGGAAAGGTTATTGCTTATGCCTCTCGAAAATTGAAACCCTATGAAGGAAATTATCCCACTCATGACTTGGAACTTGCTGCTATTGTTTTTGCCCTCAAAAAGTGGAGACATTATCTTTATGGGACAACCTTTGAGGTATTCAGTGACCATAAAAGTTTAAAATACTTATTCTCTCAGAAGGAATTAAATATGAGACAAAGACGGTGGATGGAACTATAGCTGATTTTGATTTCAACATTCAATATCATCCTGGAAAAGCCAACGTAGTTGCAGATGCACTAAGCATAAAAAACACCCTTGCTTACCTTACAAGTAACAAGTGGGAATTTTCAAAAGAGGATAATAAACTGAGCCCTAGGGAAGAAAACTTTAGCATATTAGTCTCATATCTTCAAGCCCAACCCGTGTTATTACAAGAAATCGAAGAGGCACAAAAACAAGATGAAGAGTTTACAAAATTAAGGAAGAAGATTAGCAAAGAGCCAGGGACAAGCTTTACATTAGCCAATGATAGACTTTTAAGATTTCAGAATCGGATATGTGTCCCCAATAATGCTAACTTAAAAAGGAAAATATTAGAAGAAAGTCATAAGTCTAGATATACAATTCATCCGGGAATAACCAAAATGTATAAAGATATCAAAAGACAATACTGGTGGAACAACATGAAACGGGAGATAGCTGAATTTGTATCCAAGTGTTTGACATGTCAACAAGTGAAAGCTGAGCATCAGAAACCCTTTGGATTACTACAACCTTTACCAATACCGGAATGGAAGTGGGAACATATTACTATGGAGTTTGTCATGGGACTACCCCGAACTCAAAAAGGCAATGATGCTATATGGGTGATTATGGATAGGCTTACAAAAAGTGCACATTTTATTGTATTTTCAAAAACATGCTCCTTGGATAAAATGGCAGAACTCTATAAACAAGAGATAATCAGACTCCATGGCATTCCGATTAGTATAGTCTCCGACAGAGACCCACGATTTGTTTCAAAATTTTGGCAAGGGATACAAAATGCTCTAAGTACCAAGTTGAACTTTAGTACCGCTTTTCATCCTCAAACTGATGGACAAACAGAAAGGGTTATACAAATTCTCGAAGATATGCTCCGAGTTAGATTTTGGAGGAAGTTGGGATCGACACCTCGCTCTAGCTGAATTTGCTTACAATAATAGTTATCAAACTACAATTGGCATGGCTCCATTTGAAGCACTTTATAGGCGAAGATGTAGATCGCCGGTCTGTTGGGATGAAATAGGCGAAAGAAAACTAGTAGGTCCAGAACTAGTACGGGAAACTACAGAAGCCATCCAGACAATCCGAAGACAAATGACAATAGCCCAAAGTCGTCAAAAGAGTTATGCAGATAACAGACGAAAAGACTTGGAATTTAAAGTGGGAGATTTGGTGTTCCTAAAAGTTTCACCAAGGAAAGGTGTCCTAAGATTTGGTAGAAAAGGGAAGCTTAACCCCAGATACATTGGTCCCTTCGAAATACAGGAACGAATAGGAAAAGTTGCGTACAAATTGGCATTGCCTCTAGCTTTGTCCGATGTCCGTAATGTTTTCCATGTTTCAATGCTAAGAAAATACCATCCAGATCCTTCTCACGTCTTAAATTATAGATCCCTCGAGATAGACAAAGATTTGACTTATATGGAAGAACCAGTCCAGATCTTGGAAGTCAAGGAACGAACATTACGAAACAAAACCATTCCCCTTGTAAGAGTCCTATGGAAGTATCATGGTCTTGAAGAAACCACCTGGTAGGCATAGTAGTGAAATTGTTGTTGTTGTAATTGACCCCGATGGAGATCTTGCTTACACATGGAAATCATGGTTGCTTAGCCCTTTTGATTTTGACAATGGTGTCAAATGTTTAGATCATTAGCATTATGATTCATCAAGGGATATGCAGTTTGTTCCATTGTTCCATAAATTTGACTCCACCCTTGTTGTGATGCTTATTGAGTATTTTGAGCTAAACAATCAACACTATAGAGTTTCGTATGGGTATCACTCGTTTGGTGAAAATGCTAAAAGAGTGAAATTGTAATAACCCGGTATTTCTTATTAATATATGAATGATTAGTAATTACTTTTACAAATTGTGTAAATTTTATTAATTCTTTTGTTTGTAAATTATGTGCTAGAAAATGATAGTCATATACACAATAAAAATATTAGTTAAAATGCTAAACAAAATATATATATATATATTTAGCTATATTAATTCATACATATATATACATATAATACCCTTACATGAATAATTTAAATTAATTACATTAGTCATAAACACACTTTATATGTTTAACAATACTTAATTTACTTAATTACATATATTTATATCTATATAGTCGTCTATAAATATACAGATATCTAGACACTTTATATGTTTAATAATAATTAAACTTATATCTATAATCAAGGCTTTTATAGTCCTTTACGTATATATATAGTTATATACATATAGTTGCATATATATATATAGTTATATGTATATATAAATAAATTCGTACATATATATCTATTCATATATAAGGTTGTACCTATATATATACTTATAATTGCATATAATTGTATGTATATATAAATTCGTACATCTATCTATATATATATATATATATCTATATATAAATTTGTATAAATATAGACTTATATACTCACATAAATAAATTAAGACATATGCTCATAATGTCATTATCTTCATTAAATAAATTCATACACCTAAGATATACACTTGTAATAATTTTGCTAAATATAGCCAACAATTGTAGGGATAAAATTAAAGGAAGAAGCATGTGTTATCATCTTATTAAACTAGATTAACACATAATACAATCTAGGTAACACATATTGAAATCTAGGGTGCAAACTCATGATACTTAGGATCACAAACGTGTGAATTATAACCACAAATTAATGTGAACACAATTAATGAAATGCTTAGTTGTAATGTGAACACAATTAATAACAAGCTTAGTTGTAAAAATGTAATAAATGACAAGATAAAATGAAATAAAATAATTTTCTTTCTTGCCAAACAACTATAAAAAGGGGGAGGGGGCTTGTCTTCCAAACATAAACACACACTACTCAACACACTCACACAACACTTCACACACACTACTTCACGTCACACACACACTACTCAACACACTCTCACAACACTTCACACACACACACTACTTTCTACACACACACACACTTCACGTCACACACACACACTACTATACAAATACATATATATATATACATATATCAAGAAAGTTAGTTTAAGGTAGGAATTTTATCAAGTTATATAAGTTCTAGTATATGCATGTTAGAATGTTAAATTATAATTATTATTTTATATGCTTATTTACAATCATCTATATTATGCTCATATCATATGTTGTTATGTCATTATGCTTGCATATAGTTAGATATAATTATGTTATAATATGTTTTCATATTCTTATCATGTTAGGCAAATCATGTTTAATTAAAATTAAGTTCTATGTGCAAAAACATGTTTATATGTTTATGTGAAAACTTAATTGTGCATGCCGGGCCCCGATGTGTTATGGTGGGGATGGGGCAGAGTTCGGCCGGTCTTAATATATGTTCTCGCCATCCCTGGTCCTAATCCCACCTTACTCGGACGGAGTGTTCCGTGTACTGAAGTGGGTCGTAGGAATTTGGCGTAATCTCGAGCTACGACCACCGATGAATAAGGTAGGAATTGATATTGTTGAAGAATAAGGCCGGAAAGGAGAAATGTGTTGGAGTTATAAGGAAGTTGAAATCACTATTTGTGATTCAAAGGTAAAACGAAATGTGAAATTATGTGATACAATGTGCTTACATGTTTTAATACACACACTATCACCTTATATGATTTGGTAAAATTTCTACTCAACTGTGATGTTGACCTGTTTTGTGTATGCTCTTTATTTTAGGGAAACAGGTTGTCCAAGATAGCACGAACGAGATTCTAGGAAATTATGAAGTGGACGCCTAGTTAGGATTTGTTACTTAGATTTTACAAGTTTACATCCATGAACCGGCTTAGTTAGTATACTATGTTTTCAAGTTTCATTGCATAATATTAAATAAAAGAATGTGTGCTTAAAAATTTATCCTATAAGAGATTCGTGTTGTTACAGAAATATTGTATGAACGAATCCAATTTTATCGTGTCACTCACTTGGCATGATGATGAATGTTTCCAAGCTTTCAAATACGAGCTCCAAGGAAACTCACAAAGTGTTGTACAACTTAAATTCAACATATACATTGGTTATTTGAATATTCTTGGTGCAAAATGGATGACAATTGCTTTTTCCTTGAAATGTGATCCTACAGATATAGGTGTCAATTCATGGAAGCTGCAATTTTGTGTGATGGATCCAATTGATGGAGTGTTGGAAAACAACAAACTCTTTGTCATAAATGACAATACCATTCTCTTGATGGTGCAAGATTGTTCAGAGCAATATCAAGAAATAGGACTAGAAGTGAGCTTCAGGCTACTATGAGAATTGTCCACTTAAATTTTATTCTTGTGTTATACGTGATAGAAATGAAAGAGTTTGGTCCTAGTGGCTCTTTCGTCAGGAAGACATATAGTGTTGCAAGTAATGAGAATGAGCCGATGCGATTGATGAACTTAATATGTCTAATGACTAGGCTTTTGAAGAAGAGGCGCTTGAGGCCCATTACCAATACACAATTCAAGAGCGCAAGGAAAAGAGAGCCACTGATAAGGAGAGGGCTCAAAATAAAAAAAAAATGGGACAGTCAATTGATTAAAAAAGAAAGCAACAATACTCCACTACAGAGATAAGCCATTGACAACTACCCTAGAATTAAAAGAAATTGTGACTGTGTAGAGTCTATTTCCTACCAGAAGTTGGCCCAATTTGTCAAAGCTTTTGATGTCCTTGTTAGAGATATTTATAATATGGGTTCGCCGGATACATACTATTTTAGCATGAAAAAAATGGTACTAAACTATGTGCATGAAAAGCATCTTGTTTTGGTTCTTAACAAAAGTTATGTAGCCCTTCTTGAAGCAATGACAATCTTTTACAAAATCGATGGGGGAAAGATTCCACCAAATGGTGTCGACTTTGACAATGTTCTTATAGTTTTTGCTCATGCTACATTGGTTGACAGAGATAAATGGAGACTTCTTGAAATGGCTAGCAGATGTTCTAATATCCTACCTCAGATTGCACACTATGGATGCATCTCGGAAAGAAGTATCAGAATGCAACCTAACTTTATCTCTTGGTGTGCTTTATTGATTGATGGTAAGCTTTGCAAAAACTTAGAGATTGCTCAAGTTGTTGTGGACAAATTAAAACTTCTTGAACCTAATAATATTGAGTACTACACCCTTTTGATTAACATGCATGCTGAAATGAGTAAATGGGGTGAGGAGGTGAGAATTAGAGAACTTGTGATGAAGTTTATATTGGAGAATATATAGCTTAGCTTTAATTGGGCCAAATTAGAAAAGATGCATCAGTCTGCTATCAATGATAATTATTATGAAGCATCAGAAGTGATTTACTTGGTGTTGTATGTGTTAGATTCACTGCTTAAGCATCTTGGGTATCTATCTCATTTTGATTTTCCACTCTCTGTCATCCACTATCAGTATATACGAGAGACCTTTTCTTAGTGGAAATGTAAAGATAGCAAAGTTGGAGATTGGAAAAGAGTTAATTCAAAGAGATGATTATCATTCAGTGTTACAAGTAGATGGAGCTAAGAGTAATAACCAACTCAAAGTCCAGTTTCAAATTTTTGAATATGAGGGAAGAAACAAAGGAAATTCAAGTATAAATTAGAAATACATTGAGATAGTTATCTTTCCTTGTGGTAATGTACGGTGCTTGGTATTGCCTGGCCTTTGCATGGTCAGTTATTCAAGGGATGGTTACACTGAAGAAAGTCATGAGTCAGTACTACAAAAGTGTGAAAATGAATCCTTGAGGACAACGATCATTTCAACAGGGGAGAAATATCATGACCTTGGCATTAATATAGGGGTGGATTGGGGATTCCATAAAAGAGGAAAAGAAAGAATTCAACAATGTGAAATAAACATTAATACCAAAGTCAAAAGTGTCACTTGGATTATGGCATATTTTCCATTAAGTTCTTCTTCTTTTGTTGCAACTATATAAGTAGGTTAATTGTGTAATCAAAAAATAAGAAATGAATTAAGTTCCCTTTCTCTCATCTCTGCTCTCTCTCTCTCTCTCTCTCTCTCTCTCTCTCTTTCATCTCTCTCTACAATCTTCTCTCTCTTCTCTCTTCTCTCTTCTCTCATTTCCTTCTTCTCTCATCTGTAAACTCTCTATTTTCTACACTTTATATCAACATTATGAAGGATTTCACAATTAAACCCACACCCGACAAGTCGGGACATGACAGGTTCCAAATGCTTGTCCCGAATGAATGATGGCACAAACCACAACCAGGTTCTCTAAATCTTAATGTTGATGCCAGATGAAAGCGAAGACAAGGAAATTAGGGGTGGGTTTGGTCATCTGTGATGACCTTAGTGAATTTTAGAGGGCCAGATCAACTTTGAAAGATGGACCTTTCGACCCAATTAAGATGAAGGGAGAAAATTACATTTTTCGTCAATATGTTTGCCCTATTTTATTTTTAGGACCGTAATTTTAGGGTGTGCCAAATTAGGATTGGATGTTTATAACAATTTGCAATTTCATGAGAAATTTGTGGGAGTGCACCAATTTGAGTTTTCACTGGGTAATGCCAGAAATCGAACTAGAAACTGAACGTTAAGTTAACGTATCCTATAATTTGGGAATTTTGACCTAGTCAAAGTTGAGGTGGCATATAAATGCCATGAACTTGTCCTATGTGGAATATATTGGAGGAAATGGGTAAACATGTGCTAATCACGTGAGTTTCTTTGGGAAAAAGAAAATCCATTAATCTACCATTATCCCCAGTTTTAAATGGCAAAAATCCCTAGGGTTCATGTTTCTCACTCTAAAATCTCTCTGCAATCCCTTTCTCTAGAGACTCTGTAAAACCTCGAACCATGAAATCATTGAGCGATCAAACTCTACATTGTGGGAAAAGGTGAGTAGGGTAACTCATGAATAATGCTTCCTCAAATAAGAAAAGTAGAAAGGAATTTTTTGCCTCCCCCACGCCATGGTAAGCATTTCGTTAAGTTGTTTTGTTTTGATTTTTTGTTGTTGTTTGACTTTTTTCAAGCTTGAACAAATGTTGTGCTTGTATTTTGTTGACTTTTTTTTTTAGGTTTTTTTGCTGTTTTGTCTTTGCTCATAATATGTACATTAAAGACAGTGGTGGAGGTGGTGTCCTTATGGCTTTTCTATAGAAAAAATATTTTTATAGATATTTAAAAATTATTTTTTTTTTATGAAAAGGTATTAATGTTGCCTTGGGATTATCATCAGTCCATGAAGTAAGGATTTGAGCCTTCCTCCCACACCTACAAAAGTGCCGAAAACCCCTAGAATTTGAATACATTTTTTTCTCTCCTTTTTGACATGATAATTGACACACAGGCCTAGACACAACACAATTTTGGAAGCCACCAAATGGGTCTCGGCTTGGGGGCTTGACAAAGTGATTGTCGAAGGGGATTGTATGCAACTTATAAATTTCATCAAACAACCAAGCCTATGCATCTCGGGTGCGACGAATTAAGTGGATGAGGGACTGAACTCAGTGGCTCATATGGCAGAGATCAGGTTTAAATACGGCAGACGGGTGGCTAATCGGACGGCACATGCTCTAGCATCAGCTGCAGCTAGTAACTTGGTAGTTTTTGATATTTGGGATCATGATCCCCCAAATTGAATCCTAAAACTCCGTTTAGTTTTAAAATTTAGTTAAAAACATTAAGTAATTTTTTTGTTTTAGTTTTAAAATTTAGTTAAAAACATTAAGTAATTTTTTTTTCTTTTCTTCAAACGATATTCTAACCCTTAGTTTAGTTTTTAAATTTTAGTTAAAAAAAATAAGTAAATTTATTTTTTCTTTTCTTCAAATAATAGTACTTAACTTTCATTTTTGTTCGTTTTCATTTTCTTCTACTTTTTCTCATCAAAATCCTTGACTTTCATTTTTGCTCATTTTCAGTTTTTTCTGTTTTTCCTCACTAAAATCCTTATCCAAACATAATCCAAACATAATATAAATCTTTCGTTGACCAAGTTTCAAGTTGATTGGAATTTCCAGGATCTAGTCTCCTGAGTACGTTGTTGTAATAATAATAATAATAATAATAGGAACACCACACCGTTTCCTGATATGAAAAGAAAACGTCATTCTCTGCAGACAAGAAAATGAAAATACTCCTCTAAATAACTCCACCTGTCTTCTTGACTTAAAGTTATGAGTACGAGCCATATACACCCGTGAATTGAGCTCACGTCTATGCACTAAACATAGGCCATAAGTCCTTAATATAAACTTTTGGACCCATACAAACTGCATAAACATCCATGCAAATAAACAAGACCAGCTTTAACTCCTTACACCACATCATTACATTAAAAACAAACTGTTAGCGCACTACAAGTACATAGCAAACATACATCAACCGCATAGGTACAAAATAGGTTCAATGCGCAAATAGGATAAACAACACCAACACAAGAGTGCGAGAACCAGTCATAGCTCGCCAAGCTCCACTTGCAAAGCTCCCACTGGGAGTGCCGTGGTCAACACCAAGACGGTCCAATCATCTTCAGTCCTGATGCCCACTCCCGTAGACCAAGAATTGTTCAAATATCTTGAATTTTGGGACTCTGCGTAGTTTGTGAGTACCAGAGTGGAAACCCGGTGAGGCACGTAAACGGGCAGTATCATCCCATCTCTTGTGGTGTTGGCACCCACCTTGCACTTCTGAAAAACGCGGGCGTAGTTGGTCATGATTTGGGACTGCGTGGCTAGCATGGTGTTAGATGTGCAGTTTTCATCTTCTAATTTGTCAGCAATTTCTTCAGCTATGCACTCAGCCTTATCGTGCTCTGTTAGGACCGATGATTGTCGGAAGCTGTTGATTCCCTGGAGTAGATGATCATCGTCATCTACACATAAGCATCAAAAGATGTGATACTCTTGAATATGTGTGTATAATTGTACATATACATAGTTGCAAAAGTAAACAGCCGAAATTGAATTAGAACTCCAAATAGACATGGCACATACAGATCTTAAATGACATAACCTTAAGCCATTACGATCTCTCAGTTATTGAATTGAACAAAAAGAAGAATTTGCGCAATACCAAACTTGTTATTTGCCCCACAAGAAAGTTTCTTAAGCTAACAAAAATCACTTCTCAGCTTTTGGCTGGCTTTCTTTCAAAGATTGTATTAATAGGGTGTTCAAAAGGATTAAGGCCTTATTTACATCTGTGTTTTGGTTTTCGAGCTTCCTATTAGTTTTAGTCTGTAGGCCTCATTGAAGTTGGATTACAGGGGTAAATATAAATCTATGTACATTTCTACTGAAGTGCGTGCTCATCCAAGCAAATCTGATTACCTTGAAAGTTATTGTCATATGTAGTTGGTTCGTCTTGCACATACCTCATATTATATCTAGTAGTACTACGATAAATATTTGCACTTCAATATACACGAGCTATATTGTATAATATATTAGATATCAAAATTAAAACCCCGCTCTTTCTCATATCTGGTTTCCATATTAGAAATCCCATGAGGGGGTATGTGTAACTCAGAACTAAACATTAGGCATGTATTTGTAACTTTTCATACCGCAGGGATATTTGTAACCTTTTGTACGACGGGGATTTTTTGAAAATAGGCCAAAACTCATGGAGTTTTTTGTCACTAAATTTATAAAACAAAAACACCTTTTATATATACTTTTTGGTAAAAACTCAACCCCCTAAAAGAAGAAAAATAATTAAATTTCTGACTCTGCTCTGTCGGTGAAGTTATTTGCTATGGTAAGTAAGGAATAGCATAACAAGTAAATGGAACGGCCAAAATTCCTCCGAACTTTAAACCATAACTCAAGGAAGTTCACGACAGGAATAATGTATGATAACTCAATCATGGAAACCTATAGCCAATGAATCAGCTATAACAACTCAATAACACTACCCCTGCATTCAGTAACTTCAATTTACCATGCATATAGAAAAACAGAGAATAACTAGTACACATTGTTAATTAAGCAAAAGGCCCTCATCAAGATTTGCTAATCATACTCCGCTGTATGCATAATTTTGCTCTGAAACTTGATAAGCCTAGCAATTACTCATCAAGAAAGAAAACACGTACACAAACACACAAAAAGGAAGAAGAAGGAGCCATGAGTAAGAAATACAAGACTGGAAATTATTACAATCGTAATCACGTGAGAGAGAGAGCGTACCATCAGAGCTCACAGGCACCGATAGTATGAACAGGGTTGCATGCAGCAGCAGAATGATAGAATGACGAGACCCAGAAAACGCCATTAATTTCTTTCTAACATTTTGAGCAAAAATTAGACGCAGAATCAAAGTATTAATTAAAGAAAAAAAAATGGGGATGGATTGGGAGTGGAGTGTATTGTCAAAGTGAGAAAAATATTGAAGAGTGATCAGAAGCGGCGTCACACGTTGCTCCCATGCAAAGTGTGCACCTCATAAATCCCCCTTAAATGGACTCACACGTCTACGCAGCAATGATAATTGCTCATCGCCTATATTCTATTCTATGTGCTTTATCCATCCTAAACAAAAGATTAAGAAAAAACTCTAATTAAACTATTTTGGGATAAGAGAATAATACATATTTATCAAAAATAATTAATTAATTAATTAAATTACTCATCGATTCGTCTTGTTTTTGTTCCAAATACATTTTATGAAGTTGGTACGTAACCAATTTTGAACAATAACTCGATTAAGTTTTATTTGTTATTTGAAAAAATAAATTGAATTTTCGTATTGTACATTGCGAGTAGTTAGAGAAAATGTATTTAATTTCTCAAGATCACTTTTGGGTGAGTGAAAAATGAAATGCATAAGTAAGCTAGTTGAATGGCCAAATAGAGTATTGTGGGAATGTAATTATTCCACATTGGAAAAGTGAAATAAAAATTTCTCGTATTTATATCTCAAGTGGCCAAGCTCACACACATGCACTGCCACCATCTGTCTTAGCTTGCCATGTAAGGACCCGATCTTTCACTCATACGTTCTATTATATATGCTTAAATGTATGTGACTTACGTGACTTGCATGTTATATGCATCATTTACGAAACAATATTGTTTTGCAAAATGTGCTCGTTTTATTTACAACATGCATCGATATAGGATTATTTTCTCATCGATGGTTAACCATCCTTCCATGCATAAAAATTCAAGAAAAATATAGTATGTGTATATATATACTTAACCACGTTTATATATATATAGATGTACACACATTAGATTAGGAATTTTCTCTATACTTCTTTTAAATGCCATTTCACCAAAATGTGTCACTTTCACAAAATAATCTTGAGAATAATTATTTAAATTTCTAACACATAAAACCATATATATGTATATATAGATATATATTTAGTTTTCATATATATATATATATTTTAGGAAAAGCCCTAAAGGATGCATAAATTGCATTTGTCTCCCCTAAAGACTATTTTCTTCCATACTTTCAATAAAATATCCAAAATACATGAAATAACTCACAATTTCAGAAAATTAAAGGGGGAGGACGTTTTTTCAGCATACATATATGCATAAATTCAATACATGGTGGATTTAACCCTTAGGTCTCAATCTTCTACCAATCACTATCCATGTACACTTGTAGAGACACTTGTATATACTTCTCTAGAAGTATACCTACATGTATGGTCAAGGATTACTTAGACTACCACTAAGCACTTATAGACCACCACTAAGCACCCTTAGACTTCTTAGTTGGGTATTGAGTTGGAAAGAAGGTATCATTAGATTAAGACTTAACCTTATTTTAATCCTATTTCTTCTATTTCTTCTAACATTAGTTATAAGTAGTCAAAGGTGCAAGAAAATACAAAAACACCACACACTCACCCACACAAGCAGCCGGCCAAACACACTCCCATATCTCCCTCTTTTTGGTTCATTTTACCCCACAAACTCACCTTTTCTCCTTCTTGCACTACTTTATTTCAAAACCTAGAAAGAAAAGAAGAAAACCCTTTAGAAGAAGGTAGTGATTTCTCTTGATACATGAGCTAGTTTTCTTATAGTGTTAGCATATTATTCTCCTATTAGGACATGGGATGTAACCACAAGTTGGTTACTATCTTAGTCCGAAAGGATTTCACGATAATTTAGCTAAACGCATGTTGTATGCTCATGAACAATTGCGCTGGAAATTTGAACGTTTCTGTTGGATCTATGTTGCTACAAATTAGATTTCATGCTTGTTTAGGGTTTATCTATGTGTTTAGGGTTTGATTTATGTTTTAGGATTCGAAAATTCAGTGTTAAAAGCTAAGAATTGTAATTGTTGTCAAAGCTGGAAATTCTGCTTTCAAACTGGAATTACTGTTCCGCAGCTGAAAATCTTGTTTTTCAAGGCTGGAATTTCGAATTTTATAAGCTGAAAATCTATTTTTGAAAAGCTGGAAATTCCAAGGTGTAATTTCAATATGTTTTAAACTGAAATTCAAGTATTTCGCAAACTGAAAATCTTGATCGCAATCTGAAACGTGTAAGCTGGAAATTGTGTTCTATGCTGAAATTTTCTTCTTTTTGCACAACTGAAAATTCGATTTTTCCAAACTCAAAACCTATTTTACAAGCTGTAATTCCAGTGTATATTAATCTGGAAAAACAGTATTTTTAAAGCTGCAAAGTTCGGCTTCAAGGGCTGGAAATTTCAGCAGTCGCGCACTTAAGCGTTTTACGCCGCAAATCTGAAAATTCCAAGTCTTATAAGCTGAAAACTCGAAATTTTACCCACAAATACTTTATTGTTCCACATTATAAACATATTTATAAAATCCCAGCAGGTTTTAGACTGGAATTTCGTGCTCACAAACTGAAAATTTCTGCTCGCCTTAAGTGTTCGCAGACTGTGAAGTTTCGGTTCGTAAAGGTTGAAAAATGTGTTCGTTTATGTGAGATCAGTGTAAAAGCATACTGAAATTTTGTACAACTATGTGTCATACATGAAGTTTATGTGTGCATGTTGGGCCCCAATGTGAATAGGGGTGGATGTGGTTGAGTTCGGCCGGGCGGCAACGGGCTTGCCGGTCTTAAACGTTCTCGCCATCCATCGTTGCCTAATCCCACCTTGCATGGACGGAGTGTTCCATGTACTGAAGTGGGTCGTAGGAAATTCGGTATATGCCCGGGATATGACCACTGGAGTGTTTGGTTGGGTGGGAGTAATGGTTGGAATTGAATTACGGCACGGCGAGATAAGGTAGCCGCCCGCCGAGGCGGAAAACGGTAAAAAAGTGTGCAATTTATGATTCTTATTATCTAAAATTTTGCATGTTTTATGTTGACACAAAAACGTGAAAATATGTATGTTCAAGTCACACACGCGCACCTTATGTGTTAAGTCAGATTACTACTCAACATGATTGTTGACGTTATTAAATATCTAATGTTTTAGCCGGACATGAGCATGAGGTTATCAACGAAGAGGATAGCGAAAGACGATTTGGAGCTTTTGGCTAGAAGAAGTCTTAGTCGAGTTTTTGTAGTCGTGTTATGTATTTAGGACTATTATCATGTAATTGGTGTTTTGCTATGTTTAATAAATGACTTCTACAAAAATTTTCAGCTTACTATATTACAAGTATTTGTAGCATTTCTCTATAACTAGCCAAGGGTTTCGGGTCGTCACACGCCACGACATATATCAAGGGTCCAAATTAAAATTGGATTCAAAAACAGCTCCAAACCAGCTCAAATTGAGTTGGAATCGCGAACCGTTGCATAGAGCCAAGTGCGGCTCAATAGCCCCAATTTTCGCCTATTATAACTAGACACCCAGCAGTTAACATTTCATTCATTCATACCCAAAATAACTTTCATTCTTGTGCATTTCACTCCCAAAACTTCCTAAAGCAAACATAAATATTCTAAGAGTTCAAAAAAAAATTCCAGTTTGTTGTTTCTCAAAATTTGGATTGCTTTTATTTTGAGAAAAAAGTCATTGTATCTTGGGAGATGATTACTGTGAATCGTGAGCACCAGTGCAAGCGTTTTGACTTGTGATTGAGTTATGCCCTCAACTTCCACACTTTTCTCTTTCACTTGCCCCCGTTCATGGAGAGAAACCGGAGAAATTCTCCCGAACTGACTTCAAGAGATGGCAGCCAAAAATGTTATTTTCTCTCACTACTTTGAACTTGGCAAGGTGCACTACTAAAAAACAACAAAATAGCCATGAATAAAATCGGTCGCCAACAACTACCGATCTAGCCATGGATTGTGAAACTTCACGAAAAAACCTAGCCATGGATTTTTCCGCTGCTAAATCCTCAAAAATTCATGGCTTGATAGGTGTCTAAGTTTTGATTAAGCGGCGATGGAATTAACTACGGAAATTTCCATCACCACGAGGTCATTCTCTGTGCAATAGCTTTTCCATCGCTAACTTTTGTATCACATCGTTCAATCCCACTTTTCGGAATTATATTGTTTTTAACAATTACAAATTCTTATTATTCTCATCATAATTATTATATATTGCAATATCCCTGAATAAATTTTGTTTATGAGTTAAATATTCTAATTTATTTCAAGAAATATGTTTTCCATTCCAGTGATATATATGAATGACATCATAATTTAGTAACAATTGTATTGTCACAAATTATCAAAAAACTGATTAAAACAATTAGTTCGGCTATATTGAGTAATTTTCAAGTTATATTATTCCAATTGTACAATTACTTCTAAACTAACTGACAAAAATGTTCGATTTGGAAAAACTCAACTACTAATTTTTGACTCTTAGCCATGCAAAAATTCGTGGCTCAGCTTATTAATTTTTTTAAAAAAGAAAATAGCCACGGATTAATCCGTAGTTGTATTTATATTCATCCTTTAAATTTTTTTTTTTGAAGAAAATGTGTTAGCCGCAGATAAATCTTTGGCTAAGTAAAACTATTTTTTCAAACAAAAAAAAACTTACACACTTAGCCACAGGTTTATCTGTGGCTCAGTATAAAAAAAGACTTTACATACTACACTTAGCCACGAATAAATCTATAACTAAGTAAAATTATTATTAAAAAAAAAAAAAGAATTACACACTTAGCCACGGTTTTATCCGTGGCTAAGTATAAAAAACAAATTTATATACTACACTTAGCCACAGATAAATCCGTGGCTGAGTAAATTTTTTTTTTTAATTACACACTTAGCCATGGTTTTATCCGTGGCTAAGTATAAAAAAAATTATATACTACACTTTGTCACGGATAAATCCATCGCTAAGTAAAATTAATTTTTAAAAAAAATTACTCACTTAGCCACGGTTTTATCCCTGGCTAAGTATAAAAAACAAATTTATATACTACACTTAGCCATAGATAAATCTGTCGATGAGTAAAATTATTAATTTAAAAAAAAAATTACACACTTAGCCATGGTTTTATCCGTGGCTAAGTAAAAATAAAAATAAAAATCTATATACTACACTTAGCCACAGATAAATCCGTAGCTAAGTAAAATTATTATTATTTTTTAAAAAAAAATTACAACCTTAGCCACAATTTTATCCATGGCTAAGTATGAAAGAAAAAAATTAAATTTATATACAACCCTTAGCCATGGATAAATCTGTGGCTAGTTAAAATTATTATTTTTTTTTAAAAAAAATTACACACTTAGCCATGGTATCCGTAGCTAAGTATAAAAAAAATTATATACTACACTTAGCCACGGATTTATCCGTGGCTAAGTAATTATTTTTCTTTTAAATTACACACTTAGCTATAGTTTTACCGTGGTTAAGCATAAAAAAATTATATACTACATTTAGCCACTGATAAATCCGTAGCTAAGTAAAATTATTATTATTTTTTTAAAAAAAATTACACACTTAGCCACTGTTTTATCTGTGGCTAAGTATAAAAACAAATTTATATACTGCTAAGTAAAATTATTACTTTTTTTAAAAAAAAATTACACACTTTGCCACGATTTTATCAGTGGGTAAATATTAAAAAAAATTAATATACTACACTTAGCCACGGATAAATCCATGGCTAAGTAAAATTATTATTTTTTAAAAAAAAGAAATTACACACTTTGCCACGGTTTTGTCTGTGGCGAAGTATGAAAAAAAATTTATATACTACACTGAGACACAGATAAATCCAT
Organism: Petrea volubilis; assembly: GCA_026212405.1. Taxonomy (NCBI): domain Eukaryota; kingdom Viridiplantae; phylum Streptophyta; class Magnoliopsida; order Lamiales; family Verbenaceae; genus Petrea; species Petrea volubilis. Next base: position 13,806,153 of record CM047878.1, read on the forward strand.
GGCTAAGTAAAATTATTATTATTTTTTTTAAATTACACACTTAACTACGATTTTATCCGTGGCTAAGAATTAAAAAAAAATGAATACTACACTTAGCCATGGATAAATCCGTAGCTAAGTAAAAATATTATTATTTTTTACAAACGAATTACACACTTAGCCACGGTGTTATCCATGGCTAAGTATAAAAAAAATTGTATACTACCCTTGCAAAATTATTATTTTTTAAAAAAAAAAAATTACACACTTAGCTACAATTTTATCTATGGCTAACGAGGGAGTCGCAAAAAATATGAAGGCACACTTATATATTACCTTTCATTTGAGGAAATGGAGGCATTTTGCATCTTTTTGAGAGTTGTTTTTTAAGCCCCCGAGGGTTATTTCTGAAAGCTTTACATAGGAAAAGGCCCCTACACTCACTACTAGAAAAAATGAGTTTAGCCACGGATTTTAACTACGAATATTGGTAAAAATCCGTGGCCAATATAATTAGCCATTGATTAGCCACGGATTTTATCCGTCACTAAAAGTGGCGTGGCTAATTTTAGCCACGGCTTTAAAGAGACACAGATTAGCCACGGCTCGATCGTGGCTAACGGCTATGAATTTGTAGCCACGGGACTTAGCCATGGGCCGGTCGTGGCTAATAGCCACGGTCAAGCCGTGGCCAAATGGGCCACTTTATTTTGGCAAATGCCAAGCCGTGGCTAGTCCGTGTTCCATAGCCACGGCCAGCCCGTGGCTAGTCTGTGTGCCTTAGCCACGGCCTGACCATGGCTAGTCCGTGTCCATTAGCGACGGCTTGGTCGTGGTTGATTCATACATGCCTTACAAAATTAGCCACAGACTAGCCGTGGCTAATTTTGCCATCTTTCCAACAATATTATTCTCCTTTTTTTCCCGATCAGCCTATATCCCATATCAGCCACCAATCAAAAAAAACAAGCATCCAAACAATACTAATAATTGCAATGCACTTAAACAATACTAATATAATGACGATCACAGATCGTCCAATACAAATTATATCATGAAATAAATTAGAAAGAGTCTCAATCATAACGCTAATACATTACAAACTTAATTAGTTAACATATGATGTCTAACAAATCATTTGTCATAATAAAATTAGTAAAATGTCACAAAGTGTCAATATCTAACAGGGTCCAATACCAGCATCCTCATCGTCATCATCGACATGCTTGTCATCACGTACGTAAGTTGGTGGAGTGTGCATGGAGGTGGATCGTCGCCCTCCTGATGAAGTCCCATGAGAACCCATCTGTTGGCTAGGGGTGGGCTGCATGTGTAGTGAACCAGCTGAAGGGGGTTGCTGATTAGGCGAAGAGACAAATATTGACTGCATCAAACTTTGAATGCTCTAAAGCAAGGTATGGTGTGTGTGCTTCATCTCAGTCAATTTAGAGGATTATTTCTCCTCAAACCTATCAAGCCTTTGCTTCAACTCAAGCGTTGACGGATCCTCCCATTTCAAGGGTAAGTATGGGAGCCTGAAGTCCCCGTACTACGTGATCACCTGGTACGCCATACCATCGACCCTTATTCGGTTTAGCCACTGTCTCCTTCCACACCTATAAATCCATTTATATAGTTAGATTTAGTTGTAATATATCTTTCCTATGTACATATATTAGAATATGAAAAGTCGAGTTATTTGACTTATATCAAGCTTGGATGGTCGAGGTAGGGGTGTGCCATCAGGAGATTGAGCAAGCGCCTAGGAATTAATATCGTCCCACTTCTCCTTAAATGCGTTCTACAAGTTTTCAGGTTGAAACATCAGCAACAAGAATCAAAATATCAATATTAAAGTTGAAACATAATGAATACTCACAAATGAACGCTCCGCCCTCTGATCAGACCATTTCTAGTCTCCATTCTCATCTTTATAAGAGTAGAGATGGATAAATGATTGATCCATGGTCGGATAATCCCCAGTTGAGCTTTCTGTAATAAGATACGTAATATTTTAATCGGATATATAAAAATGCTATCACTATCAATCATAATTTTGAAGTACGTATGAGATACACATGCTAACCAACTCATCGTTGTGAGTGAGGTGAGATTTTGAACCCCTTTTTTGGTCGGTCATTCCCCTTCCACTAGAATCTGAAGCCCGATTAGCTTTGTTGACCGCGCTCTTTTTAAGAAAACTGGGCAAACCCCATTTTGCTTGCAGCTCCTGCCAAGCATCAGCACCGATCCACTCAGGCTTCTTATTTTTATGACGAGCTTTGTTAAGCCTATTCTTTAGGAGGTCTGTTCCCTTGTGCTCAAATGTTTTCCAAACGGCGTCATATTGGTCAGCTCTCCAATAGTAAACTCTTTATACAATGAGAAACGTTAAACTTATACAATAATGAATGAAAAAATATAAAAGACAATTTGTATGTATATATCAAGACATACTTGGAATTTGGAGAACCATATGTATCTAGTTTGTATATCCCATGCCTCTGTATATCCGTTTATGAAAATATGGGTGATCGTCTTCACGGTCTCCAAGGCATGATTGAACCTAATGAATATAAATCATATGTAAACACAAGAATCAAGATTTGCATCATCATATCATAAATAACGAACAAAAGTAAACTTACTCATGTCCCCGAGAATAAATAACGAGCTTTCCGTCAACTCTGATATTATCGGAAGTCTCAGTCAGCATATCATCACTAAATAGCTCGTCTTCGCCATGGCCAGATATGTGTTGATGAGAGTCGTCGTACGGATCGTCTCGAATGTGCAGGTCCATTGTGGGGGGCATATGGAGGCCACATCGGTTAGATCCTCCTCCACTACCGATAACCTTCTCTTTACTTTTTTCTTGAACCCGTCATCTGCACTCAAAGCAAAAACATCACATAGCAAGAACCTTTTTACATTCAGGTCAAAAAAATCTTTATTTTGTTTATTTTTAACATTTTACATTACATTAGGTAATCGATCACTCAATTGCATTACAACATTCATTGTGTTCTACATATATATGTTCACAACCCAAGCAAAATATTAATTCATAGTAAATTTTAGTCTTCTTCATCTTCGTCTTCTTCTTCTTTATCATTGCCATATTAACTCATATTTTCGCCATCCTCCTCCTCATCATCTTCAAACTCAGAATTGAATTCTTCATCGTCATTATTTTGACCCATTTCATCAACTTCTACATCATCATTGGCCATGTGTTGAAGGTATAATTGGTTGACCTCTTCTATAGAATCCATACAATCAACAAGATTACCCATCGGTTCATTATCGATGACACTATTCACTGTTCCAGATGACTCTTGGAACGGTTCATGAGTAATCTCTTCATTCACGACTCGACTTCATGGTCTTATTTTGATAACAAACCGCCAATGAGATTTATCTCTTCTAATACCGGGGTAAGGGACGTAATACACTTGAGACGCATATTACGCAAGTATGAAAGGATTATCTTTTGGGTATCTCTCATTAATTTTTATTTCAACAATGTCATACTGTGGGTGTACCTTGATAACCCTATTCAATACCGAATCATACCAGTTCATTTGAACATCACAATCTCTTTTTGAGGCACGCCGGGATACTCTAATTTAATAACTTCCTTTATTATGCCATGAAAGTTTGTAACCCTGTCACGTATTATACAAACACCGAAATTAGAGGTCTTCGTATGTGGGGTCATATCTTTCGTATGGAACAGATATCCATTATAATAGAACCTGTTGAAAGTCTTGACCTTCTTCATTGGAACCCAAGCTAAATTGAGAAAATACTAATTTTCAACATTATTTTTTGGATTATGCACCTACATATAAAAATATTTTCAATCAGCGTATTTAATTAAAGATATTTTGTGAAAACCACAAAGTGTTCAGATATACAATTTAATTAAGTGTTTATGTTGTATAATGAAATACTCACATAGAGCTTAAACCATTCAACAAAATTATTCTCGATGGATTCCTCAACCTCTTGATCACTTAGATGTGACAGTTGTATCAAATGGTTGATCTATACGTCCTACATAAAACGTGAGGAATCATTCAGAGCTATCTACATTCCTCTTAACACATTATATACAAAATGTTAAGGATGGTACTCACTCAATTATGGGGACAACTTCATCACAATTGATGCGTACATGTAAGGCAGCTTTGCTCCACTCATCATCTATCAAAAAACATTCCTTGTATTTTCTTTCTAGCTTTCCAGATCATTTGAATACAGACAAAGTGTAAGGCAGCTCCTCATCAGAAGAGACGTCATCCTCATTATGACGAGATCTTGTACTTTTTGTATGGATGTGACTTTCAAAATAATAAGATGAAAAGTACGACAACCCTTGCTTTAGATATGCCTCACATATTGGTCTTTCAACTTTTGCTATGTTCTTAACCATTCCCTTTAAGTTATGTAAGAACCTAAACAATGTGTTATTTTAACTTCTTAAAAATGATAGTTCTTTATAACGTAATTTAACATATGAAATTTAAAATTCATAATAATTTAATTACCTCTCGAAAGAATACATCCACCGGTATTGCACTGGGCCACACATGGCACCTTCAAACAGTAGGTGTACAGTCAAGTGCTCCATTGAGTCAAAAAATTCAGCCGGGAAAATGCATTCCAATTTGCATAAAATGATTGGAATGTTACTATCCAATTGTAGTAGATTTCCCTCACTTAACTCTGTTGAACACAAATCTTTAAAAAATTGACTTATTTCAGTTAATGGCTTCCAAGCATTATATGGGAGTGCGTTTAATGCCATTGGGAGCAAACATTGCATAAAGATGTGACAGTCTTGACTCTTCATACCGTGTAAGTTAGTTCCAGATTGGTCTACACAATTAGCTAAATTTGATGCATAACAGTCAGGCATCTTCAAACATTTAAGCCAATCACATAACTCGCATCGTTGTTCAACAGTTAAAGTGAAAGTGGCCCGTGGTACCGTTTGAAAGATACTGTAGATGTAACTCCGGATGCTTGCAATACTCCAACAAGTCAAGTCTAGCATTCTCGTTATCCTGTGTTTTATTTTTTACATCCATTACAGTATTTATTATGTTATCAAAAAAAAAAATTCAGTGTGCATTACGTCCAAATTGTGGCGGATGAGATTATCCTTCTAATACGGCAACTCCCAAAAAATGCATTGTTTGGTTCAATTTTGGTCCACACCATAACCTGGTATTTTTTAGAATCTTACGGGCATATCGGTTATTTTTTGCAAGTGCCACACAAAATCCCATGTTCGACCACCCATCATTCGAGAGGGAGGCGCAGATCGCTCATGTTTCTCTCTCAAGAAAGCATCTTTATTTTGCCTAAAAGGGTGAGTCTCAAGCAAAAACTATCTATGGCAATCAAACCACATCATTTTTTCACCATTCTTCAACCTAAATGATTTCGTATAGTGCATGCATATTAAACATGCCAGTTTCCCACACGTCATCCATCCAGACAACATTCCATATGCAGGAAAGTCATTAATTGTCAACATAAGGGCAGCTCTTAAACAAAAGGTGTGTCTCCTCGAGACATCAAAAGTTTCAACTCCGTCTGACCACAACTCTTTCAACTCGTCAATTAAAGGTTCCAAATACACATCAATCCGATCCGATGGGTTGCGCAGTCCAAGAATCAAACATGTCAGAAACATATACGGAGTAGTCATGCAAATTTCTGGAGATAAGTTGTACGGAGTAATAATAACCGGCCAACAAGAATATGATTTTGATGTATGGTTGAAAGGATTAAATCCATGCATCAGCACACAGTCCAAGTCTAATGTTTCGCAGTTCGGTCGCAATGTATGGATGTTTATCATTAAAATGCTTCCACGCTATACCATCCGAAGGATGACAAAGAACCATCGGGCAATAACTAATTGTACATCCAACTTCAACTCACACGAATATTTTTCATTTTCTATAATAAACATGATTATGTCATTTAGTCACCACTGAAATTCCTATTTAAAAATAGCCAACAAACATACATATACTCATCAAAATATATCTCATAAGCAACATATAACGTGTGAAACATTATTTTAACATATGCAACATAACACAACATAACATATGCAACATAACACAATGTAACACTAACATCATTATTCTCACACTACAAATTCGTTACAAATTTCAAAACTGACATCATTATTCTCATAGTAACATGAAACATACTAACACAACGTAACACTAACAACATTATTCTCAAACATAATACTAACATCATTATTCTCATACTAACATGAAACATAAATTGACTACAAATTTCAAATATAATACTACCATGCTTATTCACATACTAATAAATTACAGCAAATATAAAATGTAACTAATATTATTAATAACATATAAATACACAAATATTGAGTAGTTTAAAACATACCTTGCAATTTTCGAACCACTAAAACTTATGAATATATAAAACCTAACAATAATTACAAAAAAAAACAAAAAAAATGTTAGAAATATACTTTAAATTGTAAAACAAAAAAAAAATTGAAGGTGAAGAGGGGGGGGGGCAGGGTTGGGGCTAGGAAGGGGGGTATGTGTTTTGGGGTGGGAGGTGGGAAGGATAGGTGCGCAGGCGGTCACCGGTGTGGCGGCTCCGCCGCATAGAGGGTGGAGGTTGGGGGGGCGGGATTGCGGATGGAGGGGGGAGAGGGTTTGGGGCTTGGGGTGGGAGATTTGGACTGGGGGGGGCGAATGGGTGGTGCACGGCGACTGTCGCCGTGCACCTGCCACCACACGGGGATGGGGTTTGGGGGGGAGGGATGACAAACCTTTGGGGGAGAAGAAGAGAAGTGAGGGAAAAAAAATTTCTAAGTGTTATATATATAGGTAGGATTAGCCACGGCCTAACCGTGGCTAATTTGGCCACCGATTTAAATTAGCCACGGTCTAACCGTGGCTAATCCGTGGCCAACAAGGCCATCGATCTACTTTACCTACGGCCTGACCATGGCTAATTACATATACATACATATATATATATATATATATATATATTTGGGGTAAAAAATTAGCGATTTTCCTTATGTTTCAAATTTAGGTTTAGCCACGTTTTAAATTAATTAGATCAATCGAAATTATAATGCCGCCAAATAATTGAAACGATCATCTATAAATCCTTATGATAAATATATATATATATATATCATAATGAAATCATTAACATAATATATATATATATATATATATATATATCTGTTAGTTAAAATATTTATTCGATTGATAATAGGAAATTAAATGAGGGTTATTATTTATCTTCAAAGATAATTTATTTGACTGATAATAGAAATTAGAATAACACGTACAGCTTTGTTCGATTGTTGATAAAACTATAATATAAGTTGGGATATTTTATCAATTATAAACTTTTAAAATTATATAATTAACTCGTACAACTAAATAACTAACCATATATGTAAATGAAATTCACATGCATACTTATTTTAATACTCTAATATTATGATATTATAATATACAATTGTGAAACTTAAACTGAAAAATAATTTGATCAATACAACATTATAATTAATATATATCATCAAATAAATTAAACGATCATTCGTCATTTCAAATGATCGTTATATATATATATATATATATATAAATTGATTATCACTCAATCATTTACATTAATTAGTTATATATCATTTTAATTGCAAGATTTATTTGACTGAAAATAGAAAATAGAATAACAGATTTATCTTCAAAAAAATGAATTAAATCGAGCACAAATAAAATAATTAAAAAAAATTAGTTAGCCGTGGCTAAGTACCTAGGCCACGGTTTTGCCACGATTAGGTCGTAGCTAATATATATCGACGATTTCGATTTAACTTTGCCATAATTTTTTTTTTTGTGATAATATACATCGGTGATAAAATTATAATATAAATTACAATATTTTATCAATTATAAACTTTTGAAATTAATCACTCAATTAACTCGTACAACTGATTAATAAATAACCGTATATGTAAATGAAACTCGTATGCGTCCATATATATATATATATATATATATGTATGTGCACTTATATATTTTGTGTATATATATATAATAACACTCTAATATTGTGATATTATAATAAATATTTGTGAAACTTAAATTGAGAATTAGTTCGATCAATATATTCTTATAATTAATATATATTATCAAATAATTTAAACGATCATTCGCCATTCCTAAGGATCGTTTTATATATAAATATACACAATCATTAACATTAATTAGTTACACATCAATTTATTTACAAGATTTATTTAACTGATAATACAAAATAGAATAACACATTTATCTTCAATGTTAACAAATTATGTCAAGCACAAACAAAACAATTCAAAAAAAATTTATCTAGCCACGGTCTAGCAGTGGCTCACCCGTAGCTATTGGCCACGGCCAGACCGTGGCTAACCCGTAGTCATTATCCACGGCTTGGCCATGGCTAACCCGTAGCCATTAGCCACGGTCTGACTGTGGCTAATTCTTGACTATTAGACTGCGGCTAAATTCGCCCCAATATCAGCCACCAAAATTCGTGGCTTGACCATGGCAAATATAGCCACCGCTTGACTGTGGTTAATTTAGCCACGGGCAATTCGTGGCTAATCCATGGCTAAGTTTATTTTGTAAATTTTTTTTTTATCCGTGGCTATTAGCTATTTTTCTAGTAGTGACTACTAAGAAAATAACATAATTTGACACATATAATGAGATAGTTTCACATTTAAGTATTTACTTTAACACCTCATAAAACTAAAGTGCATCAATAAGCTATACTAGACTTGAACTAGAATGTGTTTCTTGTGATACTTTGAAGTGACAAAATAGGCTATTGTTACACTCAAATACATGACATTTTAGCTAATGTTACTAAAAGCATTTTGATTTGGTAACACTAGCTATAGTATCATGTATTTGAGTATAGCATTGGCCTATTTTGACATTTTGTAGTTTTACAAAATCTATATTAAAATTAAAACTTCATATAATTTATTGAGACACTTTGGTAAAGTACCACAATTTGTAGATAAGACACTTTTGAAAAGTGTTATATTATATATGTCAAATTAGATATTTTTTATAGTAGCATTATATCTCATTTAAAAGGGGTTGCCATGCCTCCAAATGAGAACATTTATGAACATTAAACTGTGACCAGTATTTCTATAAATAGGTTCCAAAAATTACAATAATATCATATTATAGGAATTTATTCAACCAAATACCAACAAACTAATCAAAAGAACTCTTGGAAACACTTATGTGGCAATTGTTCCAATTAATAGCTTCCACTTCAAAGAAAAATCTTAGGAAGCAATTCCTTTTTGGTTGGTGTTTGGACCCAAAAATGAATTTTTGTATAATTTTAGAATGGGCTAGTTTTTAGCCATACTAAAAAGAAAAAGAAAGAGGCCCAGATCACTCCGACACAGAACAAGGCTAGCCCATGTCAAGGCCAGGGCTGAAGTAAAGGCCCACAGTCCAATCGGCCAAAAGTATAATTAAATAAAATTAAAAAGTTAAAATTAAACCCTTACTTTTAGGGTTGTTAAGCAAGAAAATAATAAATGGCTAAAAATAGGCATTGTTATAACTAAACATGCCAAGTTAGGATTAGGTGGAAGAGTTTTATTTTACTAGTACTTGATTAGGATTTCTATAACCAGTATATTTCTTTCCTTTTTAAGTTTTAAATGCCTGCTCAAGTTAGGATTTTCCTTTTTAAGTCTTAAATTCCTAAGTCAAGTTAGGATTTTCTAGTTATTATATATAGGAGACCTCGATTATTCTTTGAATCAATCAATAACACAGTTTTATAGACTTTTTCCCACATTTATGAATTGAGACTTTTTTTATGAATTATTGTGATATAATTCTTGCATGTTACGTTTACTTGCTTCATCAATTGGTAATCAGAGCATGGCTAACCAATCAAATGGGAAAAGCAGTGTTTCCAACAATGGCGATCGTGTAATTGAGACAACAAAAGAATGGAGGCGACAAGTAGATCAACAATTTGATCAATTGGAGAGACGCTTTAATGATGTCGTTGTAAAACTTGAAACCCTAGCTTCGGGAGTAAACATAAACAAGGCAGAAGGGAGGATTCGAGCCAGTGAAGAGGTGGCTCACTGCCCACCAAACAAAAGAACTGTTTTCAATAATCAACATAGACAACTTGTCTGTGATGATGATAGTTCTGACGATCATCTTTATGAAGTAGTAGGAAGCGCACAAAATGTAAGGAGACAACAATATCGCTATAAGGAAAGAGATGCATCATATTTCCATTTAAAGGTAGATATCCCTAGCTTGAATTGTAATCTAAATATTGAATAATTCCTAGATTGGATTGCTAGAGTTGAAAGATTCCTTGGTAGGAAAATTACAAAAATCTCCCCTAAGGTTTGGTGAAATTATAAAATAAATCCCTCAACTATCGAAAATTACCATTAGCCCTCTGAGGTTTACATAAATTATGTATCAGTTAACGGAGGGCTAAAAATTTCAAAATTACCCTTAATGTTTTATTTATGAAAACCCCCTAGAGGTTTGGTGAAACTACAAAAAAAAAACCTTAGGTATTAATTAGAATTTACAACCACCCCCCACCCCCAATTAACGACGACAGCAACATCCTTATAACGATCCCGGTAACCAAGTTTGTTTTATATAATTTACATTCAAAAGCAAGTAATAGAAAACATGCTTAAATATATAATAAAATGTCAAGATAATACAACCAGTTCAAAATGCTGGACACAAAGGTACGTTTACAACATACATAAAGTCAACTATTACAAAATAATAAGTACGCAGCGGAATTTCGTCGCTCTCTTTCTAATAAAAGGCTTCAAAGGGTTCTTCCTCCTCGCCTTTATTTAAGCTAGTATCATGCTCATCTAAAAAATATATCATACGAACACAATCAACATGCAGTTGAGTAGAAACCTTACTTAAGCATATAAGTAGAGGTTTTTCTTGTCTCTTGAAGGAGGTTACCTGACGTCATGAAAATTGGTTTCACTACTTTGTGCATTCTTAGTTAAAATTATGTGCTAGAATATGGTCTTGCAAATATTATTTCATTTTATGAAATATTATATGATCATTATGTGCTTAGATGTTCATCAAGTTTACTATATTACAAGTTTAGGGTAATATAGTATATCTGACATATGTTCATCTTATTTGGAAAATTTAATATGTTTCTATGAGAAGGGTTAGTTTGACAAAATATATGATTTCTTGCAAACACATGATTTAAAGTTACAAAATATATTTATATTGTATCCTCTATAAATATATATGGGTCAAATAAACCCTTTTATGTTTGTATATATATATATATATATATCATATATATATCTACGTATCATAAATACATAATATATATATATAGGTATATAAATAATTATAATTACATAGTTGATAAATAGACATATAGTACGTATAGATATATATCTACCTAATCATGATTAGAAAGATGATAATATAGATTAGATAAATAGGAGTATATATATAAAGATACCAAACTATATTTTTTTTATATTGTATATATATATATATATATCATACGTATATATATAGTTGTATATTGCAAAGATATATATATATATATATAATTCGTACATATACATATAAGCATGTTGAGTGGTTGATATTATATAAATATATATATATGATGTATATATATATATATAAATATAGTTATAGGTAATTATATGGTTAATCTAGATTTATGGCTTAATTAGGCGTTTAATCTAAATTGCTATTATGTTTAGTCTAAGTCTTTATTTTAATGATATGTTTAGTCTAAATATATATATAAAAATATATAAACATATATATGTATGTGAGACCGTGTATATATATATTTACATATTATTATGTTTTGACTAGATTTTTGGTTTAAAATATTCTCTTCTATTAATTTCATTTTATATTAATGATATTATTTTAAGATGTTGGAATAACATATTAAAATATGGAAGCAAGACTTCCAAAATTATGCTATGTTAATAAATTATGAATGTGAAACGGGCCCGAAATGTATCGGAGTGGTTTGGGTGAGTTCCGTCGGGACATACCAATGGGGTAGCCGGCTGTAAGAGTTCTCACTCCCTCCATCTCCTAATCGCCCCTTGGGTAGACGGAGAGATCTACTCAAGAGAGAGGGTCATAGGAAAAATTTGGCGTAACACCCGGGATACGACCATTGGAGGATAAGGCAGGCGGGAGTAATGTGCTGGTTGTTATTTCGGCCGGGGGAGTCATAAGGGTCACTTTTAGGTGACGAGAAAGGTTTGAAATTGAAAAACTATATGTATTTGTGCAAAGTGAAGAATGTGTCTATGTGCAAATCACACACGATCACCTTATGTGATTAAGTAATGTTTCTACTCAACTGCATGTTGATCGTGTTCATATGATATATTTTTTAGATGAGCCCGATACTAGCTTAAATAAAGGCGAGGAGAAAGAACCCTTTGAAGCCTTTTACTAGAAAGATAGCGATGAAATTCTGTTGTGTACTTATTATTTTGTAATTGTTGATTTTATGTATGTTGTGAACGTACCTTTGTGTCCGGCGTTTTGAACTGGTTGTATTATCTTGAAATTTTATTATACATTTAAGCATGTTTTCTATTACTTGCTTTTGAATGTAAATTATATAAAACAAACTTGGTTACCGGGATCGTTATAAGTGGTATCAGAGCAGATTGCCAGCCGAAAAATCGGGAGCTAAGTGCTCTGTGGGGCAAAGTGCTATGCACACGGGAGCCACCTCTTGAGCCTGTAGAGCAAATGTTACGTCTTGAGCCCACGAGGCCAAGTGCAATGTATTGAAAGCCTTGAGCCCATGAGGCCAAGTACTATGTCTTGAATGTTTTGAGCCTGCGGGGCAAAGTGCTACGTGTGCGAAAGACGCCTTTTGAACCCACAGGAGCTACCTCTAGAGTCCCAACGCGTGGTAGTTGGTAATAGTATGCGTGATTTTTGCTACAAAACTTCGAGGGTATCTATTGGATTTCGTATTTGATTGATATATATTTTGGGTTTACACCTAAGCTGTGCTGGGTAAGGATTCTCGGCGTAAGATTTCGAAATAGAAAGGAGATAGGCTTGATCCGAGAAGGTTAATTAGGAATGAATTTCCTTGGGTAGTGTTTGACATGCAGGGTGGCAGGTGTGGCTGGGCGGCCGACCAGTGCATGCTTTGCTCCCTAAATGGAAAATACTTGACGAATTCGAGTATAAGGCGAATTTTGTTTTTGGATAATAGCTGTAAATGACTACTTGTGGAATTATGTGACTTAAGTTCTATGTGTGTAAAATCCACCTCTTGAACCTGTAGGAACCAACTCGATAGTCACCACGGGTAGATATGAAAGTTGCTAAGACCTTTAGTGCATCTAATGGACTTTATATTAGGTTAAACTATATTTTGCAAAAACGTATCTTTTGGTAAAAATTAGTACTGAAATAGGGACCTTGAGGATTGGGAAAGGTAGAGGCTATGTACTTTGTTGAACTTAAGAAAAGCAAGTTTTTCAAGCTTGTGGTGGTTTAAGGCTTGGAATTTGAGATAGGATTCATAATTATACTAGGGTAGTAGAAACGGTATTGAGAATTAAAAAGTACAACGCAGCAGTTGATAAATTAAGACACTTTGTGAGACTACAATCTATGGGCGGCCCAAGTGAAAGGAACTCTGGAGGATATATCAAAGCTGCAAGAATGGGTGTGCAAGGTAACCAAACAAACCTACAGTGTGGAAGGTACGCATTTAGCTTGTTTCATTTATCTAGAATTTTGATTGATCCAAATTCATTACATGTTTTCCCAACTAGAGGTTCAACTTGATATTTATCGAATGAATCAGAAATAGCCGCTATCCAATATTGATGAGTTATTTGATTAAGTAAAAGAAGTTTCAGTATATTCCAAATCTGATTTGAAATTAGGTGAGAAGGTGAAGGGGAATTTTAGTAGTCATGGGAAGAAGAGCAATTATGGAATAGAATAAAGATATATAACAAAGCTACTGGGAATGATGAACTTTAAGTATAGGTTTCTATTTTAGGCAAAGTGTGTAATAGTTAAATGACGATTCCCTTGTGATAGTTATATTTCTTATTTATTTTCGTAGGACCTCATTATTACTTATTCAAAAGATCTCTAAAATTTATTTTACTTGGAAACAACCTTTTATAATCTCCATAGGAGATGTACTTTTTAATCGAACCTTGAAGTCTATATTCTTTGATTTGTTTCTAAAGCTATAAGTTTGCTTATTACATATTATTTTTGGCCCTATATATATTCACAATAGCAATATTTCTTTGGGATATCTCTTACAACCAATATCCATTGTCTAATGTAAAGGAAAGAAAATGTCAATTTTGTCTTTAACTTTCTTTTAAAACAATGATTCCAATAGCAAGTCTTTTGTTTCCATAATCATTCTTTTTGCTTTTAAGGCACTTTTCAAAATTTTCTCAATTAACATCCCTTTCATCTCTTTCTTGAAAAGTTTGTGATAGAGGAAATTTCCAAATTATTTCACCTATTAGAAAAAAGCTTGAAATTTTTGTGATTTACGCCAATCTAATTTTTCTTAGTTGACACTTCAATTGATCAAGTTGTTATTCAAACTTGTATGCATTCTCGTGTGAATTAATAATAATCACTTAACAATCTTTTATTCCATTCGCACTTTTAAACTTCAAACATGAAAATTTGTTGAAACAAGTCTTGAAAACTTGATGAGTTATCATGGATCTCTAGTAAACTTCTTCCTGTATATTCTTAAATGATATTTAAAAATAAAAATATTGACAAATATTTTCAAATCCTACTACATTTATGACTCACTTCTTCCACTTGTCGATCTTTTGTTGCTATTACTTAAAATTTTTGTTTTTGACTTTGTTGTATACATCTTAGATCTAATTTTGTAGTCATCCGGACTATCACATCCCTTACTCATATTTGAACTTATCACCGAAGATTTCGTTATAGGATTACTTTGAACCTAGCAAGGAAATAATGCAATATGGATAGTTGTGGATAGACTTATGAAAAACTTCCACTTCATTCTGTGGTTTAGAATGGGAGAATATTAGAACCAAGACATAGTTGGACTACTTGGTGCTTGGTGCCTCGGTTAGTATAGTCTTAAACAGAAACCCACCGTTTGCCCTAAATTTTGGCAAGAATTACAAAATGTTTGAACCACTAAGTTAAACGTTAGTATTTCTCTTCAACCTCAAACTGGTGGACAACTAGAAAGAATCATACAAACCCTTGAAGATATACTTCGAATTTGAAGCAAGTTAAGATCGACACCTTTCACTAGCTAAGATTTGCCTATCACAATAATGATTAATCTATAGTTAGCATGATCCTTTTTCAAGAACTTTATGTGCAAGGAAATAGATCCACAGTATACTGGAATGAAATGGCAAAAGTGAAGCCCAAAGTTAGTACAGGAAATCACCAAAGTCACCAAAGTAACTCGAAGGTGAATGACAGAAACACAAAGTCACTAAAAGAGTTACTTCGATAAGAGATGAAAAGATTTGGAATCTAGCTTAGGAAAAAGGAGTCTTGAGATTTGGGAAACAAATGAAACGTTTAATCCAAGATATAACTGTTCGTTTGACATATTGGGAAGAATAGGAAAAGTAGTAATGTAAGTTGGCATTACCTTCTACCTACTAGAGGTGCATAATGTCTTCTATGTATCTATACCCAAGAAATATCACTCCAATCCCTCACATACACTAAACCATGACACCCTAGATATTGACCCAGATTTAAACTATGTTGAAGAGCCTATTGAAAATATCGAATTTAAGGAATGCACTTTAAGGAACAAGACAAGCCCATTAGGACGAGTGCTATGGAAACATCATGGGATTTAAGAAACCACTTGGGAATGATTGAACGAAGTACAAGAGAAGTACCCACAAATATACGAATAAGGACTTGACATATGTGAACGAATTTTGCGAAACCATTCTATTCCGATAGTCCAAGTGTTGTGGAAATATCATAATCTCGAGGAAACCACATGGGAGAAACTAGACGAGAAGATGGACAATTATCCACATCTCTTTAACTAGCAAAACACAATTTCGAGGACGAAATTTTCTAAGGAGGGGAGGAGTATTTACATACACGGTCTCACATACATATATATATGTGTATATATTTATATATATATATATTTAGACTAAACATATCATTAAAATAAAGACTTAGACTAAACATAATAGCAATTTAGATTAAACGCCTAATTAAGCCATAAATCTAGATTAACCATATAATTACCCATAACTATATTTATATATATATATATATATATATTTATATAATATCAAACACTCAACATGCTTATATGTATATGTACGAATTATATATATATATATATATCTTTGCAATATACAACTATATATATATATATACGTATGATATATATATATACAATATAAAAACAATATAGTTTGGTATCTTTATATATATACTCCTATTTATCTAATCTATGTTATCACCTTTCTAATCATGATTAGGTAGATATATATCTATACGTACTATATGTCTATTTATCAACTATGTAATTATAATTATTTATATACCTATATATATTATGTATATATGATACGTAGATATATATATGATATATATATATATATACAAACATAAAAGGGTTTATTTGAACCATATATATTTATAGAGGATACAATATAAATATATTTTTTAACTTTAAATCATGTGTTTGCAAGAAATCATATATTTTTTCAAACTAACCCTTCTCATAGAAACATATTAAATTTTCCAAATAAGATGAACATATGTCAAATATACTATATTACCCTAAACTTGTAATATAGTAAACTTTCATGAACATCTAAGCACATAATGATCATATAATATTTCATAAAATGAAATAATATTTGCAAGACCATATTCTAGCACATAATTTTAACTAAGAATGCACAAAGTAGTGAAACCAATTTCATGACTTCATGTAAGCTCCTTCAAGAGACAAGTTAAGTAAGGTTTCTACCTTTGTTCTTTCCTTTTATTTTGAGGGTATAGTGTAGTGTAGTGTTGGAAAGATAGGAAATTAGTGGATTTTGGAAGAAAACAAAGAAAGTGTGAGGGTGTGTGGAGTGGCCGGTTGAAATGAGGGAAAAAAAAAAGGGATCTTTTGGTCTTGTTTATAGGATGAAGAAGAAGAAAGCAATTATTTTATTATTAGGTCATTTTCTTCATAATTACAATTTTTCCACCTAGATTAATACATTAAATTAATTCTTCCATGTGGAAGACTAATTAAGCTTGGGTGTACATGCTATGATATGATTCATAGGCTAAGTAAATGTGAGCCATGCAACAATATTTATTTATGGTATATTAGAGAAGATTTTTCTTGTAAAATATCATGCAATAGGTTAATATCTATAATTTATATTTTGCCTTCAATTAAAATCCGAAAATTAAGGTTTAATTTTTTTTAAAATTCAAAATTTATACTTATAATTTTAGGAAATATATTATGGTAATTAAAAATTCGAATTTTATATTTTTATTTGGAAGTTTGTAATTTTATTGGGAATTTATGACTTAATTTGAGCAAAATTCGAAAATCAAGGAAATTAAATTCTAATTTTGAAAAATATATTTTTCCAAGTCATAATAGTCTAGGATGTGTAATAATTAATTATGAAAGAATAAAATACATTTTTGAAAAAAATATTATTTGTAGAGAAAGTAAATTTATAAATTCTTATAAATGAGAAAAGAATTTAGGAAACTTAATGGTTTTAGGAAATTATTTTTCCTAAATATATATATATATATATATAATAGAGATAGCCAAATATACAATTATATATGAATGGTAAAGATTAATACACATTTTGATAGTTGAAATACTAAGAGGTAAAATTTACATATAGTCTTCCTTTTTACCACATGTTACATGAAAATGACATAATTAGGTAATTAAACTAATAGAAACATATTTAACTAATTATATATATTATATTTATAGTTGTTTTCGGATTTTCCCATATATTTTGATAATACTATTTCAAAAATGTTAAAATTGTGAAGTAAATAATTAATTCTAGTAATTGTATAGTTTATACTAAAATAATTTTTATTATTAATATCGAATTTAGGGAGGAAAATGAAAATTAAATTTCATGATATGGAGACAATATCACCAATAATAAAATTAATACCGGCAGTTTAGGTTTGTGGGTAGTTTTCGAAAAAAATTTGAGAGAAAAGTCGCAGGTTTCAACTTCACAATTAACAAATCGCATTTTTTAATAAATGCATGCAATGCAATGCACATTTATTCACAATAAAAGGATTTTCTTATAAAATAGTAAACATACTTCATAATTTTAAATTTAAAATAACGTGGTTTACCGGGTCGTCACAGTCCTCACATCAAAAATTTATAAAACACACATCTTAAGAATCCCCAACTCCAGAGTGATGGCTAGTCAATATCATTCGACCTCGTTTAACTATCGATCAACGCGCCTTGATTCTCACATTTCTAATGAACTTTGATGGAATTCGACAATGTCAACACTATTGAAATTATCTCACTTCAAAGATTCCAAATCTGTAAGAAGCAACCACGTCTTAGCCTTCTCATCGTTGGTCAAAGGGGTTCTCTTCTCCAATCATCGATTTGCTAGTCGGTGGTACCGGCAATCTAGTATTGACACCTTTTTTTAGATCTCAACCATCACAAAAATCATAAAATCCTTGAGGAAAAAAAAACTAAAGGTTTTCTCCCCTCTCAATTGCGAAATTAACAAACCCTAATGGTAGGAGTTTTTATTTAGATGAGCAAACCTTAGGGGTGTATTGTAAATCCTAACACTTGAAGGTGGGTTTTTTTGTATTTTTAGCAAACCTCAAGGGAGGTGTTTTTAATACATCACTTTAACCAACAATTAATAAAATATTGAACGAGAGTATTTTAGAAAAATTACATAATTTGTTTTTAACAAAAACCTAATGAAACCCTAACGGAAGAGGGGTAATGGCAATTTTCAATAGTTGGAGGATTTTTTTATAATTTTGCCAAAACTTAGGGGAGGTTTTTGTAATTCGCCCTTCTTCGGTTATATGAATATACTTGAAGAGAAGAAGGTGCAATTAGTAGCAAGCAGATTGAAGGGATGTGCTTCGAAATGTTAGGATAGAATTCAATCACATAGAGTACGAAAGGGAAACAACATGTACGATCTTGGGAGAAAATGAGACGACTCTTGAGGAGAGATTTTCTACCACTAGATTATGACCAAATTTTGTTTCAACACTTCGAACGGTGTCATCAAAGAACAAAGTCTATTCATGATTACATTGCTAAATTTATGATGAGAGTCAATAGGTCTCCAAATATCTTGAGGAACTAAAGCCGCCACTTAAAGACAAAATTGGGGTTCAAGTCATAAGAACCATGGCTGAAGGCTGTAATGTTGCATTAAGAGTTCTGTACATGACGCAGGAGAGGACGAAGCTAGATCGATCTTAAAAAAGTTTTGGCAAGCATTATCACAATTTATACAGGGATAAGAACAAAACATCCCAAGCTTCAAGTTCAAATAAATATGAGAAAGAGAAGGCGACGGAAAAACAAAAGGTGACGAACGACAAGGAGGCACGAAAGATTACAAATCCCTACTCAAGACCAACCTATGGCAAGTACTACAAGTGCAGACAGCTTAGGCACCAATCTAGTGATTGTCCTCTACGAAAATCAATCAACATTGTAGACAAAGGAGAGGAGGAAGATAATGAGATCTATTGTGGACCTAATGGGTACAATGAAGAGTATGAAGCAGGCTCAGATGAGCAAAACCTCATGGTTTGGAAATTGATGCTTTCACCTAAACAAGAAGACAACTCTCAGAGACATCAATTGTTCCAAACCAGGTGCACTATCACTAATCATTTCTTTGATGTCATTATTGATAGTGGTATCTCTGAGAATATTATTGGGAAAGACACTATTGAACAACTAGAGTTAAAGATTGAAAAACATCCTAACCCCTACACTATTAGTTAGATGAAAGCTGCTGAGAAAATCCATACTATTGAGAGATGTAAAGTGCCTTTCTCTATTGGTAAGTATAGGAATGAGGTATATTTTGATATCATAGATATGGATGAATGCCATTTGTTACTTGGTGAACTATGGTAGTTTGATGTTGCAACTTAATATGATGGAAGGGAAAACACATACAAGTTGGAGAAGATGAAATCAAGATAAACTTGTTGCCTATGAAAGTGAGATATAAACCCAAAGCTCCTAAAGTGTAGGGAAAGACTTTCTTTACCGTGACTACGTATATTCATGAAATTGAAGAAGATTGTAAGCAAGTCAGAGAAATTCATGCTTTGATTGTAAAGCAAGCTTTAACTATAAGGGGGGAGCAACAAGAAAGAGAATATCCTAATGCCATAAAGCCACTATTGGAGGAATTCGCCAAAATCTTGCCTGACGAGTTACCAGATGACTTACCTCGAATGCAAGACGTAAAACATCACATTGATTTGATTTCTGGCGCTAGTTTGCCTAACCTACCGCGTTACCAAATAAGTCCTAAAGAGAGTGAAATTTTGAAAGAAAAGGTTGAAGAATTGCTACAAAAGGGGCATATTCAAGAGAGCATGATTCCACGTGCAGTCCTAGCCTTCTTAACACCAAATAAAGATAGTAATTGGTGTACGAGTGTGGACAGTCGCGCCATTATCAAAATCACTATAGGGTATAAATTTCCTATCCCTCACCTTGATGAAATGCTTGATCATTTACATGGTGCTAGACTCTTAACAAAGATAGACCGTGGGAGTGGCTACCACCAAATTCACATTAGACTCGGGGATGAGTGGAAAACAACATTTATACCCAAGCACCGGCTGTATAAATGGCTTGTGATGTTATTTGAGCTAACTAATATTGCTAGTACTATCATACGGTTGACGAATCAGATGAGTCTTTATATCCTGATAGAGTTGCAAACTCGAGGTCGAGTTTTTCTCAAGTAGGGGAGAATGACGTAGAGTTAATGGTGGAAGAGTTTTATTTTAGTAATATTTTATTAGAATTCCTAAAACTAATATATTTTTCCTTTTTAAGTTTTACATTTCTGTTCAAGTTAGTATTTTCCTTTTTATGTCTTAAATTCCTATTCAAGTTAATGATTTCCTTTTAAGTTATGGATTAAGTTAGGATTTTCTAGTTATTACATATAGAAAACTTCTATTATCCTTAGGATTAATCAATAATACAATTTTATAGAATTTTTCCTACATTTTTGGAATGAGACTTTTCTTAAGAATTATTGTAATATAATTCTTGCATTTTAATGCTTACTCGTTGTGTCGTGTACTTTATCTAAACGTCTTTGTTTCATTGGGCAAGTCGATTTTAACCACTCTCTACATGGGCAAGTCGATTCTCACTGGCGGCCACTAGTTCAATTAAGCACAAATTTTAGAAACTCAAATCAAATTGGCCATTGATTACTGGTCAAAACCAATTTTGCCGTACTTGTGTAAATCAAACTAGAATTGCTATGCATCGATTGTTCGGATCTCAACCGTGCACGATATTATCTAATTTGACTTGTACATATAGTTTATAAGTACGACCAAATCTAAACCACAAGATGACAGGTGGAACCCGCACTCAATTGATGAAAGAATTTTTGTTGTTGAACCCATATCCTCTATAACTAAAAAACATAATTACTTAAACGAATCTAGAACGATCTACGAAATTAGAAGTGCTATGCTACTATGAATTATCTTAAAAAAGAAAAAGTACCGTACCAAGATGCATTAGTTTACTTTAACTGTCCCTAGCACCAAATTTTGAGCAGAAATCTTCGCAAATACACATCCCCAAGAAATAATTAAAATTGATATCAAAAAATCAACAAAAATACAAAAAGTTGACGAGGAAAGAAAAAAAGCAACGAAAAAGACTATACCTTGATCCGACAAGAATGTACTGAAGTGGATCGAATAAATTTCTAGCACAATCTAAACTATGGGATTTTGCCAATTTGATATGGTCGGGTAAACCTATACTCATTTACGGACTTATGTTCATAAATGGCAATCAAAATACATTGAATTTCCCAGAATAAAGACTAATCTTGACGGCAAATAACCACATTATACTCTGATCACCAAAATACCTCTTGCATAATGGGAATTCCAAAAAAGAATACAATAAGACATTCAGTGCTTCTGAGGTATCAAGTTTACGATAAGGTAGCCAAAGGTTGAAAAAAAAAAAAGGATATTTGTAATTCAAAACCGAACATTAGGCACATTTGTGGTGTTTTGTGAAATGGGGCTAGCCACAAAGGCTTTGGCACAATTAACCCTTCCAAAAGACATGGCACAGATGCAGCTCCTACCCTAGTCATTGTAGGGATCATCTCCACTAGGAGTCCACCTATCATGTCTATGCATATCGCTGCGATGCCTATGATGTCGTTCTTCCCGTTCAACATGACTCCTTTCCTTGGACGATGCATCAACATTAGATGACCTCTTTTCATGCCTGTGAGAATATTGGTCTTGTTTCTGCTCCTTGTGAAAGCGGTCTTCACTGTACCTAGACCTACTTCCACCGTACGAACGATCTGGACTTGACAACCTCTCGTGCCGGAAAGAGGACACACTTCGTTTCTCATGCTCATCAAAGTCTTCAACCTCAGAGCTACTTCTTTTCCTTCTGGGTGGTGAAGGGATCTAAATTCAAGAATTAAAGATCATATCAATTTACGATAATTACCAAAAACCCCAAGGTTTGTCTCAATAAAATAAAAAAATAAAAAATAAATTAAAAAAGAAGGAATTCCTCTATCTATTGAAATTACAATTATCAAGTTATCATCCTTGAGGTTTGCTTCCGTCTGATAAACAGCACCGCTTGTTAGTTGTCTTAATTACGAAAAGCCCCGCTATCTATTAGTGTCAAGGGAACTGCAATTTCTATAGATAAGGGGGCGGGTTTTGTAATTGAGGCAAACCTAGGGAATTTTTATTTAATTGTTCCTATTAATTTGCATGGCAAGAGTAACAGATTCACGGTTAAGCAGAAGGTCCAATTTGGAAGGAAAATGAGAAAAAATATTATAGTGGTTTACTTTTTCACTAGCCTCCTTAGTAGAACAAGTCAAATTATAAACAGCTCACAGAGGCACCAGACCAGATCAAGTAATGTTCTGAGCTTTTCCTTCAATTAATCAGCATGCCTATTTCACTTACCTGAAAGCGTGACATGTATCTTCCTTCAGGTGGAGGTGGTATGCCAAGCCTCTTTAAATCGTCCGATGGTATTGGTCTCCTGCTCTCACACAGAAGCATATACGAAAACTAAGATTGCATCAATTTCAGGTAGCAGGCAAACTCCAAAATAAGACACGGCAAAAAGGCTAACTAGCTACGTAGTCATATCCATTCAAAATTGTTAGTGACAGGATAAGAAGAGTATGGTGTACCATACCCATTTAATACGGAGTGATACACACCATATTCAATGGTATGGCACACCTCTCTCTCTCCCCCCCCCCCCCCCCTCCCCGCGCAAGCTTATTTGTTCTTAACTTCTTAAACACATTGTTTGTCAATTCCATACCCAGAAAATAAATCTTCCACATCCTGATTCAAAGGTGCCAATAAACTCTATACTTGGAGAGACCTAACAAGAAATGTTTCATTTTTGCTTATCCCTTTATCAAAATTACAATGATTACCATCTCTAAACTGTCCTTTGTTCTGGTTTTCTCACACCAGTTCCTATATATTTCCCTGTCCTGTCAGTACGCTTGTACTTCCTGAAATGTAAAGTCCTGTAGCAGATGGATTACTTGCTGACTTCCTCCTTATCATTCCTTCCATCTCTACCTGACAATACTGTGAAGAATCTTATGAGCTCTGTGACAGAATAGAATGACTATGGCCTCAGTCCTTTGAAAGTCTTTACTTCAAGTTCCTCCAAGGCCCTTCTATTTGCTGGGGAAAGGTTTCTAAATTGGAAATGTGATTACCAGAACTAAAATTTGGGAATTTCATAGGTTATTGAATTTGAGCAACAAAACTAGGGTATCTAGCCTTCAAATGGTAATCAGAATAACAATTTCAATGAGGTATTGTCAATAACTGAATTTGAGAAACAAACTTGGGTATATTGCCTTCAAACAATGGTAATCAGAATAACAATTTCAATATTGGTGTGCTCTTCACCATCAGCCTCACCAAGCCTCTTTCAGCCACCATGCATGTTCAGAACATCATGCATCGGTGTGTATGGAGTAACCAAGTTGGCTTGATATCCCCTATCTATATTGTCCATTTCCATATTGGTGTGTTCTTGCACGTGTACTGTGTTTAGTGATGACAACAGCTGCCAGGAGGGGCACTGCATCACCATGGATCTTGGGTGGGGGTGGTGGGGAAAGGAATAGGAATAGAGAAAAAGAAATTAAGTGCTCAAGGTACGAGTGCAGGCAATTTACATATCAATTTATTTTCGTTGAGGTAACCAAGATGTAATCTCATGTGCACCGGACATACTTTTTTGACGAATGTCTATTTTCTAGTGAAAATTGGACTACGGTTGCCAAAAGTTGAAACCTACTTACTTGAAAATTGCCCAAGAATGATGCCAACATGCACAAGCAAAAATTATTTTCCCCTATTAAAAGATTTATATTATTAAGCAGAAATAGTGAATGTAATGATATAAAATGCATCAAATACCATGCTGACTATGACTGACACATTAGCATATAATCCGTTTATCCCAAATTTGTTGCTTCCTTTTCCCTTTTTTGGACATTGCAAAATCCAAAGTAAGGTTCAATTACTTACAATGGAAATTTCTTTCCAGAGGTAACTTCTCACTTTTCAAAATGACGAGGCAAAATTAATTATCCACCACTATATTAAAGGATATCACAAAGGTACTAAAAAATTTTACCTTTTCAACTCTCACGCAAAACTCCATGTCAAGTTACAAAGGGACCCATAATATTGGGACACAAGGAATAGTAAGTGTTATTGTCATCATCTATTATAACCTTAAATATGAATATTGTAGTAATAAATCAATTAACGAAATAACATGCATTAACCATAATAAATTGAAATGTTATTAGTCTTTAGCATATGTAATAATTCGAATGCTGTTACTCATTTATCTGGATATCCAATATCATGGTTTTTCCTATAATGATGATTTCAACAGTAACTCATCATATCCATATGTTAAATACTTTTAACTAATTTATTTATACCAGCAAATTAATAGGGCTAAAAAACAATAATACAGGAATATGACAATCAACAATTAATAAATTTATATGCTTGTCATATATATATATATATATATATATATATATATGCACATGCCTATCTGCTAAAGGATAGGCACATCTTGCAAATATTAATCTCGACTAACATGGAGGAAGTAACTAGAATCACACTATGAAATAGGTACCTTTGATATCCAAATTCCAAGGATGATAATCCTAGATTCAAGGAATCACTCTCTTTTCCTCAAATTAGTTAAACATCAAACCCATGGATTGATTTGAAGAAATCAAATTCCTAATTTAAATGGCATTTCCACCAAACAAATGGGCGTAGTCAAATTTAAAAAAAAAAAAAAAAAAAAGAAGAAGAAGAAGAAGAAGAAAGAGGAGGAGAAGAAAACAAAGAGGGGACTTGGTATATTTGGAACTTGACTAATGAACAGCTATGAGCACTAAAATATTTGCATGGTGATGAATCAAATAGTTGAAACGGCCTGTCCTATCACCACATGGCACTTCCCTAGATAGATTTTTTCTTCCTCAGCCTGACAATTTCTTATGGAAATTCGCAAAACCAGTAAACACTTCTTACTAGATCTACCCCTAGAAGTTCTTCCCTAGATCAATGTTTATTCATTGAAAAATGAAGCTTTTGCAAACTAATCATCTTAGCGCAGTCTTCACAAAGAACAAGGAAAATGTTCCCCAACACCCAAGTTCACCCAAAACCACATTAACAGAAATACCAAACAAGAAAATATGAACATACAGTGGAGCTCGAAATGGTCTTTCTCGTCCTCCGAAACGAAGTTGTCCAGATTCTTTCTTTCCACCAAGACCACCACCTGTCAAACATGACAAAGTTAAGCTTCCCAGGGTGTAAAACATCGTGAAAGGAAAATCTTGGCTTACCTAGCCTTCTTGGAATCCAACCAGGCATCAATTGCTGCCTATTGTAATCAACTATGATTTCAGAATCATCAATGTAAGTATGATGAGCCTCCTACAAATAAGCATAACATAATAAGCATCAGTACAGTCTGAAAGCAAGACTGCAGAGGTCAAAATAGTGTGCCCTCAGCCCTATGAGCATTAACAATGCACCACATGTCATAGTCGTTTTAAGGACTCAAATCTGCATATTGACATTCTAGCTCAGTCGTAACACCGAAATGGAAAATGGCACCGAAAGGAAAAGCTTTTAACGGACTTTATTTTGGGAGATTGTGAGCATATGTACATAAAAAAATCATTGACCAAATATCACGCAATAACGGAGTATAGAGCATTTAATTAGAGGACTGGAAAAGGCGGGTCTATATCTGAGCTAATACACCCTATCCCCAGAAATTGGGGGCTCCTAATTATTGTTTGCAAAGTCCACAAAAAATGTCTCAATTTCTAATGAAAATTTTCTTCTAAGAGCCCCCACATTTAAAGTAATGATGAGATTCACATTCTATCAATCAGTACTAGGTTTGAAAGCAAAAAAGTAAATATACAAAATCTTCAGTTCATACAATTCTCATCTGAAACTCGTTGTCAATTTAAATTCAGCATTCAAACTTGAGTACATTAAGTAAAGAAATTGGAAAGCTCAATGACTTATTAAGGGAAAATGAAGAGAAGGAAACGAATGATGTACATGAATTGACATCAGAGGACCACAAATCAGCAAAAGGTTGATCTCAGAATAATTAATAAAAGTTGTTAAACGATAAGAAAGTTCAGGGCTTTCAAGAAAGTTTTGAGTGGTCTTACTTATATGCCATCTCAATGCTTAAACCATCATGTCATATCTTTATGCAACAACAACAAATCTGTCTCCGAACCCTTGGAGGAGACATGAGTATAGACACCTGATGCAAGTGCGAAAGACGGGAAAAATGCCATCCTCCAACTATACCCCTAAATCACTTTTGGTCCCTCATTTTTGGTCATCATCAGTTTTGGTCCGTCAACTACCACTTTTTTATCAACCTTAAGCCTGCCATTAGTTTTTGTGTTAAAACTAACGGCAGTTAAGTTTGGGATCTTCTTAAATTACATTCACCTCTCTGGCAGATTTTTGAAATAACAGCCATAGGTATTATCAGATGAATGATAGAGACCAGATGTATATGAATAAGAACCCCGGGGAGAAAAGCGATTCATGCTGGAAGAGACACTTACAGCTGAAGGTGAGCTCTAGGTGGCAAAATCAGTTGCTGGTGTTTATTCCAGAGTGAAGAATTGTTCAGGATAAGCTTGAAAAGAAACTTCAGTCCCCTGGCTTCTGCCACCAGTTGAGTCATTGTTCAAAACTTGAAAATTTGAAAAGCTGTATGGATCAATCTGCTGCATAGGCCAATTGTAAAAACTATGGAAACTCACAGATGTTTGAGGTTCTAGGGCTGCATCTCAAAAATGGCAACACCAACTACAATTAAGCTCAGAATGGAAGACTAGTACCAGAAAGTTCTCAGGGCAACTGATGATAACTTCGTCTGCCTCGGACTTTGGCAAAGGGAAACAATGATACACCACAAAGCCTATGTCATTCACATATAGGAGGCTGCAACATCTCAATTGACATAACTCTTTTGGCAACAGAAAGGAATGGTTTAGCTATATTAGATATATCCACTAAAAGACTTGCAACCTTTATGGGAGAACACAATTTTCAAGCCTTACACAGCTTCTGTAAATGGCTCAGCAAGGACATCAGAAGCCATGAGGTACCATAAAAATTAGAACCTCAAGCATCCCCTGATTGTAAAAGGTGAAGATATGGATTTCAGTAAGAGGGCTGTTATTTCAAAAATTTGTCAGGGGGCTGAAGGTAATTTTGAAAAAGTGCCAGGGAGGTGAGTGTAATTTCAGAAGATCCCAAAACTAACAAACATCAAAACTTACGGCACGATAAAGATTGATTAAAAAGTGATAGTTGAGGGACCAAAACTGATGACAACCAAAAATGTAAGACCAAAAGTGATTTAGGGGTATAGTTGGAGGATTAAAATGGCATTTTTCCCGGCGAAAGACTAACAAAACTAGTTTTCACTGACAAAGCACGAAGATGTGTCTTTCTTTCTTATCATGTCTTCTCTGTTATAATATAAATTCTTCATTAGGATTGCATCACTCTTAACTATTATTTGACAAAATTAATGCAAAACATACTTGGTGCATCATAATATTAGATCACTATGGTCATAAAGGGTCCAAGCTTTGTCCAAAGTTAGACATTTTAAAAAACAAAGCTTTGTCCAATATTTGAAAATTTTCCATATTTAGCTCCAAACCTCAACACTAAACCCTTATCCATAGCAAACCAAGCATGGCTTTTCCTATAGCTTTCAATAAATCCTGATTCAGGGGGAATCAAGAATCCCAATGATAAGATTTTGTTTTGTCACAATCCCAGTTTCAACCTATCTGAAAACCAATCCAGGAACCTAGTCATGAAGTGGGATGTTGATGCCAAAGCCTCTCCAACCTATCTCTCTTCTCCAAACTGGCAATATCATATAGCATAGTCCAAGTCTCCATCAAGAATGTCTTTTTCCAACCCATCCTCAGGGTGTAACACATTATACACAGAACTAAAATACATAAGATGAGACACCATAACTCAGCGACCAGCATATAGTGTAGCAATCAATAGTGATTTACACCAGATATCATCCATCTTGATAATAAAGCAGCCTAGTATTGACGAAACCTGCCAACCTGGAATCCTATATGTTATTATAGTTTGAAAAAAGTGGTTCCCAACCTTACACTGATATAAATCCTAGATGTAATTGAAAAGGTAGCTCCACGCCTTCATAATTAGTGCAATGCTTATTATAAGTCCCCCTCTGCAAGCAAATCTCACTGCTTAGTACAACCAATTGCAAGTTTAACTCTCACTTCTTAGTAAAACCAATTGCAAGTTAACTCTCTCTTCCTAGTACAAGCAACCGCAGGAATTATCACATAATACAAACTTCAATAATGTAAGTTCGAGAATTGTCCTTGATAAGGAGAGATGAAAAAGGATCCACATCAGAACTCAATTAAGTTGAGATTATTTTAGAACTATAACTTAGCTCATGACAAATTATACATTAAGAATTTTATATGTGAATAAACTTCAGTATTCACAGTAAGTGAAAACAGGTGGTAGTTGTCAGTAGAAAGGACTTTAAGATGTTATATCATGACAGGATATGCTTACCTCCAATTCCTAGCAACTGGTCAAAAGTTATAAAACCATATAACAGAAATAGCATTTTAGAAACAATTCTATTAGGATTTTTATTTTTCAAGCACATAGACAAAAAAGTTAAGGATGCACAAACATATGCCCTAAGGCATTACAGCAATTACAGACGGAAAACTAAGAATACAAGAGAAAAATAAATGAAGAGAAAAGCTCAAGCTATTTATCCTTGCCGCACCTTGTAAGCTCGGCGCATCTCTCTCTCCGTTTCAAACTCAACAAACGCATAACCACATGAAGCACCCGTTACTGCATAGAAAGAATTCTACAGTCAACTCGTTTCATGAGGAAGAGAGAGAGAGAGAAAAAAAAGGAAACTGTTTGAATAAAGTGCCTTGTCACTGATCAGAATGAGTCTTGAGACAAAAGAAAGGTGTCATATTCTTTACTTCTCACATGTTAAGCCCATATGATATTGGTCAAGCTCGAAAGCAAAAAATCTACTGTCAAATTATTTTTATATAGCCATTAAAATGTCAAGTTTACATATGAGCTGCATTTACGATGAACAAAAGATTCTACCCATGAGTAAATGAAAAGGTAAACGTTACTCTTCCATGCACCCCTTGTGGCTAGACTGTTCTGGAAACGCTATTTCAACCATACATTCTTTAAAAAGCAGCAATTAAAGTATATCATCGTAGAACTTTGAAATTCAGTGACATGTTCTTCGGACTGCCCTTTAGGAAATCACTTTTAACAATTCACAGTTCTTAAACTAAAAGCACTTACAATTGGCTTCACAATTTGCTCAATTATATCGTGACAAATTTATTGTAGACCAAAATAATCAGAAGTGAAAACTGAGAAACTTAAAGGATTGCTTCCCCTACTTATATTGTTTTCTTTTTCACTCTGTATTGTCGATTAAAAGAGAGAATTTTTGATTATGTCCTACTTCTCTGTGTTTATGAATGACAATGCATCAAAATTTAGAGCAGCATGTAAAGTTATGGTCTTCAGTAATTTCTGAGTCAACCAGTCGATCAGTTTAGCTGCTGTTCTAGAGGGTGATGTCATCATAATACTGCTATATTTTTATACTTAAGAATGAAAAATTGAAGGCAGAAAGGCACTTGATCAATGCCATTGAAACCGAATAAGATGAGAGGTTTGTTAAAACTTAAAAGTAGGACTTACCGCTTAAAAAGGTACAAATATTAAATTGAGTTAACATCTCTCTGATTATACACGACAGTCTTCTCCTCTTTCTTATTGGCTACGACACAGATAAAACCCTGCTTTGCCTTTTGTTCTAGTGTTTAAATAATGAGCAAAAAGCTCCAACCTCAGCAGTTTCTTTACTGAAACACCACCTTTGTTTGTTCTTAAATCCAATTTCTCTATTGGAATCAAATGGATGATCATGCAAGTGATCGAGGAAGCGGGAAACAGTGTAGTGACAAGAATCTGGTGGACTAGTTACATTGCCAGTTTTCTAACTCGATGGAAATCCTTAGATGAGGCTGCCAGCATTCTGTCATTTGTGGAGAAAACTGGTACCCTTTTATAAAGCCAAAAGAAGATAAAAGTCCACACTAGATCAGTAGTTTTCCAAGTCATTGAATTTTATTTCCTAGCTTTAACATTAATTCACTAATTCTATTAACCAGCAAGAATTACGGGGTCTCAGCCAGCACATGGGAGAAGGCTAAAGTTCATGTTCAAAGAGTCAAATACTGATGGTCCGGCCCAGGCTTCAAATGCTGATGTAAGGGGACGGAGGCAAACCCAACATAAGGGGATATTCATTTCCTTTTTCCATCTATCCCAGTTGGAAAAAGATCTACAGTTATACAAGACTGCATCTCTATTACACCAAACCCATAAAAAGCTAATAAGCAAAGAAGCTTCGAATATGCTTCTTGTGAAGACTAAGCAACAAGTATTGACAGACCGGAAGTTGTTCGCATACACTAAAATGACCATTCGCAATGCAATTTCATAAACTTACGAATGAACAAAAAAAAAATTAGACCAAAATTACTGTTCTTATCAGAGAGAATAAAAAAATACCTATATGCCGGACCAACCGCAAGTTCTTAACCCTCCCATGTTCGCTCATAGCCTGATAAAAGATGAACAAAATAACCAGGCAGATTACGGAAGTGCAACAATTTCTAGTACCAGAACCGCCACACACACACACGTGTACCTTCCGGAGAGTGTCTTCGGTGGTGATACGAGAGAGACGACCAACGAAGAGAGTGCAGTAAGGGTCGCCAATAACTTTGGGGTCGCCAAATGGGTCATCTGCAAAATCGAGCAGCAGAATATCATTTCAATAGTCGAGACCTAATCACTACCGATCAGCACCAAAGTAGGAGTAAATTACAGAGGGCGGCATTGGAACAAAGAAGAGCTCTGTAGACGGCGTTGTCGTGCGGGAGAATGTCTGTTCCGTCGATGCTTCCGGCTTGAATCGGATGGTAAGTCTCCGCGTAGAACACGGAGTTTGTACTACTGCTGCCGCGGCTCATTTTCGGAGCTCACATCCTACTTGGCGCTTTCAAATTCACCCGAGACTCCGACGGCCTAGCTTATTTACATCTTATTTTAAAAATAAATAATTAAAATATTTGAATTAATTAAGACTATATAATTTATAAGATATTTCAGAATTTATAAGTTGTAATTTTTTTGGATAAAATGAAATCTTATAAGGTTTTTTAAGTATAATGATACTAAAAAATCAAGTAAAATTTAATTTATGTAGATAAATATTTTTTGAGATAATAGAAATATAACATTGGAAAAAAAATAAAATTACTTCTATCATTTTATCTTTCAACAACAAATAGCTTATAAATTGTTTCAAAATTAAGTTGAGGGAAGATTTCCTTTTTTTTTTTTTTTTTTTTGAACAAAAGCTCATAATCTCCTTTATTTAAAAATTTAACTATCAAACATTTTTGATGATGTTATAAGCTCTCCAAAAGCTTATAAGCTTAACCAAACACTTTCTATGTCATATGAGTGTTAGGGTTTAGGCCCGGGATAGACATTTCGAACATATTAAAGTGGAATTTTATTAGGAAGTTATCATGTCGCTTATCAAGGGAGCTGAGGTTGAGAGCCACCCATTGGGGAACATCATTCAGGACTGCAGAGATTTACTCCATCGGCCTTGGCAGATCCTACTACACACAGTCAAGCAAGAAAGGAACCATTGTGCAGACTTCCTAGCTAAGTTGGTCCATGCACTACCTTCTGAAGTAGCCCAGTGGGATGCACCACCAGAGGGATTGCTTTAGCTGCTCCTTCAGGACAAGAATGAAGCTAGATAGCTAATCTCTTGTATT
Organism: Petrea volubilis; assembly: GCA_026212405.1. Taxonomy (NCBI): domain Eukaryota; kingdom Viridiplantae; phylum Streptophyta; class Magnoliopsida; order Lamiales; family Verbenaceae; genus Petrea; species Petrea volubilis. Next base: position 13,839,127 of record CM047878.1, read on the forward strand.
TACTTTTTCCACCAAATATATATATATATATATGAGTGTTGGGAGTCACAAGTTACATCCCCAATTTTTTTGGGTGAAGTACAAACACCATCGTGACGTTTAGTAAAACTAATCAAAGATAAAATTATTTTTCATCCCAAAGTTTTGCGTTTTGCATACTTCTAATCCCAAAGTTGTCAGCTTCATCAAGGACAGTATTTCCAGTTCTTAATTGGATCCAACCACCAACTTTCCATCAATTTTTAAACGGTATCATCACGCACGCCATTAGAATGCAGACTTGGTCGGGGGGAAAGTGAGCAACCATTTCCTGTACATTTGTTGGGAAATTTTGGCTCCATTTTCCTCCTTTATCACTAACATGAGCTTCATTTGACCACCACCACCAACCTCCCCCCCCCCCCCACCCCAAAAAGAATAATAAAGAGAGGAACGAGATTTAGAGAGTAAAACAAAGCATAAACTCCTCAAACAATATCACAAAATTTTGAACATTCACAAGCCGATGTCATGGAGTGTTATTACTGGTACTTCCTTAAGGATCTCATGGACCGACGACAATTCGAGAAGACGATTCCGTGCATGTGCTGTGACGATCTGGTAATCCTTATTATTTAAATAATTGATCTAAAACCTTATGCTTCTTGAAAATGCCATTATTACTTGTTATTTTCAACTTTTAGTCTAATTTTGAGATTAATTTATAATTTGAACGGTAAAGTACTCATTTTTGAATTTTGATTACCATTCTCGAAAAAATCATCTATTAAATACTTATGAGTTTTCAAAAATAATATAAATAAGTATTCTAGACTTTTATGCATGGATAATATGCAATTTTGAATAAATTACATAATTTTCCAAATTTTAGAGGAATATGACATTTTAACACAATTTTCGAAATTCTATGTCCTAAAATGCAATTTTTGAAAATTTATACGTTAAATTATAAAATTCATAATTTTTGGGAAATATACATATAATTTCAGATTTATAAAGATTAAATTTCATAATTTTTGATTTTTTCTAAATTAATTATGAATTTTCGAATTTTAAGCCTTAAACCCCTAATTTTTGGTTTTTTTTAAAAGTAAAAAATAAAAATTCGAATTTTTAGTTAAATAAGGATGTGATTTCAGATTTTATAAGATTAGGACAATAAAAATCAGATTTTATTTGATTTTAGTTTAAGCCAAAGTGGGAGATTTGCATTAATTAGGACAAGACCTAGTCTTCCATTCCTACCCTCACTCTCCACACTATAAATAAGACCTCACACACACTTCGCCCACCCCCTTAAGAAACCGGCCAGACACACACACATTACACACTCTAGTTCTTTCACAAACACCACCCTTCACTCTTCCCTACACCACTTTCAAGACCAAACAAAGGTAGAAACCTACTTTGATTATATAAGTGTTTTCTTTCATTATTTTTAAGTAGAATCTTCCTACTAGGCAAGCTTCCATACTCTTGTGCCCAAAACTATGTAAACTAAACAAGCTTGAATGGCCTTGAATGATAGCTTTTGCCAAACATGCCCTCAAATTGTAGGCTTAGAGTTATTGTTCTTTTTATTGCTTTACCTTCATAGTTTCACGATTATATCTTTTTCTATCATGATCTTGGTACAAAAGTTGCTTTATTCATGTTGAAATGGTTGTTTTATTGTTATGCTCCTTAGTTGTGATTAGATAACATCTTAGGATCTTGTCTTGATATTTGCTCTTTAGTAGGTATTTTATGTTCATAATATGCCTAGGAAAGTTATTGGATGTTATATGGTTAAATCCTTATAATTACATAAGTGGTGAAATATTATGTTTTCATGAAACTTGATAGCTAGAAAATCTATGCAAACATGTTGAGAAATTATTGGGTAAAGAAAGCTCTATACAAGTATTTCTTATTTTTATAAGTAAGCTTTACTATAGATTTAGTATTACTTTAGTAGTTTAAGCGTAACATAAAAGAATATGGTTTTCTATAAAAATTATACATGGTTATGTACTTATTTAGCTTATGTCCGATATATATTAGATCTCAAACCTTACTAACTATTTTAGCATACTTCTGTTTAGCTTATTTTAAATATGTTAAACTATTTTTCTTGTAAAAATGGTACTTTTGCTAAGAAAACATATTGATCTTGAAAAGTGTTTAAACGTAAGTTAGTAGTAGTTACATAAAGATACTATTTTCTATTTTCTTGTTAAACATAGTCAACTTATAAACGTACTTGATATAAATAAAAATATTTTAAAAGAGATGAGATTCTTTATGCATATATCGATTTTATCATAAATATGTAAGTAAACTTCCATGACTTTGTGATTTTGTGATATATTACGTGAACGAGCCCAAATATACTAGAATGGTTTGGGTGTGTTTTGCCAGGACATACTATTGAGTAGCCGGTTATAAGAGTTCACACTCTCTCCATCTCATACTTCTCCTTTGGGTAGACAGAGTGTTCTGCTAAAGAGAGATGGTCGTAGGAAAATATTCGGCGTATGCCTGTGATACGACCACTGGAGGATAAGGCAGGCGGGAGAAATGTGCTGGTTATATATAATTCGGCATGGGAGTTATCAGGGTCACTATTAGGTGACAAATGATAGAAAGTGCAAATTGTGTGCTTTATAACACCCGAGCACCTTATGTAATTGAAGTAAGAGTTTTTACTCAACGTATGTTGATGTCAATTGTGTGTTATGTTTTAGATGGTACCGAAATTAGCACATATGAGGTGGAGGAAGTGTAACCGTTCGAAGCATTCTATTAGAAAGAAAGTTGTTGGATTCAGCTGTATACTCGCCTTTTGTTTATGCTTTTCACTTACAAATTATGTGGTGATTCAATGTAACTTTTATTTATTTTGCATTTGGTATGTACTGAACCTACATAAACTTATGTATGTAAATAGTATAATATTAATAAAGCATGAATTACCGGGGTCATCACATGTGCAACTAGTAGGAGTCAAGCTAGAGGTGGGTGTTCCTTTTTCGAATGGGTTGACCTACCTATGTGTGTGAGATCTGTCAACATAATACCCGATTTGTTGCGTCATTTGAATGAACAAAAAGAAGGACTTGGAAGGTTACGAAGGAGGAATAAATGTTTCTTTGTCATTTTTTTTTTCTTTATAATGCATCATAACCCACACATGCACACTTGCTCGAATTCAAACCCTAACTATTACACCTTCCACACCTTTAATATTGGGTACATATCCATCAAACCAAAGGTCCTGGGCACCTCTAAGGCGGCGTTGTCATCTTTTTGTTTGTGCTTGTGTTGCACTTGTTGGTTGTGTATGTTGTATGTATTGTAGAAGGGTTTTACAAGGGTTAGTGATGCTTTGTTGTGCTTTTTAGCTTTTTAGCTTTTTAGTAGTTTATTAGTAGTGCATGTTTCTGTCTAAAATAGTGTTGTTTAGTTTGTCCAATTAAATGAACCCTTGTAAGAAATGTCCTAATCAATGCTAAATAGCATTCTTTTCTCAATTTTATAATGAATATTATACAAAAATTGGGTTATGTTTTGTTGACATTTGTTGATCTAAAAAGCATGCTTACATAACTGCTCTTGGGCAAAGGGACACTTACAAAAAAAGAAACAAAAACAAGTGCACAAATGCACAACTTAAGTACAAAAGAAACATTCCATTCTACTTCACAGTTTAGTGCAAAAGATAAACTGCCAATTTGACCTCTTAATCCATAGGTAACTTAAGTACACAAAGAGGTTGTCATTGTTCATAATTGTTAATCAAAACATCATAAAACCATACTACAAATCCAAGACAAAACAATAGATATTCACAAGACATCCAAATACATCCTTAAGTTAACATTGTAAAATGCAAAACACTTTTCACTTCTTTTTTCAGGACATGGCTTCTTCTACGTCATTATTGCAGCAACTATATAACACTTTAATTTGTCATGGGGACAAATATTTTACCACCTTTAACCAGTAAGGATATTGAATTACCATCAATAGGACTGACTTTAGGACTTTGAGTTTGAGTTTGCCCTCTTCTCAAATTGTGTCTTGGAAATTTTGTTGGTGTTGGTGTTGGCATGACAGTAGGTGTTGGGGTTGGATCCATCCTAGGTCCACTACTCGAAGATGCTCCACAAGCATTGATTGAGATTTGTTGAACTTTGTGCAAATGTTCTTTTTCTAGCCTAATCATATGCATAAACAAATCAATAAATTATAAAACCTAATGGCCAGATATCATGAACAAGGTCAAAAAATTAAAGGTTGTACTTACAATTAACTTTGATGCTTGCCCTTTTGGAACTACTTTCTCTTTGCTCTTTTCTTGTAATGGTGCACTTGAACCTCCTGGAATAGGCTCATCCTCATCCCACAAAATCTTTTTTAGAACCTAGAACAATTTTTCCAAATACATGGATTAAGAAACTTATCAGCTATGACTATCGGAGTCTTGGGAGTACTTCGGTAGTTAATAACCTAAAACATTTAGTTCAAGGGGCAAACCCTTAGCTTGCTCTTTCTCACCGAGGCAAAGAGCAAAAGAGAGTTATAGGTACAAGTAAACTTAGGATAATGGGAAAGACCATCTGAATTTCATTGAAGAAAAATTAGATAAAGGGTTTCTTTAGGTTGGCTTAATTGGTTGCAACATGCTTCACTTAACAACGTTATCTTTGTAGGTTCGAATCATTTGCCAATAATGGTGGATTATTAGTAAGTTACCCATCAGGAATAGAGGGAAATGGTCTTTTTAGTTTGAGAACATGTAAGTGTGAGATCCAAGTGGTTCGGTCATCTTGGTCAAAAGATTCTTCTTGTCCGTGGAATAGCAAAATTCGTCAATGCAGTCATGACCTTCAAGATTTGAGTTTTTCAATTTTTAGCAACTCTAAAATGAAGCGAAGGGATGTATTTGCTTGACTTGAGAAATTGGCATTAGTTACATGTCCCTCAGTGATAGCTAAAAGTGAAGGTCTTAAAGCCCAATTTGTTGATTTAACCTTTAAAGAAGAAATATGTAGAGACAACAAGCAAAGGTGTAGTGGCTCGTAAAAGGTGACAAAAACAGTCAGTATTTTCATGTAGTTGCCTTTAAGTGAAATAAAATAAATTGTGTCAAAACAATTGTTGATGATAGTGGTGTAGAATTTGAAGGTCTAGAGTTGCAATCTCAGATTGCAAAAATTTATTTTCATGATTTATAATTTGTTTCTCTAAAAGTTTCACGGATATGAATGATTTTTTGACGCGGCCTTATACTTGTGAGGAAATATTCCATGCTTTGAAATCAATGCATCCAATTAAGGCTCCTGGATTGGATGTTTTCCCTCTCTCTTTTTTCCCACTAGTATTGGGATATTGTAGGCTCTAATGTGATTCGGGTGATAAGGTGAGTTTTGCAAGGTGAAGATTTTCCAACAGGTTTTTAACAATACAAACATTTGTTTAACCAAGGTGAAAAGTCCTAACCTCATCTTATAATTTCGTCCCATTAGCCTATCTAATGTAGTTTGTGAAATTGCTACCAACACTACAGGTAAAAAGGTAAATCCCGGGGGAAAAATCCGATGGAAATTGAACGGAATTTCAGCCGGAAAATGCTAAATCCGGAGGAAATCCGGCAAAAAACAAGCGGAATCGTGTCCGTCGGAAAAATGGCCCCGGAACGGCGTTTTCCGCCAGACTGTTCCGTCCGGCTGAATTCCGGCGAAAATTCTCCGGCCGGATTACCGCTGACCGTCAATGCCGATGGCCACTGGACCACCACCGCACCCCGCCCCACTGTCGCCGCCCCAGTCCCCGCCGCTGCCCGAGTGTCGCCGCTGCTGGAATAATAACTCCCAAAATATGTAAATATTTGTAATTGAGGGAATTTGAACTTATGACCTCAAGGTTAAATGACTAACCCTTCACCACCAAACTATTGCTGAAGGTTGTGTTCTATTTTGTTTTGTTTTATATTTATTATATATTTATTTGATTATTCTTATTTTAATTTATTTTAAAATTCTTTCTTTCAATTTTAAAAAACAAAATAAATGTATTATAAATAATTAAAAGATAGTATTAGTAACAATAGATAAAATATAATATTGATACTGTATAAACATATGTATTATATATACTATATAAACATATGTATACCAATAAATATATTATAAATAACTAAAAGATAGTATCAGTAACAATAGATAAAATATATATAGTATTGATACGATATAAACACATGTATTATATATACTATATAAACATATGTATATCAATAAATATATTATAAATAATTAAAAGATAGTATAAGTAACAATAGATAAAATATAGTATTGATACTATATAAACATATGTATACCAATAAATATTCATCTGTTTCTTATAATTAGTTTGGTTTGCTAATAGTATTGATACTATATAAACTTATATATTATATATACTACATAAACATATATATATATATATATATACACACACTAAACAAACATATGTATTTCAATAAATACATTATAACTAATTAAAAGATAATATAAATAATAATAGTTAAATATATATACTATATAAAGACATGTATACCTATAAATATATTATACATAATTAAAATATAGTATAAATAATAATAGTTAATTAAAATCTAGTATAAATAATAATAGTTAAAATATAGTTTGATACTATATAAACATATATATTATATATACTATATAAACATATATATACTATATAGACATATGTATACCTATAAGTATATTATATACATAATTAAAAGATAGTATAAATAATAATAGTTAAAAGATAGTATGGATACTATACAAATATATATAGTTCCATAATCTTCTTGCATCCTTCAAACATGGGTTGAAGTATTAAAGAAGTGATTCAGTCCTAAAGAAGTGATCCAGTCCTAAATTATAAAAATTGTTGTGTTATTAATAAGGGTATTAATAAGGATATTCTTATGACTGTTTTAATAAGGATATTATTCAGCACACTACTTATTTCGAAGTGATAAAAGAACTATTAAAAATAGTACGAGTCATGAAGCTGAAATCCCTCAGGATTTAGATCTATTAAATAGATGGACTATTCCTAAAATGAATATTAATAAAATTTATGAATTAGCAACTTTTTCAAAAATAAGTTGGACACAAGTAGTTAAAACTACTGAAGAAACAATATCATTACACACAGATGAAATGATATTAAAATTCATAAATGAAAAAGATTTTGAAAAATATAAACATAATAATTATAAATTTTTACATATTGATTTAGTACAAATAGCTTTTAAACCTTTAACCTTAGAAGGTTTACCTGAAAGTTTTGTAACAATCTTAAGAGATGGTAGAAATCTTAATTGGACTCAATCATTAATGGGAATAATCCAATGTAGTTTGGCACATGGACCAGTTTATTTTAATGTCTATCCAAACTTACAATTATCATTAACTGATAATAATTTATGTGATGCATTAACATTAAATGTTAAAACACATGGATATAATTATGCAACAGGATCTGAAGTAATATGTATATGTTATAGGTTATACTTTAAACCACTTTACATTAAATCCACAATGTAAACAAATTGAAAAATTAGCCAATGACACTATAGTAATAGAATCTAATTTTGGTAAATCTAATATTACAACCAGAAAAGTTATAAAATGGAATGAAATAGAATTTCCAGAACATTGGAAAATGGAAAGAGCTGCACCTGCTTTAAATAATATACAAACAGAACCTACTGATATTAATCAAACTCCAGATGGTGATGTTTTTATACAATTTAAAAACAATCAAAAACTTTTGCCACAACTTGGTTTTCGTCCAGAATCTAGTAAATCTAGATATTCTTTAATTTCTCCAATAAAATATAATGTTCAGTCTCCTTCAAGATTTTCTACTTCAAAAATTTCCGAGTTTAAAAATGAAATTCCTCTTAGATCTGAAAGATCTACAACTTCTACAATTCATTTAAATGATCCTTTTAAACATTTGAAAGTTGAATCAAATAATTTTGTTTTACCTACAAATCAAAATTCTTTAAGTGATGAAGATCCAACTCCCAGTGAAATGGGATATCATGTATAAAAGTGTTTTAAATGAATTACAACAAAATTGATTTTAGTCCAGATTCACTGGCAAGACAAATTTGTAAAAGAGAATTTAATCTACCAAAATATGAAAAATTTAGAAAATGATTTTTTGAAACATTTGAACCTTTTGAAACAAAGATATTTTAGAAGATTACTATAATTATCTTTTTGATATAAATCAAAGTTTACCTTTTGTACAATGGTTTATACTTAAATTTATTGAAAATTTTGAAAATAAAATTTCTGTTTTAGAAAGACATTATGAAATTTCTAAAAATAATATTACTACAGGGATATTTGCTCCTCAAGATCCTTTTGAAATTAAAAATGATAAGCAAACTAGATCTTATAATGCTTTTGAAAAATTATTAGAAGAAAGAAATATAGTAATTAATGCACCACATATAAATAATATAATAAAATAATTAAATTATGGAAATTTATATTTAATAATTTTAGGTGAACAAAGTGATAATTTAGCTAGTAAAATGGAAAGTATAATAAATAAAATTAATAAATTAAATAAAGATATAGTTAAAATAATAAATGATGAAAGCATAACTTAAAAAATAATAGCAGAACCAAGCATTCAATCACCCCTTGAAGTTAAAGATTTTAAATTGGAATCAATAACAGAATTAGAAAAATTATTACAAGAACAATTTAAAAAATTGTCTCTTGGAACTATTACACATGAAATAGATAATAATAATAACAATATGATTGATGAAATAAATAAAATAGATAAAAAGAGAACATATAGTAGTAAATATGCATATAAACCAAATCAAAGATTATATTATTACCTACGACCTACCCCTCAAGATTTATTATATGAAGAACAAGAATTTGTTAATAGTACAAGTTATAGTGGAAGACAAATATATGAATGGAATTTAGATGGTTATACCTCTAAACAAATTACAAATATGTTACATAGAATGCTTATGTATAGCACTATTTGTAAAACAAATAATAATAATGATAAACAAATTGCATCAATGATAGTTGATGGATTTACAAGACAATTAAAAGGATGGTGGGATAATTATCTGGACCAAGAACATAAAGATAGGATTATGAATACTGTTAAAATTGAAAATGGTGAAAATGTTGAAATAGCTATTTACACATTAATTATAAATATTTTTGAACATTTTACTAGTAGATAGTCTAACAATAGTGATGATATAAGAACACTATTACAAAATCAAAGATGTCCTACACTTACCTCTTTTAAATGGTATAAAAATGTCTTCTTAAGTAAAGTTTTAGAGTTACTAGAGAGTATTTCCTCTCATTGGAAATCAAAATTCATAGATGGTTTAACCTCCTTATTTGCTGAAAGAGTTAGAAAAACCCTTAGAGGTAATGCACTAAGTATAGATTATGATAGTTATACTTATGGCAAACTCATAAGTACTTGTGTTAATGAAGGATTAGCTTTATTTAATGAAATTAAGTTAAATCAACAAATTAAAAAACATCATTTAACTGAAAAGAAAACAATTAGGTGAATTTTGTGACCAATTTGGTATGAATCCACCTATACCAAATCAATCTAATCATGTTAAATAGAAAAATAAAAAGAAATATAAATCTCCTTCTTATAAACAATATAAAAAATTAAGAAGAGAAAAAAGAAAACAATATAGACAAGAGAATTATATTCCAAAGAAAAAATGGAAACCTAATAAAAATAGAAAAAGTAAATTTAAACCTTCAAATGCATGTTTTAAATGTGGAAAAATTGGACATTATTATAAAAATTGTCATGTTAAACAAAACATTCATGAATTAAATATTGATAATGAATTAAAAGAAACTTTGTGCAAAATATTATTAAATACTGAATCAGAACCTGAAAGTGAAAATTCTCAATCAAATTCATTTTCTTCAGATAATTTTGAACAAATGAAAGTTTTAGATAATGAAGAATATTATTCTACTTCTGAAACTTCAGAGGAAGAAGAATCAAAATGTCAACCTTGTAAAGAAGGTCAACCTTGTTTAAATAAAGATGAAGAATGTGATGAATTTCATCAATTAATTTCTCAATTTCAAGATTTTGAATTAAATATGTTAAAATCTAATTCTTTTTTAGGAATATTAAAACATGCTAAAAATTTTGAAGCTAAATCTTTTATAATAGATCACATAATAGGTGAATCTAGTCAAAATAATAATTATAGGAATACTTTTCAAAATAATATTTCAAGAGATACTACTCCACATACTATGGATGTTGTGAAAAAAATGCTTCAAGAAAAGTATCAATAGGAAGAAAAACCTGCGAGTGTACATTATCTAGTAAAAGAAGTTGATAATTTAAAGAATGAAATCATTTGTTTAAAAACAGAAAATCAATCTTTTGAAAATAGAATATCTCAATTGGAATCCATTCAAAATAAGGGTAAAAGTATTGATAATACTCAATTTGATTTTCCATCATTAAATATTTCAGAAAATGAAAATTTCTTAGCAACATTGGATATGATAACTTTTCAAAAATGGTATATAAAAATGACTCTTTTAATTGATAATTATTTTTATAAAGATTTAACTGCACTTGTTGATAGTGGTGCATATTTAAATTGCATACAAGAAGGAATCATTCCTACAAGGTAATTGTATAAAACTACTCATATTTTAAGTTCAGCAGATGGTAAAAAATTAAATATTAAATATAAACCACCAAAAGCTTATATTTGTAAAGATAAAACACGTATTCCTCCAAGTTTTTTTTTAGTTAAAAATATTACTAACCAAGTAATTCTTGGTACTCCGTGTTTACAAAAAGTATTTCCTTTAAAACAAATTGATCAAAATGGTTTTATTGGAACTTTTCAAGAAAAAGAAATAAATTTTAAGTTTATAACAGAACCATTTACAAGAATATTTAATGAAATAAAAGATTTAATTTCAGCCAAAGATAGTCAAATTAATTTTCTTAAATATGAAATTAATTTATTGAACATAGATGAAAAATTAAAAATTCCTAAACTACAAGATAAAATTAAACTTTTACAAAATCAATTTTCATTACAAATTCGTAGTGATCATCCAAATGCTTTTTGGAACAGGAAAAAACATATTGTTTCATTACCATATGAAGAAGAATTCAATGAAAAAAATATTCCAACAAGGGCACGACCTTGTCAAATGAATCAAGAATATTTGGAACTTTGTAAAAAAGAAATAGCTTCTTTAATAAAAAAGAAACTAATAAGACAGTCAAAGTCACCTTAGTCTTGTATAGGTTTTTATGTAAATAAAAATGCTGAACAAGAACATGGTGTTCCTAGATTGGTAATAAATTACAAACCATAAATAAAGTTTTAAAATGGATCAGATATCCAATTCCAAATAAAAAAGATCTTTTAGACAGATTATATAATGCCAACATATTTTCTAAATTTGATTTAAAATCTGGATATTGGCAAATCCAAATTAATGAAAAAGATAGATATAAAACTGCTTTTAACGTACCTATAGGGCAATTTGAATGGAATGTAATGCCTTTTGGATTAAAAAATGCCCCATCAGAATTTCAAAATATAATGAATGATATTTTTATACCCTATAGTGAATTTATTATAGTTTATATTGATGATATATTAATATTTTCAAAAACAATTGAAATACATTTCAAACATTTAGACATTTTTAGAAAAATAATAATTAATAGTGGTCTAGTAATTTCAAGACCAAAGATGTCACTTTTTCAAACAAAAATAAGATTTTTAGGTCATAATTTTGAAAAAGGTCAAATAGTTCCTATAAATAGGAGTATTGAATTTGCAAATAAATTTCCTGATGAAATAACTGATAAAACTCAATTACAAAGATTTTTAGGAAGTTTAAATTATATATCTCCTTTTTATAAAAATCTAGCCCAGTATAGAGCTGTATTATATGATAGATTAAAAAAGAAACCAGCACCTTGGAGTCAAATACATACTAAGGCAATACAGACGATAAAAAATAAGGTTAATAATTTACCTTGCTTAATGTTAGCAAATCCTGATTGGGAAAAAATAATAGAAACAGATGCAAGTGATATAGGTTATGGTGGAATTTTAAAACAAAAATCTCCAATAGATAAAAGGAATATTTAGTTAGATATTACTCAGGTAAGTGGAATAATAGTCAGAAAAATTATGCCACAGTAGCTAAAGAAATTTAAGCAATAGTTAAATGTGTATTAAAATTTCAATATGATCTTTATAATCAAAGTTTTTCTATATATACTGACTATCAATCAACTAAATTCATGTTTAATAAAGATTTTAACATGATGTTTCTAAATAAATGTTTGTAAGATGGCAAGCCCATCTAGCACCTTTTGATTTTATAATTCATTATAAAAAAAGAAAAGATAATAGTCTCCCTGACTTTTTGACTTGTGAATTTTTACAGGATAATGCCTCCTAGACAGAGAATGGTACCTAGGGTTGATATCCCTAGAGTTTTTATTACAAATATATATGAAAGAAGAGTTTATAGTCATATGTACTATGGACCAATAAGAATTGTTAGATATACAAGAACTAGTATTCCTAGAATAGTTCAAAGATCTAGGCAATTTAAACAGTTAGTTAAGGATATGAAAAAATGTCTTGAAACTGGAACCTATCTGAATTCTTATGATATGTTACATGTTCTAGATAGGCAATATTTAGAAAATCATCTAGATTTCTGGATACAAGCTAGTAAGGATATCCATAATGTTATTAATAGAAGTTGTAGTGCATGAATAGTTCAAGTTCAAGTAATGAATGTACTTGTTGGTAGAATAAAACATATTTAAGAAAAGTTTATGAATTAAGTATTTATGAAAGATTAATTTATAATCATCTTTTTGTGAATAGAGGTTTAATTAATTTTCAACTTTATCCTTATAAACATTTAAAAAGATTGATTAAAGATCAAAACTAGAATAAAATTTTTTTAGAAGATATAAAATATGTTGTTAGAAATAATAAATATATTAATGATCCCATGCCTTTAACAAATGATGATTGTCTTTATCTGATTAATCATTATTAGTATTTTTATCAAAAAGATTTATATTATACAGAAAAAATTAAGGATATCATATACTAATTTATTTCATTGCAGATTGCAAAAATAATGGACTTCATAATGACAATTCCTAAATTAGTTAAAGTATCTAGAGATATTGATAAAACAATATTAAAAATTAAAAGAGATTTACAAAAAAATGATTTAAATCTTGAAACAAAATATTTTCCTTCAATCTGATCTTATTTATTGGACTAAAAGAAAAAGGAGAATTGATCAGGTTATTTATGAAAATTGTATTGCTTAATTTTCAGATGGATAATGCTAGAAGAGAAGAAAATTTACAACAATTTCACAAAAATGCAGAAAATTTAAGACAAAGATATTTTCATATGATATTAAGACATACTAGTATTAAAGCTATTTTAAAAAGAGCAAGACAAATTGATTCTATGATAAAAGATTTGGAATCTCAGTTTTAAATATTACTACTAATAATAGTGACATTCGTCAAGAAATTGAACATAATATCTCCTAATTAAAAAAGAAAAAAGCAGATCTTGCTAAAGTGATTAATAATTCTTGTATTGCTTAAATGCAATTGTTTCAAGAATAATGTTTCCACAAAGTCAAAACTACTATGGTAATTACCGTGGTAGAGGAGGTAGATATTTGATAAACCAAATGGGATCAAAAAGGCTTTATATGAAAGCATTTCTTCATATCATAGTAATCCGGATATTAACCAAGAGTTTTAGGAATTTCTGCGACAGAAAAAGTTAAATGAGAAAAATAAAAATGGTGAATCAAGTTCAGAAGGTAATAATGATCCTTCTTATGCTGATGTGGCTTCATATTCTGAAAGTACTTAAGGTAATATTGAGGAAGTTGAATCTCTTCCTTATGTGCCTGTGAGATTCAAGGATATAATTATCCTAATTGAGCCAAAGGATTTGATAATCTCTACAGATCCATTTAAATTAAAAGAAAGGTATTTAGAGGATAAATCCTATGATGGTGGAGTATTAAAAGGAAGAATAATTTATGAAAAAATATTGGAAAAAGTGGGATCTGTTCAATTCAAATATTTTTATCCTGTAGGAACTAATACTTATTATAACTTTACTAAATTTATAATAAAGTAGATAATTACTGCTGAACAATGGGATCTAAGTACCTTCAGAGAAAAAGAATTTCATTGTCCAGAAATAAAACAAGTGATTAAATTCAATTTTTGGGATTATGTAGATGCTTTCAACAAGTGTTTCCTTTATGATAATCATAAAAGAAATCACACATGATGGTTTAAAACTTGTCCTACTTTGTATGAAGGTAATCTTCCTTCATGGTTTATTAAATGGTGGATGAAATTTGGCCCTTCAGTAAAAATTTTACCGGAGCCATATAAAAGATATAGTTTGCTTATCATTTTTAATTTCAAAAGGATCTTGAGGAGAAAATATCCCTGTAGTAATATTATTTTTAGAAATTTCATAATGTCTTTCTAAAATAGAAATTTTATTTTCAAAATTTTCAATGATTTTAATTATAAACCATTGTACAAATGGTAAACTCTGATTTATATCAGAAAGATAATTATAATAATCTTCTAAAAATATCTTCATTTCAAAAGGTTCAAATGTTTCATAAAACCATTTTCTAAATTTTTCATATTTTGGTAGATTAAATTCTCTTTTACAAATTTGTCTTGCCAGTGAACCTAGACTAAAATCAATTTTGTTGTAATTTATTTAAAACACTTTTATACATGATATTTCATTTCACTGGGAGTTGGATCTTCATCACTCAAAGAATTTTGATTTGTAGGTGAAACAAAATTATTTGATTCAACTTTCAAATGTTTAAAAGGATCATTTAAATGAATTGTAGAAGTTGTAGATTTTTCAGATCTAAGAGGAATTTCATTTTTTAAATCAGAAATTTTTGAAGTAGAAAATCTTGAAGGAGACTGAACATTATATTTTATTGGAGAAAATTAAAGAATACCTAGATTGACTAGATTCTGGACGAAAACCAATTTGTGGCAAAAGTTTTTGATTGTTTTTAAATTGTATAAAAACATCACCATCTGGAGTTTGATTAATATCAGTAGGTTCTGTTTGTATATTATTTAAAGCAGGTGCAACCCTTCCCATTTTCTAATGTTCTGGAAATTCTATTTCATTCCATTTTATAGCTTTTCCTGTTGTAATATTAGATTTACCAAAATTAGATTCTATTACTATAGTTTCATTTGCTAATTTGTCAATTTGTTTACATTGTGAATTTAATGTATAAAGTGGTTTAAAGTATAACCTATAACATATACATATTACTTCAGATCTTGGTGCATAATTATATTCATGTTTTTTAGCATTTAATGTTAATGCATCACATAAATTATTGTCAGTTAATGATAATTGTAAGTTTGGACAGACATTAAAATAAACTGGTCCATGTGCCAAACTACTTTGAATTATTCCCATTAATAATTGAGTCCAATTAAGATTTCTACCATCTTTTAAGATTGCTACAAAACTTTTAGGTAAACCTTCTAAGGTTAAAGGTTTAAAAACTATTTATACTAAACCAATATGTAATATTTAAAACTGATTCCAAATCTTTTATCATAGCATCAATTTGTCTTGCTCTTTTTAAAATAGCTTTAATACTAGTATGTCTTAATATCATATTAAATTAAACTATGAGTAGTTTTATGAAATACCTTGTAGGAATTATTCCTTCTTGAATGCAATTTAAATCTACACCACTAACAACAAGTGCAGTTAAATCTTTATAAAAATAATTATCAATTAAAAGAGTTATTTTTATATATAGCATTTTTGAGAAGTTATCATATCCAATGTTGCTAAGAAATTTTCATTTTCTGAAATATTTAATGATGGAAAATCAAATTGAGTATTATCAATACTTTTACCCTTATTTTGAATGGATTCCAATTGAGATATTCTATTTTCAAAAGATTGATTTTCTGTTTTTAAACAAATAATTTCATTCTTTAAAATATCAACTTCTTTTACTGGATCATGTATAGTCACAGGTTTTCTTCCTGTTGGTACTTTTCTTGAAGCATTTTTTTCACAACATTCATAGTATGTGGAGTAGTATCTCTTGAAATATTTTTTTGAAAAGTATTCCTATAATTATTATTTTGACTAGATTCACCTATTATGTGATCTATTATAAAAGATTTAGCTTCAGAATCTTTAGCATGTTTTAATATTTCTAAAATATGATATTACTTTGTCTTAATTTTTTTGCATTTCTGAGAAATTGTTATAAATTTTCTTCTCTTTTGGCATTATTCATCTGAAAATTAAGCAATACAATTTTCATTAATAACCTGATCAACTCTCTTTTTTCTTAAATAAGATCAGACTGAAGAAAATATTTTGTTTCAAGATTTAAATCATTTTGTTTTAAATCTCTTTTAATTTTTATTATTGTTTTATCAATATCTCTAGATACTTTAACTAATTTAGGAATCGTCATTATGAAGTCCATTCCTTTTGCAATCTGCAATGAAATAAATTAGTATAAGATATCCTTAATTTTTTCTGTATAATATAAATCTTTTTGATAAAAATACTAATAATGATTAATCAGATAAAGGCAGTCATCATTTGTTAAAGACATGGGATCATCAATATATCTATTATTTCTAACAGCATATTTTATATCTTCTAAAATTTTTTTATTCTGTTTTTGATCTTTAATCAATCTTTTTAAATGTTTATAAGGATAAAGTTGAAAATTAATTAAACTTCTATTCACAAAAAGATGATTATAAATTAATCTTTCATAAATACTTAATTCATAAACTTTTCTTCAATATTTTTTATTCTGCCAACAAGTACATTCATTACTTGAACTTGAACTATTCATGCAATACAACTTCTATCAATAACATTCTGGATATCCTTACTAACTTGTATCCAGGAATGTGACGACCCGGTAATCTGTAATATTTAAATAATTGATTTAAAATCTTTTGCTTCTTGTAAATGTTATTATTACTTGTTGTTTTCAAATTTTCGTCTGCTTTTGCGATTAACTTACAATTTGAACGGTAAAGTGTCAATTTTCGAACTTTCTATGCCCTAAATTGCAATTTTCAAAAATATAACTAAAATATTCTTAATTTCTGAGAAATATACATATAATTTCAGATTTATAAACATTAAATTTCATAATTTTGGAATTTTTCTAAATTAATTATGAATTTTCGGATTTTATGCCCAAAAACCCTAATTTTATGCCCTAAAACCCTAATTTTTGGTTTTTACAAAATAAATAAATACAAATTCGAATTTTTAATAAAATAAAGATATGATTTCAGATTTTATAAGATGTGGACAATCAAAATCAGATTTTATTAGATTTTATTTGATTTTATTTGATTTTGTGTTAATATTTTATTAAAATATCCTACACTAATACAAGATGACATTCTTCTAGAAATTGTGCACTTGTGTGGTCTTCCATTCATCTAGCTTCATGACTTATGCATTAGGGTTACACCAAGGCTAGAAATAGAGGAGGGAGGTGGAAGATTTCATTTAATTTGGCATTTAATTCTATGCCTAGTTGGGAGATTTGCATTTATTAAACCTTGGTCCCCAAGTCTTGCCTTCTACCCTCATTCTCCACTATAAATAGGACCTCCCACACACTTCCCCATCCCCAAAAACGTCCTCACACATACACACACTATACTCTCTCTATTTTCTTCCACAAACACACAAATCCCGCCTAAAAACACACCCCCTCACTTACTCTACTCTCAACACCCAAAACACTTCTTATGTATAGCCTATCTTCCACCCACATATATGTACACACAAGCCCTTCTATTTTCATCCATATATACCTATAAAGCCTTCTATATCCTCTCTTTTTCCCTAAAAACATTTCAAGGTAGGAGTATTGTTTAATTTCATGAGTAAAGTAGGAATTTAAGTATCTTGTAAGTTTTAGATATTTTATGCTTTCATTTTCATTATAGTATTATGTGAAATTATGTGTCTACGTGCACCTATTCAAACACACACGCACCTTATGGGGTTGAATGATATTTCTACTCAACCGTCGCGTTGACTCCTCCTTTCCAATACTTTTTAGACAGAAATGAGATAGCGGATCAGAGTGGCGCAGCGGAAGCATTTGGAAGCTTTTTACACGATATAGTTACTTTTCTATTCTTTTGAAAATTGTGACTTTTGTATTTTGTACAAATTATATGTGAAAATAATTATTTATACAACTATGAAAATATTACCGTTGCGCGTTTCTATCCAATTTTATTTTATAAATAAAAGGGTATTTTTCCGGGTCGTGACAAGGAATCTAGATGATTTTCTAAATATTGCCTAACTGGAACATGTAACTTTTCACACAAAATTTTGTATCTGTAAAACAAACAAGTATAAGACAAGAAAAATATGTGACAAACATTTCAAATTTGAAGAAAGGATATAATTTAAAAGGAAAATAATTTCCTAGTAGACTAAATCCCCTGATTCTTCTCTCCGAATTTGTTTTTGAGGGCTTGAAGCTTGTTCTCGGATGAATGGTGTGATTTCTTCCTAGATTTGTGGGATGCAAGTCACAATTTACCTTGAAGTCAAAGGTCAGCTTTGAAATCGAAGGCCTTGAAGCACTTGCGCTTTGAAGACAAAGTAGAGCCTTTTTGGATGCAGTACGTCGTCACAGCGGTCATTTGCAATTTGAAGACTTGAGAATTTTGAGAGCTCGTATGAAAGTCGTGTTCTTGTGAGCTTGTCTCTGTGTGTGTTGAAGGCTTCTTTCTTTATTTTTTTTGAACCCCAAATGACCTCTATTTATAGGCGTTTGTGTAGGTTTTCGGATCGCTAGCTACTTTTTTGATATTTATCTCTTTGATATAAATTATTATTAAAGAGAGAAATATCATTTACGTGTCATTATTTGATTGGTCCACGCGACCAAATGCGCCGCTTGTCACCATTTGATTGGTTTTGGACTTTCGGACTACAAGACTTGATTTAATTGACCGGAACACCTCATATTGACACTTGGCGACTTCTTATTCACCGGTAAAATAAATATTAAAATATTAATTAAAATTAACTATTTAATATTGGAATTAAATTTAGGGAATTCCAAAATATAAAATAGAAAATTTAATTAATATTTAATATTTTAATTTATACTTGTTAATATATATATTTTTTTAAGTGGGCGAAATTTGATTGCCAACAAATGCCCCCTACTTTAAGGCTCGACGAAGAATATGCCGAATATTTGCGAATGAAGCGAGATTTGAAGTACCTGAGCATTGATTATGGACTTTGAGAAAATGGGTCCCTTAATCTTTCCACTTGAATTTTTTTTTTTTGCCTCAATTCTAAGCTTGTAAGAGATTTGGCAACACAATTGCAAAATTTATTCTTGCCTATGAAATTCAGCCGAAGTTGGCATACAAGTGGAGAATTTTCCATGCCCATGAAATAATGGCTCAAATAACAAAGGCATTTGATTGCTCTACGTCAGCTCACATTCATGCCGTATTGCAATTTGAAAGAATCCAATTGTGAGTGAAAGTGAAATTAACTAGCATGTGGTAAATCTTTACAAGATTCCTTCTCTCACAGCTTCATTGCCTTTAGGATTCCTATTCAAAAAAAAAAAAAAAATTGTCTTAGACAACAAATTATGAAACCCACAATTCTCTTAAAATAATATCTAATTTAATGTTCCTTGAACTTTGCTCAAAATTTCTTTTGTTACACGTGGGCCTAGGAAAACAATTCTTGATAAGCCTCCATTGTTGACTTTAGAAGCCACACCATAAGGGCTTCTTTTCCAAATCAATTTCTTTCCCACTTGATGTCATGCTAGGAGTCTTTGTTTTCTTGATCACATGCTCGTTTTTTTTTTTGGAAACTTTAAAGCTCATCAACTCCTTGCATTAAAGTCGTACTCCAGATATTCGAGTTCATTCAGAACTCATCTCTCTCTTTTCCTTCTATATTTTGACAGAGAGTATTAAACTGCAACTCTAAAAAAATATCCTAGTTAAGCTTAATAACTGTGTATATCACCAATTTAACACTGACAGAGCGTATTAAACTACAACTCTGAAATAATATCCTAGTTAAGCTTAATGACTCTCGTATGTGCCTATAAAACCTACGTATATCACCAATTTTCAAATCAATTTGCAGTGGAGCAGCAGTTGAAAGCTCGAGAGCGGAACATTCAAATTTGTTTGGAATTTTGTTGAGGTATAGGACTTCTCCAGTTTGTCGCATCCTTTTGTTTTGAGTTCTGCATGCTATATGTTTGATGAATTGCCTAGGAGAAATCCTTCTTCCCTGCTGCTTTTTTTTTACTATTCCTGAAGAAAGAATGTATGTATCTCCTCATATTTCTTGAAATTTCGAGAAGAGCATATTGAACCAGCTCGACAGGCGCTTCATCTTTCTCAAGATCTCTGTATTTTTTTTTTTTTTTTGAGATAGTAACTCGGTCTTGCATTTACACTTGAACAAATAATAAGACTTGAATAAACAGATTGCCTTTCTTTATGCACACGTATAAATGTAGAAACACTCTAGATCATCAATTGGAAATTTGGACAGCATGGCAAAGTAGAGTTCCACCTTAATACTTTAATCAAAGTGACATCAGGACTTCAGATCATCAATTGGAAATTTGGACAGCATGGCAAAGTAGAGTTCCACCTTAATACTTCAATCAGAGTGACCTCAAGACTCTTAACTTGTGTTACCATTAGGATTGTTTCGTAGCTTTAAAATGGGCCCGAAGTCAATGCATCATAATTCTGATAGATATCTCATCCCAGTTTCCTGTTTGCAACAAAAGACTTCTTCCTTTAATTACTCCTTTTCCAACTCTAATTTATTAAGGACAAAAATTCTTCCTTGTCAGTAACCAGCAGAGTTGATATTGGAATTGGTATATTGATGGCTTGGCTCAAGATTAGGCTCAATGATTCAATCTGAAGAGGAAGATTAACTTTGAACTTCTACTTTTACTCGAACTTAACAACTTCTGAAGTGCTATAAAAGCATGTCACTTGTGGGTTCAATTGGAAATCATCAACAGAGCATCAATTAGCAATTCGTAGCGGTAGTCTTGTGCATAAGTCCAGCGAAGCCCACCCTTTTCCTTTCACGTGTGTTTGTTATTTGAAAAATCCCACAATAACCAGAAAAAAACATCATAGCTTTCGCCTCTCCAAAATTCCAAATATATTTTTTTATGGAGCACACTATGTGTGTTCGTTAGAGCAAGCATCTTTCTCTCTGAATGAGAAAAGTCGAGATTTTCATCGTAGTTGCAAGTTTCTTGAAACTTTGCTGATCAATTATTCTGACTTATCCTCCCTTTTTTTTTGTTACTTTGGATACAGGAATCACCGAACTAATACCTGTCTATTTTGCCTAACAAGTGAAGAAAAGTTGTAACTTCTCTATCTCTCTCTCTTTTTGTGACTTTAAAGATACAATATTTTCCTCATACTCATATATATATATATATATATATATAGTACTCTTGCAGGGACATCAAATACTGCAAGATGTATATTGAGGACCACATAGAACCTTTTCCCCATATAGTTATTGGAAGCGACAAGGATGGCCTCAAAGTCAAAAATACTTCGTTGGCGGTCCATAAGCCGGTAATCTGTGACGACCCGAAACCCTTGGCTAGTTATAGAGAAATGCTACAAATACTTGTAATATAGTAAGCTGAAATTTTTTGTAGAAGTCATTTATTAAACATAGCAAAACACCAATTACATGATAATAGTCCTAAATACATAATACGAATACAAAGACTCGTCGATGTCTTCCTCTAGCCAAAAGCTCCAAATCGCCCCTCACTATCCTCCTCGTTGATAACCTCGTTCTCATGTCCGGCTAAAACATTGGATATTTAACAACGTCAACAATCACGTTGAGTAGTAATTTCACTTAACACATAAGGTGCGTGTGTGTGACTTGGACATGCATATTTTAACATATTTGCATCAACATAAAACATGCAAAATTTCAGATCAAAAGAATCATAAATTGCACACTTTTCTACCGTTTTTCGCCTCGACGGTCGACTACCTTATCTCGCCGTGCCGTAATTCAATTCCAACCATTACTCCCACCCAACCAAACACTCCAGTGGTCATATCCCGGGCATATGCTGAATTTCCTACGACCCACTTTAGTACATGGAACACTCCGTCCATGCAAGGTAGGATTAGGCAACGATGGATGGCGAGAACGTTTAAGACCGGCAAGCCCGTTGCCGCCCGGCCGAACTTAGCCCCATCCACCCCTAACACTTTGGGCCCTTAATCACACAATTTTCACACAATATAAACTGTTTTTCAGCATACTATTGCATAATTTCAGCATAAATCACCAAATTTCCAGCATATAAACCATAACTCGGCAGACTACGACAGCAGATTTTCGGCTTGCAAAATTTGGAAATTTCAGCTTGTAACATACTGAGATTACATGCTGCAATTTCCAGCTTTGTAAAATAGGTTTTCAGCTTTGTAAAATTCGAATTTTCAGCCTTGAAAATCGGATTTTGCGGCTTTGAACAGTAATTCCAGTTTTGAAAACAACTATAATTTTCAGCTTTAAACGCTGAATTTTCGACTTTTGACACATAAATCAAGCCCTAAACACATAGAAAAACCTTAAACAAGCATGAACCCTAATTTTTAGCAACATAAATCCAGCAGAAACGCTAAAATTTCAAGCACAATTGTTCATGAACATACAACATGCGTTTAGCTAAATTGTCGTGAAATCCTTTCGGACTAAGATAGTAACCAACTTGTGGTTACATCCCATGGCCTAATAGGAGAATAATATGCTAACATTATAAGAAAACTAGCTCATGTATCAAGAGAAATCACTACCTTCTTCTAAAGGGTTTTCTTCTTTTCTTTCTAGGTTTTGAAACAAAGTAGTGCAAGAAGGAGAAAATGTGAGTTTGTGGGGTAAAATGGACAAACAAGAGTGAGATATGAGGGTGTGTGTGTGACCGGCTACTTGTGTGTGTGAGTGTGTGGTGTTTTGTATTTTCTTGCACCTTTGACTACTTATAACTAATGTTAGAAGAAATAGAAGAAATAGGATTAAAATAAAGTTAAGTCTTAATCTAATGATACCTTCTTTCCAAATCAATACCCAACTATGAGGTGTAAGGGTGTTTAGTGGTGGTCTATAAGTGCTTAGTGGTAGTCTAAGTAATCCTTGACCATACATGTACGTACAATTCTAGAGAAGTATATACAAGTGGCTATACAAGTGTACATGGATGGTGATTGGTGTAAGATGGAGACCTAAGGATTAATATCCACTAAGTATTGAATTTGGGCACATATATAAGCTGAAAAACGTCCTCCCCCCTTTAATTTTCTGAAATTGTGAGTTATTTCTTATATTTTGGGTATTTTATTGAAAGTATGGAAGAAAATAGTCTTTAGGGGAGACAAATGCAATTTATGCATCCTTTAGGGCTTTTCCTAAAATATATATATGAAAACTAAATATATATCTATATATACATATATATGGTTTTATGTGTTAGAAATTTAAATAATTATTCTCAAGATTATTTTGTGAAAGTGACACATTTTGGTGAAATGGCATTTATAAGAAGTATAGAGAAAATTCCTAATCTAATGTGTGTATATCTATATATATATATAAACGTGTGTAAGTATATATATATACATACTATATTTTTCTTGAATTTTTATGCATGGAAGGATGGTTAACCATCGATGAGAAAATAATCCTATATCGATGCATGTTGTGAATAAAACGAGCACATTTTGCAAAACAATATTGTTTCGTAAATGATGCATATAACATGCAAGTCACGTAAGTCACATACATTTAAGCATATATAATAGAACGTATGAGTGAAAGATCGGGTCCTTACATAATCAGCACTCAACCTACCACATCTCCATCGTTCGGCAAGTCTATGCATCTATCCCGTTGGTCGGAAGAGGCGATTAAGAACATAGTGGATGCACTTTTTGGTCCTTCACCCCGTTCGAGAGTCCTTCTTTTGAAATCCTCGCTTCACAACCTCAAAGCTACACGTACAAAGTTTTCACTTCCAAACCACCATCTTAGCGTCAGCGGAGGCTATTGGAGGATTACACCATCTAGGTTTGGCGAGGTATCTTTTCATGCCGATTATTGGGAGTGGACAGAGTATGTGCTAGCCTATCACGAGGATGTCCTTCGTCGTGCCAAGATCCGTACAGTCGTTCATGCCTCACTCTCACATACGTCTGCCACAGGCCTGTCCTTCAGGCCTTCCTCGAGATGTGGTGCCCTTCTACAAACATTCTGTACACCGTAATCGGAGAGCTGTTTATTTCTTTGTGGGATCTTAGCAGATTGAGCGGTTTACCTATACGTGGAAATTTCTACGACGAGGTCATTTCGTCTGCCTAGGAGATGCTTGGCGATGCTACACGCGGTCCTTCTCTACCACGGAGTTGCAAATACTTATTCTTGGCATATCACAAGCTTCCAAAGAATGCCGACGGTGTCTTTATCTCCGACTAGATCGAATTTTGGTTTAAAGGACCCATCAAGTATCAAGAACCTCCTTTGAGATCATCTAGTAAGAGGCGGGCCCCGCCTCAGGATACTCACAACCCTTCTGGAGTTATCGATACATCTTCTTTGCCTCATATCGAAAAATTCGATGAGCCTTTCACAATGCTTGAGATTGAGAGGGATGCACAAGAAGAGACTTACCTAGCTGCTTTTCATTCATGTTGGCTTTGCAGTTTTGTTCTACCGCATCATAAAGCAAATTGAATCCGCCCCACCGTCTTTAAAGTTTCTAGTAGAACGGCATGCGGCGATCGCTTTTCTCTTGCCATGCCCGTACTAGGAAGCATCTATCGTGGCTTGAGGAACATATCTGCTTCACCAAATCCAAGCGAGTCTACAGCCATCTTCCCTATCCATTTTATTTACGGTTGGACTGGATACTATCTTGGCACACATTTCACTATCGAGATCGATGTAAAAGAGGCTCAGATGGTGCGGTATTCGGGAGAGAATATGGCTAAGTATTTTGATGTCACCGAAGCGCGAGACTTGTTCCATAACATCGATCCTTCCACACTTCAGAATCTTCATATCAATCAAAACGGTCAACAGTGTTGGACGATACACGTACATTCGATACTTTTTGAGATATATGTCTTGAAAGTCTTGAGCCCATGAGGCCAAGTAGTATCTCTTGAATGTTTTGAGCCTGCAGGGCAAAGTGCTACGTGTGCGGGAGTCGCCTCTTGAGCCCACATGAGCCACCTCTAGAGTCCCGACGCCTGGCAGATAGTATTGGTATGTGTGACTTTTGCTAAAAACCTCTAGTGTATCTATTGGATTTCGTATTTGATTGAAATATATTTTGGGTTCTAAACTCTTTTGTGAAAACATATTTTTGGAAAAATACCCTCAACTATTTCACTAAATAAAGCTGAATTTCGAGGACCAAATTCTTTTAAGGAGGGGAGAATGTGACGACCCCAGTAATCTTTAATATTTAAATAATTGATTTAAAATCTTTTGCTTCTTGGAAATGTTATTATTACATGATTTTCCAAATTTTAGAGGAATTAGACATTCTAACACAATTTTAGAAATTCTATGTCCTAAATTGCAATTATTGAAAAGTTATATGTTAAATTTTAATTTCTGGAAAATATACATACAATTTTAGATTTATAAACATTAAATTTCATAATTTTGGAATTTTTCTAAATTAATTATGAATTTTCGGATTTTATGCCCCAAAATCATAATTTTATGCCCTAAAACCCTAATTTTTGATTTTTACAAAAATAAATAAATACAAATTCGAATTGTTAATGAAACAAAGATATGCTTTCAGATTTTATAAGATTAGGACAATAAAAATCAGATTTTATTTGATTTTATTTGATTTTGTGTTAATATTTTATTAAAAATATCTTCCTACATTTATTTGGTGAATCTAGCAAATCTTATACTTGGAGCATTCTAATGAGTTTAGGGCTTGAATCATCATTTTAGGCTAACACATAATACAATTTAGGGTACAACTCATATTATTTAGGGTAACACTTGTGTAACTTACACCCACAATTAGGTGTGAACATAATTAATGATAAGCTTAGTTGGAAGATCACATTAATTAACAAGATAAAACCTAATAAAATAATCTTGTTTCTTGGCTAACAACTATAAATAGGAGGGGAGTGATCTTCATTTCCATCACAACACAAAATCCCGCCTAAAACACTCCCACCCACACTCACCTTACTTTTAATACCCAAAACACTCCATATTTATAAAATATCTTCCACCCACATATGTATGTATATAAACACTTCTTTTTACATACATATATACCTATTATCCTTCCATATAACCCTTTATATACCCTCTTTTTCCCTAAAAACATTTGAAGGTAGGAGTATTATTTAACTTCATGAGTAAAATAGGAATTTAAGTATCTTGTAAGTCTTAGATATTTAATGCTTTCATTTTCATTATAGTATTATGTGAAATTATGTGTCTACGTGCACCTATTCAAACACACACGCACCTTATGGGGTTGAATGATATTTCTACTCAACCGTCGCGTTGACTCCTCTTTTTCAATACTTTTTAGACAGAAATGAGATAGCGGATCAGAGTGGCGCAGCGGAAGCGTTTCGAAGCCATTTGCGCAATAAAGTTATTTCGTATTCCTTTTGCAAATTGTAACTTTTGTATTTTGTACAAATTTTATGTGAAAATTATTATTTATACAACTATGAAAATGTTACCGTTGCGCGTTTCGGTCCAACACATTTTAATAAAACAAAAGGGTATTTTTCCGGGTCATGACAATAAGTCCACTCCCTCGATGAAAGGAAAAGAAAAAATCTTGGAGGGCAATGATTTTATAGAGCCTACTAAAACAACTTCTAAAAGGCGATTGGTTCTTCTCAAGGATTCAACTCATGGGAATACCTTGACGGATGCCCCCGTTGAGGGAAACGAAGTAATTTTGGCCCTTTCTTGCTCAAATGAAAATTCTGGCGGTCAATGCCAACTTATGAAGAAACCAAAGGTGTTTGATTTAGACAATATCAATATTACCTCGGACTTCTTTGCAGATATTCCGAGTTCTTCATTGCCTATAGCTGACCTGGCTTTATACGTAAACTTACAAAAAATTTACCTATATTTCCTTCTTCTTCTCCTTCATTTTTTTTAACCCTATTTTTTTTCTTGGTTTATTTATTTACTTTGCAGCTTGCCGAGCTTGAGGAAGGAGCCCTTGGCACTTGTGAAGGAAGTGTTCGCTTGGTGAATAAGGTTAATCATTTTGATTTGCCTGAAGTAAACACTCCTTGCTTTAATGAAAACGACTTGCAAGCAATCCCTATAAATAAGGAGCGCGAGGGTCCTAAAAAGCAGATACGGGTGGCACCACCCGCACTTGAGGTAGATAAGGTATCTAATGAAGCCAATATCCTTAAGAAACCTAAAAGAGCATTCCAACCACCCTCTTGGCCAATTCCAGTCCCTGCGGTATCTGAATTTTGCCCCCGAGTCATCAAGAGTGAAGCTGAGCGAGTCCTCCTTGAATTTTATTGGAATAGAATTTGCCAGAAAGTCATGAAGACTCCACTTGAGAAAATTCACCATATAAAACATGTTGTACAAAGCCTAGTCAATCAAATGAAGGACCACATTGATGACGCATCATCATTAGAGAGCCATCTGGGTCAAATTTTCGAGAGTGCTTCCAAATATACCAAAATTAAGCTAGCTTCCACTCAGAGAGAGGCTCAGAAGACGCATGAGAAATCCCTTTTACTTGCACAACAATATCTTGATGAATCAGAGGCAGAAAAACACAAAATGGCTAAGGAGGTGGACGACTTGAAGATTCAACTTCTGCAAATTACCAAGCAACAAGAGGAGCTAAAGAAGCAACTCGTGGATTTGGGCAAAATGGAAGAAGCAACAAGTTTGTGACTTCGCAAAGCTGAAGAGAGCTTATCCGGGATTGAAAGAGATGTAGCTACTCGGTGAGAGACTATCTTGGAGATTGAGAACACCCCTTGTATGTCCACCAAAGAAGTCGAGGCTTTGAAGAGGATGGAGGCTCTACTTGAATAGTCTCGCAAGGACTTGCCATCTTTTGACTTGTTTTCGTAAACATTTTGACTTAACTATGCATTTTTTTTTATGTTTCCTTCCACATTGTAAATGAAATATTCAAAATGCAATAAAAGTCGGGTTCTCTTTTATTCTCATCACTGCAATTTATATGCCTCTTTTCTTTTTTTTTTTGTTGTTTTTTTTATAGCCCAATATAAGCATTTAACGAGATATTATCGAACTGATGAAATAAATCATTAAATCACTTATAAACTTATCGCCTCGGATTGACTAGGACATCATTAAGAACAAACAATATTTATTGAAAACATATGATTGAACTTGGAAAAATTACCAGGCTGCCTACATACCCTATCAAGGGATCAAGTCATTACGTAGTTCAATTGTTTTTTTTTTTTGTTGGGGGGGGGGCGTTCACAGTGTATACTCATGTGGGGCAGGAGTATCCATTGCTTGGCCACCCTGAACCAGGTGGAGTATTTTTTATATTTAGCCACATGCAATACCTTCAGTGGAGTATGTTAGCAGTTCAACCACATGCATTACCATTGGTGGGTACCGTGCACAGTTTATACTCATGCGGGTCAGGAATGATGCAGTTTAGGCTCGTGCATCAGGAGCTATTCGCCGCCTCAGGGATAATATCTTTTCAAAAATTTGCCATTGATGGGGCCAATGCGCAACCCGTCTTCATCAACTAGCTTGTAAGCACCACTTGTGTACACCTCTTTGACCACGTGAGGACCATCCCACTTTGACATAAATTTATTTCCCATTCTCTATGTGATAGTGATGGGTCTTCTTACTGCCAAGACCAAGTCGCCTACTTGAAATGTTCTCAGGCAGACCTTTTTGTTGAATGCCCTTGTCATACGAGCTTGGTAGCATTCAAGGTGTTGTTGTGCATCAAGTCTTTTCTCATCTAGTGCCTCCAACTCCTCGAATCTAAGATCAGCATTGTCCTCAGTAGTGAGTTCTTCTTGAATGGCTATGCGGAGTGAAGGTATTTGACTTTCGAGAGGGAGCATGGCCTCAACACCATATACCAGAGAGTAGGGAGTGGCCTGGGTGGCAGTTCGATGTGTTGTCCAGTATGCCCCTTAAAGCTTCCCCAACTTTCTCATGCCAATCTTTCTTTGATTTCAACACGAGTCTCTTCAAAAGATTGCACAGAGTTTTGTTAAACGCTTCAGCAAAGCCATTTGTAGTAGCATTATACATGGAGGAATTGTGCTGCTTGAACTCAAACTGAAGACATAGCTTATCCATCAACTTATTGTAGAAAGGCTTTCCGTTGTCGGTGATAATGTACCGAGGTACTCCATACCTGAAAATTAAATTGCAATGGATGAACTCAACTACAGTTTCCTTCTTCACTTCTTTCAACGGGATCGCCTAAGCCCATTTAGAAAAGTAATATGTAACAGCCAAAATATAAGCGTGCCCGCCAGAAGACTTGGGAGTTATTGGCCCCACCATATCAAGACCCCATGCATCAAATGGCCATGAAGCGACTGTAGGGTGTAGAGGTTCTGGAGGTTGGTGTATGAGGTTAGTATGCATCTGGCAAGCTTCACATCTCTTTGCAAAGTCTAAACAGTCTTTAACCATCGTGGGCCAATAATAGCCCATCCTTTTGATTCGAAAGTGGAGCTTCGGACCTGATTGACGAGTTCTGCACACTCCAGAATGTGCTTCGGTCATAGCTTCAACTGCTTCTTCATCACCTAAGCAGCGTTGGTAGTTGCCTTCAAATGATCGTCGATACAATATATCTTTGTATATGATGAAGCGAGACGATCTCCGCCACACCTCTGGTTTATGGCGTGGGTTCTGTGGCAGCTTTCCGTGCTTCAAGTACTCAATCAACGGTGTTCTCCAGTCATCATCTTCACATATTGCCACTGATGTGGCCATCGAATCTTCGTGATTTGGCTCATCCAACGACGGCAACACCCATTTGTTACATACTGGCACATTCGTTGTTTCACTTTCTGACAGTGCCAGAGTAGTAGCTAGATTGGCTAGCGCATCGACCATTCTATTTTCTTTTCTTGGGATGTGACTTAGGATAATATTTTCAAATTTTCTCACCAAGCTTGAGGCTTGTCGGAAATAAGGAATGAGATCTTCCTTTTTGACTTCATATTCATTCAAAATCTAATTGATAACCAATTTTGAATCGCCATAGACCTCGAGATCAGTAATTTCCATTTCTACAGCCATCTGGAGCCCAAATATCAACGCTTGGTACTCAGCCACATTATTAGAGCACAACTTGCCCAGTACAAATGAATATGTCAAGACTAGCTTTTTTGGGGAGACAAAAACGACCTCTGCCCCAGCTCCATCGACTCTGACTGCTTCATCGAAACACATCATCCATGCTGGCAAGATTCCGATAAAGAGTACGTCTTCGTCAGGAAGAGAGTCGGATAGTTCCCACTCTGCTGGAATTGGATGGTCTGCAAGAAAATTGGCGAGTGCCTGCCCTTTGACGGCCTTTTGTGGTACGTATGTGATGTCATAGTGGTTAAATATGACATACCATCTAGCTAGTCTCCCTGAAAGTACTGGATTTGACATCACAAATTTGACGGGATCTGCACGAGAGATGAGCCGGATGGGGTATGCTTCAAAGTAATATTTTAACTTTTTAATTGCATAAAACAAAGCCAAACATATCTTCTCAATTGGGGAGTATTTCATCTCATTCTCTGTCAACCGGCGGCTCAGATAATACATGGCCATTTCTTTTCCGTCTTCATTTTCTTGAGCCATCAGAGCACCAATTGAGCTTTCTTGAGAAGCAATATATAATCTGTGCAGTTTTCCCAATGGTAGAGCTCCCAAGACTGGTGGATTTGCCAAGTGCTTCTTTATACTTTCAAAGGCATATATCCTTTATCCCGCACAAATAGGGTATCTTTTTTCATCAGATGGCTAAACGGCTGACATCGTCCAGGAAGATTTGATATGAACCTTCTGATAAATGCGAGATTACCTTGTAAACTTCGTAGTTCCTTAAGATTTCTTGGCGTAGGCATTTTTTGAATTGCATCTTTCTTGGCCGGATCAACTTCAATCCCGCGGTGGCGTACTATAAAACCAAGAAATTTGCCCGAGGTGACGCCAAAAGCACATTTGAGCGGGTTCATCTTCAATCCGTATTGTATTAGCCGATCAAAAACCACTCGAAGATCCGCTAGGTGATCACTTCTCCTTTTTGTTTTGACGACAAGATCATCCACATAGCACTTCGCCTTGTCGTGAAGTATGTCATCAAAAATATTTTGCATGGCGCGTTGGTAGGTGCCGCCTGCGTTCTTTAGTCCGAAAGGCATGACTTTATAACAGTAAATGCCCTTTGGAGTGCGAAATGCCGTGCATTCCTCATCTTCTGGGGCCATTCTGATCTGATTATATCCCGATGATCCATCCATGAAAGATAAAACTTCATGTCCCGTGGTAGCATCAACCATGAGCTCGATGATGGGAAGCGGGAAGTCATCCTTTGGGCATGCCTTGTTCAGATCTCGAAAGTCAACACATACACGTATTTGGCCGTTCTTCTTCTTGACAGCATTATGCTAGAGATCCAAGTTGGGTATTTGACCTCTATGATAAAACCAGTATCAATAAGCTTGTTAACTTCGACCTCGATAAGCGGGACTAGTTCCGGATAGTATCCATTGTAATTACTTCACCGGTCTTGCTCCATGCTTTTTCCCATGATGATGAACTGAAACCTTCGAGTCCAGTCCAGGCATTTCCTTGTATGTCTAAGCAAAACGTTTCTATATTCAGCTAAGAGATCGATATACTTGCCTTTTTCCTTGGAACTTAGAAGTGCGCTGACGAATACAGGTCGTGGCTCTTCTATTGTCCCTAGATTCATTTCTTCCAACTCATCCACAGTTGCTTGTCCACCATCTTCAAGTTGTGGAGGGGCTTCTTGGATGTCATCTTCGGAAGCCTCGGAGGCCGAGTCCTAGTCAATTGAGATGTGGTTGCTTGTTTGCACTTCTTTGGTCATATCCCCGTCGTCAGATTGTACACTTGGGTTATAGTCGTTAGAGATTCTAGACATTTTGTATGCAACGGTCCATCTCAATGTTCCATTTGTGTTTATGACTGGGTATAGTTCCAGCTTCCAACCCAAGCTACCTAGTGCTTGCACGAAGGCAGCACTGATCAACTTCTTCAACTCCCTTATAGCTTGATGGGGAGCCTTTGCCTCTGGCTCGTCCATCAAACTTGCGTAACAATAATTGACGATGACTTCTACTTCATTACCGCCTTGAGTATCCCTATTTGACGGACAAGAATGATCAATGGTACGCTGCTTTATACTCAATGTCCCATTCATAGAAATGAGCAATAATGAGGATTTAATTCCGCGTGTTTGAGATAAATGAATGATTTGATCTTCTTTTTCTGTCTCGGGTATGTAGTCAGCGTCCTCATGGCTTTGTTTCACTTGATGCTATGGATTGCCATTCCCAAGTTGGTTAAAAATCGAAGGACGACTGTTGCCAATCCTGTCATGTATCAACGATTTTTGTTTGGTAGAACCAAGTCTTTTGAATGCAGAAGTATGAGTATTTGGAGTGCCTAGACGATCAAATGCTGAGATGCGTTGACCATCTTTTCTCTTTCCTTTCTTGCCTTCATCTTTTGTTGCCGCAATGTGTTGGACATTGGCATACTTATCTTTCTTGGAAACTCGTATCCTTACTGGTTCTTCTGGCGTATATCCCAAGCCGGTTCTTGGTTGATCAATACGAAATCCTTGTTTTCTGAGTTTATGTTGTGCCTTGCTGAGTCCATGGATTCTTTTGTCAGTCAACTCAGGCTTCAAGCTTCCTAACTTGGATGGGTTTGAGAAATGATAACCAGACTTCTGCAGCAATGCATAAGCGTTAGGATTAAATGCTCTTGGAGGTTTCATTGTGAACTTCCTATAGAAGAAGAAAAAGGTGTCAGGTTTAATCCAGTAACAGGCTAATTCAGTTCAGACTTTAAAATTTGGTAGTCTATGGGCCCGTTTGCGATTTCTTTTCCTTTGTCAATTATTTGAGGACGTGGTGTGAGTTTCCCTTCCCCGTGACTTGATTCCTTTGTTTTAGTAGGATGACCGATCGGTATCTTTATAGGCATCACCTCATCTACTGAGTTGAGTTCCATGTACAGTTTTGCATCAGCGAAGTGTGACTCAACATCTATAAATGGTTTCACGTCTGCATCTACCTTCAAGATTTCCCCATTTCTTACATACTTGAAGCATTGATGAAGAGTGGATGGCACAAAACCATTTTCGTGAATCCACGGACGCCCCAAAAGCAAACGGTAGGAGGTTTTTGCATCAGTCACATGAAACAATGTACTCGCCTTTAATTCTCCTATTGTGAGGTCCAAGTGAACATGCCGATGGCTCGTTGCCCCCCTTAGTTGAATCCCTGGATTGTCAAACGGCTTCGAGTTAGTTCTTCAATTGATATTCCTAGGTCTCTTATGGTGGATTTTGACATGATATTCACGGCAGAACGTCCATCGACCAGTATGCGATTGACTTTTTGCTCTTGCATAAAACCCGAGATGAAAAGTGGTCGGTTATGGGGCTTTGATCCCAACAATAAGTCTTCGTTTGTAAAGGCAACAACAATATTGGTGGCATAGCAAGAAGCATAACTTTCTTCTTTTTCCTCTTTGTAGGATGTAGTGTGTGCCGTTTGGACCTCTAACCAGAGCATTTTCTCAGGAAAGAAGTCACCCAAAGTGATAGACGATGTCTCGAGCTTCTCGATGTTTTCTTCCCCTTAGCTCATGAAACTTTTGAGTTTCTCCTGGGTCGTGCCCCTTTATTCTTGGCTTGGTTCAGTTTCTTCACCGGCATGGGATGAAATTGATCCATATGTTGCTTTTGCCTTCGACGGCGCGTCACAAGGATCCACTCACCCTTGCTCTCAGTTTCAGAGGCTGAATCTGCATCTTTTTCAACCTTTGTATCCCTCATGAGCATGTTTTTGACGAAGTTTGGATCTAAGCTTCCAAATTAGATCATTGTCGATGCCCCTAGGAGCCTTGACGACAGACTAATATCATGCTTGTGTTGGAGTGCATTCCCAATGTTGGCAGCTCTTGTCACACTCGCAGTATTTGCATCCGCAACATCCTCACTATCAAGGATTATCTTTCCATCCCTTGCTAGCGCCATGCTTTTGTCTTTTATTACAAAACATTTCTCTATCGGGTGACTGACGACCCGATGGTACTTGCAGTATTTTGGGTCATTCACCCTTCCACTCTCTTCTAGTCGTTTTGGCTCTGGTAGCTGAATCAGCTTTCTCGCCATTAGTTCATCAAAAATGTGGGAGACGTCGGAGTCCGGGAACGGGTATTCCTTCTCTTGCCTTTCTTCTAGAGAAGGTCGCCGCCTTTCATTTGGGATATGCTGATTCCCAAACTTCGATCCATTCTGTTTATCATTGCCCGGGATTTTGACCGGAGTTGCCCTGACAGCCATCGACTCCTTGGTGGAGGCCTTAAAATGTTTCTCAGTTTTCTTTATGTCCTTTCTTTCTTTCTTTCTTTCTTTTGATCTCCAGCAGGGAAGTTGGGTCCATGATTGGCGATGCTAAGCTCCATGTCATGGGCGCGAGTGGCCAGCTCTTCGAAGTTATGAGGCTTGATTCCCTGGAGAATGTAGAGAAGCCCCCAGTGCATCCCTTGGATACACATCTCCACTGCAGAAATCTCCGAGAGCTTATCCTTGCAATTTAGGCCCAATGCACGCCACCTGTTGATATAGTCCACCACCGGCTCATCCTTCCATTGTCTTGTATTGGTGAGCTCGATCATGCTTACAGTGCGGCGTGTGCTGTAGAAGCGATTCAGGAATTCCCTCTCCATTTGGTCCCAGCTATTGACGAATTCAGGCGCCAGATCAACGTACCAATCAAAAGCATTTTCCTTCAACGAACGCACAAACTGCTTCACCAAGTGTTCGCCATAGGTTCCCGTATTGTTACATATTTCCACAAAATGCATGATATATTGCTTCGGGTTGCCCTTTCCATCAAATTGCTGAAACTTTGGAGGCTGGTAGCCT
This sequence comes from Petrea volubilis, assembly GCA_026212405.1. NCBI lineage: Eukaryota > Viridiplantae > Streptophyta > Magnoliopsida > Lamiales > Verbenaceae > Petrea > Petrea volubilis. The sequence goes on from CM047878.1 coordinate 13,874,601, forward strand.
ATCGGCATCCTCAGTAAATCAATGCGTCTGGTGTAGGGCTTCGAGTACATTGGATAATGCTGTGCTGGGGCACCATACTGAACTTTTATGGTATTGGTAACCATATCTTGCAATTGTTGCACCGACAGTATGGCCACAAAGGTGGTTGATTGCTCAAGTCTTGGCATGTGTTCGTACTTTTGATGTGTTTCTTGATTTTGCCCGTCGTTTGCGACTTGAACTTGAGGGTTCTGATACCTGTGACTAGGCTCCCCAACATTTGAACGCTCCAACCTGTCCACAAGTTGAGCGATTTGAAAATCCTTATCCTCAATCATCCTTTGTAGGTTTGCTATAGCCTGAGCCATCTGAGCCAATTGCTCGTCCACAGCGGTTGTCTCGACGAAGTGGAGTGCTTTGCTGGCTGATGCCGTTGGGCTCGGGGGGTTGGAAACATGGAAGGAATCGGACTCAGAGACCTTGGCCTTAGTTGAGGATTGATTGACAACGTCTTCGGTAGGCTTGTCCGTGTCGTCTCTTTTGGTGAAACCAACATTGTTCTTCTTGGGGGCCATCGAACTTGTTGAAAGAGTGATTTGATGCGTTGTGATGAGAAAAGAGATGAGGGGTAGATTTAGGTCCCACCGGGCGTGCCAGAAATTTGTTCACACAAAATTTCGTATCTGTAAAACAAACAAGTACAAGACAAGAAAAATATGTGACAAATATTTCAAATTTGAAGAAATGATATAATTTAAAAGGAAAATAATTTTCTAGTAGACTAAATCCCCTGATTCTTCTCTCTGAATTTGTTTCCGAGGGCTTGAAGCTTGTTCTCGGATGAATGGTGTAATTCCTTCCTAGATTTATGGGATGGAAGTCACGATTTACCTTGAAGTCAAAGGTCAGCTTTGAAATTGAAGGCCTTGAAGCACTTGCAGTTTGAAGACGAAGTAGAGCCTTTTTGGATGCAGTACGTCGTCGTAGCGGTCGCTTGCAATTTAAAGACTTGAGAATTTTGAGAGCTCGTACGAAAGTCGTGTTCTTGTAAGCTTGTCTCTGTGTGTTGAAGACTTCTTTATTTATTTATTTTTTGAACCGCAAATGATCCCTATTTATAGGTGTTTGTGTAGAGTTTTCGAATTGCTAGCTACTTTTTCGATATTTATCTCTTTAATATAAATTATTATTAAAGAGAGAAATATCATTTACGTGTCATTATTTGATTGGTCCATCCGACCAAATGCGCCACTTGTCACCATTTGATTAGTTTTGGACTTTCGGGCTGCAAGACTTGATTTAATTGGCCAGAACACCTCATACTGACACTTGGCGAGTTCTCATTCGCCGGTAAAATAAATATTAAAATATTAATTAAAATTAACTATTTAATATTGGAATTAAATTTAGAAAATTCCAAAATATAAAATAGAAAATTTAATTAATATTTAATATTTTAATCTATACTTGTTAATATTTTTTTTTAAGCGGGCAAAATTTGATCGCCAACAGTAACATACCATAAGAATTCAAATAGGTTCGAGTTTCAAGACATTTTTTAATCCAAAAGGCATTACATTCTATTCAAATTGCCCTATAGGTACGTTAAAAAAAATATTAAACTTTTACTGTCTTATAGCATTTTTATTTAATGGTCGTGCCCTTGTTGGAATATTTTTTTTCATTAAATTCTTCTTCATATGGTAATGAAACAATATGTTTTTTCCTTTTCCAAAAAGCATTTGGATGATCACTACAAATTTGTAATGACAATTGATTTTGTAAAAGTTTAATTTATCGTGTAGTTAAGGATTTTTTAAGTTTTCATCTATGTTCAATATATTAATTTCATATTTAAGAAAATTAATTTGATTATCTTTTGCTGAAATTAAATCTTTTATTTCATTAAGTATTCTTGTAAATGGTTCTGTTATAAACTTAAAATTTATTTCTTTTTCTTGAAAAATTCCAATAAAACCATTTTGATCAATTTGTTTTAAGGGAAATATTTTTTGTAAGAACGGAGTACCAAGAATTACTTGGTTAGTAATATTTTTAACTTAAAAAAAACTTGTATTCCTATATAAACATATTTATACAATATAAACATATGTATACCTATAAATATATTATACATAATTAAAAGACAGTATAAATAATAATATTTAAAAGATAGTATTGATAATATAATATATATATATATATATTCTATATACTATATGAACATATACTATATAAACATATGTATATATTCTTTTAATTTGTTAAAATAAAAAATATTGAATGAACAATCACAATTTTTAAGGAAACAAAATAGTAGTAGTAATATTAACATCATTTATATGAACATATACTAGGAAGGATATGTCATGCTTTGCCACAAAGCTATCTCCACAATTTTCTAGCTATGTTTCTATTTTTAGTTTTATACATACACTATTATTATTTAAAAAAAAAGAATTGCTACGACGGAATATTCCGCCAAAGATCCCCCGGTATTTTTCGGGGGAAATTTTCCTCAATTTGCTCTCAAAAAATTCAAATAAATTTTGCTCTTGCATGAACTCGAACTTGGAACCTCTTAGATACAAATCTAATATCTTGCCATTGAGCTACTTCCAAGCTTGTTTATTGTTTTGCCTAACTATATTGTAATATTAAGTTTTTAATTTAAAAAAATTAAAAAAAAATGGGGGAAAGTTTCCCCTGATTTTTAATTAAAAAAATTAAAAAAACCAGGGGAAATTTTTCCCCGAATTTCCTCCTATTTTTAATTCAAAAAATTCAAAAAAATCGGGGGGAAAATTTTAAAAAAATTTCCCGCATTTTCTCCGATTTTTAATTAAAAAAATTCAAAAAAAAACGGGAAATTTTTTTTCCCGAATTTCCCCTGGTTTTTAATTAAAAAATTTAAAAAAAATCGGGGAAATTTCCCTCAAATTTTTCCTGATTTTTAATTAAAAAATTAAAAAAAATCATGGGGAAATTCTACCGGAATTCCCTTGCGGAATTTCCCCAGTTTGACTCGGCGGAATATTCTCCCGGAATAATTCCGCCTAAATCCAGTTTTTTTTTTTTTTTTTTTTTTTCTGTAGTGCAAAGTAATTGCTAATAGGTTAAAGTCTATCTTGGGCACTATTATTGATGAAGCACAAAGCACGTTTGTATCGAATCAGTTGATTAAAGATAATATTTTAGCATTTGAAACCTTCCACTAGATGCGGTCTTTGGGGGCAAACCACCGAAAATATTTGAGCTTGAAGTTGGATATGACTAAGCTTTACGACTGTGTGAAGTGAAATTTCTATTATGCTTTGACTGGATTTTTTTGTTGGTTGGATCAACTTGGTGATGAGGTTTGTTACATAATGATGAAATCTTGAGGAAGCTTGTTAACGATACAGTCTATATTTGTAATGGAGCTCCCACGATATGTGACGACCCGAAACTTCTAGCTAATTATGAAAATACCCGATTTATAATTTTTGCACAAACATGCCACTTTTCAAAACAATAGTAAAACCAACCCATACTTTTATTCGAAAATCCAAAAGTACACATAAGTTTATTATTACATGATCGTGACTACAAAATAACCTCAATCCTATAACATGTATAACTAGCCAAATGCTTCGAACCGCCTTCCTATGTCTCCTTCGCTACATGCCACTTTTCAAAACAATAGTAAAACCAACCCATACTTTTATTCGAAAATCCAAAAGTACACATAAGTTTATTATTACATGATCGTGACTACAAAATAACCTCAATCCTATAACATGCATAACTAGCCAAATGCTTCGAACCGCCTTCCTATGTCTCCTTCGCTAGCGACTCCGTTCGTCTCAAGATTGGCTAAAACATTACATGAAACACGTCAACAACACGTTGAGTAGAAACTTTGCATATAACATAAGGTGATCGTGTGAGGTTTGTGCACCATATCACAGAAATTTATGAACATAAATCACATAATTTCACATTTGATTTCTTCCACCTCGACGGGCGGCTACCTTATCACTTCGTGCCGATATTTTCCAACCAGACACTCCAATTCCCAACCAATCACTCCAGTGGTCATATCCCGGGCATATGCCGATTTTCCTACGACCCACTTCAGTACATAGACACTCCGTCTATGCAAGGAGGGATTAGGCAACGATGGAGGGTCGAGAACTAATTTAAGACCGGCGAGCCCGATGCCGCCCGGCCGAAATCGACCACATCCACCCCTATTCACATTGGGGCCCAACATGCACACATAAACTTCATGTATAACACATAGTTTTACAAAATTTCAGTATGCTTTCACACTGATCTCACATAAACGAACAGATTTTTCAACCTTTACGAACTGAAAATTTGCAGTTTGCGAATATTTGCGACGAGCAGAAAATTTCAGTTTGCAAGTATGGAATTTCTAGCCTAAAACCTGCTGGGATTTCACAAATATGTTTCTAATATTGTAAAATAAAGTTTTGGTTGATAAAATTTCGAGTTTCCAGCCCACAAGACTTGGAATTCTCAGACTGCGGTGCAAAATGCTCAAGTGCGCGCCTACTGAAATTTCCAGCCCTCGAAGCCGAACTTTACAGGTTTGAAAAAACTGTTTTTCCAGCTTATTGTCCACTGGAATTACAACCTATAAAACAGGTTTTAAGTTTGGAAAAATCGGATTTTTCAGTTGTGCAAAAATAAGAATTTTCAGCCTTGTAACAAAATTTTCAGCACTGTGAATAGTGTTTCCAGCAAATGTTGAACTAAAATTTCATCTTGACAAACACGAAATTTCAGCTTCTAACACATGGTTGAAGTAATAAAAAGTATCAAACATCATAATACATAACTTAAGCATCATTTGAACCTTTTGCAAGCGAAATTTCAGCATGGTTTCAAGACATTTAAGGGCAAGATGCACATAATGTCACTATAAGCATATACCCAAATTTTCTTGTATTCCCTAAGACCCAAGATGGAAACCAACTTGTGGTTACCTCTTAAGGTCTAATGGGGAAGATATGAAGCTAATACTTTCATAAAAACCTAAGCTAACTCATGCCATAGGCAAGGTTTCTACCTTCTAGTAGTAGAGGTTCTTGTAGTTTAAAGGATGTATGGAAGTGTAAGGATGAAAGTGCTGAAATTTGTGATGAAATTAACAAGAGATGAAGGCAAGAGACTATAAGGGGCAGAGTGCACGTTTTTTAGGGGGTGTGTGGTGATTTTTGTGGTTTCTTATGCTTAATGCCTAATCCTTCTTATAATTAGTAATGTAACACATAGCATTAAAATACTATTGTGTCTTAATCTTCATCATTTCTTTCTTTCCAACTAAGTGTCCAACTAACAAGCCTAATTAGGTTAAGTGTTAGTCTAGGCTAATTTGGTCCATACATGTATAACAATATCTAGAAAGAATTATACAAGTGTATGCACACTTGTACATAATCATCATTACTTGAAGGATGAAGACTTGAGAATGATTTTCTACCAAGTATAAAACATTTTTATGTTTCTTATACCTTAAAAAACGTCCACCCTTAGTTAAAATCTGAAAATTTATAAGTTGTTTACTTATTTTACATATTTATGGAAGAAAATATCATTTAGGGGTAGAAAATGCAATTTTAGGCTTTCTTTACGGTTTTTCCAAACATCTTCTAAATCTTATTACACAAAACCAAACATACATATATATATATATATTTATGTGTGTATACATATATTTTTATGAATTATATAGTTTATATGATGCTTAACTAGGACAAGAAATAATCCTAACTTATACATGTTTCGAAAAAACGAATATGCAATACAAGGTATTAACATTATGAAAACGTATACCTATAAATATAAAATAAACACATATACTTATATCTATACATAATGGGAGTGAGAATACGGGTCCTTACACGATATCCCACTTACTATTTGCAGATGATACTATCTTATTCCTATAGGCATCCAGTAGAGAAGTGGAGGTCGGTGAAAAATATTTGAAATACATTTATGGAGTAAGATAAACTAATGGAAAGAGAAGTTGTTATCCTATACAGGAAAAGGTCATCTTAATGAAACAATAGCCAATGAGGTTCCTAACTATGTCTTAAAATAGTTTCGCCTCCCCTCTTCATTTTGACATGAATTTGAGAGTATGGTTTGCCGATTTTGGTGGGGTCAAAAGAAATCAGAAAAATAGATGCGCTATTGTAGTTGGAAACTGTTATATAAACCTAAGGAGGAAGGTGGTATGGGGTTTAGGGAGTTTGAATGTTTTAATAAGGCTCTGTTAGCAAATCTATCTTCACTTGTTACTAGATTATTAAAGGCGAGTTACTATCCAAACTAGTGTTTTGGATGCCCAAAAAGGTTCCAATCCTGGTTACACTTGTCAAAGTATCTTAGCCAAGAGAGATTATCTTAAACAACGGTTGAGGATTTAGATTAGGAACGAAGAATCTACACGAAGTTGGTTTATAGATGGATACTTGAGCTGTATACCTTCTGTTTCACCTCGTAGTGAGGAATCCTTATGGCACCTTTACTCTGAGTACTTGGATTTTGAAAATATTTGGATATTGGATTCGCTATCCCAAATTTTTCAGGCTGCTAGTCTTAATTTTAAAGCTTGATGGATCAATCTGATGTAACTCCTGCCTAAGGATGATCTACCAAAGGTTGCAAATTTGTATTATATTATTTGGGGACAACAAAATAAGTTTGTTTTTGAACAAACTTTCCTAGATACCCAACAGATTCACTTCCAGTCCTCAAGTTTGCTCATTGAATATTCAAATTCCTTTTTTCCACATAGCTTAGTGAAAGTTTTAAATTAATAGAATCAACTGGTAACTTGGGGGCCTCCTCCTTTAGGTGCAATCAAATTGAATGTGGATACTTCTTGTGCAGGGTTTGGGTATGTTGGTTTAGGTGTGGTTTTCAAAAACAAAAAGTAGAGGTTATGGCTAGCACTTAAAAAACTATTCAGTGTTCTTGGGATCCAGTTGTTTGTGAAGCTTATGTAATAGCCTATGGCCTTTAACTAGCCAAATGTCTTTCCTTCTCCTACTTAATTGTCGAGTCAAATTGCAAAAGGTTGATTGATCTGCTTTTTCCCAATTGTCATGTGAACAACGAGCGTAGTACTATTATAAGTAACTATCACTAACTCTACTCTAGCTTTATGTTGTGTTCTTGGTCTTTTATTGATAGAAATGGAAATTATTTAGCCCATAATCAAGCAAAGTTTCTAGTTTCAGATTATCGAGAAAGGATTTAGATTGAGAAAGCTCTTCCACCTGTCTCCTCTTCACTCGTAATGGATGTTTTTTCCCTTAGTGGTTAATGAAACCTTCTAGTTATCAAATAAAATAAAATAAATATATGATTGAACAAAATAGCAAAGATGAAAATTATTTAATAGTATAACATGAAAGAGAAGAGGAAAGAGATTATGAAAGGAAAAGAAAAGGACGAGAGAGAGAGAGAGAGTAAAAAGAAAAATCGACAGACCAAAAAATTTGAGAGACCACAATAAATATTAAAGTGACATCTCCCTTTATATAATAAGCTAAATAGCATACACAATATAGATTAAAACCTACACTCCTATTATTCAAGACAAATCATTGCTTATAGCCTATATTGCACAGATACGATGTCATGCCCTAGGCTCGCGAGCTTGTTGGATGCACGAGTTGCTAAAATTAGAACCTACACTATTAAAAATATATACTAAATTTAAAACCTACTTTCCTATTATTAAAGGCAAATCTTTGCTTATAGCCTATGTCGCACGGACACGGTGTCACGTCTGGGCTTGCAAGCTAGTTGGATATGCAAATTGTCTCTGAACTAACCAAGTGCACCCTTAAATTGAGCTATGAATAACTTGCCTAAAAGGAATATTCAAAGGATACACTTGAGTTCTTATGGCAAACTTATAAGGAAATCATTTTTTATTTGGTTTGTTGATGAGGGTTGGGGTATCACAATCACCCATCCTTTAGAACTTGATGTCTTCATCGCGACATGACACATTTTAGTATTGATTGCTGAGCACTGGGACTCTAGAGATGACTCTTGCAAGCTCAAGAGATGGATTCCATACGCATAGCACTTTACATCGCATAGCACTCAGCTTCCGGTATTCTGACTGCCAGCAGACTCTAATACTACTTGTCACACCCCGAGGCCGCAATCTCATTGGATGCAAGAGTTGTCTTCAAACCCACCGAGGGTATTGCTAAATTGTATTATATGAATAATTTGTCCAAAAGGGATATTTAATGGATGCACTTGAATTCTTGAGCCAAGCTTATAAGGAAGCATTTTTTCTTTAGTTACCTGATAAGGGATGGGGTATCAGAATCACCTCTCATTCAAAATGCAATGTCCACGTCGTGGCATGATACTTTTCACGATCGACTGCTAGTTAGGACTCTAGAAGTGGCTCCTGCGGACTCAAGAGGTGGCTTCCATCCTCGTAGCACTTTGCCCCACATATCATTTAGCTCTCGGTATTCCAACTGGCAACGAGCTTTGATATCATTTGTCATACTATGGGCCCAAAAATTGCTTCTGAACCCATGACTCCACCCTTAAATTGGGATATGAACAATTTGCCAAAAAGAGATATACAATAGATGCACTTGATTCTTGGGGCAAGTTTATAAGAAAATCATTTAATCTTTGGTTTCCTGATAAGGGACGAGGTATCACACACAGATGACATGATATTTTGAGAAATTTTGACACGACACATATCTAACACAAAATTATTTATATAAATATTTTTATATTATTTTACAAATAATATGACATAATATGCATATGCTTACACGTTTATATATACAATTAGTGTAAGATTCATATATGCATATTGCTACAAGTATAATAACGTAGACTTTCATATGGGAGATTCTATTACAATTATTTTTGCATGGTCTATGAATTATCTATTTTAAAAACAAAAGAAGGCATCAATTTTTAAAAAAAAATATGTTTAGAAAAATAAGATTACTGGACGAAACAACAATCTATTTTGAATAGCTTTAGAAAAATTTTATTTTTTAATTATCTTTTTATTATGGGAATACTCAAAAAGATATGTGGGAAAAATTTCGAGTATCCAACAAGTGTTGGTCACATTGTTGATAGTGTGTTCAGCAAACCACTAGAAGTTTCAAATTTTTTTAATTTACAAATACGCCAAGTGGGGGGTTTGACAGGTGTCGGGGAAGTGTCGTGTACGATACTATATTTGATATTGCATGACTCCAATTTAAGGAATGTTTGTGCATGCACTCTAGTTTATAGCTTATTCTAATCTTAGCAAATAAAAAAGAAATTCGTATAGTCTTATCACAAACTACAAACTTAAAACAAAAACATATGACTCCAATAAGATAAGTCATTCCAACAAATAATACACATTCATTTAAATGATAACCATACGTTATTAAATATGATGGTCATCTTATAAAATAATTGTTAATATATATAACTTGTAATAAATTTAATTTTATAAATAAATAAAATAATAAAATATTAAAATGAATTTTAGGGCACACTTCTTCCTATATATGTTGTCATGCCGTCGGTTTATGGTCGACTGCGTGGTGGAGTTTGTTACACTTCGGGTGAATGCTGGTGGCCCACCTATTTTTCTCATTTCAGGCCTTATTGTGTGTAAGTTTGAGCTAAATCGTTGTTTTGCAGGTAAGAAGGGGAAAGAGACTATAAAGGGCATGAAAAGTGGAATCAGAAGTTGTGTATTTATTCAAACTATTTCGAGTAACAACCTAATGCAAGTAATTCAGAGGAAAAATGATTGTAAAAATACGTATGTACACAAAATATTTTGAGTACTTACCCAAGGCCAGCGAGTTTGAAGAAAAACAAATTTGTAAATTTACTATGTATGCAAAATATTTTGCGTACATACGCAACATCTGCAACAGCAATTAACAACCTTCCTTATTTGACTGGGGTGCTGATTTGGAAAGATATGCTAGGTGTTTTTCTACCACTTTTGAGTCCAGATTCAAGTTAAAACCAAGGGGAGACGTTTTTTTTGAGCTAGATAGATTAGAACTCTTGCGGGCTTGTGGAGGATCAATTTTTATTTTTTTTCTTCTTAGGTTCGATTTTGATCTTTTTTGGGGATCTTGTGGAGAACGGAAGAAAGGGAAATTCAAGAGCCAAGGGAAGAACAACCGAACAAGGGGAGTTTTCGTCTAAAATTTCCAGTGAATAAGTTTAATTCTTCTCTTTTCATGAATTCTTTTCCTGATTTCGTTCTTATTTTTAGTTCCATTATGAACTAATTTTAACTGATTAAAATTCATACAAATAATTTCTAAAGTTGGGACTAATTAAATGAGAATTGGTTAGTCTTAGGCTTAGAAGGATTTTTAGGAATTAATTCCGCAATGCTCGCGAGAGATTGTGAATATATTTGTTCCTTGGCTTCACACAACTACGAAACCACTCAACTTTGGGATTGGATTAGAATAGCGAATTACGTTGATGAAACCACCTTGTACTTGCATTTCCCACATTGATTATTTGTTATTATTGTTCTTCGCAAGTTGTTTTTATTAGGAACTTAGGTTTCTTTTAGTAATACTAAATCACTACCCAATTTGATCCATTTGGCTAAACCAACATGAATCATTTTCACAGGCCAAATCACAATCCCTGTGGGATTCGACACTCTACTCACTTTGTATTACTTGTACGACTGCGTGCACTTGCGCAAGTCCCAACAAGTTTTTGGCGCCATTGCCGGGGATTGATGCATTTGACTATGATACTAGCTTGTGTGTTAAGACTAAATTTCTTTCTTTTTAGTATTTATCTACTTTTGTTATTTTTTTTTGTTGATAGAATACTTTTGTTATTTTTGGTGCTGAGTTTGTGTTCCTTCGTGTGTAGGTGCTTTTTGGTGTATGATCACGAGGCGTGCAAGTTCACGAGCTGAACTAGTACCTCTGGACCTTGAAATCGAAAGAGCCAACAGAAGGAGGAACATAGCTAGAATAGCTCAAGAACGTATTATGGCTGACAACCAGAACAATGGGATTAATGGTGGCAATGATCAAAATGCACCACTGGGTGACCAAAACGTAAGAACATTATGGGACTTCATTGCACCCCAAGCTGAAGGAGCTAGAACGGGGATACAAAGGCTGCGCATTGAGGAAAAAAATTTCGAGATTAAACCAACCTTATTAAACATGGTGACTAATAATGTGCAGTTCTATAGCTTGCCGAATGAAGACCCCCACTAGCATCTAGATAACTTTCTAGAGCTATGTGACACGATTAAGATCAATGGGGCATCGGACGGTGCAATAAAACTAAGGATTTTTCCTTTTTCTTTGAGGGATAAAGCCAAAATTTGGCTCAATTCGGTGCCTAGCGGGTCCATAACCAATTCGAAACAACTATCACATGCATTCCTAATGAAGTACTTCCCACCGGCCAAGACTGTCAAGCTACGTAATGATATTTCCACCTTTTTTCAAAATGAGTGGGTGTCACCGTACGAGGCGTGGGAGAGGTATAAAGTGTTGTTAAGGAGGTGTCCCCACCATGGACTACCCAGATGGATGGTGGTGCAAACATTTTACAATAGCTTGGAGGCCAACACTAAGTGCACAATTAATGCAGCAGCTGGAGGTTCATTAGTTACCAAGACTGTGGACGATGCCTACAACCTAATTTAGGAGATGGCATTTAATAATTACCAATGGTTGGCGGAATCCACCCATCAAAAGAACCAAAGGTATAAGTTAGAGCTTAATACTATCGCATCGCTACAAGCTCAGGTAAGCGCTCTAACTCACAAATTGGATTCTTTGAATGGTAACAATTTGAACGTTAGCCCTAAGCTTTATTGTGAATTATGTGGTGATTTTAATCATGTTTCCACTGATTGCTCATTTGGGAGTCCATTTCCTGTTGTTTCGAGTGAACAGGTAAATTTTGTAGGAGCAAACACGCACGAAAATACACAGAGGAGACAAGCCAATAACCCCTACTCCAACACATACAACCCAGGGTGGAGGCATCACCCTAATTTCTCTTGGGCTGGTCAGAATGTGAACATGCCACAGCTCTTATCAGGATTCCTACCCCCCGTAGTAGGAGAGGGTGAGCCCCCTAGAAACAAAGATGGACAAGTTCATTGATGCCTTGGGGTTAAATATGGCATTGCAGGAGGAGAGATTGCAAAGGATTGAAGCGAAGTTCGACCAAATCATTAAGAACCACTCCTCCTCCATTCACAATCTAGAGGTTCAAGTGGGCCAATTGGCTAATGCATTGACCAACAGGGTGCACGGTAATCTCCCCAGAAACACAGAATCTAACCTCAAGGAGTAATGCAATGCAATTACACTAAGAACTAGGAAAGAATTAGAGCCACCAAGAGGGTCTACAGCTAAAAGTAAGAAAGAGGAGGATGTTAAGGAATGTGATAATGCAAAGGGCAGAGAAGAAAAAGTGGGAAAGCAGATTAATCAAGCTCCAGCTGTGCGAAAAACAAACCCTTATGAGACTAAGGTGCCTTTTCCACAATGTTTGAAACAAGCTCAGTAGGAACACCAAAGGAAGTAATTCCATGACATTTTCAAGAAGCTGCACATTAATATCCCATTTGCTGAGGCGTTAGCAAACATGCCACACTAGACCAAATTCTTGAAGGAGATCATTTTGAATAAGAAGAAGTTGGAGGAATACCAAACTGTGGCATTAACGGACGAGTGTAGCAACATCATCTCTCAGAAGCTGCCTATGAAATAAAAGGATCCAGGGAGTTTTACTATCCCTTGCGTGATTGGAAAGTTTGAGTTTTCTCATTGTTTATGTGATTTAGGTTTTGGTGTTAATTTGATACCTCTTTCTATTTTCAGGAAATTAGGTGTTGGAGACTTGTCTCCTACTACTATTTCCCTGCAACTAGCCGATCGATCTCTGAAGAGGCCCATAGGGGTAGTGGAGGACGTCTTAGTCAAAGTCGGGAAGTTTATTTTTTTTGGTGGATTTCATTGTGCTCGATTTCAAGGATGACAAAGATATGCCACTGATTTTAGGGAGGCCTTTCATGAATACGGGAAGAGCACTGGTTGATGTCAATACGGGGAAGTTGACTCTTAGACTTGGGGATAAGAGTATAGATTTTGATGCTACCAAATCTATCAAATCTATCAAATGCCATAATGGGGATGATCATTGCATAAGACCGGAGGCAACCGATAACTGTGTAAGAGAAAGGAAGAAGGGAAAAAAGGATGAGCAGGATGAGGGGAAAAAGGGCTCAGTGTGCAAACAGTTACTAGAAACCTTGAGTCCTACACTACCCTTAAGTATTCAACCCCCTAAGGTAGAGGTTAAGCCTTTGCCTTAAAAGCCGGAATATGCCTTTTCGGAGGAGAATGAAGCCTTACAAATCATTTTAGGTCCTCCCTTGACTAAAGAGCAAAAGGGGAGACTTGTGAGGCTAATCAAGGGTAGAATTAAAGCAATGGGATACTAAACTCCTAAAATCAAGAGGATTAGGCCTTCCGTAGGCATACATGAAATCTTAGTGGAAGACGATGCAAAGCCGAGGAGAGAAACAAAGAAGTGGTACGATGCCCACATTATGAAAAAGAAGTCCTATAAGGGACAACAAATGGAACCTTTCATGGTGAATGAGCAATGTCTGAAGGCTTACATGGAAGGAGATATGGATCGAGCAAGGTCAACATCACACATTGACCTCATTAGAAGCGTTGAAAGGAGTCGAGCTAAAGACTATAAACAAGAGCTTTTTGGGAGACAACCCAAAAATTTTTGCGTTTATGTTTTCCTTTTTCTTTTTTTAGTTATTCTTTTATTTTGTACTTTTGGGATAGCTCACTGGAGATTTTGATGTGATTTTTGTTTGCATTTTCTTGTGCAAGAGACTTTTTAGGTTTGGACAGTTATGTACATATGCGAAAAATTTTGTGTAAGTTCGCGGCATTAGCACTTTGAGAGAGAAAGTGTTGCATAAATGGGTACATACCCAAAGATTTCTGGGTATTAACACAAAAGAAAAGGGAGGGGGGCTGAACATTTTTTCACATACCCAAAACTTTTTGGGTATTTACATAAAATAAAAAAAATCAAGAGTTCCTAAACCCTAATCACCCCACGTCTTCTTCTCTCCCATTCCCTTCTCTCTCCGAAACCCTGCCCTTTTCCCCTTTAATCTCTCTCTTCTCACCACCACAACAGTCGTACCATCACCGCCCCAGTGCCCAACACCCAGCCGCCTAGTTCCAGCGCTGCTACTGCCAATTCCTATAAAGAATAGCAAACAGAACAGCAATAGCCGTCCAACTGCTACTGTGTTCCCAGCACCTACCAACAGCCATGCCCTCTCGCCACTGTCCAACCGCACACCAGGCTTGGTCCAGCCGCTGCTGTACAGCCATGCAGTAGTAGAAACAGAACCGAGCAGCTGCAACAGAAACACAGAAAAAAAATTGAAAAACACAGAAAAGAGAGGGGAAAAGCATGACAAACACTGTTGTTGTCGGCCACAAAATAAGTAACCCAACTCTATAGTTTCCCTTGTTGGTTTGAAATATTTGCAAGTGTGGCCGCTATGCACTTGTTGCGGCATTAAGATATTTTGCATGTTGTGGTGAATTGTTGTCGAATGAGAATGGTCGACGTTGATTGTTGCTCGTTGTTGCGATAGTTTTTTTTTTATAACTTGTTGTGATACTTTGTTGTTGCAATTTGGGCTACTGTGAAATTTTGGTGTATTTATCGAATTTGTTGAGGAGTTAGAATTATTGTGAATTGGCACTCATGGGGAGAACGGGTACGAGAACGAGGAAGGCCCCGGCGGCTCGCATGCTCTTGGCGATCCTTCTAATGTTCGACTGGGGGAAGCATCTAGATTCATTAGCCCCGAGGCAGAAGTGTCATACGAGAATAAGATACGGCTTAGGCCGTTCATTCGAGAAAGGGCTATGCAACCGGTTTGATTGGATGCCGAAGCACGTCAGTGGGTACGTTTCATGAAAACCCCATAGGACGCATCACAGAGCATCGTACGTGAGTTTTATGCTAACCTCACTGTTCAAACGGAGGAAAATCAGGGAGACAACGTATATGTTTGGGGACAACAAGTTTGTTTTTCACCAGGGACTATCAAAGACCTCTATGTCATCACATATGACCCGGACGAGCAGAATTATATGGAGCCATACCAACAATGGCTATCAAAGTCCAAACCTTCATTAGATGATGTGGGTGCGTACTTATGTGGCCACCCAGTGGTTTGGAATATTGGGAAATGTTGCGTATTTTCTGCAAGTGTACGGATCGCTCAAGTAATAAAGTGAAAGTAAGAGTATCGTTCCCACAAGGAATGGATTACCAAGCACCAAACTTATAAATTTTCTATTGTTTAAGCTTCAAAAATTTATCAAGATAAGGTGGAATGAAAATAAACAACTAAATCAAAGTGAAGAAATTAATAAAAACAAGCTAGGGCCTAGGCATCGTCGATTGAATCCCCCCTTGTGACCAATTAAACTCCCATTGATTTTAATTAATACACCTTCCCACAATCCAACTCACGAAAATATTTGTAATCTCCTTTCGAAAGTAAAACAAACGTGCCAAGGAATGCTATGTGTCTACTTTCGTGATCACATACGGATCCCTTGGCCCATTGTGCACAATAGTTATGTTAGTTAAAAAGTCCTTGCTAATTAACCTAACCGATTACACAAGAGCACGATTATTTCTAATCTATGTGTCCCCTATGTCTATAACACAAATAGTCAGATTTTATACACACCCTTTCGTGGTCGAATATAAAATCTCAAAACTTGTAAAGATTGGCCAAAAATTCACAAGTAATAAAAATCTTGAATTATAAAAAGGAAGTATGTAAAATAAAAATCAAAGAGATTCAACAAAAATCACAAGGGTTTCATCAACGACTAGCCTAGAACCCTATGATTTAATTAGCTAGACATAGCGAAAAGAAAACAAAACAAGAACATAATGAAATTAAAAGAAAACATAAGCAAACTCGGCTTTTAACGATAATCTTGATGGATGGAGGAGCTTGGCTTTTGAATTGTCACCCTTCGTAAGCTTTTGCCCTAGAATTTCCCTTGAAATATCAGCCAAAAGTCCCCTAAAATTGTGCACAAGACGTCTCTTATATAGGTATAGGGCAACGGTTGTCAAAATCCTAATATGAAACAACTTTCTTTATTGACGCATCACATCGGGACGGCTTCGGAGCTCGGGACAGCTTTGGCCGTCCTAAATCGAATGCTTCAGGTTGTTTCTGTATGTCTCAGGATGGCTTTGGCCGACCTAAATCGAACAATTTCAATAGCTGCTGGAGCGTTGGGACGGCTTCGTAGACTTCGGGACGGCTAAAATGTCTCGGCGTGCGCGCCCATTTTTTTAGCTCAATTTCAGCCCCGATTCCTTGCAATATCCTCACGAAACTCTTGTGGGTTGATATAGACATAAAAACCTTGGAAAAATAAAGCTTTAAGGGTGTAAAAACACTTTAAATTGATCGAATTAAGGTTTTGTTACATAAAGCACAAATTTCATCCTTAGAACTTTAAAATCTTAATAAAAATCAATAAAAAGCACACAAAGCTTGCCCATAAAAGTGTATACATTTTAAGCTTATCAAACTCCCCCACACTTGAACATTTGCTCGTCCTCAAGCAAAGGAAAGTTGAACATGCCAGGGGTTATATATATATATATAGTTATATAATTATGATTTTACCTTGCCACACAACTATCTCTCTTATTCCTAACATGTGCATATTTCGAAATACGAGTTTTTCAAACTTACACTCACTTCATTCAAAAACAAGCATATGCATCAAGATCCAAGGAAAAATGTCGATAGCAAGTTACAAAGCTAACATAACCAACTTTTAACTTACAAAGTTGAAGAGTCACTTTATACAATAAATTTGATCTTTCTACCTACGACAAACACGCTAGTGACATAGAGGTTCCAACTTGTGCTTCTACAACCAATTTCAAAGGTTCTCAATTCAAGAGTCGCTCATTTTTATTATTAATCATAATAGCACCTTTTTTTCAAGAGCAGATACGCAACCTTTTTACGCGAGGACACACATTTGTGATGCATGCACCCGGTTACTCAGTCAACATACAACTCATCTTTTCTCTCTTTTTTTTTTCACAACCCATGAATATTAAGAGATCATTAAAAAATTTAGCACGAAACAATCAAGAAGGAAACTAGTCTAATCACTTAAAACGTGTTTCAGACTAGGCATAGAAAGATTACTTGTACGTGACTCACCTTCTTTATAGGCTAGCAATGATCGAGCCAAACTTCAATAACTTATTCTCAACACGTGCAAACATAGAGCCTTGAACACGAATGCTCTATCCATAATTCACGCATAAAGTGAGAAAACACATAATTTCTCATATGCACCTATCACAAACAAGTTAAATAGATGCCGGCAAGGCACTTTTCCAAAATAATGCTCAAAATCGACATCCTGAATTTTCTACTTCCTATGCTCAAAACCACTTTAGCCATTTAATACATGTTCCAAGACAATAACCTCTCACACAAGCAATATATAAAGTGAAACTCAGAGATCCCTATATCCCCCCCCCCCACACTTAAAGTTTGCAATGTCCTCAATGCACAAAATAGAAAAGAAAAGTAGAGAGAGATACTTCCCTAATGGAGGGGGTGACGAGGAGAGAATATCCAGTGTGTGACAAAACGACTCAAGCCAGTTTGTTATTTATGATCTTCCTTTTACCTAGATCGAAGAAAATATAAAATCAAAATAAAATAAAAGATAAGAAAAGAAATAAAAAGAACATGAAGGTAAAAGAGAGAAGGAGTAGAAGGTGTAGTTCTAAGTTATAGTCGTTAGCTTGACTTTGCAGGGCTTAATTAATTGCTATGGCTTAGCCCAATTTCCCCTTTACCACACTCTTCACCCTTGCAATTCCCAAAGTCTGGCCTGCGCGTTTTTCATCTTAATTTGCTCCCAAGAATTTTTAGCTTCTTCACTTGCTTTTTGTGACCTAAGTCTTGTGAATTGTGGAGTTCATTAAGCTTGAGAAGTGAAGGTGAGGTCTGAAGTGGTTCTTGGATAACACCAATCGAGTTGCATATCTCTTTGGGTGGGGTGGGTATGTCAGACTTGAACACCATGAAATTTATTTCTTCATCATCAACCCGTAGTGTTAATTTCCCCTTTTTGACATCAATAATTGCCCCCACGGTTTCTAGGAATGGTCTCCCCAAAATTAAAGCAACTCATGGCACTTTTCCATCTCGAGCACAAAGAAGTCCGTTGGAAAATAGAACTTTCCTACTTTCATGAGCACGTTTTTCAAAACTCCATATGGGTGCTTGATTGATCTATCTGCAAGATGCAAATTTACTGTTGTAGGCTTTAATTCGCCTAAGCCAAGTTTCCTGCAAATAGACAAAGGCATTAAACTCACACTAGCACCCAAGTCACATAAAGCTTTATCAAAATTAAGATTGCCAATTTTGCAAGGAATAGAAAAACTCCCTGTATCCTTTAACTTCGGGGGAAACTTATTTTGTATGATGGCACTGCACTCTTCCATGAGGGTGACTGTTGAAAATTCCTCGAGCTTCTTTTTATTGGACAAGATTTCTTTCAAGAACTTCACATACTTTGGCATTTGTGCGAGTGCTTCTAAGAATGGTATGTTGATGTGAAGTTGTTTAAGAAAATCCTTGAATTTCCTAAAGTCCTTGTCCAATTTATGTGCGATCAACCTTTGGGGGAATGGTACTGGAGGCACATAAGGTTTAATATCACTTGCCTTCTTCATCTTCTCTTCTTCCATCTCTTTTATATTGCTATTGACTCCCTTAGACTTGTCATCATCCTTTTGCTCATCAAGACTCTTTGTTTTTGTTGGCAAGTCTTGTAGTTCACGCCCAGTCCTTAAGGTGACTGCATTGCAATGCTCTCTTGGATTTACCTCTGTTTGACTAGGCAATTGCCCTTGTTGCCTAAAAGTTGATGTACTTCCTTGCGCTTCAATCCTATTTAGGCGAGAATTCAAGTTTTCCAATTGATGCTTAATCTGGCCAAATTGATCCATGGTGGATTGCATGAATTTTTCAAGTGTGGCTTCCAAGGAAGATCTTGGCTCGGGTTGGGAAGGTTGATGTTACTGTGAAGGAAACCCTGGAGGTGTGGAGTGGACATTTGCCTTAGGTTGCCCAAATTGTTGGTTTTCACTATTTTGATTACCCCCTCCCCAAGAAAAATTGGGATGATTTTTCCATCTTGGATTATACGTGGGTGCATAGGGGTTGTTTTGGGTCCTACTATTAACATATTGAACTTGCACTGGAGGGAATTGATTTGGACACTCATTCATATTATGAGGACCTCCACAAACACCATGGATCAAACTTTTGAAATAATGCATCAAATTGATTTGGACACTGGTTAGACACCGCGTTAACATATAATTGATCAAACTTTTGAAATAATGCATCAAATTTAGAATTGATGTAAGACATGGTATCTAACTCAAGCACACCTGTAACCGTTTGAACTTGCACAAAAGAAGGAGTTGTCCTACTTATCCCCCATTGGTAATCATTAGCCGCTATCTCCTCAATCAATTGACATGCAGCTTTAGTAGATTTGGACATCAGTGTGCCTCCTGCGGATGCATCGATCATTATTCGAAGGGATTCTGCCAAACCATTGTAAAATCTTTGCATGAGCAACCAATCTGGCAAGCCATGATTAGGGCATTTTCTTTGCAACTCCTTAAAGCGCTCCCAAGCCTCGCTTAGGGACTCCTTGTCTTGTTGCCGGAAGGCCATCAATTCCTCGCGAATGGCGGAAACCTTCCGAGGTGGAAAATACTTTGCCAAAAAGGCTTTGAAAAGCTCATCCCATGTGGAGATGGAATTCGATGGTAGGGAATCTAACCAATCCTTGGCCCAATCCCGCAATGAAAATGGAAACAAACGTAGGCGAATGGCATCACTTGAGACACCATTAATCTTGAAAGTTACGCAAAAAGTGAGATATGTGCAAGTTGGGATCCTCCACTGCACCTCCCCCAAACTGGTGTTGCTGCACGATATTGATGATTGCTGGTTTAATCTCAAAGTTGTTGGCATCAATAGCTGGCATAGCGATGCTTCCTTGGATTCCCGTGGCATCAAATAGTGCATAGTCCCTCAATGTTCAATTTTGTTGAGCCATCTCTACAGCTGGTAGGGCCAATGCTTGGTCCAATTCTTTTCTTTGATCACAGCGAAGTTGATGGAAAGTTCTCTCTATCTCGGGATCAAACGGTACCAAGTCGAAGCTTCGAGTCCTTTGCATACGCCTACTCCTGCACCAAGAAAAACAAGATGTATGAACTGAAAAAAAAACACAGAAAAATAAAAGTAAAAACAAAAAATTGTGCTTAAATCAATAGAAACTAACATTTGTTTAATATTAGTAATCACCGTTCCCCGGCAACGGCACCAAAAACTTGTTGCGTATTTTTCGCAAGTGTATGGATCGCTCAAGTAATAAAGTGAAAGTAAGAGTATCGTTCCCACGAGGAACGAATTACCAAGCACCAAACTTATAAATTTTCTATTGTTTAAGCTTCGAAAATTTATCAAGATAAGGTGGAATGAAAATAAACAACTAAATCAAAGTGAAGAAATCAATAAAAACAAGCTAGGGCCTAGGCATCGTCGATTGAATCCCCCCTTGTGACCAAATAAACTCCCATTGATTTTAATTAATACACTTTCCCACAATCCAACTCAGGAAAATATTTGTAATCTCCTTTCAAAAGTAAAACAAACGTGCCAATGAATGCTATGTGTCTACTTTCGTGATCACATACGGATCCCTTGGCCCATTGTGCACAAGAGTTGTGTTAGTTAAAAAGTCCTTGCTAATTAACCTAACTAATTGCATAAGAGCACGATTATTTCTAATCTATGCGTCCCCTATGTCTATAACACAAATAGTCAGATTTTATAAACACCTTTTCGTGGTCGAATATAAAATCTCAAAGCTTGTAAAGATTGGCCAAAAATTCACAAGTAATAAAAACCTTGAATTATAGATAGGAAGTATGCAAAATAAAAATCAAAGAGGTTCAACAAAAATCACAAGGGTTTCATCAACGACTAGCCTAGAACCCTATGATTTAATTAGCTAGACATAGCGAAAAGAAAACAAAACAAGAACATAATGAAATTAAAGGAAAACATAAGAAAACTCGGCTTTTGACGATAGTCTTGATGGATGGAGGAGCTTGGCTTTTGAATTGTCACCCTTCGTAAGCTTTTGCCCTAGAATTCCCCTTGAAATATCAGCCAAAAGTCCCCTAAAATCGTGCACAAAACGTCCCTTATATAGGTGTAGGGTAACGGTTGTCAAAATCCTAATAGGAAACAACTTTCCTTATTGACGCACTTAAATCAGCCCCGATTCCTTGCAATATCCTCACGAAACTCTTGTGGGTTGATATAGACATCAAAACCTTAGAAAATAAAGCTTTAAGGGTGTAAAAACACTTTAAATTGATCGAATTACGGTTTTATTACATAAAGCACAAATTTCATCCTTAAAACTTTAAAATCTTAATAAAAATCAATGAAAAGCACACAAAGCTTGCCCATAAAAGTGTATACATTTTAAGCTTATCAGGAAATATGGGTTAAAGAAGGATTTTCAACCGTACGAACTTACGGATAGTGCTAAATGTCTATTCAAATTTATCTCTGCTCGTCTCATGCCTCGGAGTAATGTGAGCAGCGTGCATAACACACATGCCGTATTGATTTATGCCATCTTCATGGGGTGGCGATTAATGTGGGTCGATTTATCAATGCCGAGATTCGATCTTGTGTATCCGATGGCATTAAGGAGGGTCTTGCTTTCCCACACTTAATTACTGCTTTGGCTCGCCAGGCAGGAGTACAGCCAGCTCCGGGTGAAGAGTCTTTACCAGCCGGCTCCTTTATTACTCCTGATTCATTGCGCACACCGAGGGTTCCTCAACTGCCATCACGCCGCATGGGCCATACCTCTATAGCCAGTCGTCTAGATCAGATGGAGGCTAATTTGCAAGCCAAGTGGGAGTATGATCAGTGTTGGTTCGAGACTTTTGCTGCACATTTGAAGATCCCACAGGACCAATACCCTACACCACCACCAGCGTTTTTCCATACTACTTCCACAACACCCAGTTCAGTACCACCACTAGAGGAGGAAGACGACGAGATGGAGTTTTATGATGCTATCTAATCTCAAGTGTTTTCTATCATTTTCTTTGCTTTCTGTTTGTGTTTTATTTTCGCTTTCGTAATTCTTTGCGTTTCAGTTGTGTCTTGTCTGGCCTTATTTTTGGTATTTTGGGGACAAAGTACTCTCTACGTGTGGGGGGGATTTCAGTTGCCTAGGATAAGACTTTTGAGGGTAATTGTTGTTAGCTATGTTTGTGGTATTTGAACAAGAACAGTATATCGGCTGGAAACCCAGACGACCAGATGAAAAGAGTCATCTTTGATGATTCGTGTCTTGGTATAACAGTGCAACGTACTGTTCAAGTTCAATTCTATTTATAATGACTTATTGATGGTTTGAGAAATTTGTCTTAGGTTATTTTGTTTGTCTTATCTTGGAATGCACGTGCTTTGTTGAAATTCCTTATTCTATGATGATTTTATGCTATGAAATGCTATGTTTGGAACGATGAGCAGGCATGAAGCATTTTGTGTGCACTTGAAGAATGATTGTTGTTGTTTTGCTATCCCCCAATCACTTTGAGCACATGGTTGGAGCAATGATTGCTAAATGATTTAGAGAAAATTTATATTTTTATGTGAGGTTTTCGCATGTGCTTTAATGCATTAGGACACTAGAATCAATTTGATTTCTTGTCAATGCGAAATCCTAGACTATGTTAAATTGGGGAGATGACTTAGGCCATTTTTGAAAATTTTTGAGCCTTAATTGCCTATTTGTTTGTTGAGCCTATATTATGCTTAGTTCTCTTGATAGCCACATTAAAAGCCCAAAAGCACAATCTCTACATAACTTAATCTTTTTTGTGCATTATACTTGAATTGTGATAATTTTTTGAGTTATGTAGTGGATATGTGGAACTATGAAGGGATTAAGTGGAGAGTTGTGCGTATACTTGAATTCGCGATATACTAACTCGCTTTACAAAAAAAAATGTGAAAAAAGAAGGAAAAAATGGAGGAAAAAAAGAGGAAATGAAAGAAAGAACGAGTTAGCACTCTCAGATATATAATGAAAAAAAAATGACATGGAGAGTGATCGTTTTGAATAAGTTTGGGGGAGTGGAATGCATGAATAATGTTCTAAAACTCCAACTTGTCCAATTTAAGTAATTTGGGTGCATGAGCCAAATACATTTCTATATTTTCCTACCTTTCACCCAAGCCCTACATTACAAGCTTAAGTAAGTCCTATCAATTCCCGATTTATCTTTGTCTACATTAGTGGAGATAACAATGAAAAATCGACTTATGGAGTCCACTTTTTGCGCCTATCGCATGCATATAAATTGATCCGGATTATTGGTAATTATTGCTCTTGATCATATCACACACGATAACACGGGGGATACTTGATAATGATAATTGTTTGTAGAGTGTACATGTAATTTTGATTGTTTGCACATTGAACTGATGGCATAGTGCTTAATAGTTTCTAAGAAATAAAAGGGAGTTTTACTTTAGTATGTGGTGTTCTAAGATTGAGCTTTGATTGTGCGCAATTTCTTATGTTGTCAATTTTGAGTTGTTCGAGGGCGAGCAACATTTAAGTTTGGGGGAGTTGATAAGTCCGTAATTATAATTGATTTTTATGTTTATTTTGTAGGACTTATCACGTATTTTTCTCATTTCAGGCCTTATTATGCATAAGTTTGAGCTGAATCATTATTTTATAGGTAAGAAGGGAAAAAGACCATAAAGGGCATGAAAAATGGAATCAGAAGTTGTGTATTTATTCAAACTATTTCGAGTAACAACCGAATGCAAGTAATTCAGAGAAAAAATGACTATAAAAATACGTATGTAAGGAATAAATATTGAGTACTTACCCAAGGCCAGCGAGTTTGAAGAAAAACAAATCTGTAAATTTGCGTGTGTATGCAAAATATTTTGCGTACATACGCAACGTCTGCGACAACAATTAACAACCTTCTTTATTTGACTAAGGTGCTGATTTGGAAAGATATGCTAGACATTTCTCTACCACTTTTGAGTCCAGATTCAAGCCAAAACCAAGAGGAGATGTTTTTTTTGAGCTAGATAGATTAGAACTCTTGGGGGCTTGTGGAGGATCAATTTTTATTTTTTTCTTCTTGGTTCAATTTTGATCTTTTTGGAGAATGGAAAAAGGGGGAAATTAAGAGCCAAGGGAAGAACAATCAAACAAGGGGAGTTTTCGTTTGAAATTTCCAGCAAATAAGTTTAATTCTTCTCTTTTCATGAATATTTCTTTTCCGGATTTCATTCTTATTTTTAGTTGCATTATGAACTAATTTTAATTAAGTGTAAGGATGGTATAGTTCATTTTATTTGTTATTCTATGAAAATCCTGTGAGTTTGAATCTGTTTTCGTATGGCTTTTTGTTGTGTGATTCTTCTTTAATGATTTAATACGTGGTTAGGGTTTGGTCATCCCTAATTAGCGAATTTGAGAATCGTGATGAGGTCGAGAGACGATTCATGATTGTTGCTCTAGTTAGACAAGATCAAATGGTGTTAAAGTTGCATGAGAATGAATTTAACATTGATTGAGCCTTAAGGCAGTAATTAAAATTCATACAAATAATTTCTAAAGCTGGGATTAATTGAATGAGAATTGGTTAGTCTTTGGCTTAGAAGGGTTTGTAGGAATTAATTCCGCAATGGTCGAGAGAGATTGTGGATATATTTGTTCCTAGGCTTCACACAACCACGAAACCACTCAACTTTCGATTAGATTAGAATAGTGAATTAGGTGAATGAAACCACCTTGTACTTGCATTTCCCACATTAATTATTTGTTATTCTTGTTCTTCGCAAGTTGTTTTCATTAAGAGCTTAGGTTTCTTTTAGTAATACAAAATCACTACCCAATTTGATCCATTTAGCTAAACCAACGCGAGTCATTTTCACAGGCCAAATCACAATCCCTGTGGGATTCAACATTCCACTCACTTTGTATTACTTGTACGACTACGTGCACTTGCGCAAGTCCCAACAAGGAATGCACGTGAGACTAGCTGATTTTGCCCCAGCTTAGGCTTTCCGGCGCTCAACTTAATTCACGGTATTTTTCGAAGAATATGATGAACAGTGGTATGCTATTTTTGCATGTAATGTGTGACATCCCAATTTTTACACATCAAATAGGTCAAACAACTATATAAAAATTGGTTCTTATAATATACGTGCATGATTAATTGTATTTCATGTTTTATATGCATGTTTTATATGATCTTTATTTTGTATGAGAATTATGTAATATGATAATTATGTTTAACATAAACAATTGAATTTATGATACATATATAAATCGGGATATATACATATGTACATACATGTATCTTCAAAAATTACAACTTATTAATTTATTTGTAATAAAGTCAGATGCATACATATATTTATATTTCAAAAATATAGCTATATATACATGTAATTTTTGAATTTATATGTATTATTACATAATAGGTCATGTTTTATCATATAAATATACACTTATCCAAAAATATCATTTTCTCCTAATAAATGTTCTTAAATGCTAAGATCTTGATAAGATTCATGATAAACATAACAAATTGGATAACTAAAAAAATATATTATCTTATCTTGTCTTATCTTATCTTATCCTATTCTATCTTATTTTATCTTATCTTCTATGCATTTATTATAAATTGACCTTATAATATAAAAATCCTATTTCTTGCTCAAAACTCTATAAAAAGGGGCCATTGTCTTTATTTTCCCACACACATACAAAAATTCCGCCTAAAACACACACACCCACACTCGCTCCACTCTCAACACACAAAACACTATCTATTTATAGTATATCTTCCACACACACACACACACACACACACACACATATATATATATATATATCAAAAAACCCTTCTTTTTTTCATTCATATATACATATTAGCCTTCTATATACCCCCTTATTTCCCTTAAACACTTTTGAAAAGGTAGAATTATTGCATTAATCTCATAAGTAGTATAGGAGCTTAGGGATTTAAGTTGTAATGTCCCGGTACTTCCTAGTATTTTAAAATTTATTATATATTATGTTTCATTCAAAATATTTGATATAAAATCTTTTAATTCCTGAAATTTTTATGATTTCCAAATTTTATTCTTTAAAATTACTTTATAACTTAGATCTTAAAGTATTAATTTTGCATTGTGATTATTATTTTTTGGAAAATTTATTTAAATACATATTTTAGGCTTGCATTTATTTTATTTTCAAATTTTATAAATAAATTATACAATTTTTGAATTTTATAAATACAACAATATATTTTTTGACTTTATATGTATAATTTTCAAATTTTAATTATTTATAAACATAATATTCGGATTTTAATTATTTATAAACCTAATTTTCGGATTTTAATTTAATGAAAAATATAAAGTCTAGATTTTTAGTATATTTTACAATTGTTTTGCAAGAATATCCCCTCTAATATATATATACTTGGTGATTTATCTATCTACATGTACACACACACATCCATATATATATTAGGGGTAATTTATATATTTACATGTACACACATATGTCCATATATCACCTAGTGGTAATTTCTATATCTACATATCCACACACACATCCACATATATAGACTAGTGGTGAATTATACATCTACATAAACACCTACATGTCCACATACATAAATATATATATATACTAGGTAATTCATATAGTTATGTGTATATATAAATGTCCATATAGAATGATTGGTTATCTATTTATTTTGTTATAATATTAGTTATTTCTTCTCTTCTTCCTCTATAAATAGATCACAACCCCAACCCCATTTTCATCCCACAAATCCCGCCTAAAAACACACCCCCACATTTATTCTACTCTCAACACCCAAAGCACTTCCTTTTTATACTCTATCTTCCACCCACATATATATATATACAAAGCCTTCTATTTTCATCCATATATACCTATTAGCTTCCCATATAACCCTTTATTTACCCTCTTTTTCCCTAAAAACATATGAAGGTAGGAATTTTCTTAATTACATAAGTTACTTTCTAGTGCTAGTTTATTATTTTATTATCATGATATTATGCTCCATTATGCTACTACAAGTTATTAGAAAGTATGGTTCTAATTATATTCATGTTTTATATTCCTAGAATTAGTATAAAAACATGTATGTTTATTATTGCAAAATATGCTCTTAGTATGCTTTTATATATAAAGTTATAAGTATGGAAGTATATTCTTTATGTGACAATATGTGGAACTCTTTATTTGTGCAAATCTTATGTGAAAATTATTATTTATACAACTATGAAAATATTACCGTTGCGCATTTCAGTCCAACATATTTTAATAAAATAAAAGGGTAGTTTTTTCGGGTCGTGACATAAGTACTAGTTGCTATACTCATGGTGGATTAATTATCATTCTTTACAAGTTGAGGGCAATAACTTTATGCTTAACAAATAATGATAAGCATGCAGTTATTATGCCTAAACTCATATTATGTATTATTATGTTTTAATTATGCTCTATTATGTTACTACAAGTTGTTAGAAAACATGTTTTTAGCTGTATTTAAACTCTATTAGGAAGAAAGCATGCTTAGTCATTATTTCAAAAATATGGTTTTAGTATACCTTTATGTTTTAAAGTATATATGTTCCTTATATTCTTTATGTGAGAATATGTGCAATATTTTCCTTAAAGTGGATACTAGGTATAAGTTAGTTTATCATGTTATAGAATTATGACTATATAACTATTGTGTTACTTAGAGAATGTAAATAGTTAATTTATATCTTTATATACATACGTATATGTGCACTAGGCTAGCTTATGGTAATACTTATATATATGTTTTGCCCATACATATAAAACCAACTTATATGCTTAAATATAGTACGCATGTATAGATATTATTACTTGTGCATCTATACATAGTATTCTTCTTAAAGTAGTTATGTTATCCCCCAAACAATGATTACTAGTTATAGCGTAGTACCCTAACTTTAGCTATTGATGTGAATTCTAGGAGATTACCAAGATGAGATAGTCAACCTAATTCATAAACTTTGCGAGACAATAAGCTCCTAAAGTGAGTGCTCATTACATTCCTTGCTTGGGCAATGAACTATATGCTATAAATATTAGTATTCGTATAGCCTACCCTATTTTATTTATGCTATCCGATCTTTCTGAAATTATATCTTGCTCCTCATGTTTCAACGAAATATTTATCCAAATTACAAGTCAAGTTATATCTGAAAATATTGCATTTATGATATTATCAGTTATATCTATCCGGAAATGATTTTTTGACTCCTTTGGGATATCATATTTTAATTATATTTTTATGTATCCCTAGTGTAAAAACAAGTTATTGCTTTACCGACAGTTTGTGAGCTATATCTGTTCCGTTACATTTCTGTTTACTCTTGGGGACGCCCTTGGGAAGTTGAGCCCAGGTACTTATAAGAGAAATTCTATCAGGTGAAATGGACTGTCGATGGAATCTTTTATATGATACCATTCCGTGAAACCAATTTCTACGTAAAGCTGGAGATGACTGTCGTAGAGATTGGAGCGATGTATTGCACAGACGCGTGATACATCTCCGTTCAGTTTAATATGGAGGTCGCTCCTTGACGAGGGAGGCATAAGGGTTTCTGTTATGTTTATCTATTTTGGGTAGTCATAAGGTTGGAGATTCCGTTCATAGCTCACTATCCGCCTTGTTCAAGTTTGTATGTACGCGCTTCATACTACAACGCACTTTTCCATGATTCATTATTTTATTGGTTTCATGAATCTTATTTTTTGCATATATATCTATATGTATGTTTTCGGCCTCATTAAGTCATTTGGACTTACCACCTCAAGTTCTTTCTGTTCATTGCCTCAGTTTCAAAAAAAAAGGTTGAGGGAACTCGATTAAGGCGATTGCGTTATTAGTCATTAGTACATAGTCCTTTATTCTATATAAAAGATTAGCTAGTTTAATGGGAAAGAGAAGCTCACTATTTAAAGTGTTGTACTTGGATAGATTATTACCATATAATTCTATGTAAGTCAATTGCGTGTTTATTTTATCGCAAGTTTGTTAGTGTGCTAAATAAGTATACAAGTATTGGATACCGTTCGGAAAAAAAATAAGTACTCAATAAGACCGTAGAGTGAGCCTTACTCGTATTGGACGATCCTAGTTGGGGGGGTGTCATATAATGTATTAAGAAAAAATAATGGTACCTCTTGGGGGAGAGCTTTTTCGCGATTTATACGAGAGAGGTCCCCTTCTTGGTCAGTCGTTCTAACACATGGGATACAAATGGACATGCTTTTTGTCACTTCTTGGACTCTCAAGTGACGGCTAACCTTGGCTCATATTAATAGGGGGTCAATTTTGTATTTAATGTATATCTTGAACATTTAAATAGTTATTGATCTTGAGAGCTATTACCACAGATAATGATTTGATGGAGACTGAGCTGGACTAGGGCAAGCTGTGCATCCACATGCACGGGTTTTCCTACTTGATAGCGGCAACAGTGTATGGAAAGCAAAAATCATAGGTGCTTTCTTTGATATATTAGAGGCTTGAACTATAAAGTAAATCCCACTACCTCGGGTCTCTTTTCCTGACGTGCTACTTTGGCACCACTGAAGCAGGGCGTATTTACTACTAAGAGTGCCTATCACCTTGATACGGAAATAGTGGTAGGCGAAAATATGGAAACTAAAGGTACTACCCAAGATACGGGTTCTTATGTGGAAAATTTGTCACAAAGCGATTCCCATGGTTGCAAATTTGCATGCTTGTTATTGCCTGGGAGATCATTGTTGTCCATTTTGTTGCGATACCCAGGAAAGTGTTGAGCATGTCTTCCTCAGGTGCACGGTTGCGAGGTTAACTTAGGCACTGTCAAATTTGCCATAGCACTCTATATCAACTTGGAGTGGAGATGTGATGGCTTGGATTGCAGGAGTCCTTAATGCCTTGTCGACCAATGGAGATGTGATGGCTTATAACTATTTTATGGGCTATGTGGACTAATGGAAATTAAAAGAGAGTTGACGAACCGTGTGTGGATCCTAATGAATTTGTGCTCTTTGTTGTTCGTTACTTTGAGGCATATTGGGAGGTTACATCGAGTTGGATGGTGAACGTGACTTTGGCTGGACTTGTTGCATGGAGCCTTCGAGTGTAGACACAATTAAGATTAATTTTGACGAAGCTCTCTTTACCGAAAGTGGAGAAGTTGGGCTAGCTGCTATTGCCAAGAACGAGAATGGACATTGTGTAGGGTGGCTCCAACTTCGTCGAGAAGGTCCGAGCAACCCGAAATGGGTGGGAACGTGGGTGTGTTGGGAAACAGTTCATTTAGCTCAGAGACGAGACTAGCAAAAGGTATTAGAGGCGATTGTGCATCAGTCATGGCAAGATTTCACTCTAATGATTCGGACCAATCAAACTTGGGTAATTTCGCATTGGATTTGTCTTCGTGAATCTTTTATTTGCCTTTTTTTTTCTCTTGTTAAACATAAAGCTAATGGTCACCAATATTTTGGCGCGCCGTGCGAACACCCTCTGCGAAGGGCTTGATCGTTTACCTAACTATGCTAGGAATGTGGCTTTGTTAGACATTATTTCTTGATGCTTACTAATATCATCATTTACACTCAAAACAAAAAAAGAAAGAAAAAAGAGGATACTAGGGGGATTTTAGAAATTTTGGGGGAGTGAGGAATTAAAATAGATTTAAGTTAATTTAGGGGGAGATTATACTAAATAAGGACTAGCTACGGTCATCATAAATAAAACGAAAGGGTCTGGGGATGTAATGGCAAACCATATCGCATATCTTGTAATACTCTTTAAGAAAATACCTTTATTGCATTGTTTTTTTTAATTTAATTAAAGAAACACAAAGTCGCGTTGATTTATTTATTAACTAATCTAATGAAATTTTTAGGGGGCAAAACACTAAAATCCCCTAAAATGATGTTATAACAAAAAAACTTATTGAATTATTTTTTCAATTCAGATAAACCCATTCCAGTATTTTCCTTTTTTTCATTTCAAAAGGCTTATTTATTAATTTTGGTTTGTGATTTGGACAAAACCACTCTCAAATTTCTTATATCGAAAAAAAATGTCTATATTTAATTATAAACCAACTTTCTTTTACCTGTGTTAACTTATTTATAATACTATCTTATACCGGTATCAATTTATGAAGACTTTAATTTTTTTAATTTTTTTCCATACAATTTTGAAACTAATTTTTTCTCCAAAAATTCTAATTTATTAAGATCATCATTATTTATACCCATTCCAATTTTTTTTTTTTTCAGAAAGCTTATTTATTGATTTTGTTAATGATTTGGATAAAATCACTCTCAAAATTTCGTATTTGAAAAGAATATATTTATATTTAATTATAAAATAATTTTCTTTCACCTCTCTTAACTTATTTATAATATTATCTTATACCGATATAAATTTATGAATATTTTTAATTTTTTAAATTTTATTCATTCAATTTTGAAACTAATTTTTTCTCCAAAAATTCTAATTTATTAAAATCATCATTAATTTAAACAACTTAAAGATTTTTTTTAATTAAAAACCACTAATGAAATTTATTAAATAGTTAAGGATAATTAGTTAAGAAATAACTACTAATGTTTTTGGAATGAAGAGTCATTAGAGAAGTTTTTGAATTTAAAAGTGTCTTCGTGTGCTGAATTCCAATATTTATACTGAAGAGTTTCTATTATAATTCTTCAAAATTGTATTGCATTATCAAATTCAGTATCTATTCGAAATAATTTTTAAATTATCCTATTTTTATAAATTTATTTTTAAAATATCCCTCTTTTAAAAAGGTTTTTCATTTTACCCCTTTTGTATAGTGATTTTACTGTTTGAATAGTAATTTCACTGTTTAAAGTTTCTTTATTTGCTTTGATGTCCAACCTTTTGATTTATTATGTTTTTATACCTCTAAAGTTTTAGAAAAAGTACGGTATGTCCCAATTTTCGTCATATATAAATTTTATTAGTTTTATTCTTTCTAAGTTTTTACAATTCATAAGAATATAATTTTTTAATGTTCTATCTGATTGCGAAAGTTCTTTTAGTTCTCTGTCTATTTGTTCTAATTCTCTAACATAGTTTTTAAGAATTTCGTGGTTTATATTTTTATTAATAAATTCTAGAACATAATCTTTATTATTATTATATGTTGCAATAAGAATCCTTAAATCTTCAGGTAGATTCTCTAATGGTTTTAAAATTGCTAGTTTTTGTCCATTGTTATGTTTTCTTTTAAATTGGTTTTTTATAATATCATAATCTTTTCCCATTATATCAAACTATGCATTCGTATAAATCAAATAATTAGTGATGAAGTACTCTAAAACCATATATTCTCATAACATCAAGTAAAAGTATTTCTATTTAAATCTTTTAAAAGTATATTACTTCCTTGACGTTCCTAATTCGTTACTCCTTCTTCCGGACTCGTCTTCAATCACCTTGACAAGCTTGACTGGATTTCGCCCAAACGCCCTCCTGGCTTCACGGGACTTACGGTTCCAAACAGCTACTGTCTCAAATGGTGTAATCACTATGGCCGTCGTAGGATTGGAGAATTTTGAAAAATATAGGAGAAATATAAGCTTAAAAGATTTCTATAGAAAGATTTCTAAGCTTGAATATTTATGAAAATAAACTGGTTTTATTTCCTTCAAAAAGGATTTATACAAACATGATTTAGAAAAGGGTTTACAAAAAACTGGTTTTCTATACTATGGATATTTTTCAGAATGAGAGATCAGTCTGAGTTTTCGAATGCTTTACAAATGAAATCTAAGTACAATTTATAGATCTAGAAATCTAACTATTCGGACTTCAAAGTTTTATTTGGCGTCCGTTGTCCTTTTCTTTATGCGCTGGATATTTATCTTCTTTAGCCTCAGAAGTCAAAAGCTGCCGCCTCCACAGCTGTCTGCCATAATGTTTTAGTGGATGATGACGTCATGGCATCCGTTACTCCTTGCACTGACGTAAGCGCTTACATCATGATTTACAACAGCCAATCATCCTGCAAGCTTTCTTTCTAGTAGCTTCTGTGCAATAAAATTCATGACTGAAAAATTTAGTGAGGAATTCTTTTAGTAATGGAGATTTTATTTGTCCTCCTTTCCTCAATAGAATCCAATTATTGGCCTGCATGAGAGTTTCATACTGTCGCTCCCATAAAGACTCTCCTTTTTATCACTCTC
Organism: Petrea volubilis; assembly: GCA_026212405.1. NCBI lineage: Eukaryota > Viridiplantae > Streptophyta > Magnoliopsida > Lamiales > Verbenaceae > Petrea > Petrea volubilis. Next base: position 13,908,206 of record CM047878.1, read on the forward strand.
ATGTTTATTTTCACTCATTTTTTCTTTTTCTTTATTTCTAGATTCAAGGAACAAATCTAGACTTTCTTGAAGGAAAAGGGCTCTTCTAAGTCCTTCTTGAGAGATATTTGTAACTGTTTTAAAATTTAACTTTATCAAATCTTTCAGAGCTTTATTACTATCAACAATGTCTTGACAAACCAAGACCATATCATCTATCTCATTCTTTAGCTCTTCAAGATCCATCTTTCTGTAGAATTTTAATCCTGCAGAGAAATAAGAAGTTATTTAGATGATCTGTATCATCAACACAATTTTTGGAAAATTGTCACCCATCAACGGATTTGAAAAGTCTTTACCACCAACCGTTAGATAGTGGACTAGCTGTATGTATAGTGCATACAATCACTCTATTTACATTTATAGGGAAATGCACACCCATCTTATCCATTTTAGAGCTGGAGAACTCATCCATTTCCAAATTCTGTATTTCTAGAAATAAAATCGGCTAGGAAAATTTCTGAACCTTTTATATACTCTATTTTGAAACTATAAAAGGATAGGAAAACTTGCCATCTATGTAGTCTTCTGTATTGGGGTGTATTTGGTAATTTATTGAAGACTAAGGATTGTATTTGGGTATTGTCGGTTTGAGCTTTAAAAGGCCTTTGATATAAAAAGAGAGAGAATTTCTGGATTCCTTTTATGATGGCTAGAAGTTCTTTCTCATGGGTTGTATAGTTGACCTCAGCTCGACCAAAAGTACCACTTGTATACCTGCATATCTCATTGAGATCAGTTTTAAGTAATGCTGCCCAATATAGATCTTTTAACAAGGTTTAGTAATACTTCTTTATTAGGGAGATAGTAACTATCTGACCTAGTAAAGTGATTTAGTCTTTTATAATTTATTACCATTCTAGGTTTTTCTCGTTTTTTCTCAGCTTCATTTTCAACCATGAAAGCTGGGCTACTAAAAGGACTATTACTCCTTCTAATCAAAGGTGGGTTTTTATATAATAATTCATTTATTTGTTTATCAAATTCTTTTCTATCCTTTTCTGTATATAACATAGGTCTTTCTTTGATAACTATATTTTCAGTGAGTTCTATTTTTGCCTTTAAATCTGACTCCTTATAAAAAGCCAGAGGATGATCATTATAATTTTCTTTTAGCTGTTTTATTACTTCTTCAAGAGTTATTCGTTTTATTGTTATATTATTTATTTTTATTGGAATTTTATCATACGGTCCACCAAGCTTCGCTGGCTGAACTCTGAATGGCTCATTTATTCGGGGTAATTTTAGATAGTGATTACATTTAGTTTTTAAAATAATAGAATAAAGATTTTGTGAATAAACTGAAATTGTTGTAAGAAATCATTTCCTAATAATATATCAATTTCAAGGGAGTTATAATCATATATAGTATTTATTGTAACAATTTTACTTCATAAGATAACATTTACTTTATCTGTTTTTTTATTGATGTGTTCGGCTTGACCCGTAACACCTTTTATCTTTATATTCCCATTCTCTTGCCATTTAGTATAGAGAAAGGATTTAAACAAAGTTATTTCTGAACCATTATCTATTAAAGCACATGTTGTTATATTAGTATCTTGTACTGTTAGTTGTACAAAGACACTCAAAGGAAAATTAATTCACTTCATGTTTTTTACAGAAGATTTTAATATTTCCAATTTGTAATGTAACTCCGTGTTTCTCTATTTTATAATAATCACATTGATTTAAGAAACTATTACCTAGAATTATATCGTAATAGTCTCTTGTCATATCACTGTCTATGTAACAAGGTACAATTATTCTTAATTCTTCAAATATTATTGAAATTTGTACCTCTTGATCATAAGTTATTAATTGACCTTCAAAGTTTTTATATTGAAATATTGTAGAAGCAACCTTTGCAATTAAACACTTATTTTTATGTTTTGCAAGGTGATTGCCACTAACTCCTGTATCAATTAATATATTTGGTCCTTCTATGTATTCTTGACCATTAAAATATTTAGCATATATAATCATTGTATTCGTTATTTCTTGTCTAGTAAATTCAACATTAGTAAGTGTTTTTCCCAAAATCTATTTGTGGTATCACACCACTACTAGATCCATATTCTAAAATAGGTTTTCTGTTTGTTTTAATTTCATAATCTTTGATTTCTTTCATTTCTTCTATCATTGGTAACTTTATTGTTGTTATATCTCTACATTCATTATCAATTTCAATATATGGTTTATCTTGATATATTTTTCCATAATTACTAATAGTAAAAGCATAAATTGCTCTATAGTAAAGGTAAACGCTTGACTTTTATCTCTAAGTTTTAAATCTTTTAAGAGTTGAAAGTGTAAACTTAAAGTATCATTTATATTTTGATCATTTATATCAACACTATATTTTGGATAACAATCAAAGTGAAATTGTGAATATATTAAATTTCCTTCAACTGTTCCCAAATGAGTATTTTTAGCATCTATAAATCTTTGGTCATGAAGTGAAATAACCATAGGACTATTTATTCCATCTCTAAATAAAGCTTCAACTAGGATTTGAATCCTACCAAGATACACATATTTTATCTTCTTTCTTACTTCTTTATTTTTGATTTTATTTAAAGCTTGATTTATTGACAATTTAGTAAGCAAATTTAATCTAATTTGCCCTTTAGTATGTTCAACATTTATAGATTTTTCAACTGCATGATAATCATATATATTTATCTTTTCTCTTTTTATGAAATCACCAAAAGACTTAAAAGACTTTTAGTAGGGTTAGTTGCATCAAGTTTTAAACCTTTTATTTTTAATAAAGTTTCTTGATCAAAGGTTATTCGTTGAGCATAACCTTCAGATCCTTCATAAATTTCTACTTCTTTATTTGAATCTTCAGTTTCAATTATATCCTTATTCATTTTTAGAATTACTAGAGTATTCTTCTTCTTCAATATAGATTTCTTTATTTAAATAATTTTCTATATCTGAAACTTCAGACAATTCATCTTGAAATTCTATAAATTCAGGTTCTATACGTCGAATCTTTTTAGGGTTTTTACATTCAGGTGATTTATGTCCAATTTCTCCACAATTCCAATATTGGTATTGTGAAAGATTTTTTTTTCTTTTATAATTAGATTTTCTTTTAAAATATCTTCTTTTTGGTTTTATATTTTTCTTTTGAAAATTATTATATTTTTTATACTTCTTTGTGTGAAACCTTCTTTTCTTTTTATTCATTCTTTCTTTATTACATCCCCATTGACTAGGTACTTCAAATTCATTATAATATAAAGGTGAAAATTTTTTAGTTCTTCTATATAGATCTTCAGATTTACATAATTTACTTAACTCTAAAAAGAGAAAACTAATTCTTTTTCCTAGAGTTGAAGTTGAATCTTTATTTTCTTCCTTCCATTTATTCATTATATATTTATTCCAAGGATGTGGAAGTTTTAAAAAGTACATATTAAGATATATACTCTGATCTTCATTACTATAATATTGAGTATAATAATATTCTTTAAATTCACAAGTATATTGTTTTAAATGCTTCATACTACAGATTCTAAGATTTATTAAGTTAGTTCTTGCTTCTTCTTTTTCTTTCGTACTTTCTTTATCAGGGTCATGCCATTCTTCTCCTAGAAATTCACTAGAAAGATAAGCAACTAAAATTTCAATTCCTTTATCTGTATGATCTATTAATTTAGTTTGTACATTTCGTTTTATTGTAGCTTTAATGTTTTCAGTTAATCCTTGCCACCAATTGAAAACAATACCATCAAATGTAGCAATTAAATAATCAACTTGTCTATTAGTTGTCCATGTATCATCTGCGTTATATAAAAAGAAAACTTTCATAGTATTTGCCCATGAAATTATTGCTTTTTTAGTATCTTCTTTGCAATCTATGTTTAATTTAGAACCTTCATGATTTATTGGTTCACTACAATTAGTATCTGGGGTGAATTTATCTACGTGCTTTTGATATTTACTTTTCTTTATATGATTATAATATTGCCTTCTATATTTAGGAATAGGCATCAATTCTGATTTTTCTATTTCCATATCTTCCGGTTTTATTGTACCACTTGAGCCTCCAGTTGTATTATTAGTGTTAACTAATACTTCATATTCCTCTATGTCAGAAAGATTTATGTTTTCAAATTGATCAATTAATTCATTTATATCATTCATCTTTATCTGTATCTGATTCAGAGTCTTGTTTTTTAGGTGAATTAGATGATGTAGCTATGTCTTTACCTCTTTCTTCCTTTTTAAGAGCTTCTTCTTCAGCTAATATTTTAGGTAATTTAACATTAATCATATATGCATCAAAAGAATTTGGATGCACCGTGTCTTTAAAAGTTTTTATTGGCTTTATTATAATTTCTCTTTTTTTTATTTTCTTGTCGAACTTATTTTTCTTAAGACAAGTATTTTTTATTAAATCTTCGACTTTCGAATTACAAATCTTTAAGATTTGAACCTCTGTTTTTAATTCTTTAAGTTCTTGAGTTAGAACATATAATGCCTCAAGTATTTTATTCATTCCTGTATTTAATTCTTCAATATTTTTATTTATTTTATCCATTTGTATTTTTTATATCTAGTCCATGATATTTGAGTATTTTGTTGTGTAACTTTTATCTTTTGTTAGCAACTTCGTATCTTTGCTTTATTCTCTTCTGTTTTAATGTGTTCATATTCTCGATTATATTCTTCAAGAATTATATTTAAGCTTAGGATTAGATTTATACTCTGTATCCATCATTTAAGATGTTTATTGGTTTTCATAATCGACTTAGAACATCAAGTCCTTCATTTATTTGTTTTAGTTTGCTTTTCAAGAAATTAATTCTAAAAGCATCTTCTCTATGATAAGTTGGCTTTCTAAATATAAAATCCAACTCCTTTTGATATAGATACAATTTTACTTGAAGCCTATGTAATGTATAGTTAGGCATTGCTAAGTAGAATCATTACTGCTCTACGTTTTTTATATTCTTCTAACTTTCTATAGTACAATGCTCTTATTTCAGCATCTTTATGTGCCTTAGCTTCTTTTTTTAGAGACATCAAGATTTTGTAGTACTTCTCAACCTTTGAATACCTTTTAGTTTGTCAAAACAGTCTATTCTTCAGGGTGAAGATAACTGCCAATCAATTTCATCACATGAGAAATCGCAAGATAAACTTTCTATATTTATATTATCACTAAATTCTTTATCATTTATTTCTTGTAAATAAATAAATAATTCTTTAATTATTAAAAGAGCTATGATTGATAATTTTATCAAGTCTAAATATTCCATGTTTTATGATTTTTATGGCTCTGATACCAATAATATGCGCGGGGGAGGGGGGGTTTAATTGATTTAGCATAACAAATTTAAGAAAAAGTAATAAGTAATTAAAAATTTAAGATTTAAGTTTATTTAATATAAATAAGGATGGTTATGTATTTTTCTAGTTCAAACATAGTTTTCAAAGAGATTTTATCAAAAAAATGGACTAAATTGATCAAAAATACTTTGGAATGGATTTTAATGAAATAAAGAATAAAAGTTGGATTTTTAAGCAATCATGCCGGCCCACATGAACAGTAAAATCGAACTTTGAGAGTTCACTCTAGGATATTTTTAAAATATTTTAAAAAAATGAGTTATTTTAAAAATTTAAAAATTAAAAAGGGTATAATAAAAATATTTTCTATCTATTCTATCATAAATTTTGGGGATTAATCCAAAAATATCTGGGCCTCAACTCGGTTCCCCAAAAAAGTCAAAAAGTAATCTTTTTAAGAAACTAATTATTTATTTTAATAATTATATATATAATAAATGAGAGAATAGCCGTTTATATACGATTTACACTTTCGGCAATGTATCCGACCGTTGGAACAACACACGATACTATCCGTTACAAAAGAAGTGGGTTTCTATAACAAGTTGACCTTTTCACTTCACTCCTAAGAGAGAGAGAGACAGAGTGAGAGAGAGATTCACACACACACACACACACACACACACACATCCACGCACACACACACACACACACAGTGTGAAAAAATGGTAGCAAGAACCCCACCAAAACAGCAGAGGAAAATGGTGGTGGTGGTGGCGCCGCCCCTCAGTCCCACTCTTCTCAGAGAAACGGTTAAGAAGGTGAATGGAAATTTCACATATAATCACCTTTTCTTTTTCTGGGTTTGTAAAATTAAATCTTAGTCAAGTAAAATATGATATTTTTAACATGGTTCTCTGTATGATGATTCAAAAAATTATGGAACAATCGGTGCATAAGAGCTAGAAAGAAAAATGGATGATTTCTTTTTTCTGGGGATTTTTTGTTTTTTGGCTTGCAAATGAAATCTTGGTTAAGTCGAAGTTTTTATTTTGACAGGGTTCTCTGTATGATGATAGAAAAAATAAATAAATTATAGAACCATTGATGCATAATTTAAAAAAAAAATGAAATCTTTATAAAAGCTTGAATTGTTTTGAAGGGGCCGAGAGAGAGAGAGAGAGAGAGAAAGAGAGATAAACTTGAGATTTTATCAAGCTTGAATTTTAGTTGTTTCATCCTCTTTTAAGCCCTTCTTATATTCAATAAATTCTGAAGTGCTTTTCAGTTTCTGATTCCCACTTTTCATCTTTTTTCCTTTTCTCTTTTACATTTTTGTCTGATATGGTTTTGTACGTATGGTTGAAGGTGGATAAGTGTGTGGCTAGATTGCAAGAGCTTCAACACACAGTAACAGGTGGGAAAAAACTGAGTTTGAGCCCTCGCAATCTGCGTTGCAAACAGGATTCATTAAGGTACTACTACTTTTTTTTTTATTCTTTTTTTCTTTTTTTTCCCTCATTTTTTGGGTTATTTTTGTTCCAATTTCTCAACAATTAATAGCTTTTTTCTAGAGATAAAAGCATATTAATATCTTATAAATTACCATAGATTCATCCAATATTTTCCCTTTTAGAGGACAACTTTTCTCATTTAATTTTTGTGTTAGATAAATATGCTCTGTTCGATGTTTCCATTTTAGTGCATTTCCTGTTTAGATGCTCGAAGAGAAGTGTCTTGGGATTTGCGACATAATACAAGGACGGAGCCAGGGTCATATCGAACTAAAATATATATATATTTTTTAAAAAAAATTGAATTTTAAAGATTTGAAATCGCCTTCCCAAACAAGAATTTTTAAATCCGTTCCTACAAATATAGGCTTATTATCAGCAGCAAATTTGGCTGCCCAATATTAAGTACGGGCCGGCTATTTAACCAAACGGGTCCCCACCCACATGTTACTTAGTTGCCCTATGTTTGTGTGGATCCTTTGTAACAATACATACATATTGTTGAGGGTAATATAGTCTTTTTATCAAAATTTAGTGGCGTCTCAGTTATTTCACCAACTTCGACTTTTATGAAACTATTTGTGCAAGATATCCATTTTTGCTGTTTGTGGGATATCCACTAATTTAGTTATGGCTATCAACGAATAGAAGAAAGGTGTGATGGATCAAGGGTTAATTGCAAAAAATCTCTTAAAGTTTGGCATGTTGTCACAAAGGCATCCTATGGTATGAAAAATTACGAATACCCTCCTAATATCTGATATATTACAAATTCCGCCAACCGTTGGCGGGGTTATCTGTTACACAAAATCCAACATAAAGCGGGTATTTGTAATTTCTTTATACCCTCTTGTGGGTATGATACTCAAGACAGTTGGTTCTGATTTTGAAGGATAAAGAATGCTAATTCTCGAAGGTCTCCCACTGGAAAGCTGCCAGTAAGTACAGGTTGTTCATTCTTTTCTCATTCTTGCTTTTAACAAATTCGATATTTGATCTTCTATTTCACTTTATAGATGCATTTTTAACGACATTAGACACCCCAAGTATATGTTTTTGGAATAATATACGTACACATGACATACGTATATCTTAAACCCCTCGAGGTTTGTATTTTTACTGAAACACCACCCATGTCAACTTCTATCCTCTAGCTAGATTCCTCGATAGGTTTGAATAATTACAGAAACCACCTCTACCGCGGACTTTTGTCTTACACCATAAAAAATTGACGGAAGGGGGTGGTTTATGTAATTATGTATGCCTCAGCAGGGGGTCTAAGTGTTATTTATACCGAAACCTCGGGGGTTTAGGTGTGTGTAATCTTTGGAGATAGATTCAGTGTATTTTCTGACACATTGCTCACATGGTTGATTCATCCAGAGGAATGGCGAAGAATGTCACTACCAGCAATGCTCTTGGGAGAGACTATGGGAGAAATCTTACAAGCAAGTCAATTCGCCAAGAAAATAGTCGAAACAGTGTCTTCCAGGCCAGCAACAACCGAAGATGACCCGAAAACTCCGTTGACAGAAAGATCAAAGCAGCCAAAAGACACGAGTGTTGTGAATCCAGATCCGCTGCATGCACGCCGCATGCGAGAGAAGCTAGCGAAACGAACAGAACTGTCCGATAAGCCGCTCCAACGTGCTAAATCAAGAATCAACTTCAAGGTCTCTTCTCCCCCCGTGCAGAGAGAGTGTGACAAAGAAAACTGCAGGTACATAGCTAAACGAGTCTCACCTAGAAACAGACCGTGGGCTAGAAAGACTGTCCTATTTCCCAACCCGTTGTATCATTCATCATCGTCGTCATCGCCCATTAGATCTCATCATCAGCAGCAGTTCTACAAGACCAAATCACCCATGATCACAAAAAATAGTAGTAGTAATGATAATAGACAAACTCCACATAAGTTCCTGATCAAGTCTCCCACTTCTCCTTCAAAGTTCCATGTGAAAATCAAAAGCTCGCCACTTTGTATTTCGCCAACACGTAATTTGGCCAAGAGATCATCATCGTCATCGTCGTCAGGTGTGGCCAAGCTGAGAAGGTCATTTTCGCCATCACGGCTGGCGAACAGGCTCGTGTCTCCGCTGAAAAGTAGAAAATCATCTGTGCAGAAGAAGAATGAGGAGGTTATGAAGGTTATGATGAGTGGACTCAAACAGAGGCCGGCGACTTTTTCAATCCGATTCTCATCACCTCGGAGAATTTGAAGGATGTCTGAAGATGAATGATTCGTTTGTTTGTTTTTTTATCAGATGTGAAGATGTTATTTGTGTTAATATAGCATACATATTTTACTCAATGTCCATTGAACTTTTTAATATTTGATTGTTAATAAACACGTGTTTTCATTTGTGAACGAATCCTCGTTTTTGTCCCTCGAAGTCATCTTATTCCGATTTGTGCAAGCTAGTCAATTTTTTTAAGGTTTTGAATATTCAATTCAAAATTTGTGCATTGTTGGTAATATACATGGTCTGAGAAAATATTTGTTGAGTGTGATTGTTTTGGAATAAACATTTCCTTCATTGAAATTCGCAAAATTCACCCACAGATGAGATTGTTGTAGACCATGTTATGGAATTTAAAATTCAGCTTGAATTTCAAATCACAAGGCTCTATACGTCTCGTAAGAAATCCAACATTAAATCAAACATGCGCTTACAAAGTAATTTTTGGGGCGCAAATACCATATAAAATATGTGCTCCTTCCGAATGAGCTAAGAGAATTCCTCGAATTATTATTTATTTTCTTTCATTTTCCTAATTTAAGAAATAATTGAAAAATAAAATAGCAAGTATAAAAATGAGTAATAACCTCTAGTAGAGACTGATACGGTTCAATTCAACATTTTGTTTGTCCGGATTTGATTTTGTTATAATTCTATAATTCGGGATTAGGTTTATCGTTGGATGAACTACATTGCTGACATTAACTCCAAAAAAGAGATGGTAGGTACAGTTAGACCGTAAATAACCAACCATCGTACTGTAAAAATTGGATAGGTTCGATCTATAGTCATTTGATTATAGCTCACAAGAAAATCTAACACTAAATTAAACATGCTTATAAAATAATTTTATAGGATGCCACTAATACTATATAAGATCTAATCAAATATGTTCTTGATTTATTTGAAGGGGAGTTGTGCTTATCTCAATTTCAATTAAAAAAGAAGAAACAAAAACATAAAAATTAAGAGAGCAACTGAAATGAAATAATGTCGAAAATTAGTAAGATGCCTTGAGTTACTTTTGTTCCGATAATTAAAAAAGAAAACGAGTTAATTCTATCGTCCGAGTTAATGAATGGTTTGGAAACCGAAACTTCAAGGTTACCGGCAAAATGTGGGGATTTTTCCATATTTGAAGGGAAACTGCTGCCTAGGCAATGATGTGGAGCTAGCAAGGTAGAAGAAGTACATAGGCTGCCAAGTCAGAAATAAAAATAATAATAAATGTAAAAAAAAGAGTATATATTTTAATAAATAATCTTTCTACATATTTTACGAACCTCGGGTGTCGAGACTATCAAATTGATCAATTCAACTAGAGAGAGCTGGGGACGAACCACAAATTCCACCAGATTTAGACTGAGGATAAAAATGGTGCGTTCCTTCCTTTCAAACAAGAAAACCCAATTAACTAACTTTTAAAAAGCTGCTTAACTAACTAGGATGCTAATTAATACTCCTGATTAATATCAAAAGAATACATTTAAAAAGAAGGCAAAATTGCTAAAATTCCCCCATAGTTTAGCGAAGTTGCGCCAAATTCTCTGTGTTTTAAAAATAAGCGAAATACCCATGGGGTTATAAAAACACTGCACATGTGCCATCGAAGAGAAAACGCCATTAACTAAAGCTTAACGACGTTAGATTTATATTAAAAAGACTATTATATCCCTTTATTTTGAGCCATTAGATCTTGACTGAGAAAAATTACCGATTGAGATTGATTGTTAATTATAAAATTAAATAAAAATCATAAAATATAAAAATATATAATTATATATAAATTTAACTAAATTATAATAATAAAAAATACACACAAACACACACAGTAACATCAAACACACACACGCACACTCTGCACACACACACACACACACGAGCACGCATATACAGTTGCACACGCACGTGCGCACACACACACACACACGAGCACACATATACAGTTGAACACGCATGCATGCACGCGCGCACACACACACACACACAAACTCCTTCTCCCCGACGCCACCAAGCTCACACACACACATATACACGCATACATGCATACATAAGTTTTTTTTTATTTTTTCATCAAATCGTGTAAAATTATACACTATTTCAACCAATTCGATCTAAGGAGCCCATTGCTGGTGATATTATTGAGTTTTAGCGGCTGATTGAATAGTTATTAGGAGAGGAAGACGCAATAACTATTGTGGCGTGTCTAGAGTTTTTGTATGTTTTTTGGCAAATTAAATGCAAATGGTTTGAGATTTTGTGAAATCGATAGAGGGGTTTTATTTAGCTTGAGAAGACACATATACCAGCGTTTTGGCCATTACTCCGGCGACGGTGGTGGTGGAAGAGAAAGGTTGAAGCTGGTGAAAAAAATTAAAATTTAACAAGTAAAAGGACTTATTTGTAGTATTGGATAAGTTAATTTAAATTTATAAGAAAATAGGCATAATAGTGAATATGTTCGCATTTAAAGGTATTTTAGTCATTTTAATCACTTTTAAGTCAAAATGAAGCTAAATTACATGCCCAGCCACACCCCAAGTGTGTGCACCTCACTCTCTGTTATCGTGGGATATTGTGTAGTGTGTTTAAAATCACGGGGGGTATTTTGCCTATTTTTAAAGCATAGAGGGTTTGGCGCAACTTCGCTAAATTACAGGGGGAATTTTAGCAATTTGGCCTAAAAAACAAAGAAGTTTTACAGGCTTTGGCTTTAATAAGTAGAACGCGCTTTTAAACACTAAAGAAATAGTGCAAATAAAAGACTGATGCCTTAACCTATCCGAACACATTTTTATTAGTAAATTGTATGAGACATTTTAACTCGCTCAGAGCCTTCCATGTTTTTGAGTAACTTAGGCAAATCTTGAACTCTCTCTTCTTCTATCCTTCTTAAGCTTCCATAACTTGATATGGATCAAGTTTCACACATAACAAACTCCTTCCTGTTGGGAGCATCATTGTCCTCAAGGATGAGGTCTAGAGAAAAGATCAAAGGTTGGAAAATGTAGTTGTCGACTACAGTGTATGTCCTCCCAATACTTTTCCTCTTAAAATGCATTGAACCACTTAACAAGCACTTAAGTTGCAGGCCTATTGTTCTCATTAACCAAACGCCTATCTATAATTTTTTTTCTAGAACCATAATTATGTGCCCATGTACTGTGATTTGAACAGGAAGGTGTGGATTTGGTGGTTCATTCCCTAGTCTTCTTTTTAACTAAAATACATGGAAGACGGGGTTTATTCTAGCATCTTAAGGCAGTTCTAAAAGTTAAGCCATCACACCAACCCTCTGAAGGATTTTAAAAGGGCCAAAGTATAAAGGAGAGAGCCTATGGAAGGAATGGGTTCTCAAAGAAAGTTGGCGGTAAGGCTGTAATTTAATAAACACATACTAACCAACTTCAAACTCCCTTTCACTCATTCCATTAGCATGTTGTTCCATTCGATTTTGGGCCTCAATGAGTTGTGGTTTAAGAAGCCTGACGGTTTCTTCTCTGTGTTGTGGGTTTCTATCCACAACATCAAGGTAGGAATCAAAGGGGTAGATATATATGATGTAAAGGAGGTTTTTGGCCATAAAGTAGGCTAAATTCCAAAAAAAAAAAAAAAAAAACCCCGTGGTTTGACGAAGTTGCTGAAAATGCCTCATGGTTTAAAAATGGGCAAAAAAACCCATGTGATTCTGAAAACACTACACATGTGCCCTCACTGTTAAGTCAAGTGTAACGGTATTAAATTTAGGGTTCATTACATATGGCCCCCATCTAAATATTCAATATAACAACTCATACCCCCTTAGATGAAAATATAACATTAAACCTGCATGTAAGTTTATATATTACATATCAACCCTTCTCCGTCATGATTCCGTCAAATCCTTGATGGTGTCATTATAGAGTTTATTGGAATTTCTTTTTTGCCCTCACCCTACATGTGGACATTTTTTTGAAACATGTGGACATTTTTTTTTCAATGGATGCCCTTCATAATTTTCATATTCAGATGGGGGTTTTATGTAATATTTGAAACTACTTGCGTAAGCTTTTGTAATTAATAAATTCACTAATTCTATACTGCATGTATCTCAACATATATAAATTAACTTGCTCAAATAACAGCATGCACATATTAACCTGCTTAAATATCACACATAAACAAAATAAGCTATCTTGTGAATTCTTGTGTATGCAATGCTTACAAAAATATACTAAAGTTGCCAATACTATAGTAATAAACTCCATTAAAAAGTTCCAAAGTACCAATTCTTACAAAATAGCTTTTTCAATAATTCCAAGATACCATAACTATCAAAGACAGCCACCATACTAGCAATAATTAAGTTGTTAAATCCATCAAAACATAACAATATGAATAATGATTTGGCTCAGAAATTGACCAACCCAAAAAACATCAATAAGACTACTTTAGACTAAGTATTCCTTGATGATTGAGTAGGACAAGGCTGTGAAGAAGTTCCTTCAGCATATGGCATTTGTGCTCTAGTAGACACCCTCACAATTGTTGATCTTCTTTGTGTAGTGCATGGTCTTCCTCTCCTCCTTGAAGGCTATCCAGATTTAGTTGACGTTGATGGCCCAACACTGGAGCAATTGGCTCTTGCAGTGGTTGCAGTTTCATTTCTTGCAAAGTTGCAGCTCGAGTTGGCACCTATGACAGAAATAATTGCACAAGATGTTATATACACAAAAGCAAGTATTTATAATATACATATAAATAAAATTAAAAAAATAACCTGTGTCGACCCCATTCTTGTTGGGCATGATCTTTTGTTGTGCCCTTCCTTTTGGCAAGTATTACTTTTCACGTGACCCCTTTTCTTTGATGGGATGACCCTCGACTCTTCACCTTGCTCTCTTCGTCTATGTTTCTTAGGTGGTCCCGGTTGCCTTCTCAAAGGTGGTGGAATTATTTTGTTAGGTTGTAAGTGTTCCATCTCAGGACAAAAATCGGGATCGGGAATGGGATGAATTTTATAACTGTATCCCCTAATAAACTTGTCCTTCACATAGGAAGGGTGCACATACTCCTCAATATCACCTCTCTTGTAAGCAATTGCAGCAGCCGCATGCTTACAAGGAATTCCAGTCAAATCCCACACATGGCAGTTACAATGTCTGTCTCAAATTTACAATATAATGATTAGTCATAACATTCAATTGAAACTTGTGTGTGCCTCCCACCAAAATTTCACATCTGACGGCCTCTTCTTTCACATTATTCACCATTTCTACTATTGTTTGACACACTCTATTCTTCCATCTTTGAGCTTTTTGATATCTCATTTGTACTCTGTGCATGATCTTAGCCCTCAAATCATCTACCAACTTTTGAATTGGCAATGGTCTAAACTCCCCTATCCAATGGTTAAATGACTCACAAATATTATTGGTAATGTGATCATTCTTCAAATCCAAGCCAAAAGCATGTCTTGACCAAAGACTAGGATTGCCTATGCCTATTACCCATTCATATGCAGCTGGTTTTACCTCACTCAATTTCATTATAGCCTGTCTGAAATCTGGTGTAGTATATGCTTTGCTACTGCCCAAAACATTCATTTTGAAATCCACCAAGCATTTGACTAAGGCAATTCAAGAAAAAACCCCAACTTTCCTTGTTTTCAGATTCAACTACTGCAAATGCAAGAGGATATAGCCCCACATCTCCATCAATGGAAATTGTTGATAGTAGGATGCCACCGTACTTGCCTTTAAGATGACATCCATCCAGTTCAATAAAAGGATGACAAGCCTCAAGAAATCCATTCTTTAGTGGTTCTAAACCAAAGAAAAATCTCTTCAATGAAGGTTCCATTGGTATAATCCCATTCTCATCTGCATTAAACTGAAATTGCAACAAGCTTCCAGGATTGGTTTCTTCCACCATGGCTACATATTGAGGCATGATTGCATAAGAGTCAGCAGGGTTCCCTTCAATAATTTCTAATGCCTTGCATCTTGGCCTGTAAAACTGCATATATCTTGGACTCACCCCAAGTTTTTCAGCTTTGCCCTCAAACCACTATTTTTCATGTCAGGATTTGTCCTCAAATGGGCACTAGCTTCTTTGCTATCCATATTTGTGTTTGCCTCTTGGACTTTGTCAACCCGAATGCAAGTATGTTTTCCAATAAGTTTCTTGATCATAAATGTTGAGCTATCGGGCAACACTGATGCATGCAATTTTCAATTGCAATTAGTGTCTGTACATTCCACGATCACCCTATGTCTTTCATTTTTTTTTCCTTACTATCTTGATGCCTTTTCTGATGGTGTACTCTAATAGGTCACTTCTAAATTTATCTACACTCTTAAACACTTGCTTCACATTTAGGTCAAACTCTTCATTTGGGTTGCCTGGCATTTCAACTTCTTTCACATTTGACCATCCATTCAAAAGGTCATCTTGGATCTCTTCATCACTGTTGTTCAAGGGTTTACATCGATCATCCGACTACATCTAGTGGATCATCACCGAAATCTTCACCTATAGACTACTCTTCAACTTCTCCATTTGCTTCCTCGTCACGATTCCACATTACTACAACATATTTGACAAATAAATATGGTCAATTGTTGTTGCTAAAAGTGTGTCAAAATAACATGATAACATCAGGAAAATTGCTCTTTCATCCATGAAATAACAGCAACAATGTCTTAAATTAAAATTTTCCTAAATTCGAAAAACTTGAATAGCAACAATTCATTACAAAATAAACAAACAAAGTTGAAAGACTTGGGGGTTTGACACCAAATCCGAAAACAAACCCCATAAAATCTGTTTGTCTACAAAAATAGAGGAAATACTTGTTGCATGGTACCAAAATTACACCACAAATCGAGGGTTTCATACCAAAATTCAAAAAATAAAGGCCAAAAACACAAATAATAGAGTACATCAAACTAAAAAAATGCCACATTTATAAAAAAATCTAGAAAACACCAAAAGATGAAAAAAAAATACCCTAATTTTAACACATATACCAATCAACTGCATTCACATATTTAGGCCACAAACTTTCAATAAGACCAAATATCAAAAGTAAATCACTCAATGTATCAAGATTTGGTGTTCAAATTTAGAGTTTTTCGATAACTAACCTCTTCACGTCGACAATAATGCTAAGAAATCTCTTTCTTCCCAATGTTGTTGATATACATTGATTTTCGACCCCCACGATGTCAGGCATTCAAGAAAAATGAAAAAACGATTGTTTTCGTTGTCCAAAATGATGGGTTTTGGGTTCGGAAGAAAGGTTTTCAAGAGTTTTTCATGGGTTGGTTTTTTTCAAACTCAGACAACCAAAACCAAAAACTCCAACTTTCACTCTTCCTTTTAGGATGTAGGGCAAATTAGTAATTTAATATCTTGATTTATTTGAAAAAAAAAATCTTTTATTTTTAATCGAGTTTTTAGAGGGCAAATTTGAAATTTTACACTTTTTAAAAATATTCCGTTTAAAGTTTGAGGGAATCATGATGGAAAAGGGTTGATATGTAATATATAAACTTACATAGGGGCTTAATCTTATATTTTCATCTAAGGGGGTACGAGTTGTTATATTGAATATATAGATGGGGGCTAGATGTAATTAACCCTTAAATTTATACCAAAAAAGATTGTTATACTCCTATTATTTCGAACCATTAGATCTTGACTTGAAAAATTAATGGCCGAGATTGATCCTTGATTATAAAATTAAATAAAAATCATAATATATATAATATAAAAATATAAAATTATATATACATTTAACTAAATATAATAATAATAATAATAATAATAATAATAATAAAAAATACACACAAACACACACACAACAACAACAACAACAATAACACAGATGCACACGCACAGTAAACACACACACACAGTCACACACAACACACACACACAACACGCACACACACAATCACACATAGCATACATATATACGCATATATACATACAAACACACACCACACTTTTAATTATAATTTTTTTTTGTTTTTTCATCAAATTGTGTAAAATTATACGCTATTTCAACCAACTCAATGAGAAGAACCAATTGGTGGTGACATTATTGAGTTTTAATGGCCGATTGAGCAATTATTAGGGGAAGAGAATGCAACAACTATTGCGGCGGGTCTAGGATTTTTGAGTGATTTTTTTCAAAGTAAATGCGAGCGGTTTGAGATTTGGTGAAATTTATCAAGGGGTTTTGTTAACTTGAGAAGACACATAGAATGGTGTTCTTGGCCATTACTCTGGCAGTGGCTCCAGCATGGTGGTGGTGGAAGAGAAGGGTTGAAAATGGTAGACAAATTAAAATTTAACAAATAAAAGGGCTTGTTTGCAATATTAGGTAAGTCAATTTAAATTTATAAGAAAATAGACATAATAGTCAATATGTTTGTATTTAGGGGCATTTCGATTATTTTGATCACTTTTAAAATCCAAATAAAACTAAATCATATGCATACCCGCACCTCCAGATGCGTGCAACTCACTCTCCGTTATCGTTGGAAAATGCGTAGTGTTTTCGGAATCACAGGGGGCTTTTTGCATATTTTTAAATCATGGGGGGCTTTAGCAACTTTACCAAACCACAAGGGGAATTATTGGAATTTGGCCCATAAACTCTTTCATAAAGGGTGGTGTTGATGGACAGGAAGGTGGAGTTGTACCACCACTCTGCAAGTGATAACCAGTAGCTCCATTCTCTTGATCTTTCTCTAGCCATACACTTTAAGTAACATTCCACTCACTTATTAACAACTTAGTTTGTCCATTTGTTTGAGAGTGGTAAGTTGATGAAGGCAGTAACTTCACTTTTAGCATTCCAAATAGCTCCTGCCGAAACATGCTCATAAATACAGCATCCCTATCAATAACTATAGTTTTGGGAATCCCATGCAACTTGTACACATAATCTAAGCTTGAGCCACCGCATTTGTAGTGTAAGGGTGCTTTAAGGTAATAAAATATCTGTAATTAGTCTGTCAACCACCATCAAAATTGAGTTCTTTCTTGTTGAAAAGGGAAGAACATCAATAAAATCCATACTTACATCTTCCCAAATCTTATCTGGGATAGGTAGAGAACAAAGCAACCTTGGATAAGCACAATTTTCACGTTTATTCCTCAAACAACTTCACACTCCCTTATATATATATATATATATATATATATATATATATATATTCGTGGACATCTCCTCCCATTCCTTTCAATTAACCCCTTGTTTCATTTTACGAATTGCTTTTATCTCCCCGAAATGAACTCCAACCCCACTATCATTATATAACTCCAACAATTTTTTCTTCAAATCCTTATCAGCCCTAATCACCAACCTCTCTTTTCTAGTTAGAAAATCATCCTTCCACTTATATTGTAGTTTCTTAGCAGGATCCTGAATGAGTGTTTGAATTATTTTTTGTAGTTTATCATCTTTTGCCCAACTATTTTTTATTTTCGAGATGAGAGAAGTAGAAGACTTCAAATGGCCAACAAATAAGTAGTAGTAAAATAATGTTGTGCTTATGAGCAGACTCAAAATTAGGCTCAGAAATAGTTAAAGAAGAACAAGATGAGGTGTTAAGGGTTATACTCTTGATAAAGCATCAACGATAATATTTTGTCTAGCCTTTATTTGTAAGTGATGGTGTAATTATACCCAATCTTACTGATCCAACTTTGTTCACTGGTGTGGAGATCTTTTGTTCCAAAAGATATTTCAAACTCTGGTGGTCAATTCTAATAGTTAAGTGCCTTCCTGTAAAGTAAGGTCGCCATTTCTGGACAACACTAAGTACAACCATCATCTCTTTCTCATAGACTGATAGGCCTAAGTTCTTACTAGATAAACCCTTACCCATGTAGGCTATTGGCCAACACTGTGCATGAGAACTGCTCATGTTCTTGAGTATGATGCATCAATTTCTACCATAAATTCCTTAGTAAAATCAAGTAAAACCAAGATATGAACACTCTCCAAGGCCTACTAGAGTTTTTCAAAAGCCAATTACGCTTCTTGTGACCATAGAAAGTTGTTTTTTCTTGAGAAGGTTAGTAAGGGGTTTGGCTATAACTCCAGACCCCATGATAAACCTCCTGTAATACCCAATGAGATATAAGAACCCTCAAGTTCTGTAACATTCTTACTTACAAGCCACTCGTGCTTGGAAACTATCTTAGATGGATCTGCTGACACCCCATTTTCCTCAATAAAATGACCCAAGTATTCAATTTTATTCACCCTAAATTGACACTTACTGTCACATCCTAATTTGTTTTATATGTGAAGTGTGTGATATTTTAAGATATAGACATAATACCGATTATATATATACCTATACATGTAAAATCAGTTACAATATACACAAATTTGTATAAATTTGATTTTTTAACCCTAATATATATATATATATATATAAGTTTGAAATTATTAATAAACAAATATAATTGCAGGCTATTTTATTTGTTACATGTATTAGGACACTTTTCCGTATCATATGTTAGAAAAGATTTAGGGCGCATTTTATTATACACATGTTATCTTCATAAGTTGTAGGAAATATGATCAAGACACCTCAAAGGCCACTTGTTCTCATGATATTTAAGATAAGGTGGTCTTCAAAAAATGAAAGACATGTGTAGAGACACTTGTTTTATCTTCATAAACCCTAGGACACTTGTACAAACCCTTATCTCAATCCAAGGGTTATAATATTCCCTTAATTCTTAAGAAAAGATCAACGGACATAATTTAACCAAAAATACACATTTAGCTATTGAAAAGATAAGATTTGGGACACCTAAACCCTTATCCAATTTTGATTCATACACTTGGAATTACCTTGACATTTATTAATAAAATAATAAATGTGTCTTGAATACATACCTATAAATAGGGGATCACCCCCATACTTGAAAGTCACAACCCACATTCACACACACATACATATAGAAGAAAAACCCTAGAGTCCGTACACACAACTAGAAGGTGTTTATGAAGTTGATATAGTCAACTCAATCCAACATCTGAGTGAGACATAACTAAATAAGGTAGTAGCTTTACTTATCTTCATAAGTTATAGTTTTTACTTAGATTCATGTGTATTATGCTTCTAATCATGTTAAATTGAGAATTTATTGCATAGTGTATTATGTAATATTACGTGATTATGTGACTAAGTGCACTTGAGCCACACACGTGCACCTTATGCGGCTAGGTAAAGCCTCCTACATAGCCGTCATGCTAACGCCTCTTACATTCAATTATATCAGAGTAGCGCAACGAAAGCGTAAAAGAGTGACTTGGTTGCAAGTTAAGCAAAGGATTTAAGAGCCTTCATTGTAATCGTTTCTTTGTAGCAAGATGAGACTTGCAACAATTGTTATTGTACCGATATCTGTTTTAACCCGTTTATGTAGGTGTATAAGTTTTTTTATCTAACCTGAATCAAGGGGCGTGACACTTACTTTTTTTTCCCCCTCCCAAATAGGGTTTCTGCCTTAAGACTTGAAAGACATGTCTGAGATGCCTCGAATGGGAGTTCCATTCAACACTATAAATCAGAATGTCATCAAAGAATCCTAAAACAAAGTTATGAAGGAATGGTTTAAATACCTCATTCATGAGGCTTTAGAACATGGAGGGTGCATTAATGGTCTCAAAGGACATCACCAAGAACTCAAAATGGCCATGGTGAATTCTGAATGCATTTTTGTGGATATCACTATCATGCATCCAAATGTGGTGGATATCTAGACCTTAAATCAAGTTTGGAAAATACCTTGGATCCCCCCGTTTCATCCAAGAGCTCCTCTATTACTGTAGTAGGGACTTATCTTTGACTTTATGCTTATTAAACTCTATGTAATCCAATCTATGCGCGCCAAGTACCATACTTCTTTTTCACCAATACAGTTGGTGGAGAGAATGGACTCACACTTGGCTCGATGACTCTAAAATCTAGAAGCTCTTGCACTATCTTTTCAATTTCATTCCTTAGAACACTTGCATACCTATAAGGTCTCATAGACGCATTCTTAGTTCCCTCCTCTAAATTAACTACGTGCACATGTGCCCTATAAGGAGGCATACTCTTAGGCTTATTAAACAATGCATGACCTAAGGCATCAGATTCTCTAATTCAGTAGACCACTGGTTTCCCTGCACCTCTAATGCTAGCAATTGGCCCCCAAGTACTCACTTCTTCAACTTGTTTTAAACTCCCAACATAGTAAGGACAATGAAACTGGCTTCCTAAGGAGTTTATTCATTGTCTTTCCATTAATTAAGGTGTTAGTTTAAGGTTGTTGGCCTCTAAGTGCTACTTTCTTGCCATTGGTAAAAAATTCCATTCTAAGTTTATCAAAAAAATTCCACCACATGTCTCCAAGATGACTAACCACTCAACCCCAAGCACTATGTTGTAGCCACCCAAAGGCAAGGTCATGGTGTCAATCTTAAAGTGCTGACACTGCATTCTCCACATAAAATCCTTACAAATATGTGTGCTAAGTTGCTTACAATCTTATTTCCATTAGCTACGATAACTGGGAATGGTTTAACAGCTTCCAATCAACATCCTAATTATTTCCTAAGTCAAGAAAATTGTGTGTGCTCCCTGTGTCTATAAGAATATGAATGATTTTTCCATTGGCACTCCCAATCAACCTCACGGTTGTGTAGTCGTTCACTCCAGTGAGTGTATGTACAGATACATGAAATGGTAAATCCTCAGATTCAACCATTGGTGACTCTTGTATGTTTTCCTCACACCCATCTTCTTCTAATTCCTCTTAGAGAACAATTGCCTCCTCTCAGGGAACAGATGCTCTCTCTCAAACTTCTGATCACACCAAAAGCACGACCCCTTAGCTCTCTTCTAATCAATCTCTTGGGGAGCTAGTCTCCTAGAAGGCACAATAGGTCTTGTGTTGCTTCTTGGTGGTCAACTTTCAGACTGTTGTCAAAGCCTAGTGACACAATAGTGGGAGGTTTGGGAGTAGGAGAAAATGAAGAAGAAGATGGGGTGGCTAGGATGGAGAGTGGGCAAGTGGTATGGATCTGGTGGGGAGGGGGAGTATGGAAGCGGTGGCGGGCTGCATTGGGAGGAAGAAGGAGCTCAAGTTGGCGCTAAGGATAGTGGGCGGCACGGTTGAAGACGACCCTGTTCTTTAATTTATTATTATTTGTATATGTGTGTGTGTGTGTGTGTGTTATCAATTTTCTTGGGTTATTAAGTAGGAGTTGGAGGCACATATCTAGTTTTTTTTCCTGCATTTTTGCTTCAAATTTCTTAGTTGGCACTACATAGGTAGCCAACTTTTCTTTAACAAAAAAATGACTTGCACATCATCTCCAAACAAGAAATTAAGGAAATCCTTAAATTATAACTGTAGCCTTGAAGTTCCGGTTTCCAATCCTAAATAGGACGAAAATTGCCATTATTTTAAAACTATCGGTAGGGCACACTCATTATGAATGTAAAATTAAAATATTTATTAGATTTTATATATTTTTTAATTATTTTTAATGTATGTATTTTAATAATTTTTTTATAAAATATAACTTAAAATAAATGTGGAATTATAAAATTAACAAATAGATAAGAAATAAAGATTTTTTAAAAAAATAAAAGAAATATGAGAAAATGTATATATTAATAGAGGAGAGAGAATGAGAACAAAATAAAATAAAATAAAATAAAAGCACATTAATAATAAGAGAAGAGAGATGAGAGAGTATAAATGAGTGGGACATCTAAACAGATCAAGATGGTTATTCGACCTTTTAAGCACTTTATTAATAGTATAGATTATAGCCTATCGACCAAAATTACCAACCTACCAAGTAACAAAAAAAACAAAAAAAAAAAAAAAAACAAGAGCAACAACTCAAATCCAGCATGTAGAAGACGAATTTTGCAATATTCCCTTAATTTAGGGGGAATCCTTTGTAGAAATTCTGTAATTTGGATTAGAGTGCACACAGTAGAATAATAAAATGTCAACTGTCCACAGCATTTTATCTCGAGGCACAGTTGTTTTTGTCATCGCAGGATCATGATCATCATAGTCGATTATAGTAAGAGACGTGAGAAGAAATTGGAACAAAAAAATCCTTTTCGCAGCTAAGTTGCATATTGCAGAAAAAATAGTAAAAATATGCATGTGCACCTACAGAACAGCTAATGATCATCAAGAACACAGATCCAGTATGAGAGTAAGTAAGCAAGAAGCATACATTGACAAAACCTATAATAAAAGATAAAGGAGAGAGAAAACTTTTGTTTGCATGTCTGAGGCTGATGATGCTTCAAGAGGATACCAATGAATTCCTCTTATTCTTCATGCCTTTCAACTTCAGTGGACTCCAAACCAAGTGTTTTTTCTGTAGTGCCACAACAGTCGGATGCTTGGGCTTCCACGAACCTGCCTGTGAAGGAGGAGGACTGCCTCGAAATTTACTACTTCTTGGGCCAACTGGTGTTGCTGCTTCTATCGATGCGATCGATGCTTCCCTTGGTTCTGGCAAAGGAGAAGACACTCTCGAGGTTCTCCATACTCTTTGTGGGTCCCACACGAATGACTGACGACCCACGACACGGTCAGTCCTTGATCTAAGAGAAGAGCTCTGAAGTGGAGTTGTCATCATGTTTGAGTTCGATTCAGTACGGAAAGCGGCAATAGAAGCTCTTCGTTTGGGCTGAAGAACCTGACCCATTGATGCAGGAGGGGGTGGTCTTACAGCAATAGAGCCTCGTCTCGGTTTCAAAATGGGCTTTGTCTTGTTTAATGTTCTTGATATGTTCTCTTTGTCTTCATTCACAACTGGGAGAAAGGACATAGTATGACCACCCTTTCTGTTTGAGGGGACAGGAGATGGGGCCGGCATGAAGTTTGTGATCCTTCTAAGAGGTAATCTTAATTTTGATGGAGCCAATGGTGGTTTTTTATCTGTTGAGGCCTTCTGTACTTGGTTTAATGATGTTGATAAAGCTGAGGACTGAGTAGAAATTGTGGCCAAAGCCCTGTTTTCCTGTTTTAACCTTGTTTTCCTTTCCTCTGCTAACTGGTTTTCGAGATCACGAACCTGTTGGGAGTATTTAAAGCAATCTCAGAATAAATAACACAAACATAACCCTACTTGAAATTGTGCACATAATGGTTAATTGGTTTGCACCTTTTCTTGAAGGTTTCTGCAAATATGTTCTCTAGCGGCAAGCCTTAACTGCAAAGACTGTACACTGTCCTGCAACTTTTTTGTTTCCTTCTCATCTTGTTTCGCCTTTTCTGCCTGTTTACGCATTAAAATCCAAAAGAAGCAGAAAGTTAGTTGGGGGACTATTTAATCTATATAAAGCAAGTATTCTCAAGCTAGATTCTTGCTTCATACAAGTTGCTTGTATTTGAAAAGCTCTGCATGATCCGTCTGTTTCCGAGCAGGCCCATGTTCAACTCCTCGGACACGACTAGCAAAATTCAGGGAGCAAAGAGTTTCTCCTAAGTCAGCCATATTTGGGCTGATTTGGACAAACATCAAAGTCTTACAATCTCCACCTGCAATTTAACATTGTTGATGTCAATTTAAGCCATCCTATGGAAACATGGGTTGGCTGGCTACAACCCAATAAGTTTTCAGTCAAATAAAAGAAACATTCAAGTAACTTACCTAAAGAACTTTGCAGCATGTGAGTAAGTTTTGAATTCCTGTTTGTCCACAAAATAAACTCATTGAAAAAACTTTAGGAATAGTACTTAAAAGAAAACACACACACACACACACAAGAGGGAAACAAGAAAGCATGCCTGTAAGGAACATGGGATGTTTTGGAGGCCAACGCGGAAATAACATCCCCGAGTGCTGACAAGGATTTATTTATGAACTGAGATTCCTTCAATCTTTCACCTTCAACTTCAATTCTACCAACACGCTCACTGCCTGCCAGATCAACCAACCACAAATGGCTTCTTGTCCTTTGCTCATTTACTAAATTTTCTGACACCACAGTCACCCGCAACAAGCTACAGAAACATTAAAATGGAAAACGTAAACAATCAATTCTATTATAGTGAGAATATCATCTAAAGCATTTACCAATTCAAGGTTATCTCTTCTGAAACAGCTGGATACCCCAAGATAAAGCAATGCACACTGCAGAATGTGCTCACACATACCAATGAGAACGGCTACTGAGCTCATTAGCATTGGTTGATCCAACAGATCTTGCTTGACTTCCAGACTTGAGCAGGCTCCAAACTTCATCTGTACCATACACTTGAGCTTCAACAAGTCCAGGAACTTCCAGAGTGCCCTCAGCTGATTGTTTTATGTCCAACCTGCATTTGCAGACTATTAAGCTATTTGGTAAAAATGATGTTTGATTTTCAACAAAACCATCATAATCTATTGCGTATCAATCCTGTGTCCTTCTCTTTGCGAGAGTGGAATTGTTAATTACTATCACAGATCATTCTACAGACCAAGATTTATAAAGATATAAAACTAGAAGGTTTGGCTGGTCAAAACTGCCATAACCTATCTTCAAAAGCTTTCCCCATCCCAATTAAATGGGAAGACAGGTAGAATGAAAAGGTCAAGTCATTTATAGCCATGTCACAGATCACCTGGAGCTTAACGCACGATCAATGTTGGACACCTGAGCTCATAGAAGTTTTTTGAATAATGATGCATCATCTGGTTCTGAAAGAAAAGGAATGTCCCCTAAAAGATGACTGCAAGAAGGAAAGCAAATGCAAAGCTGCCTGACTTATCCCCATCTACCTCAAGATCATGCTCAGAATGGCAAAAGGCCTAAAAAAGTTGGATAGTGCAGCTATTCAACAAGTGTAGGTAAATAACAAGTTTGGTCATAGACTACCCCTCTCTAAGTAGACTAAAAATAGTGCATAGTGGGAATCAACTCATAAAAGTGTTTAAATGCAAGTAATTGGTTTCTCTTTCTCACCAGACCTTACTTCTTAATAGTAACATACAAATAAGAAATAAATAGGTTCCTAATGAAAAGATTGTGAGTTAATAACTGAACACATCTGCAAGAAGCATTTCAGATTTTGAGGCGAAGCTTATAGGACCTTTCTCAGTTTTATTTCCCCATCTATTTTTCTTCTTCAACTTTGTAAAGTGTTTTCTTGCCATGTAAAAAAGAAGGGTCACTAAAAGTTAAATCTATTTGAGACAGCCTATTTCACACATGTTATATATCCAGAAAACTTGTTTCTGATCAACCACATTTGTGCAGTTGTAATTTTTTGCAATATCCTATAATGTCCACAAGTTGCAAAGTGTTAGCAAAACTGAAAACAATTAATATCTTTCAACAACTGTACGGATAAATCATTACTATAACATTGGTACATTGGCAAACATTAATTAATCCTGCAAATCGCAAATGCATCATTCATCTTCTTCTACAGCCACAGAGCATAAAATGTTCCACCCTCAAAGGTGCTCTTTCAATATTTTCTCACTAGATGCAACTTCATTCAATTTATTCTATCATTTTGTGTATTTCTTCTTCAGCTTGAGATGTGGAAAACACTAGCATACTACAAAAAAGCTAGCTAATAATTCAAAACAGGCAAGCAGGCAAGATTGGTAGAAACTTACTTCTTTGCTGGTTGGTTGGAGTTCTCAACCAGGAGATCCCTTATCTTTTCATTGTAAACCTCTAACATGCTGACGAACAATTCATATCTAATAATACCGCTTCTCTCCTTGGATAATCTAAAGAGCTCCTCTAGAGTCCTGTAGTTTACCCCCCGACTTTCTGGGGTTCCTTCCATTGTGTATGTCTTTCCCGTACCAGTTTGGCCATAGGCAAATATGCATACATTATAACCATCTAAGACAGAGGTCACTACAGGAAGAGTTTGAGCAAAAACGGCCTCTGCATATCAGAAATGGCATGGGATTAATAGTGGAATGGTACTAGAAGAATGAAAAAAATGCTCAAACAACATCTTAAAGTTAAGGTCAGCTTTAGCAAAATGCAAATCAAGTATAAGTTCTATGTTACCTTGGTTGTCCTCAGGTCTGAATACATGATCAAATTTGAATTGCTTTTTGGAAGAATCAGAGCAAATGATCTGTAGCTCATTTTCACTGGACGAGTCAAAATCAACAGCTGAGGTGGGTCCATTTGCAATCTCATCTTGTTTCAGTGGCCTGCACCTACAGAAGACTCTAATATTTCCTTTGAGTTCTATCACTTCATTGTAAAGCTTCTTCCTTTCTGTGCATTCTTCAAGATACTTCTTTTTCAGTAGTTGACACTCTTCATGGTACTTGTTTTTCAGAAATTCATGTTCTTTGCCTAAAATCAAGTAACACACAGCACAATAAGGTCAATTACAAACCCAAACTTATCAATAATTGCCAAGGAGACCACTCAAGACAATTCAGAAGAGGTTACTTACTAAGATTCTGAAGAGCGGTCAAAGTTTCAGAACCAAGTATAGAATCAGCAGTGAAGCACTTTACTTCATTGCACAGAAGTGCATGTTCCTTCCTGATAACCTGATAGCAAAATAATGATCAGAGTCAAATATACCGAAAAAGAACAATTGACATAGAAATGCTCCATCACCCATTTACCTGTACTTTGTTGCTGAGATTTTCGATTTTCTGAAATATCGGAAGAGTCGGGTCCTGATAACAACACGTTTCTTGGGTGTCATCGGAGGCTCCACTTGATTCCACTAAATCATTATTTCCTTCAAATTGTCCTGATCACAATCCCCAAAACTAAAGGATGAGTTCTTAGGCAATAAGCTATATCCCAAAACTTAAATCAAACTCAAGTTCGACTTGTACTACTCAATTTTCCTCAAGACTTTTCAAGATTTCCCTGAATTCAATTGATTTTATCTGAATTTCACTACTCCGAAATACAGGAATAAAGAAATTCTTGAAAATTTTTCAGGCCTTAGAAATCTTTTACTGAGTTTAATCTCAGAAAATTGGTGGGAAATCAAAAATTCCAAATCATTGGCCAGGGTTACCAACAAGAAACCGTAATTAGACAATTTCTGAAATTTTTGTCAAGAAAACCGAAAGTAAAAAGAATCAGAGACAAACCAGCTCTTTGGTTTGGAGTATCTAGGGTTCGATCTGCACCAATTTCAATCATGAAAACATAGAAATCACATTAAAATCGACTTCACAGTCAGATGAAAAATAAAAACATACGAAAATAAAAAACAATTTAAAACGAACCAGAAACACGAGGGGACAGACTGACAGCACGATCGAAATTCAAACATAGCGTTTCCTGGGTTTGATCTGTAAAAAGATTCACAACCACAATTGAACAAAAGAAAAAAGGAACAGTGGAAGTGCGCGCGTGTGTGCGTTAGAGAGAGAGCGAGAGAGAGAGAGAGAATACCATCCATGATTACGGTGAAATATACGCTATCTGCTTAATTGTGTTAAAATCGATGAAGTAAAACACTTATTTCAGAGCTCAATCGAGAGAGAGAGAGAGAGACAGAGAGAGAACTGTGTTGCGAAAGAGGGGAAATGAGAAATGCTAACGGTCGGGTAAAGGGCGCTTGTTTACTTTTTCTTCAAGACGATTTTCAAATTGGAGAAATCTGAGCCGTTCAATTGAAGGAGCTCCCTGTAACGGCTATAATTTAAGTGAGCGGGGGCTCTACTGGGCTGGAGCATTCAAATGATTCAGGCCCATTGAACGTGAATAACAATACTTGTTTTATTTTCCAAATATTATTTTAATACAAATATATATTTATAATTATTACATACTATAATAATAATAATAAGGAAAAAGTACACTTTACCTCCTTGTTCTATAATAAATTTCACTTAATCCCTTCATCTTAATTCGTATACAAATAAGGCATTAACTATTATTTGTAAAATATCTATTATAACATTTCACTTTTTTCTTTAATTGTTAAACAATAAAACACTCATTAGTGTGAGAAAGATAAATTATACAACCATAAATATTTTTTTTTCATCTCTATTATAGCAGTATGATAATGCAAATGCAAATGTAAATGTTTGTAATATACTTTGAAGTTTTTGTTGGAATTTGATTTGATTTGATTTTATTTTATTTATGAATACTTTCTTAGGTTTTAGTTAATACTTATTTTATTCTAGTAAATATCGAAAAAAAATTTAGATATTAAAATATTATTATTATTATTATTATTATTATTATTTAATATTCATATTTTCTCTTGTTTCGTTCGAATTCTTAAAGTTCATTACATAGAAATATAATGAGTGCATTTATGATTAAAAGAGAGAGAGAGTTGCAAAATGTGCAATAGTTGAGCTATGTTTTTTGAATAAAAAATGGAATTATAAACAACTAAAAATTTATATTTGTAATCTTCAACATATATGATGTGGATTTAATTTGAGAGCGGTTGATTTGATCAATTGCTCCAGTCGAATACAAGGGAGGTAGAGAATTGATCGAGAAATTTGAAACATGCAATAACGGAAAGACAACGTGAGTTAGTTGAGATGGGTCTCGATTAAGACTTTTCGATATTTAAATCAGTGATCTGATTGAGGAAATATTGAAGTAGAGTGAGTAGATGGAAAAGCAATTAATGTCATTCTTACCATAAATACAGGGTTATTTATAATATGGTCATATAAATCTTCCCCCATGGCCTATGGGACCCTTAGGCTTAGCAAGTCATCATATGATGATGTGGAGTGACCCATAAGCCTAACGATTGGATCTAGAGGCATTAGTTGACTCCAATTAATAAGGTATAATGTTAGGTAGATACCCCACACTTTGAGTTGGTAGGGCATTTAATGACAGCATGGATTGATACGACGCGACATGGATCTAGTCGAAATTATACTCGACCACAACACTCGAACTCGATTCAGGCAATTCAATCAGACAAGCCTGGTCAAACAACTATCACTACTAGAAAATGCGGTTTTGGCCACGGATGAAATCGGTTGCCAATAGCTACGGAAATGTCCACGGATATAAAAAAAAATGAAAACATTTATCCGTGGCCAAATATCCACAAATCCGTGGCCATTTCAATTTATTTAAAAGAAAAACATAAATAAATAAATTTATTTTTTAAAAAAAAAAATTGGACTTGGCCACGGATAAATCCGTGGCCAATAAATAAATTTATTTTTTTTCTTTAAATTTGGACTTGGCCTTTTTTTTTTTAAATTTGGACTTGGCCATGGATTTATCCGTGGTCAATAAATAATTTTAATTTTTTTTTATTTTAAATGACTCGCTTAAATCGCCCGATCCAATATTACGGGGCACCAAAAGGTTCGAGTCATTTCAAAATCATATTATTTTCATCACGTTTATTATATTTTCCCATCTTATGCGTTAAAAATTACAGGTTGCGTAGCGAGAATACATTTTTTCTCTTTCGGTGACATATACGAATGACTTCGTAGTCCGGTATCAATGTATGCTAACGTCAGTTACCTTATATAGGAATTATCAAAAATGGACTTTCAAGCAGATTGATTAGTGTTGAAATTGTATGGCTCCAATCTTACGGTGTCGTCTAACCTAATTAACGAAAACGCACGATTCGGCCAAGTCAACATGAAGTTTTGACCATTGGTCACGGATTTATCCGTGGCCAATAAATAAATTAAATTTTTTTTAAAAAAATTTGGACTTGGCCACGGATTTATCCGTGGCCAATAAATAAATTAAATTTTTTTTTTAAATTTGGACTTGGCCAAGGATTTATCCATGGCCAATAAATAAATAATTTTTTTTTTTAAATTTGGACTTGGCCACGGATTTATCCGTGGCCAATAAATAATTTTAATTTTTTTTATTTTAAATGACTCGCTTAAATTGCCCGATCCGACATTACGGGGCACCAAAAGGTTCGAGTCATTTCAAAATCATATTATTTTCATCACGGTTATTATATTTTCCCATCTTATGCGTTAAAAATTACAATTTGCCTAGCGAGAATACATTTTTCCTCTTTCGGTGATATATACGAATGACTTCGTTGTCCGGTATCAATGTATGCTAACGTCAGTTAACTTGTATAGGAATGATCAAAAATGGACTTTCAAGCAGGTTGATTAGTGTTGAAGTTGTATGGCTCCAATCTTACGGTTCCGTCTAACCTAATTAACGAAAACGCACGATTCGGCCAAGTCAACATGAAGTTTTGACCATTGGCCACGGATAAATCCGTGGCCAATAAATAAATTATTTTTTTTTAAATTTGGACTTGGCCACGGATTTATCCGTGGCCAATAAATAATTTTAATTTTTTTATTTTAAATGACTCTCTTAAATCGCCCGATCCGACATTACGGGGCACCAAAAGGTTCGAGTCATTTCAAAATCATATTATTTTCATCACAATTATTATATTTTCAGATTTTATGCATTAAAAATTACAGTTTGCTTAGCGAGAATACATTTTTCCTCTTTCGGTGACATATATGAATGATTTCAAATTTAATCAATTTATTTAAACATTTAATCCTTTCAATCAATTCAATTAGTCAATTATGCATAATTTTAATACTATATAATTTGATAATTTAATCAATTTATTTAAACATACGAATCGAATATTTTATTTAATAGCTAATCGGTCAATTATATTTTGAAAGTATTGATCTAACGATGGCACTATATTTTCAAATTTGATTGATTTTATTTTGTCAATTACACTAAATTTAAGTAAATAAATTGATAGTTTGACATACAATGAGTAAGATCACTTTAATTTCTTAAATTAAGTCAAAATAATTGATGAAAAATTTCAAATTTTTATAAGGTTAAAGTTATAATTTTTTAAATTTTGATTTTGTATCCCAAAATTATCTGTGGATAAAAGTAAAATTAGAAAGAATTATAATTTGCACGATTTAATATTTCTTAATTAAATCATAATAAGTATGAATTAATAAAATATATTCACATATAGATATAAATTAGTAAAATTTGATAACAAAATTCAATATATAAATGTATATAAATATTCTTGGCATGCCATTTTAACCAAGAAATTCATCATAGCCTTGCGGTAATCTGCTTGGCAATATACCAAGAGGTCTCGAGTTCGAGTCCCATTGGTAATGTTGAAATTCAATTGAAATGGGCACGCCGAGCTGGGCTGGTAGGCGTGCGGGTTGGGCCTGCTGTGGGCGTGGTTGTGTGGGTTAGGTCCAGTTTTTTTTTTTTAAATAATTTTTTTTAGCCACGGATTTATTCGTGGCTAGATGTAATTTTTTAAAAATATTTCTTTTTATCTTAGCCATGGATAAATCCGTGGCTAAATGTAATTTTTTTAAAAAAGAAAAAAGGTTGGCCACGGAAATATCCGTAGCCAAATTTATCATTTTCTTAAATTTTTATTTTTGGCCACGGATTTATCCGTGGCTAAATTTATTTATTTTTTTAATAATATTAATTTTGGTCACAGATAAATCCGTGGCTAGATTTAACTTTTTTAAAAAAAATTTATTTTTGGCCACGGTTAAATCCGTGACCAGTGTCCGTGGCCTTGTTTAGCAACGCCAAATTTGGCCACGGAATTTTTCTGTGGCCAAATCCGTGGCCATTTGTTTTGGCCATGGATTTTTTGCCAAAATCCGTGACCAAATCCTTCTTTTTCTAGTAGTGTATTTCGTTGGCTAGTCGAACTGGCTCCACTCATTTTCAAACGAGTCTTGGAGATGACACGTGGCACGAGTAGGTTGATCAGATATGTGCCACATCAATATAATAATAAACTTGTGAGATTGAGAATAAAATTGATGTTGACACGTCCATTAGGAAAATAAATCAGTGATATAATATGACAAAATATAACGTTTTGCTTGACATCAATAGTTCGAATAGTTTTTTTGAATTTTATATATTTCATATGAGTAATCTTAGAATTTTAAAAATTAAAAGGTTATAATAATTAACGTTTTGTTTGCGTACGGATTAATATGAAGAGATCCAATAAAATTTATTATAGTACAAGGGACTAAAATGTTATATAAATATTGTTGAAGAGAGTTAAGTGTATTTTGTCTTAATAATAAAAATGACATCTAAAGAGATGAAAATTGAATGGTCCTAATTGGACAAAAATTTACATAAAAATCAAACATATTTTTATTCTTTATGTATCTTCAACACAGTCAAAAAATTTGAAACAAAGTAAGACCGATTTATTGAAACATTAATTAGAGCAGAACGACTTTTTTGTAAAAGACTCTTAACGTAGTTGTTGGCCTCTTTGGGCATTATATTCGGGTTTTTAATAATAATAAATGACTAACAACTGACTCGTGGCTTGCTTAGAAGATTGTTGAGTCTTTAAGTTTCAGAGTACGGCGGCAAGGTCCGGAAATATCTATGCTAAATTTTAAATGTTTAAATACAATTCATCTAGGAGTCTATTTGAATGAATTTTTTTCATAAAAAAAATATTTTAAATAAAAAAAATTGTATTTAAATAGATTTTAAAAAAAATAGAAATAAAAAAAAAGTTAAAAATAATTTTTTTTTAAAAATTATCCCAAAGTAGTTTCATATAAAAGCATCTTTTAAAATACTTTAATTACTATATTTTAAATCACTTTTAATTACTGTATCCAAACGCAAAATTGCTTGGTTTAAAAAAAAAAAGCTATACAATAAAAACATCATTTGAGAAGCACTTTCTTTTAAGCACATCCAAACGAGCTCTATATTATATAATATAGCAAGGGTGTCTTTAATCCAAAATATTCAATTTTGATCAAATTTTCTGAATTCGTTGAATTTTGAATTTTTTTTATTCAAAGGGAAAATATATATATATATATATATATATTCGTTCGGATGATTTTTTAATCAATTTAAAATTTTCCAACGATATTACTTTCTTTTTCAACATGCATTAATGTCTCATTTATTATTTTCTAATCACAAAGGAAAGTGTGACGATCGTACTCTCTATAAAAGCTCTCTCGTTCGTGCCAAATCATGAAAGTGCATCAACTCCAATTTTCATTAACATTTTCCTCCTCCATCAGTAATTTCTAATGTTCATATTTGTAAGCTTAGTTCAATGCAATGTGCTGCGTAAAAGAGAAAGTCATACCTCTGCATATGATTTTGTACTCTTGCATGTGGATGTGGTTTGCAACCAATAAACTGTTCACCGCATATTCATATGTGTTTGCTTCTATACGCAACATATGGCTTGCAACAAAAAGTAATAATACAAAACCTTCGTGTTTTATTTTTTTCGAAAAAGAAGCTTTGTTTTTTCTCGAGCGTCCACTTTGAGATTTTGAGAGAACTAATGAAATATGTGATTTGTGTTGCTCTATCTTTTCGAGCATCTACCACTTTTACTCAATCTAATATATATATGTATATATATATTCTTATTATCTGTGTGTGTGTGTGTGTGTGTTTCACTTTGAGTATATGCCTTTTCAGTAATGATTATATATTTATTTCCATTTTATGGAACTTAAAATTTCTCATATTTTTATTAGTTGCATTTGATTTATGGCTCTTTAGGGGTAAAATTCTTTTAGTTCCCGACTTTTTTACATCAAAAGCAAATTAGTTCTTGAATTTTTAATTTTCTTCAATTTTATCCCTTCAATCACTATCATATGGCAAATTTCCATCGAAAAAATGTCTAAAATACCCCTAAATATATATATATATATATATATTTTTCACCTACATTCAAGAATTCGAAATTATCCTCCATCTTTTTATACCAATTCCATTTTGTTTCCTCATTAAAATTATAAGGTCCTTCAGTTTCTATTTCTCATTTTAATCTTCTACTCAAGCCCATAAACTCTAACTTTCATAAACTGATGACGAGTTATTCAATTATTGTACAATTAACTATTTTTTCTTTTTCAATTATTCAATTATGATAGTTTTTCTAAAGAATAACATATTTAATGAATATTTTAATTAAAAACTTCCATTTTAATTCTAAAAATAAAAGAACAACAAAATGGTGGCATATATAAACATTATATCAACTATTTGTTATAAAAAAAATTCTTTTTAAAAAGAAAAAAAAAACTGTAACCATTTTTCCTCAAAGATGACTAGGGGTAAAATTAAGATTACTCCTAAATTAAAGAAACAAAAAATCTTGGTTTTTTTTATGGGAAAATTACAAAAATACTATTTAATTAGTGAAAGTGATAGAGAATAGATGAGGAATAAAATTGAAAATAATTGAAAAATATAGGGATGAACTTATCCATGAATTATGAACATAATTAAGGACTAAAATAAATTTTAGTCTTTTGATTTCGTTTCACTTTTTGGTTATTTAATTATTATAAATGCGGAATTACTAATATACCCTTAGATTGAAGGAAGAAAGCTATCCAAACATAGTTAAAGGAATGAGATTGAGGAAAACTGAAAAGCGAAGGACTAATTTGCTTTTAATGCAAAAAGTTAGGGATTAAAATGAATTTTACCCTCTCTTTAGTTGCTTTATATATATATATATATATATATATTATATATTCTCTATTTCAATTGGGAACAATATTATTTCGTTTATAGATCTAATGAAATAAGTAAAAGGAATTATCTTAACTAAGGCATTATTATCATTCTCTCTCTCTCTCTCTCTCTCTCTCTTATTTATCAACTCTAATACTTATTTCTTATGCATGCCCTACAATGTATGATAAGTTTCTATTTATAAACTCAATCAAAATTCAAACAAAAAATACATTTTTTCTGGTTCTAGATCAAGTCATTTTGCCATTTTTAAGAGTTGATTAGTTTTCTTACCATTATCATAACCTTTTGAAATGCATCCTCTCCTTTAGTTGTAAATAATTCTTTATAGCCTTATACACACACACACCCACACATATGGTGTAGTTCTATTTTTAGTTGGACTAGCATAATTAGAGCATAATGAGTCTAATGAATTTCTATTAGAAAAAAAAAAGCAAAAAAAATCTAATTGTCTTCAAATAATATTTCGTGCACAGCATGAGGTATAAGCTAGGTTGATTATATAGCATACAAGCATCAAAAAATAGAACAAAAGATGGAGAAATAACAACAATTCTTGTCTCATAAAAGTACAACTAGGCTGGTGTTCACTTTGACAACATTCTCTGCATGAGTGTGATGATCTCTTCTTATGTTGTTCGTTCTTGGTATCTTTACATAGTAGATTGATGTTGCAAAAACCTGTCCTACAAGTGGCTGTAGTTTAGTGGTAAGAATTCCACGTTGTGGCCGTGGAGACCTGGGCTCGAATCCCAGCAGCCACAAGTTTATATTTTTAGATTCTTCGGATTTATTTTTGATTTTTTTTTGTACAACGTTTCCTATGTTTTATCTTCAAGACACCAATGGGCCGCGCCTATCAACAAATGGTAGTTCGGCCCAAATCATTTGTTGCGACTTAAGTGTAATATTTATCATCAGTTTAGACTGTTTAGGGCTGTCAATGGATGGATCTGGAGCAAATCAGTGCAATTCGGATCCGAATTCGATTATAAGGACCGACTATCGAATCCAACCCGAAATTCTATAGGATCTTTAGTCTTTATTCCGAATCCAAATCCGAATCCGGAATAAATCCGAGATCCGATAAAAAAATCCGATCCGATCCGATATGACAAAAAATTTTATGCTTGAACCAAAAAATAAATAATAAAAAATTCTTTAATATATAAACGTTTAAAAATATATTATATATATAAGAGATCTTTAATAATTATGCACCATATTTAATTTTTCATTTAATGACAATATATATTTAGAATTATATATAAATACGTTTATGTATAATATATTTAGTAAAGATCTCTAATAACTATAGAGATTATTAGTTGTTCATTTAATGATAGTATATAATAGATATCTCTAATAACATATCCTATATGTGTATATATATATGGTGTATGTAATAGAGATCTTTAATATATAGACTAATTAATTAGTATTCTATAAAAAAACACCTCTTTATGTTAAAAATAAAATTAAATAATGTAGAAAAATATTTTAGAATATGTATGAAAACTATATAATGTTTTGTTAAAAAAAAGTACCTTAAAAATTAATAAATAATATATTATTAATTACAATGACATATACATTACATTGAAGTATCTTTATTACTATTGTATTATATATACATTTTAGAATATGTATGAAAACTATATAATGTTTTGTTAAAAAAAAAGTACCTTAAAAATTAATAAATAATATATTATTAATTACAATGACATATACATTACATTGAAGTATCTTTATTACTATTGTATTATATATAATGTATAAATTTAATAAAATATAATATAAAAATTCGGATTCGGATCTTTAACGGATCGAACTCATTGAATCCAAATCCAACCCATTTATTTCGGATTACGGATATTTGCTATCGGATTTGACCCATCGAATATTTTAATCGGTTGAATATACTAAAATTCGGATCGGATTCGGATTAAAATCCGCTCCATTGACAGCCCTATGTTATTATTTTAAATTGAGGGTTGCGAGAGCTTAACTTTAAATTAAAACCCCTCTGCGAATAGAGAGCAAGTAATATTACTTCGGCACGAAAACATTGACCGAGAGCCCGTTTGGATGAGCTTTTTCTAAAGAAGAAATACTTATTTTTTTGAAAAAAAAAGCACTTCAGAAAAAAAAAAATTGCATTTGTATGGATTTTTAAAAAAAGCAGAAGCCATAAAAAAAGCCGAAAATGACTTTTTTTATAAGCTAACTTATAGTAGCTTCAAATAAAAGTATATTTTAAATCACTTTTAATTATTATATCCAAATGCAAAACTATTTAGCTTGAAAAAAAGCTCTACAGTTAAAAGTACCATTCGATAAGTACTTTTTTTTTAATCCATCCAAACAGGCCCTAAGTAAAAAATAGAGATTGTTTTAGTAATTTTATATATTACATTTTCTAAAACCATATCATTTTAGCTATTTTCTTTGTCATCGTAGCAATTGTGATAGGAGAAATGTTATGCTAGTCGAAAGTGTACATACTTAAGTGATTGCATATTATAACTGACCCGACCCCAAATTTGCCCTGTTTGGAGTGGGTTTGAGAATCCTAATCAAATATGAACTTATACGATATATATACACACACACACACACACACACACACACACACACACACTTTTTGAACAAATGTATATATTACGTAAACATTTATAAAATTTTCAACTTTTTTAAAAATTAAATATGCATACAAAAATTAAAATATATAATTTCTTTGGTAAAATTACTAATCTTCAAAAAAATTATGGTGGTGTTTTTTCTTTTAAAAAAAATTAAATTTTTAACCATTTTTAGAATACTAAAATGTCTATTAGGTCTAACAGGTCCAACCAGTTGGATTTGGGTCAAGGACGATACATAATCTCTATAAAATCTTAGTGATGTGGACCACGAGTTTGGCCAAGCCTACTACAAACCTGGCCGTTGCCATCCCTATGCATGAACATTAAAATAGAGCATTTAACAGTTGTAATAACTATACTATTTGTGAAATAGAGCATTTAACAGTTGTAATAACTATGCTATTTGTGAAGGACCAAAATCATCTAATAATTATGTTTGATGTTTTTGGTCGGACAACTATTTTTTTTCTCTCCACTCTCTATCTCTTTACACTTTTATCTCTCATCCTATCAACCTCATATTATTATTTCTCTTTCTATTATTCTCTCTATCCTATCTCATTTTTCTATATGCAATATTTATTTTACTTTATCTCTTTATTCATTTTTCCAACCATATAGTTTAATCTAATTTCGGATTATTTTATTTTATTTTTCTAAGTCCTGGAAATATATTAAAAATAATTAAAAACACATTCATATAAAAAATCATATAATTTTTAATTTTATACTATTCAAATTTAAATATGTGATAAAATTAAATTTTATTTTTATTTGACACACTCATAGAATGTGTTACTACTGCTAGCCTATCCATCTATTTATACTATTATATATTTGGTACAATAATGCTTGACTCAAATTTGGTATAATTTTGACCAAATACTAATTTCTAAGAATTTGGAGTTTTCTCATTAAAAAGAAAATTGTGATTGGTCAATTTTTAAGATGACTTTCACACAGAGAACTAAATAAAAGTTAATTTTCTCTTACTTATCCACTATAAATAAGTGTTTATCACTCAAACTCTTGTTAATCGACATGACAAGGCCTTCATCAATATTGAAGAAGAACAAAAATAAAAGAGCACAATTCTTTCCTCGTCTTTGTTCAATTGAATTTTCAAATTAATTAGAGAAAATGTTGAATATCCTCCTCTTTTATGATTAGATTTACTTTTAATCATTTTCATGATTCTTTTTTCATTTGCTTATTAAGTATTTAGTTTATTTGAGATGTTTTCATAGATATATTTTTTTTTAGTAAACTCTGTATATTTGTATTTTATTCTTCAAATTCTTATTTCTTGGTTAGAGTTTTGAATTTTTTTTTTTTGGTTTCGTTTTTACGTTTTCTGAAAAAATTGAGGGGATTTAATGGATTCCGATAAGTATATGTTTCCTTCTAATTGGTAAAT
The DNA here is from genome assembly GCA_026212405.1 of Petrea volubilis. Lineage (NCBI taxonomy): Eukaryota > Viridiplantae > Streptophyta > Magnoliopsida > Lamiales > Verbenaceae > Petrea > Petrea volubilis. Next base: position 13,947,923 of record CM047878.1, read on the forward strand.
TCTATGGTTTAGTTTCTATTTGCATAGATCTCTTTAGAATTTTTATATCGTTCACTTAATAATATTAACATTAGGTTTTTTTTTTTCTTTAGTTACAATATATCATTTTTATGATTTTGATTTTATAGATATAATTTTATTGATCTCCGGATCATTTTGTTTTTGTTCTTTTTCATTACTTTATCCTTAAACTTCTTCATTGTTTTATCTCACGCGAGATCCTCTATTGCAAATTGTGTTTCATCTTCTATTTCACTACATAGATATATACCAAGTGCAAAGATTCCAGGCCAAATGTACAATTAAAAAAGTAATTTTACACACATGACATGAATATGAACTGTGTAATAGGAGACAAAACTCCATTTTGCAATAACAGATTCTATCAAGACTTCGGTTTTATCTTTGTATCTTTTATGTTATATTTTTATGCTTTTTCTATTGGATGATAGGGGTTTGTTGGGTTCTAATAGTTATATTTTTTGCTAAAAAAACGAGAAAGTTAGTCAGTCAATTGTTACCCTCATCAAAATCTTTACAATTTTTTTTATATTTTTCACTTAATATTTATTTTTAAAATAACACTTTATTTGATCTTTTATTCTATTTTTTGCATAAGCTCAGTAATCGCCGGTTTTAGTATTTAAATTTGCATAATTATATATAATCATGTATTTATTATAGAGACTGATTATATTTTAATAATATATATACTATTAATAAAGCACCTAAGGAGTCTAATAGCTATCTTGGTGCTTTTTGGTCTTTTTGATCTCTCACATTACAAATTTATTTTTCTCTCTCCTCTCCCACTATTATTGTGTTTTAATTTCTTTCTTTTCTCTTTCTCTCTCCTCTATCAATATATATATATATATATATATATATTTTAAAGTCACTTATATCAATTTTTTAACCTTTTCCTTTATTTATTTATTTATTAATCTTATATTTTTTTTTATCTTAAACTATTTTTCTATAATAAATTTAATAAAACACATCATAACTAATTAAAAAGTATATAATCATGTGTAAAATCCAATAAATATTTTAATTTTATATTCAAAATTTAATGATATAATCAAATTATATTTTATTTTTCTTCTGCACACGTATTGAGTGTGCCCAACCCAACTAGCATTTATTATTAGTCTGTATATACTATTTTGTTTTTTTTTTTTGTAATTATTTTATTTTTTAAATTATTTATTTATTGATTTTTGCTTCTCTTTTGTGATTTCTTGTTTGTGTTTTTATTTAATTGAGGAGTTTCGATTCATTGGATTCTGCTATTTCAATTTTTTGTATTTTCTTTTATATATATGTGAGTATATATATGCATTTATTAATTCAAGCTATTTTTTTTAAAAAAAGAATTATATATGATTTCATTGACTAATGTTATAGTTGAATTAGTACTCTACATCAATCTACGTGAAAAATAAGACATGAAGATTCGGATGATATTTAAAAAAAAAAAAAAAAAATACATGAAGATGGCATATGTCATGATAAATGCACTTATTAATGCTTTTTGTTAAGTCCACATAGATATGTCTAGTGCCATCTTTTTAAGTTTTTTTTTTCTTAGATACACACACACACACAGACACACATTACAATTTTTGGCTTTGTTTAGTGTTTAACATATATTGCATTTTTTCTTTTTCTTTTTCTTTTTCTTCTTCGTTTTTTTTTTTTTTTCCATTATGTTTAACAACTTGAATGAGAATTTTTAATTTATTGGCATGAATTGTACTAATCTTGCATTAGTATCATTGGGATTAATAGTTTTGTTTTTCTTCCTACTTTTATCAGGTATTTTTTAGTTTTTTTTTTCGTCCTACTGTTATCATGTATTTTTTTTTTACTTTTTTTTGGCACTTCAAAAAGAAAGTAATATTAATGAAAAATATAAAAGTTGGAAAATGAAAGTCGCCATTAATATTTATATGAAGTGACAATACTTTCTATCTTATAACTAATTGAATTTACTTAGTGGCAACAATTTTTATTTTGCCACAATCATTCAATGGTGACAGCATTTAAAACCGACAATTAGTGGCTCACTTACAATGACAACTTGATGACAAAAGATTTTCGAAAAAAAAAAATGGTGACAAAAGAAATTGTTACTATGATTTTGTGATAAGATTCTATTCTCACTAATTTGTCACTGTAGGTGTGTCACTATTTATCATTGGCGACAATTTAGATACTATGTTGTCACTAATTAACATTTTTTTGTGAGAACATACTTGTTTTTATTACTAGATGTATATAATTAGTGACAACTTTTTCATTATTAGTTGTCATATTATCACAAATTTACTCATCTTTTGTAGTGTTGGTTGAAGCTTTATTATTTGGAAAGCAAATTTATTTATTTTATATGTTTTTGTTTATTTTTTAAACTTTTATTAATATATCTCACCATGATTTAATTTTTCTACAAAACGGATTCTTAAAAAAATTATTTTTATGTGTTTACTATTATTATAATGATATCTATGATTTTATATTCGATTTGCATTCTTTTAATATATTTGAACATTTTTATTTTAAAACAGTCTGTATGAAAATTTCTTCCTTAGTGTAGATTGTACAATCACATTAGCTTCATTTACATGAATTTCAAAACAATTAGACATGATCGTGTACCAATTAATTTCATTGATCAATTTTCATTTTAATATCTTTCTTCCTATATCTTATTTATTTCTAAAATATATATTATTTTAAATATATCAATAGAATATAGTATATTTTGTACAATATATACCAAGATATTTCAAAAGTATTTATATATTTTTTTCTATTAATACTGCATGTTGCATGAGTTTTAGCCTCGTTTTATATATTTATGAAAATACATTTAAAATATACATATGTTTGAAAAAAATACATTTTTAGTACTTTTTTTTATTTGTGAATCGGTTTTCTTAAATTGTATATTATATCAATATCTAACTATATTCTACAATTAGATTAGATCTACCTCTTTTATCTAAGTCCCCTATCATGTAGTACTCTTGTGCAGATAGCTTCAATATGTGATCTATTAGAATTCAAAATTTACCCAGAATCTAAAATTAGATAGGTTAAATATTAATTCAGATTAAATGAAAAAATTAATCTATATTTATAATGTCATATTTATGATATTTATCAATCACTTTAATTTTGAATTATTAGAATAATTTATTATTTATTTCTGCATAAGTTTTCAAAATCAACATAATTGTTTCTTTAAAAAAATAAAATGACAAATTATGGTGTCCTTTTCATCATGTTTATAATAGTTTTTAACTTTAATATTTGTAAGTGCATGATACGATATATATGATAATTTCGACTGTAGGACAACTTCTACAAAACAATTTAAAAAAAAATTACAAAATTGCATTGCCTATTTTAAAACTGTATAATAGTTTTAAATTTTATTTTTTGTCAGTAGACGATCATACATAATTATTAAGAAGAATCCGATATTTATTCAAAATCTAAAATAAAATATATTATAGTTTAATTCAAATTAATGATAAAATTAATTGTTTATTCATAGTGCCCTATTTATCACATTTATCAATTCATTTTACTTTAAATCATTAGAATTATCCATCACTTATTTCTAAATAATATTTTTCAAAATTATCCCCACCACACTTACATCAAAAATAATGTTTAAATCCAACATATATTCTATTATATATTGATTTTGAATATACTTATTTATCAATTTTTTAGAGTTAATTCCATTTTTAGTCCCATAGAAAATTTGCCTATTCACATTTAAACTCATATGATCAAAATTCTCACATTTAGTCTCACAGGATATGTTTTTTAAGCCACATTTAATCCCACTGGCCAAATTTTAATGGTGGATTAACAAAAATAACTAACGTATCCGATGACTGAATCCGTGTGGCATTTTCCATCATCTTTTTTTTACATATGTGGCACTAGATATGGCAGTGACAAGGCGTCAACTCATTCAAAATATAAAATATAATTTAAGAAATAGGAAATAATATATAAACCTATAAATAATATAAAATTTATATAATGAAAAAAAATACATGTTAAAAATAAAAATTTAACTTAGAATTTAAAACTTAGATATAGAAAATTGATATATAAAAATAACATATATAATACATACGTATATATTATATATATTATGATAATGGATGAACATCGGGTCGGGTTTAGTTAGAATTGGCATTTTTTAGGTTATGAACCCATCCGACCCGTCGGAATTGACACCCCCTAGTCGGTTAGGGGGGGAGGGGAGCGGGGTGTGAAGGGAGATTTCTTTTTCAATATATATGTATGTGTGTGTGTGTGTATTAATTTTATTATTATAAATCTCTCTCTATAAATATCATTTACATGCAAGTATGTGTAATTTATATACATTACGTATATGTTATATTAATATATTATACACTCAATCTTTAGATATTAATCTTAATTTTTATTTTTTAATTTCAAATGAATTTATACTAAATTTTCCTCCAAATTTATTCCAAATCACATGCGATGTATAATCTTAGGTGGCATTACAATTTTTTCAACCAAAATGCCACTTAATAGTCACGTGCGCGCCATGTGCAATTTTCCTGCTCAAAATCGCCGCTCCGACATTGGAATTCTTGACATTGCAAATTTTTGGATACCTCTATACCACATTTGCCACCCCCCAAATTTATCTATTCTAAAATTGAAATAGGGTAGAATTAGTGTCCTAAAATAGCAATTTTTGCAATAGACAGATTTAGAGGGGAAGTCATTGTAATTATGAAAGATTAAAGGGGCATGACATAGATATTTTAGAGGGGAGTGTGAGTGTAATAACCCTATAATTTTTCATTGCTAAAACTCTAGCACAACCATAGCCTATATCAAACAGATCTTTATGTAATTATCAAAACAGTTAAATAAATGAAAAGAAAAGCAAGACGCTCAAATCTTTATGAGCATCCAATTACCATAACCTATCAAGTTCAGGTATAACATTCAACTGGTTACCTACCAGAAAAACACGACAGACTTGGGTCGTCTAGGGGATCACCGGGTCGATCTTCATTAGAGTAGAATGAGATGAAAATACTATCCGGAACATAGCCTTCATCTCTCATGTGTCCAAACAACATTAACAGCAAACTATACACATCATCGATTCGTGGGTGCGTTTGATCGGCAACAACAAAACTGTGAATCTTTTTCTCAATCTCAATCCAACTTATTCCCGTCTCTTTTGCAATCCCCTTGTCCTTCATTTTCTTGATTGTTCTTGCTCTCTCTTTCCATCTTCCTCTAGAAGAGTAAATGTTTGCAATGGAAACAAACGGGACAGGACTATCAGGTGCTGCCTCAGCCAGCTTGTCTGCTGCATACATTCCCATGTCAATATCACCATAAATACTGCAAGCACCAAGTAATGCTTGCCAAACAAGTACATCAGGCTTCTCCGGTAGCACCTCTATAAAATTCTTGGCTTCTTTCAAAAGACTGGCTCGGCCAAGCATGTCTACTATACAAGCATAATGCTCCATCCTAGGATGCATACCGTATTCTTTCTCCATAGATTCCAAGAACTCCATACCCTTGTGCAGTAACCCTACATGACTACAAGCATGAAGCAAAGATAGAAATGTAACATCCGTGGGTTCAACACCTTTCAACCTCATTTCTTCATACAGCTGTAGTACTTTCAACCCATCCCCATGACGAGCAAAAGCTGCAATGATGGAGTTCCATGAGACTTGATTCTTCTGAGGCATCCAATCAAATATCTTAACAGATTCTTGCATTTCCCCACATTTTGAATACATATTGATTAAGCCATTGCTAACAAAGACATTAGAAGTGAAGCCTTTCTTGATAACCAGAGAATGAATTTGTACACCCAGACCCTGAGAAACACCGATGCCAGATACCCCTACTATGGCAGAAATCATGTTCGGGTCAATATTGGCTCCCTCCTTCACCATCTTCACAAACATCTGTATAGCCTCTTCCTCGAATCCATTTTGTGCAAAGCCCACGAGTATAACAGTTATAGATACGTCATCAAGCACCTCCATTGACTCAAATATCCGCCATGCATCCTCCACACAACCACATTTTGAGTACATATCCATTAATGCACTTTCAATGCATAAATCTGATTGTATCCCCAACTTACAAACAATACCATGAATTTGAGCTCCCTCCTTGAGTGCTTGCAGTCCAGAGCACGCTGAAAGTGCACTCAAATACGTCAAACAATTGGGAGACACAGCACTGTGGTACATTTCCTCAAAAAGCTTCAAGCTTTCACCATAAAATGCATTTTGTGCGAGGCCTGAAATCACAGCTGTCCAAGTAACAACATTTCTCAACACCATCTCATCAAAAACACGCATACCAGACTGAAAACACTGACATCTAATATACGACGTTGTAAAGGCATTCCCCACCGTTACATCCTTCTCATAACCATTTAAAATCGCTAACGCATGTATCACCATTACAATTTCAATCGACTCCGTTCCACCACAGGCAGACAGTACAGAAGTTAAGCTCGCATGATCAAACCTATAGATGCAAGAATCAAACAACGATTTGAAACACACAAATCCCCGTTTCAAGTCCCCGTGCTTCAAGAACCCTGAAATAAGCGAGTTCCATGAAACAGTATCTTTCAGGGGCATATCGTCGAACAGCTTAACTGCATCACTGATTTCACCAGTCTTGCAGTACACATGAAGTAAACAGTTGTAAATTACTTGGACGTCTCCATGATTAAGCGCAAAGAATGGAGGGTTCTTGAAAATAGAGGCGTGGAGACACGAACCTAAGCGGAGATTGCCTTCTCTTCCGCAAGAGTAGAGGAGGAAGCTCAGGTCTGATTTGGTGATGGGTGTAAATGTCTTCGAGGAGGAGGTTTGTGAAGACGAAGAGATTGGAAAAGTTGATGAGCATCGCCATGGATGAAGCAGAGGTCGTGAGGAAGGAGGCCATAGTTTATGGAAGACGAATCTGACAGCGCTCATCCATCAATGTTCAAATGGGTTGTCAGTGCTCCGGGCCTGTTGCAGAGGTTTCTCTTTGTTTTTCTTGGTGTGTGTAATTATTTTTAAGGATTTTTTGGGTTTGAAATAAAATAGAGTTTTAAAAACAAAACTAGCTTTTAATCCGGGCTATTATTATTTTATTATAATATTTTATTTTAATTTTACTTATCATATAAAAAAGTACATTTGCTTAATTTATAAATTAAAATACGTCACGACATTGTATATTGTAACTTTTATTAAAATTTAAAATTGATTAACTGTCTTTGCTTAAAATTTAAGAAGCTTCAATTTATTTATTTATTTGTTCTTTGACAAATCAATTATTTTTCCTCACTTTATTTTTTCATATAGGAAGTATGAGATAAAAAGCTTCACATTATGATTATATCAGGAATACTTTTTATAAATAAGTGATACGAATTTATATAGTCTATATATGTTTTTATCTTCCAAACGTCGAAGATATCCAAAATTTTATCAAAAATATATTTCTAGTAATAAAGTATACGGCTCTTTCAAGAATAATTCGTCCTTTTCATATAAGATATAACAAAATGTGGATATGAGCAGGGTACATGTTATAAGAAATTATTTAAAATACTTGAAAAATATTATATTCTAAAATTAAAATAAATAATTCTACAAACCCAAAAACTTATTTATCAACTTTTAAATCCAAAAGGTAAAATATTCAAATTGATGAGGTTTTCTAATAGATATTGATGATGTTTTCTAATATTCAAATCCACGAGGCCCAAGACCTAGCAGTCCAAACTGCTCTTGAGGAACACCTAGGATCGGAACCCTAGCAGATAATATAAGGATAAAAGACTATCATACAAGTAGAAGATGACTTGTATGAGAGAGAGAGAGAGATAGATAGAGAGAGAGAGAGAGAAAAGAATCCCTAAAAACATCCTAGATTTTCTCACACAATTCCTGTCACATACTAGTTTTTTTATATGTGAATTGTGTGACATTCTAATTTTTTTCTATACGAAATAGACATAATATCGATTATATATATACCTATACATGTAAAACTGGTTGCAAAATACACATATATAGAAGAACAACTCTAAAGACTACATATACGGTCTAGGCATAAGAAGGTAATTATCAAATTGATGTAGTTAATCCAATCCAATATCTCAGTGAGTCATAACTAGTTAAGGTAGAAACTTTACTTATCTTCATAAGTCAAAATTCTTAGATTCATGTGTATTATGTTTCTAAACATGTTAAATTAAGAGTTTATTATATGATACATTATGTGATATATTATGTGCACTTGAGCCACACACATGCACCTTATGCGGCTAGGTGAAGTCTCCTACTCAACCGTCGTACTGACGTCTCTTATGTACAGTTAAATCAAAGTAGCGTAGAGGAAGCGTAGAAGAGTGACTTGGTTACAACTTGAGCAAAGGATTGAGAGACATTATTGCGATAGTTTCCTTGTAGCAAGATGTGACTTACTATGATTACTATTGTAACGATGCTTATTTTGACTCGTTTATGTCTTTATATAAGTTTTTATCAAATCCGAACCGCCGGGGCGTCACAATTCCTTCATTCGGGGGGACTGTGCAAATTCCTTCTTTTATGACATCCTTCGTGGACTCAAATGTATCTTCTTAACTGAGTAATAAAATTGAGGTGTTCATTCAAATATATATATATATATATATATATATATAATGATGTCCCTTATGAGTCCATCTCTTGGTTATGTGTACAATGAGGTGAACAAGTTATCCTTTCATTATTTTGCCACATAAGATGTTTTCCATATTTACATTTTACCACTCTAACGAACATTAAAATCTTTCTATAATTAAAATTATCTAATTCCATTATTTTCAAGCATATTTATATTTATCTCCTAAAATTATTCTTTATACTTAATTATTTTCTTAAACATAATTTATAATTATATCCATTGATTAGTTTTCTATTATAGTGCAAATTTTTAGATTATATATATATATATATATATCCTCTTTTGTTGTTTGTTCGTTGTTGAAAATTTTAGCATTTGTTGTTTTTTGGGGGTAGATTTAATAACAAAAACAATATTGGTATTTTATTCGTAACTATTAAATTAGGATTTTCATAGTCGATTTATGGCTTCATTTTCATATTATAGTAATGTGGAGTGTGTTTGAACTATTGAGTTGAATTTCAGGTATGTTTTACCATGTATGCATGTATAAGCGTAGTGTGTGGACTGAACTTAGTTTTTTATTTGAATTTTTGGTTTGTTTTGGTGTTGTAGTGTTTTTTGTGATTATGCACATTTTCTAATTTGTGTTTGTTGTTTACTTTTCAATACTTGTTGTTTTGAAATTTAAATCTAGTGATGAGTTGTCAGATTATGCTAGTGATGACCATTGTAAAGCCCAAAATGATTTTGATATTGAATTTGTTAGTGATCTTTTCAAGGGGGGTCTAGACAAGGAGGTTGTGAATGATGTGTACAAAGATTGGGATAACGTTAATTTTTACTAGGGGTTGATTTTTAAGTTTGTTTATGCCTTTAGGGATAGATTAAGGACTTTGACTATTCAAGAGGGTTCCAATGTTTTGTATAAGAATAAGGTGCCTACTAGGGTTACTGTTATGTGTGAGGCTAAAGGTTGCCCTTTGAGGTGACATGCTTCTAAGGCCAGTGATGGTGTGTCTTTTCAGATTAAGACATTCAAGGATGTACCTACTTGTGTTAGAGTAGATATTACTAGATAGGCTAGTGCAAGATGGATAGCTAGTAAGCTAATCAAAATTTTAAGAGATAATCCCTACATTAAACCTAAAGAAATTTTCACTGAAATGGAGAACTATAATGTTAAGCCTTCACATATGCGAATATATAGGGCTAGGGAGATGTCTTTAAATAAACTTGAGGGCAATCATGGGGATTCATGTGGTAAGTTGCCTTATTATGCTAAAATGATGAAGAGCACAAATGAAGACAGTGTAGTCACATAGGAGTGTGAGATTGATGAGGGTAGTAGTCTAGCTATCACTCCTAGTTTTAAGAATTTTCTTTTAGGCTTAGCTGCATTGAGAGATGGGTTTATGCAAGGTTGTGCTCCATTTATGGGCTTTAACGGTTGCCATTGAAAATGGCCTTTTAGGGGGGGGGGGGGTGTTGTTAGCAGCTATAGGCCTTGCTGGAAATAATGGCGATGAGCACATATCCAATCACCCAGTGGCCTCCCTATGCAAGATACTGTCCCGCCTGCTGGCCATTAAGACGAATCTCGTCAGGCCAGGGGTGGGTTTTACAAAATGCGTCTTTTGATTATAAAGATGATCACTCGTGGGGTTCCTGATCCTCCACCACAGTAAGATATTGTCCATCTTACTCACTAGCCCATCTAAGCTCAGTGACAGAGTAGGTTTTGCTCCCTTGAGGGTACGCATCTTCGGAGTGTAAGGATGGTCACCCGTGGGGTTCCTGATCCTCCACCATAATAAGATATTGTCCCAACTTACTCACTGGCCCGTCTAAGCTCAACGGCAGAGTGGGTTTTGCTCCCTTGAGAGTACGCATCTTGCAAGGTAGAGAGGACCTGGTGCTCTTAAGGCAGCCAAGGCCCTCGTCTCCACTTGATGTGGGACGGAATGCCTCATCATAAGCCCCCCAGACGAGGGGCTTGGAGAGCCGAAGCCAATGTCGTCCCCACAGTGGGCGCCAAATGATGAGCACATATTCGATCACCCGGTGGCTTCCTTGTGCAAGATACTGTCTCGCCTGCTGGCCATTAAGACGGATCCCGTCAGGCTAGGGGGGCTTTACAAAATGCGTCTTGCAAGGTGGAGAGGACTTGGTGCTCTTAAGGCAGCCAAGGCCCTCGTCTCCACTCGATGTGGGACGAAATGCTTCATCATAAGCTTTCCAGATGAGGGGCTTGGAGGACCGAAGCCAACGTCGGCCCCACGGTGGGTGCCAAATGATGAGCACATATTCGATCACCCAGTGGCCTCCACGTGCAAGATACTGTCCCGCCTGCTGGCCATTATGACGGATCCCGTCAGGTCAGGAGGGTTTTACAAAACACGTCTTGCAAGGCGGAGAGGACCTGGTGCTCTTAAGGCAACCAAAGCCCTCGTCTCCACTCGATGTGGTAAGGAATGCCTCATCAAATGGCTTGTATCCTTTTGCATTTGCTACTATAGAGACAGATAACAAAGATAGTTGGATGTTTTTATCTCACAATATATCTAACTTGTTGGGAGGATTAATGTGGAGATGCAATGGACTTTTATGTTTGATAGGTAGAAGGTATGTCTTATTGTTTTAAGTCTCTTTTAACTATTCATTTACATTTGTTTGTGTATGATGAGACCTATTTTATTTGTATGCAGGGCTTGGTGGAAGCAACTGATGGAAATAATGGCCTGTATCCTTTGGCATTTACTATTGCAGAGGCAAGAACAAAGATAGTTGGATGTTTTTTTTTTTCATAATTTATCCAACTTGTTGGGAGGATTTAATGTGGATGTGTTATGGACTTTTATGTCTGACAAGCAGAATGTATGTCTTATTGTTTTAAGTCTCTTTTAACTCTACATTTAAGTTTGCTTGTGTATGATGATGCCTATTTTGTTTATATGCAGGGCTTGGTGGAGGCAATTGATGAATTTGTTTAACATGCTAGGAACAAAAGGTGTGCCAGACATATTTATGCAAATTTTAGGCATAGTTTTGTTGGTGTAGCCTTAAAGAAATACTTCTGGCAAGCTGCACGATCATACACAAATATGGCTTCAATTTTGCTATGCACAAGATCAATAAATTAAAACTAGAAATTGCAGATTGGTTGAGCAAGATCCTAATGGAGATGTGGTCGAGGCATGCCTTTGATCCACCTGTCAAGAATCCACGTGTTACCAATAACATTGCAGAGAGCTTTAACCATTGGGTGGAAGATCTTAGAGGTAAGCCAATACTTCCACTACTTGATGGTCCAAGGTCAAAAATAAAGAATAGGTTGATGAAGAGACAAGAAAAATGTAGAAAAATAAAAAATAAGATGCCAAATATGGTAAAAGCTTTCAATGAGGTTAGAAGGGAAAGCAAGCATTGTAGATTGCTTGCTGAGGGTGATGATAAGTTTGAGGTGAAGGATAGGCCATGTTACTATGTTGTTGATTTGACGAGAAGGGAGTGTCAATGTATAAAATGGGAGATTAGTGGAATTCCATGCAAGCAGAGAGATATGCTTGAAAAATAGACACTCTCTAGATATTTTAGAGATACCTATAGGAAGGCATATAGTCACTTGATCCACCCCATTAGTGATCCTGCATTTTGGCCAAATGATCTTAACGTAATGCCTAAAAATGTTTTGCCCCCACTAAGAAAAAGGCTATCAGGAAGACCCCAAAAAAATTGGAAGAGGGAAACAGGTGAGGGTACTCCTTTTAAGAGGTTAGGGGTTGTGAGATATTGGTTACCGGTTCAACCAATTCAACCACCTGTTCGACCGATTCGACATCATAAATATGTAAAATTATTAAATTAATTCTTTATATAAAAAAATCATAAATATATAAAAACTTAGAGAAAGCTCAATAATAATGGAAAAATAAAAACCAAACAAGAATTTTGCCAAGTATATAACATTCAAGGTTTTTAGGATAATATAATAACATTCAAGTTCACATTCTAACAATTATTTTTATATATGAAAGTATTGCCCACAACAAAATAAATAAAAATACAAATCTACCATACCCACAACAAATCCTTGTTTTCTTTCAAATCTCCCATGCCCACAACAAAATTACTAAAAATACAATTTTCTTAATTGCAATGTTAATTACAATACATCATAGATCATCCACAATCAACACCCTTACCCAAAAATCAATTCCTCCTACCTTTCTATACAAGCCTCAAAAAGGGTTGAATCTACTCACAAAATGGAAAGACGGGAGGCAGCGTCGGACGGGTGGCAAAGACAGATGAGTGGCGGGCGGCAACGACAGACAGGTGGCTACTAAGTACAACTAGGTTTTTTTTTTCCCTTCAAAACTTGAGTGCACTGCTGAATTGCTATAGGAAGGAAAAGAAACAGTACTGAGTGCTTGCTGAGTTTGATTGAGAGAGAATGATGCTTTTCTTTTTTTTAATCAGAAAATCAAAAATAATTTTTTTTTAAAACATTGGCCCGCCGATCCAGTCCACTGACCGGGATCTGTTCAATCGATTTTTCGCAAGATTTGGCTAGTTTTTAGCAAGTTGATTCGATCCTAGTTTTGTAAAGCTTATTCGCATCGGACCAGACACCAATCACCGGTCGAACTGGCAGGTCGGGTCCGATTTTGAAAACATTAGATGCAACAATCGCCATGGAGTGGGTTACAGTGCTAGAACTTTGTGCCAGCTCAATCATCTCAAGCCCCTATAAAGACCAAAGGTTCAGTTTACTTGCTATTTTGTCATTTAATTAATCATTTAGCCATTTCATATTACTGATTCAACACAATTTGTAGTGAGCAAAAAAGGTAAATATAAAGGACCTCATGAAGTAAGTAGGAGTGGACATCGTGCAGCATGGGTTGCCAGAAGTAAAATTAGAGGTCTTAGTAAACATAAAGATATGACTGCATCACAATCCATTTTGGTACCATCAACAACAGGAGAGATTAGAGAGCTAAGGACTAAGAAATTGCATGACAAGCCATTAATTTCAGAGCCTCAACCAAATCCACACACTTCACAAATCTAATCCAACTTGGAAGCCATCAAGCTACTATTGTTAATTTTTTGAAAGGTCTATCGTTGTTATTTTGGAAGCCATCAAGCTGCACACTTCACAATGTTATATAAGTTTTAGGGTATGTGAACTTAGCATTGTTATTTTGCAGACATGTGAACTTATTGCTATTATGAGACATGAGAGGCCTAATTTTTGTGAAACCTTGATGTATAATGCTGATGGTTTATGCTTTTGAAACTTTTGTGCAGTGTGTATGTCCAATGATGAACATTTAATAATACAACTACAACGCTTCTTCAATTACATACATGCAAATAACCCTAAACCTTAAATATAATTTTTAGAATGTGACAAATTAAAAACACAACCAGCAACACCATATTAAGAACTAAAATCTTATACAATAATCCATCATTTCCTGCATGATTGTTCAAAGCAACATTATGAGTACGAGCTTCATTAGTTTGATATACTACGTTCCTTTCACTATCATCACCTTTACAAAGCTCGCACTAATGGGACACCCATGGATTGAACAGGAAATGAAGTGCTTGCCTCTATTCGTATTCGTACCAGCGATCCATATCATTGTCTTCAACCCACATGCATCACGGATCTCTCTTTCTTGTACCTCAACACCGAGGACTGACTACTAGATGAACCACAAGAACCTACCATTATGAATTCCCATAAAAAAACCATTCGTGGCTCGCTAAATATATAAACCCCCTAATCCAACGACTATAAATGGCTATAAATGAATATTTTAATAGAATAGTCATTTTGTTACAATTAACCCCCTGAGTTTTATTATTTTTACAATGGACTCCTCTTAACTATGGTAAATGCTAACAAAAACCCCCTTGAGAGTAAGTTAGTCATTCTCAATTGGACAAAACCACTTTCCCACCTACGTAGGGGTATTTTTGGAACTCCAAGTGGGTTGACTAATGGAAACTGTTAGTCAACCTAATGGAGGTGCAACGTGTTAAACGGCCACAAACCTGAGGGGATTTTTGTAATTTCGCCAAACTTTAGGGAGTTTTTGTAATTCATCCTCCTCCTCCTCCTCCTCCTAATAATAATAATAATAATAATAATAATAATGTATATTTTAAATGATGTCCATCTTATGTGTCAATTTGTTGCTTATGTAGACAATGGGGTGGACAAGTTGTCCTTTCATTATTTTGAAATATACGACATTTTCCATATTTATATAATGAACTTCTAATTCACATTAAAATTTTTTCATAATTAAAATTATCTAATTGGCATTAAAATTGTTATCTAATTCATTGTAATTTAGCAAGTGATTGAATTTTGATGAGTAGTTAATTGGCATAATTGAATACATTTTTTACCATTCTTTATTTTAACAAAATCATGACTTAATATTTGAATTTTCATATTTGACTTTCTAATTTTATATATAAATTCCCTTTATTATCATTATAGTAAATCATAAATTTATCAAGTCATTGTATGTATATATTGACATATATACATGGACTCCAGCCATTCATCAAGCCACTAATTAATATTATATTCATGTTTTTATTCATATAGTGTGTTAATTCTTATCAACGCCACTCCCATATTTCATAATTAGTTAACTTCATCTAAGTTTTCCTAAAAGTTGGTATATTAAATTTTTTTTTATTTTAGATGGCCCAATAACTAAACCAATCATTCCCTCAAAATTAGTATAAATTTCTTATGTTATTCCTATTATTTCTTTTTCTTTAATTGTTTTCCTAATTTTTCATTGAAAACATATCCTTTTCAGTTTATATACTCTAAAACCTTTTCTTTCCGTAACAACTCACCTAATCTTCTCCTTGTCAACCCCCAATCCCAAACTGGATATCAAATTAAGCTTGATTTCTCATAATTAAGCACTTTTTTTTTTTTGTTTTCAACGAGAGATGTATCTAGATGCATATCTAATTGTGGATGATCTTTGATTGTAATACTCCTATTCATAATTTGAGAAATTAATACACGTGAAAGCTGATTTTTGATGTTCATTACATTTTCTTTTTGTTGCAGAAAACTTATTGTATGAGACATTAACATAACATCCTTTTCTCTTTTTAGTTTGTCTTTTTAAATTTAAAGTTTATTCTTTCTTTTCGGTGTTCATATTATTTTA